>CP137670.1:2315007-2543757 GCA_037976565.1 Mesocentrotus franciscanus | reverse complement strand
TGGGCAATCTTTTATTCAGATGGTCATATCTCAGCCAATACTCAACCTATTCAATTGGTCTTCGACATTTGGACATTATTTTGGTGGTCTTTCGGAAAATGAAGAAAAAATTGAGAAATTCCAAAAATAGAATGTTGATGACGTCACACTTCACCACTCTATTGTCCATGGCAAGGGCCAGTCGTCCTGGTACGACTGCAGTCTTATCTCCGTCTCAATGACAGTCCTACATGAATTGCGATTATGTAGTCTGGGAAAACAAAAGCTCAGTTTTCTAACTTGTTAGGAGAGGTTTAAATGAACTAATTTTTCACTTCTCATAACTATTAAACGTCATTTATTCATTATTTGGCTTCTGCTTTAATATTATTTTGGGGTATCTGAAAGCCTGAAATCTAGAAAATCATTCCGGCAGGCACACTTGAAGACACCATTCCAGCAATTTTAGCTAATATCTGACGCGCCGCGACTTGGTACCGTTTATTAAAAGCACGCTTTCCAGGTCGAATTAATGTCTCATTCCTTTGCAACTGCACTTCGTAATATATTTATGAAATGATGTTTGTAGTACAATTTCGAAGAGTAAAATGTATTTCTTTTCTGGGAAAGAGCATTAAAAAAATCAGTGACTTTTGCTAAAGCATAAAACAAAATTACTTACATTTCAGTCCAACGGATGAGCAAAGAGTGACCGATGCGAATATCTTGACACTAGCAAGGCTTCTAGCACCTAATCTGTGGAGCCCTCTTTACGTTGCTCTTTGCATCGATTACTGCACCGCTGAAGGTATCAGAAAGGACTCTACAGAGATAACTGAGCAGTACATACACCTCCTTCAACATTGGAAAGCTGCATCAACTCGGACTAGAAAGGATCTAAATACAATCCTCATCCAGGCAGAAGCAGGAGGACTTGTGGACAGATACTTGGAGTAGGTTTGAAACCAGAAAGAAAGAGAGGGAGAGAGAGAGAGCGAGAGAGGGAGAGAAGGGGTGTTTTTGTGTATATATGGGTGGGTGTGTATTTTAGAAGGAATTCTAGATTTTTGCCCGGAGTTAGAGAAAATTCACACAAAAAATCAAGAAATAAGGATGCTCCGTACACGAGGAAATCTTTTTACAAAAATGTTCGGCTTTAGAGCTTTGTCAAGATATGATATTATTGTTATGCATCAAAATATGTGCATTATATATATGTATATATAAAGTTATAAATAATGTAAATATATATATATATATATATATATATACATACAGGAACGACTTGAAATTTACTTAAAATAAGTCGATAGTTTAATGCTTAATTGCGAATTGACGAAATACAGTTTTAACAATTAGCAGTAATGCAATATACAATTTCTCTTTTGAAGATTATTTGAGGCCATCAAGTGGACATTAAATATGTTCATGAGTGGGTATATAGAGGGCAGCACACGGGCGTGCGATATCTATACGCACTGGAGCGTGTTATGTAGTGATCGCATAGGATGTGGAATGTGCTTGCCAGAATAACTGCACATCCCAATACAATAGGGTTCAGAATGTGCTTGCCAGAGAAAGTATGTGTGGTACTGTAATAAAGTTACAGGTGTCACTATAGAAATATGTGACAATTTAATGAAAGGCCAGACTTCACGCCACACAATAAAGACAAGACAATCATATTTACAAATGTAAAGTTCTTCTAAGGTCAAGTCACTACAGGTACTCCAAAACCGCTCCGATGTTACATGGACATTCGTCGTTTTCTTAATGAATTCATTGTGATTGTCTCCGTGAATGTTGAATCGTCTCAATAACATTCCGTACATGTTTCTTCATTTTGATCTCATGATTTCCGCCGCCAAAAAGCCGGGACAGATATGATTTTACACATGTTAATCTACATGCGCAGACGATAATAACTCGCTTAAATCATCGAAAATCGATGAAATTAAATAAAAACATCCCCGATGGGGAGCAGCAAAGTTGAAAAGCAGACGATTTTGGTAATATTAAATGTATTATTACTGATTCGCAAACTTTCGCACACACCCATGACCTTATTAAATAATTAGAAGGCCATGATCTCTATAAGCCATGTGCGTTGTAACTCTGGAATATTATGAGGAAATTGGGGGAAACGGGATTTTAAATCACAACCAATCCAAATATAACCTCTATCTGGTAATATCAACATGTTTTTAAAAATAAAACACAGTACACGGAACAACAATTTCCGATTATAAACCAGAACTGCACATCGATTTTCCATGATTTAAGCGAGTTATTATCTTCTACGCATGTAGATTAACATGTTTAAAATCACTATCTTGATTCTGTCCCGGCTTTTGGCGGTGACCATCATGAGATCAAAGTGAAGAAACATGTACGGAATGCTATTGAGACGAGATTGACGGAGACAATCACAATGAATTCTTTAAGAAAACGACGAATGTCCATCCGTAATAGGTCCATGCTCTTACAGAGCACACCAACCCCAAAAAAAACCCAAGAGAGGAAACTGCTCCTTTGTCAATGACCGAAAATGCTTACGCAGTCGTTATTGTTAAAACAGCTGAATGTTCTCATTAAGATGCACATAATCAGAAGGCGGTGGCTGTCATTGGATCAAAGAAAGAATCACGTCGAATGTCCATCCGTAATAGGTCCATGGATGTACACACTAAGTTTCCTTTGCCAGGGGCCCGTCGCCCCCCGTCGATCCGCGCCTGCCGTGTGCTGCCCCCTTTATACCCACGCATGAATATCTTTAAAGGATCTATGACATCAGACGACCTCAAATTCAACTTTTAACCTATTGTACAGTAATTATTCATCGTGAATCTGATGATGAAAACAATTTCCAGTCATTTTCAATCACTTAGCTGCAAAATGAGAAAAACAAATAGGCTTCGGAACGATATAGTTTGCGATTACGTAATCCCTGTGACGTCAGCGGGAGAACACAAAGCTGGCTTGAGCGAGAGTAAAATGCGTGATTGTATTGGCTTTGTGCGTTGATTTGTAAAACCACTGAGTGAACTTTGCTGCTTTGAAGGTTTTTTTTTCTGGAAAAATGGATCATTTGCGTGGGAGTGACAACGAGGATGGATTCTTCGAACATTCTTTGTCTGACGGAGAAGAAAATCTGACTGAGTTTCAAGAGGAACTTGAGGAAAAAGATGAAGTTCATGCTGCTGCTGCTCCTGGAATATTGCCTACACTACTGACTGTTTCAGCCTGCCTTTCCAGATCCAGTGAGACTGAGAGAAGTTGAGACAATTAATTTTGTCGGCGTTCGTGATAATCAGGAAGACATCGAAGAAAGACTTGGCCACAATCATGGTGAGAATTATGTAAATAGATATATATAGGAGCATTTATAGTTATTAAATTTATATTTGGGTTGAGACAATCGGCACTATTCACATGCGATGCGATGTACCCGGTGATGTGCACATAATATGCTGCAGCCGTAGGCCTACACCGCCCAGCTGCGGGGCAGTGAATGCTTTGTGGAGGCCGGAGTGCGTGGCTTACGTAATGAAACTGTCACTGACTGAGCTGAGCTGACCGAGCTCCGAGCCAGGATTTGCGACACCAAACAAAACAATACTCGAGCTTTTGTATTGTACGATTGGCTTCTAAGTTCTATTTACTTTCGATCTAGATTATTAAAATCTATTTTCAGAAACAAATCACACATAGGGTCTAGATCTAGTCTGCAATGTAATGTTAATTGTGAAACTGATAAAATCTTCAAACATTTACTGGATACATCATGTACATGTCCTATTTTTTCACACGATTATAGCGCAATGAAGATGAGATCTAGGTCTACATAATAAACCATTTTTTTAATACATTCATTCAGGTGTTCATGCAGTGGATCATGGAGGCTAGCTGCTCTGCAATGCTGAAGGTTGTGATGACCATCTGCTTTAAAGAACTTCCCCAGTTCACGCAGACAATGTTATGAGCCAGAGGAGTTGGACTGCATCACAGACCGTCCTGGTTTCAGGAGTGTTTGTCTAGACAGGTGGGTACTTGAGACCGCCTTCTACCAGTACCGCCAGAAGTATACTGCCAACAAGCATGACAAGATGCCACTGAAAATGAGTGAATATTCACAATTTTTAGTCCGTACAATACATACATCGTAGTTCCACGGTGGAATTTGGTAATAAACTCCTTGGACCAGAAAGACTACCTGTTTTATCGAAACCATGTTATATCAGGGCTAAAATACAATAGAATACAAAGAAGTTGGACCAGAAAATTAACAATAGTTTGTTACATGTATCTCATGAAGGTTCACTGTACAGGCACAATTATTATTATTATTTTTTTTTTGGGGTGTGCTGAGGGTGCCAAATTATTGAATTCAGTATATATCATAACTATGTCATCAAGATGTCTTAGATGAGACATTAAATGATATTGGTGATTCTCTGTTACAAAGTTCGAACCCCACTGTTCGTGTCTGCGCCCCCCATCGCTACCTCACAGAATTCATTATTCATGTACGTACATATTGTAAAATATAAATGGTGCGATGTATTAAAACAGATATGATTGACAGAAGTGGTGGTTGTTGCATTCCACGGTCACATGCCATCACTGCTTATGCGTCAAATTGTAGTGACGTTCCTAATAGTAGATGCAATTTAAAAGAAAATTATTATTGAATGATATTGAGTGGAGAAAATAAGAATTGTGCACTTTCTCTTTTATTTCTGTACATGTATATATTTGTCTTGTCAAAACTCTTATAGATAGGAGGTAGATGTTACTGTCTCTAATGGTTTGTGTTTTATTTTTGTGTTTTTTTATTTTTGTTCATTGCAGGAAAAACACCCACGTTGTCTATCGTCAGCTAGCTAGATTGTGCTGGGGATACCTGGGAAGATCAGTGAGAGTTTCACTGCCGTCCTGCGGTGTAATTCAGATCCGACAACTTTCCCTTCCTCAGAATACAGAGGATTTGAAGAGGAATATACAGATATTTTGTTGGGCATGGGGGTGTAGTGTGATTCATCCAAGACATTGATGTTTGCTTTTCATTTTGAAGGTGACATTGATATGTTACTTACTTTTCAAACTCTGTGGCTAAAGTAATTTACCTTAGTTTAATGCGTTACAAAGCTTACTAAAAAGGGATACCGGTAATGTTTTTAATTTTCACATGATATAAATACCTTCTAGAGCTATAGGTTATCTTCATTGGTAAATGTAATTTCTCTCATAAGAGTATCAGAATTTATAACATTCCGCTTCTTATCTCCTCAAGGTTATGTATTTATTTATTTATTATTATTATTATTATTATTATTTCCTTGGGGGGGGGATTCTTTCAAACTAAACTTGTGACCTACTGTCTGTAGGTTTAAAGTAGATTAATATATTAACTCTCAAAAGGGTTAATTCATCCTGGAGCAGTTATTTGCCGTCAGCCAATGTTTTCTGTTTAGAGCTATAAAATACTGGAAAGTAAATGTGTTCTCTTATAATGACTACTAATTTTCGTATGATATTGCAGCTACATATTGTACTAAAGAATATCTCATTTGCATCGTCTTTCAGTTGATGCCCACAATCAATGAGTTGATTATTATTGTACTATGAAGGAGGTAGACCACACTTGTCCTAACCTGCATAGTGTACATTTCAGCAGTCTTTCTTGTAGAACAATTTCCCACCAGATGTTAAAGGTACTACATGGGTGAATATTTTGGGTGAAAGTTTTCAATAGTTGTCATTTTTAGAGAAATAATGGATGAAACTGCAAGGCAATCATTTATCCGTGCCTCTTGTTTTCTGATGCACTTAATTTGGGATAAATATTTCAGCATGTGTTTTCTTGTGTTTTATACCTTAAAACGCATCAGTAAATTCAGTATAATTAAATCAGTTCTTTTGAAAAGCGTTGTTACAATTGTGCGATACTTCCTAGAAGGTAAATAGATACTTGTCCGACATATTCAAATTAATGTATTTATTTAGTCAGTGATTACCCCATCGATTTATGCTGTTTAGGGTCAAGACAAGACAGAGAAACTAAATGGAAATTTGAAACTTTATTAGCTAATATGGGAATTAGAAATGTAAAGTACATGCACCCAGGGGCGGATCCAACCGGCGCCAAGGGAGGGGGCCGAAAAAGGGGGGTAGTGAGCACAATTTTTTTTAACCACCACCCCGCCCTTGAGCGCCAGGGGAGGGGGCCCATCTTCTTTTTTTTTTACAAAGAAAGGTGTTTTTACCTGTTTTTTCCGCCCCCTGCATCCGCCACTGCATGCACCATTTCATGGTGTAGCTATTGTAGGACAAATTAACCTTCCAAATGGTTTATATATTTTTTGTGTATTTTTCTACCATGTCTTTCATCCAAAGCAACATCGTACACACACTCACTCACAGTGATATTTTAAAGTGGACCAATCCCCCAAATACATATTGTGCTTTCTTTTTATCTGTTATTTTCTTCATACTCCTAAAATGTTAATCCTAACAGTGCTTCATAGTAGTTTGCAGTTTATTTTATTTAAACTAAATGTAACACATATTATTTCATTCAAGTGATTGGTCCTCTTGCAATCTTGCTTACTTTACTTTTCACATGATTAGTAAACAGTAAGGAGTGCATTGAATTCAGGATGGAAGAGCAGAGAGGTATAGAACGAGATGCAAAGAGATATTGTGTGTGTGTGTGTGTGTGTGAGAGAGAGAGAGAGGCACGTTGCAAATGATAGAGATAGGAAAAAAGATTGCAAAAGAAAAATTGCGATGGAGAGAGAGACATTGCAAGAGATAGGGACAGAGTAAATTCCAGAGAAAAAATAAAAAATTGTGAAATTCCCCCTAAATTTTCAAACCAATGCCCTGACTGGCAGGGGGTAATAATATTCTTTGGACCGCTGAAGGGAGTTTTATTTTTTTCCAAGTGGTTGAGGGAAAATAAAAAATGTAACATCATTGTAAATTTGAAAAATTGAAAGAGGAAAAATAAATAAATTGAATTGAATGTTAAAGATGGCATGCACCCCATCATCAAAATCACAATCGTCGAAATGTGCATTGCACACTACACAGGAGTCTAAGCATGGGGCTGCTCCAACTTGCCCGAGTCAGCTTCACTTTAGCTGTCCAAATTTAACTCAAATTCGGGTCTTTGGGGGAAAAGATGTAGGCTTACCCCGTCCTGATTCGTATTACAGCAGCCTCCCACGATACACCTCGACGGCATTGTGAAATTCAAAGGAAAATATAAAAAAAATTGCCGGAGGAATCTAACTTTTTCGTACAAAAAAAATTGCCACGCTAAAGCACGTAAACACAATAGAGAAAAACTTTCGCGCTCTGCAGCAGAAGCTCGGAAGATTCTCCCGATGACGTACTGTCACGTGATTGCGAGATCGCTGAGTTTGGGAATTTTGGGAGGCGGGGCTTAGGAGCGTGGGAAATCATGTAATTAATGAAGGAAAAACACTAAAACTCATTAACCCTTCATTAGAAAAATTCCAAAAAACGAGAGATTGATTATATTGGTATTTTCTACACGATGGGAAGCATGAATACTTGGATTGCAGAGGACCTTTAACTGTTAACTTAGAGAGAGCCTCAACATACACACACACACACACACACACAAACACACACTTACAGAGTCCATTGAAAACGTAATGCTATTACAAATTATCGTCCATAGGATTTTAGGGTAAAAGTGCATTTAAAAATGGACAACTACAAATTCACAACATTAAACACGCCTGTGTTTTTAAGGCAAAGGGCGCAAGATCTAGAAGAAAGAAATAAGAGACGGAGAGAAGCAGTTGAGGGAAACAGAAGAGTGAGATATTTGTTTAGAAGGAGAAAGAGAGAGGTTGAAAACAAGTGAGCATAAAGAGAGAATGGGAGGGAAGAAAACGAGCGATAGAGTGAGAGAGAAAAAGAGTACTCAATGAGGAAAACAGAAAAAGAGAGGAGAGAGGAGATAGAATAAAAAGAGAGAGGGAAAAAACAAAAGAGGGAGGGGAAAATTGGATAAAGGTGGATAGAGGAGTGAGAAAGGAAGGCACGCTGGAAAAAAAGGAAGCAAGAAAGGGTCAGGAATGAGGAAAGGAACGGAAACTGCAGTTAATCTTGGGTGAATAGAACGTACCTACATGTTCATGTGTAGCTGCACTGAGATGATTTATTTTCTTTCAATTCAACATTTCAACATTTGTCCCTATCTGTCAACCAAACACTGCTTTTGAGTTCAGATTCTGTCCTTTAAAAAACAAATCTTTAATTATCTCCTCCCCCGCTCCCTACACGAATCCCAAACAGAGCAATCTCCTAAAATATACCCATCAGGAAAGAAAGCTGTGAAAGAAAGGACTGTCTCCGTTTTAGCGTTGAGGGTGATTTATTTTTGTCAGTGGATTTGCGACGTAAAATTGGACCAGGGCTCTCATTGGGAACTCGACCCCATTTGGGAGTTTACCCAATAGCAGGTGTTGGCAATCACAAGGATGACCAGCAGGCCTTATGCCCGGGCCTTATGTAATGCTTTGCTTTTCCATCAACTCCCCAATAAGGTAAAGTCGCTGACTCTCTGATATGCTAGGGGGTTTTCTTGATAGGACTTTGTTTGTTGTGTGCAGATCGACTTGTATACACATTTAGTGGTATTCCTTAAAATTCTAGTGTCAGCAAAATATGGCCTTCTGCACAAGGAAAATGACGATCCTCTCATTTTAAGAGCACGAACTGTCAGATAGTTGCAATGATAGTGTGATTAGGAATATTTAAATGCTAGGCCACATGAAGACCACTCGTGTTTAGTCTAGGTGCTCAGCCACTCTGCCGGTGTCGCGGCGATATGTGTCTTAGCGAAATCACGTCAAATATATAGAGATGCGTCTAGCAGACACATCTCGCCTATTTCTACTGGCCAGATGTGTCTCTTAGATCGGCGAGATGAGTCTGCAATCGGCAAAAAGTGTCTATCTGAAGAAATTATTTACTTTTTTTCTTCTAAAGGAACTACATGTCTTCCACTTGGAGAGAATCGAACACCAACTTTACAAGGGCGACAACTGCAATCACGTCTAGCCATGATGTACAAGATCCTCAACCACCAGATAACCATCCCTCTTCCGGATTACATCACACAGAAAGGCAGAGCTACAAGTCTACATCATCTTCGTTTCACCAGACTCGGTATATCCTCTGATTCTTACAAGTACAACTTCTTTCCTCGCACCATGGAAGACTGGAATGAGCTTCCTACAAATATCATTGAGCTGCCCACATTTTAGCAGTTCAAGAAAGCCACCAGCTGCGAGTAGTCACAGCATCATCATTTTTACTTGCACCATATAAATACTTTTGCACAAATTCGCACAAGCCATCCATCGTCGGCAGCTGAACCCTTCTGTAGATGCTGAACAGGTTTTGACAAGTAGAAGAATGAAAGGAAAATTCCGTGCTTTTTTTACGGGTGTACCAAATAGTAATGAAACAATATTAGTAAAGAGTGAAGACTACCTTCACTATAATACAAATAATAATAATGTATTAGATTTGTAAGCTATAGGTGCTGAATCCGCTTGAAATCAAATGCTCAAGGCGCACTTGTTAAAACCAAAAAAGAACAAAACAGAAAAATGAGATCACTTTAAAGCATCTGCAGTGTAAGCAAACGTACAGAAGTAAGATAGAACTTAAACAAATACAGAATAATTGATTATATACCGAATTGTACAGATACATTTAAATATTATTCTATAGTCTAGTATAGAAACAAAAAAAAATCCGTGTGATAGAGGAGTAGCTTGAAAGTTATGTTGTCTTGTGACGTTCTCAAACGTAAAGAGTAAGACTAAGACTATGGAATGAGGCAATAGATGTGCATATCTGATTTGGGAGACTCACCAACTTAATGAGAGACTTATCCGATATTGGAGATTTAGATTACAATAGAACAACAGAAACAACACAAATAAGGTTTCTTTTCCTGCTGAATGTTTGCCTCTCTGAAGTCAGAGATGTTTTCTGCATGGGGGCAAGGGGCCTTGATTGATGAACATTTTATATATATTTCTTTACGCTATGTTTTTTATAGCTGTGTGACAGACTGTACAATGTACATCCAATTTTTGTTAACTTTTTAATTTTTAATTGTAGGCCTTTTCACGACGAGATGGATACACCAATTACTGATGAAGAGCTATTTGATTTAGCAGGCAATGTTCCTTCTGCCGATTATCACAAGTTAGGTGTCAAACTTGGTCAAGGGCTTCGGAGATTAGAGGAGATTCTTGACTCAAAGAACAATAACTACCGCAGAAGCACTGTTGCCATTTTGATGAGCTGGAGAGCTGCTGAACCAGGATTGAGCTGGATAACGAAGAGGAGCAGACTCGGAGCGATCTTCTCTTCATTGGGGATCGATACATTAGCTGCATTGCTCCCAGGTGAGTATAATACATTGGATCTAAGATTGTGGATCAGAGAAAGGAAGAATGTGGGGGATGGGGGCAGAAATCTTCAAAATCTCTGTCAATTGGGAATAAAGGAGATCTCCTAATTTTGAAATTAAAGTGCTAATTTAGTCTAAAAATCTATGACAACAACAAAGATGTTCAACAAAATCATTAAAATGTAATGTTATTCCATTTTCAGGTGCAGATTTCTTTGTCCTGGGGAAAGGTGGATTTGAATATCAGTCATTTGTTTTCATTCACATGAATAAATTTAAGTTATGATAGCCCTGACCGATTAATATATAAATGAGTTTGAATTAGAATTGATTACCAAAACACTAACATGCGTACTCATTTATAGTCAATACAATATACGTACAATATTATTTGATAACTTGAGCTGACAAATACATAAAATACACCGTTACCCATAAAGTTGGAATTCCTGTTGTTTACCTGTTTTCAAGAAATGATTGTGAAAATATGATTTATTCTTGATACTGTATGTACTTGATATATTTCAGAACTTTATTGATCATTCTAAAGAGTCATATGATTGATTGATAAAGTTCTGAGAAGATACAACAACTTCATCTATCAAAATATTAGTTTGGTGTTATATTGCAGTTTTGACAAGTATGTTTATGTATTTTTGTATGATTTGCTCTAGTGCTCCTCGAGCATAACATTTTCTCATTTTAGTATTCTGATTACTGTTTCATATGTGTGTGAGGCTAAAGCAGTTTCGCAAGTAATTAAAAGCCTGCATTGTGTCACAAATGATTCGTTTGAGTATGTTGGTTATCAAACTCAGTTATAATTTCTTGTACAGTATACATGTATCACAAAGAAATCGAAAAGGGCTCACGGTATTATAACCAGGGGCAGGTGGCCCGTGCCCCGTAGCTACGGGCCTGATTATAACTAGTTTAAACATTTCTGTGAGCACCAAACCGAAGGATCTAATTGTAGGTGAAATGACATTACAAACGATTGGTATGCCTTAAAAAACAAAGAAAACTAGGGTTATTGACTGCCGTGCAGTCAACTGGGATGCCTCCGCATGTTAACGCAGTGATCATTACATATCACATTTGACCTTTCACCCCTATTTAACAAGGTTCAGAATAAAAAAAATGGCATCTTTAGCCAAAGTTCATTGACCGTCGACCTTGATATTTGACCTTTCACACAAATATTGGGCTATTCACTTCTACCCTTCGTACCAAATCCCATTTTAATTGGTCATTCCTGGCTGAAGTTATAGGTGAAAAGAATGACTGTTTAGCCAAAGTTCGTTGGTTTTTCACTCCTATACCCTTACACAAAAAGCTTGCCTTTTATTTCTATCCTTCCTACCAAATTGCATTACCATTTGATATTCTGGCTTTAGTTATTGGTAATAAAAGGGGAGTTTGAGCCAAAGTTCAAATTACCTTGACCTTTGACCTTAGGCGAATTTGCCCAAAATCTATTCAGTTCATCTACATATCCCTGGCTATCCCTGGTAGTCAGGTGGCTTAGGTAAAATTTATCGATTATCGTTACTTGCCGGATAAAAGCATCATTTTTGGTACAGGGCTTCCTTAGGACCTATTTAACGATATTAGGCTAGAAGCCCCAGGCAAAAATTTCAATTTAAGGGTGTGGGGGCGGGGGCGTCTTTTTGGAGCCCCCAAATGATTTTATAACATTGATTTGTTGTTGTACAAAATGCCGTTTTGGTACAGGGCTTCCTTAGGACCTACTGAACGATTTTAGAGTAGGAGCCCCGGCAAAAGTATCATATAAGGGTGTGGGGCGGGGCGTCGCCTCGTAGCCCCAAATGATTTAAAAGGTAATATAACATTGATTTGTTGTTGTACAGTTGCCATTTTTGGTAGAGGGCTTCCTTATGACCTACTGAACGAAATAAGGGTAGGAGCCTCCGGCAAGAATATCATATAAGGGTGTGAGGCAGGGGCGTCGCCTCGTAGCCCCCAAATGATTTGGAGGGTAATATAACATTTATTTGTAGTTGTACAAACGCCATTTTTGGTACAGGGCTTCCTTAGGACCTACCGAACAATTTAAGGGTAGGAGGCCCTGGCAAGAATATCGTATAAGGGTGTGAGGCAGGAACGTCGCCTCGTAGCCCACAAATAATTTATAAGGTAATATAACATCGAGTTGTTGTTGTACAAACGCCAATTTTAGTACAGGGCTTTATTAGGACCTCCTGAACGATGGTGGGGTAGGAGCCCCGACATAAATATTCAAATATGTGTGATTGGGGGCCCCATGGCGTTGTTCAAGATTCAAGATTCAAGATAATTTATCTTGCGTCTGCCTTGGTATTTGTCAAAAGCCTACGGCCGCCGCAGGGACGTCCTAAGGCGACCCTGCGTCATCACTTCAAAGGCCGTATGGCAGCCGCAGGTTTTCTCCACAAATTAAAAGTCTGCCCTGCGGCTACCCTTACGTTTGTGACTGCTAAGTATGTGACCGTGGGAATGCTGCGGCGGCCCTTTAATTGCTTTTGGCATAGACATTACCTCCATTGTTATGTCGTATTATTCAAATGTGCTTGGATACAGGGGTTATCCCCAAACTGTGGAAGACATCCACAATTATACCCATCCCTAAGAAAAAAACAAAGCTCAGGAACCAAATGATTTCCGGCCGGCGGCGCTAACATCAAACATCATGAAATGCTTTGAAAGGCTCTTTCTCGTCGAATTGTTAAAATAATCACAGATTCGAGGAGTGTTTCAGGTTCAACCGTTCTGGAATAAGAATGTGCCCTCCTCGTGTATTCGCCTTTCCCGTTTTCGGAATTCACTTGTCCCCAATTCCATACATATGTATAATTCAACTAAGACGCGATAACTATACATAAAGCTATCTTTATAATCATGCATTTCCTACTCGATTTGGAATTGTTATTGTTGTTTTCGATAGCTATTGAAGTGCAATTAAACGGATAACGGATAACTGGAGACTGTGGATCGGGCCCTAGCGGATGGGGCGTGAGGGGGAGGGCAAGCTCACGGGAAATATTATGAGACATGGTAATTTATGACGCATGGTAATTGTAGACAATACAGTAGACATCACTCCTTTCATCTGAATCTGAAATATTTATCACCAAAATTGACATTGGAATCTATCGCATTATCGAAGTTAATATGGTAGCCTAAAATCACAATGGGTGGACGGGGGTCTTTGAATGAAATTAAGGGGCACATGCACATTGTCAATAAGTATCCATATTTATGTACATCGTTTTCTATTGTTGAATTTTGTATTGTATGTTGTATCATTTGTATGTTCACTGTCAAAACAGCCATTGGAAGCAAAATTTATATGTAATGTTTGCATGCATGGACCAATAAATTATCTTGAATCTTGAATCTTGAACAATTTTATTTCAAAACTATATAATCAATTGTATTCATATATTAACTATCTTCACTGACAACAGGTTTCCCACTCTCATGAATGGTGACGTACTCAATCAAGGCTTGGCAATAATAAGTCAAATCACAGTTTTGATAAATCTAGATTGTTTCAAATGAGTCAACAAAGGAAATGTTTAAAAGCAAATTACAAGAAGTGAACAAATAACCATAGCAGTTATAAGTAAACAAATTTAGAATTGACAAATCTCAAGAATATATGAAGGTTTCACAATAAGTCAAATCACAGTTTTTTATGTGAATTTAGTGATCTACTCTAAAAGTTTGAGCCTAAAATAGTGAACATTAAACAAAAGAAACTACATAACTTACTTTACCAGCTTTGGAAAACCTGAAATTAATATAAAACAGTATAATGGAGGATAAGTGGGATGCTGAGAACAAGGCTTCGTTTCATTTGCCTTTATTGCCTTTGCCTTTGTCCTATATGTATGTATGATAGCAGGGGGGATGTGTGTCCACACAATGATAACACAAATTAACTGGTCATTTTTTGCTGTTTGATTTTACAAAAAGATATGAATGTAAATTATATAAACAAAAATCTCTTACAAAAAATTCATGTCACAAGTACACAATGCACAACTGAGCTATGCGCAGTCTTTAAAGGGCCCCTCTAATCAAAACGGGCTTAAAATAAAATAAAAAGGACATGAATAAGAGTTTTTGACGGATATTCCGAATATGACAATAATTTTTCTTAGAAATCATCAATAATTCTAGAATCTAGCTTTAAAAATGACGACTCAGACCGCTTAGAGAAAAAGTCCAGTTTCGGAGCTGTATTGCGCAATAGCATATGACGTCCCTGCAGGAGACAACGTTGGCATTATAACACAGCTTAACATAGCACTTGAATGGAGATACCCTACTATAACATACCAAACATCAACTAAATCTTTAACAATTGTTCAAAATATGGTAATGATTGAAAAGTCGTTATCTTTCTTACCTGGTTCGTGTCAATTTTCTTATATTTTTTGTAGTATTTTTCCTAAGAACAAAGATATTAGTATAAATGCACTTTCTCACAGGTTTCACAGCAAACATACCGACGATGGGGTGCGGGCGCGTGCGTGCGTAAAGTTAGCGACTGTAATCTCAGATCCTCATTAAATTCATGCAAGTAATTCACATTATGAATTGATGATGATCATTTCGGTCGCTAACTTCACGCACGCGCGCGAACCCGCAGGACCATTGAGTACAGAAAAATGAAAAAGTACCAAACAAAGGTTTACGTCAATATTTGATTTTTACGTCTTGAACAAAACACGAAAAATTTGTTGCATAGGTGTACGTCAATTGTTTGCGTTTGCGTTTCCCATAGGAGCCATCATAACTTTCTCACATCTGTGATGAATGCCTCTATTAAAATATGATAGGTGCCCCTTTCCTTCGACAAGTTCCCTTTTTCCTTTGTAAAAAGTGCCCCTATTCATCTTAGGTTAATGCCCCTTTTCAGGTACAAGGAGTGCCTCTTACCGTCTCTGATAAGTGTCCCTTCACCTTTTTTAATTGCCTCTTTTCAAATCTGACAGGTGTCCTTTATATTTTGACAGGTGTTTCTTTTCCTTTGTGTGCCCTCTTTTCATCGCACCCAACTGCAAAGTATGATGCTCAAGCAGTTTCTTGGACCATGTAGAGAGAGAAAAAAATATTGGAATCCTCCCTGAAAATGTAATCACAATGTAGGGGTATATACCAATTTCTAAAAATAGTATATTGTCGCTTTGAGATTTCCCACATTCGTTTATAGTAAGTGAACCGATGAGATAGGAATAAACTACCGTTTCTGCTGTATATTCTGTGCAATATATATAACATCTCATTCGTTTGTTTCTTTGTAGCTCCAGCCGTTGGTTCTAAAATGGGAAGCGGGTGTGTCGAAAAACAGGTGGATACCGAAGCAAACGTGCAGACCTCAGATCCCGAACAGCAAAACATAGACTCTGCATCTTCTAAACAGGTCGTAGAAGATGTTATTCGTGATTCCATGGGGGCATCCGATCAGCAGTCAGGCTTGATTCGCATCGAGAAGTATGGCATTGAAGTTCAGTTTCATCCAAGTGAGATCTGGGGCGTTGATGACATCCAGGCAGTACCTGCAGTTCCAGCTGAACTGGTTGACCTGTTAACGGAGGACCAAGCAATCATTTGTGTTGGCCTTAAGGCGTTACCTTCTGATGCAAAGTTCAAATATCCAGTAAAAGTGACGATGCCCCATTCAGCAATTTTCAAAAGTCCCGATTCTGCATCTATTGGGACTTACCATCGGAAAAGCAGTAATAATTTTTCCAATTAATAACTAAATTATTCGTACCCAAACCAAGTTTTTGTAATTTCTAAAGTATGTGACAAATTGACTTGTCCTGATTTATGTTTCTTGAAAATGTGACATATTCAAACTTACATTTTAAAGTATTCAACGCAGGCCCTAATCTAACCACTCCACCTCTCATTATTGAGTTAGGACCAAAAAAAAACAAAAAAACATTAAAATCAACGAGGGGTATGATTAATTTAGTTGTTAACTGCATGTCTTTGTTTAGACGCATTAGATTTCAATGTTATCATCATTCGATCACCCATCGCTTCATTAGAAAAACAATGAGACCACTTTTCAAAATGTTCGGGTCAATTTAGGGTTTGACCCCATATGCAACAAAACAGTTTTAGTATGAATGGATTCTTCGAACCTCCTAACCTATATGTATAGACATTAAAATCACATCTCTAAGATAGATGTATCTTACGTTAGATGTATCTAACGTAATGGCTGCCATCTTGGACGCCATTTTGAAAATAACAACTTTTAGAGGGTCTGATTTTGTTAGATTTTTAGTAGGCCTACGTTGTTTCTGATGTCCGTTGAAATACCTTTGTTGCATTTTTTTTTTTTTTTTTTTTTTTGGGGGGGCGTTTCTTTTCTCCCCATAAATTGACCTGACAATATGGCGATATCAACTTGTTGTTTGTTTTGTTTGTTATACGGGGTTGCTAAAAAAAGAGAGCGCTGCACCTGTGGTCTGCAATTTACAAAAAAAATTGATACAATGTCATCAATTTCGATGTAAAGGGTTTGTTTTTAACTTTTTTTGTGTGAGAAACCGTCTTAACCCTAATTAGGCTGGGCTTTTTGAGTTCTTAATACGGCCGGGGCATTATGGCCATTATGCCCCCTAAGATCTCGGCCGTGAAACGGCCGATCGCCGTGAAAATTTGCATGCATGTCAAGTGAAGTGTATGGAATACTATAGCAATTTCAATTTTTTGAAAAAATTACTCATTTGCATATTTATGGTAAATTAAGCAAATAAGGTCCAAAAATTCATATTTTTACCCATAAATCATATATTCTTCATATTTAAGCTTTTTTTCCACTACATATATTTGTTAGACCATTTGGAATAATAATACGAAAAAAAAAACTTGGAAAGCCAGGTTATTCCTTATGTTATCTCTTGTTTTGATAATTTCTTATGTATTTCATTTTTTTTTTAAACATATGTATTTTATTGTTTTTGTTGTTTTATTTCATTTTAACTATAATTCAACTATTTTGACCCCCAAAACAAACACCTAAACTTTAAACAAGACCAAATAACCAATGTTTTTTTTTCTCTTTTTAGGAAAAATGATATTTCCATATGTTTTGTACACAAATCACGAAAATGAGCGATTTTCGGGCCGACATTTAAAAAAAAAAGGTCACGTGACTTTGTAACGGTAGGTCCGATTTAAAAAAAAAATTGTTTTAAAAGATGCGCAAGACTCGAAAGAATAAAGTCATAAAGCGGCGGGGCGTCATCCGTATGCGTTCCCGAACAATCAGAAAAATCGCGAAGGGGCATGATGCCCCGGCCTTATTAGGGCTGAGCTATTTCCCTCTGCTTCAAGCATGACTCCTTTTTTTCTTTTAAAGAGGTATTAGTTGGGGATGATCTATCGTATAACGGAGATGGGTGGTAAAAACATGGGGTACTCACCCCCACCCCCTCCGTCGCTTCTGCGTTCTCTGAATTTTGTATTTGTATTTACTTTGCCTTGTTTTAGATTTTGCAAAGAAGAACAAATTGCGATTACACATAACTATGTCTTGTGTTTTCAATTAAAAGGCTCCGACAGTTTTTCGTTGATTGCCTTTGCCAAAGGTGACTCTCGATGTGATGTTAGAGAGCGAGACCTCGACCTCTTTATCTCTCACTTCTCTGAATGGTGGATTGTTGCCTTCATCAGAAAGGTATTCGTGGGCAAGCGTGTCATCTGTACGCCTTTTGTACCCGAACCGAGCCCTATGAACGCTAAGCATCTGTTGAGGCTCTGCATTAGAGACAGTAATCAAGGAAAAGCAGAGGTATGAAAGGGAAGGGGTAATGTGGCACAGTTTGTTCAAAGACCACCAAAGTACTTATGTCATATTCAAGTGCCATATAACAAATTATTTAATTCACCTGTTGGGAATAACTTATTTCAGGAGTCAGAATGACATACATTAATTGTTGATAGGACAAACATTATAGCTTATGGATTGGACAATTCACATCTATTTGTGGCCTTCCTCTGCACAGTCGACGCCACAGAATGTCAGAAAAAAGACATTTTTAATCGTCTTGTTCGTAAACAAATAATGCGCTAACATGACAATGACAAATACAGTGCGTATACATAACTTTGGAAGCTTATGATTAAAAAGTCTTTAATCATTGTGACCTTGAAATCTGTTTCATGATCAATCGTATCATATTCTTTATCTATTGATCTCCTTTTAATAATATTTTCTGCCGCGGATGAAAGAGCTCCAGATGCATTAAAAAGTCCGGTCAAAATCTTCTTAGGACCTAAACCAAGTCAAGGCTGATACACAAAATATGGATCTATGCCAGATACTTGTGTTACTTCGGTCTTGAAACCGTATAAAATCTTCTGCTTCTCAACCTTTATAGGGCCTTGTTTCAAGTTATTTCTTGTCTCATATGTCAGTTTTCTCTGCTCACTTGTCAATTTCACCATTTTACTTGTTTAAGGTGCGTATGAAAAGGTGAATATCACGAACAGCACAATGAAAACCGAAAGGTTTCCTAACCTCAAAGAGTTAGTAAATGCAAGAGGAACACATGATGATAAATTCTCAAAGACAGAAAACTTTCATGATAAAAGAAATAACATCCCAAGCTATATGTTGTCCATTTTGGAAGACTCTCACCTTCAACATGGGATGCGAGAAAATCCAAAATAATGACATCATAACAAAGACAATATCAGTTATTGTGCTAGTAAATGAACCCTTTCCTTTGTTTTAGTTAATATGAAAAACGTTTGTATTTAAATGCACGAAGGTAATGTAAGTAATTTAGTAATAATTGTTCCCAAAAAGAAATATCCCTTTACCAAATGCGCAATGGGTTTTGACCGACGTCTATTTTTTTAGCCTAAACTTTGTGCGAGAGGATTTGACAATACTTTTTGAAAAGTCTGCTGCTCAGTCACCCTTGGTAGCAGAGTTATTTATTACCCCGGTTATTATAGGTTTTCCTGGCCTATTTCATTTTTTTCTCTCTCTAATCAGCTATGGTGCATTCAAACTCACGCATTATTGTCTTGCAATCGATATATGTCTTTTAAATTTTTAATCCGGGCAATGGAACTCATTAAGAGACATGCGAATTAATTTATGAGTGTTCTATTTAATTCATCGCAAACGTATTACAGTTTATAGGGTATTCCAATTGTGTTATCCGCGTTTGGTTTATTTTTTGGCAAAAATGATGTAAACGTGCCAACAAAATCGTGAACGTACGACCAATTTCAAATTTCGTGTAATGAATTTCCAGGTTCCTGCATTCATGTTAACACAGTAGGCCTGGCCTAGCTTAACGCCTCAAGAGCCTGTTTGAGTGTTCAATTTTATTTGTATTAATTCGCATAAGTAATGGATTCCATATGTGTGTATGTGTTGTGTGTGTGTGTTTTTTTTTCTATATCTACTATCTATATGTACTATCCATACCTACTTAATATTTTAAATCATAAGATTTCAAAACTTTTTCACATACCAAAAAAAAAATGATGTGTACAAAGACATTATGATTGGTCATTTCATTGTTTTCATCAGTGTTCTCCTTTTTTTTGGGGGGGGGGGATACATTCTGGAGGCTCTGTTTTAAACTATTGCATGCCATGTTACTTAATTAAGTTTTATAAATGACATGAAAATGACAGGGAAAACATTTTTCTCTTTATTTCCTTTTAATATGCATCTAAAATCGAATGCACTTATTAAAAACAAACTTGCCCTTTCAAAAAATTGAATGACTGAAAAGAGCCGAGGATTTTTAATCCAAAATGACACGTTTGAAAGAAACGAAATTGCAAAGATAATGAATTTGAACGAGGGAAAATGATTTCGAATGCATACTACTTTTCAGGCGACTCATTTGAATATAATGTATATAATTATGTAAACGTGTTTCTTTTTTTTGGGGGAGGGGTGGATACCAAATTCGAACGATAGAGAAAAGAAATGAAGACCATTCGTTAAATCTTATGCTCCTTATTTAAATTGACATGACTAATTTAGAGAGTTTATTGCATGAGCAGATGAATTGCGAAGTTAAACGAACGAATTAGAATTCGAATGACAATATGCCGTGGCTGCCGGTTAATCATGACTTAGCATGTTTTTAAGATTATATTTCATGACCAAATTGGTAGATTAAGCGTGAAAACCTATGGAATGAAATCCAACGTGCACACAGGTTTAAATGGATATCTGCCAAAGTTGGGTGTACTGTTTTTACACACTGTATTATGAAATTCGAGCATATAATTATTCGAAAGTCTTTGCCATTAAAACAGAACAATCATATGGCACAAAACACATAACGGAAATTATATTAGCCTTACTAAACAATATCAGCAATTTCTTTTTGTCTGTTGAAAATTATTCATTGTTTTCATTGATAACATGAATATTTTGGAACATGTATTCTAAACGAGTATGTTTTAACGTTTGTAATATAAACCACGCTATGTAAATGAGAGAAACTTCGCAAGTTACCAATGGCAATAACTAAATTTACAATGTAAAACAAAACTTTCATTTTTGCTTTAAAAAAAACACAGCCTGAAGCAGGATACGTGACACCAATAAAGGGAGAAGAGTATTTTGTTGCATGGCGTTCTGGTGATCTTAAAGTAACCTGTAAGGTTGACAACAAGCACATAGACACCAAGGCAAGTTAATATAAATGCCTCAGTCACAACGACAACACCATCTCAAATTTGACTGATCGATTTGTTGGCTATTCAGAGCAATGTATTCGTTTAGTTGGTGTGTCGTCAGTCTGTATGGTCGGTCCATGCATAGCGTATTGAGAGAGATAGTTGTGACATGCGGACAAGTACGCGATCAAAGGTTAATTCATGGAGCTCCAATAAGTTCCCTCCCACACAAAATCTCTATATGGGAGGGAACTTGTTTGGAGTTCCATCAATTGGCCTTTGATCGCGAACGTGTGCACGAGTCACAACTATCTTTTTCAATAATTCGACGGAAGTATACTATGGAAGAAAAAGAAGTAAGTATACATGCCATTTTTCTCTCTAAAAGTTTTCACAAAATGTAAAGTTACTCGATGATATTACCTGAATAACAATGTTTTTTTATTTTGGCAAATATATGCAACAGTTCTTACTAAATGTGTATTAAAATGATATTGCGTATCAATAGAAGAATAATTAGAAAAAATATTGTTTATTTACCCTCGCTCGACAATAGTGGGTGCGAGCACACGAGTGTGTGTGTGTGTGTGCGCGCGTTTGATTACTTAACCATTTTAACACGGGATCAAAAACACGATATGTTATATAGGATGTTACATTCGGGATGTAATAAAAGACCCATGTAACACCATTAAACTGTAGCCTTGTAGAGGAAGAGATAATGTTATATGACGCAAATCGTTTAGGACATACATCTTATCTTATCTTATCTTATGTATTTCTTAATAGACACGGAGGACAACTTTGTTTCGTACATCACGTGAGGTCAATGTACCATTCGTCGTTAACACGTCAGCCGCTGACACATCCAAAGTCTTCGTTCAGTTCATTTTAAAACAAAGTGCAACGATAGACATTATTTGTCCGATGAATCTGTCAGGTAAGTGCTATTCGCTTGAAATAATATATTATATAGGCTTATAGCTGAGCTTTCAGCTTTATAACGAAGAAAGAAATAAAAAGAAGGAGGAGGAAGAAGAAGAAAACAACATCATTTAGTACTTTATATTTTAAGCTGATAACCTGTTTCAAACGTTTATACGGCAGGAATATGGTTTCGAAAAGAAAAGAACAGAAAAGAAAACACTGATGCCATAAAATATTGACCTAGCAAAATTATAATTTGGTGTTCAATTTTCTGACAGACGGAATGGTTAGGTATTAAGAATAAACAACGAAATTACTTATCTTGGCCTATCTCTTTTGGGGGTAAAAGTGTCTTTACTAAACGCATGGTCAAACCAATCTAATTCGTTATTTCGACAAAAATCTCTCTTCACAATTGTTTGGTTTTATGTGAATGTACTATTAATCGAAGAAAATTACAACATTTATAAGAATTCATAAAATGTTAACAAATTATAAAAGTGTAAGAAAAAAAGTGTGAACAAAATGTTACATTTGGAAATACCAATGGAATTCAGTATCTTATATAATATATAATATTAAGGAAGCGGTGTTTTTCTTGTTTTTTTCCTTCTGTAATACTATAGGAGACGAGGTAACACCAACGGCAAACAGTGCTCAAAAGTAGGTCTATATATTTCTCTTTCTGTTTCGAAATATCCTATTCCGCTTCTGATTTTTCTTCTGGGCGTTATTGTGCTGACATTTTGAGTACTTTACGTCTGACTACTTCTCTTTAGTTGGGTCTGTTGTGCAACTTAAGTTTTAATAGAGTGAAATTTTCTTGGTTTGGGCAATTTTGTGTGCAGTGGTGTGTTCTTCTCCATTTCATTGTCATTTACATTAAGTGACAGTCTTTAAGATAATCTCTAATTTTATAGGTTTGAATAATTTAAAAGGAGCTTAATGAGACAATTCATTGGTTTGGTTTTTGCCATAACCAGCTGTAGGCCTACCTATTGGTGTAAAATCCAATCTTTTTCTCTCCTTTAATCTCAGGCCTACCGATTCACCAGAAGTAACGAATGTGCATTTGCTAAGAATCTCAAAAAATCTCCTTCCGGCTCAATTCTCCGATGTGTACGTTACTCTGGAAATCCAGGAAAGTATTGCACAATGCATCCTAGCTAAGAATGACTATCCACAAACATACATGCAACTTCTGCAGCTGTGGACGAGAAGATCCCATAGGACATGGGCAGACCTGGACCAGGTTCTTGTAGATTTAGATGCTGGTAGTCTTAGATCCACGTATAAACAAGAGCAAATGTAAAAGAATTATTTACATGTACTTGGCTAGCTTGACATGTGAATATGAGCAGAAATTAAAACATCTGCATGGCTCGCTAGGATGAATGAAAACAATGTTGACATCAAACAAGTTTGCAAGAAATCAGATCTTTTGTAATGTGATGAGTTTATTGTTTTCTATTGAAACTAAGTTCAAGCAATGGTTAACCTCTCAAATGTACAGCACAAATAAGAATTTTCTCCACTGATCTTTGTCTTATGTTGTGTTTCTATATGGTTTCAAATAACATTACATTCCAGAATGTTTCCGAACTATTCAGTGTACGCGCTTCTGTTCATACAAACAATAATCAGGTTAAATAGCTTTAACGCTAATGGAACAGTGTATTCGTTTCCAAAGGCGGATTTCTACGGGTACGCTCGCCTTTTCATTTCTGTAGAAAGCTTCCGGACTTCCAGGTTAGTGTTTTGGTTACGTGACACAACACATTACTACATTACTACCTGCAGCGCATACTTCCGAGACGTATGGTTATATTTCAATAATATTACTGATGAAAAAGAGTTCGGATTCTGGGCCCGAGCATTCAACTAGGACCGCCCTTCTGAATGTTTCAGGAGATCGGTTGGATAGTACGGATAAAGGTGACATTGTCGGTATGTTAACAATTGATTTAACGAAGGTTTTTTATACAGTTGAAATCTCTATCCTCCCTATTAATCTTAAATTATAAAGGACTCTTTAAATATGTTTGTGCATGGTTCAACTACATTTTGTAGGTACCCGACTGATAAAATGTGCAGCTGTAAATTAGATTAATGTAGATCAAACGACTTAAATGTTTTGTGTCAATATAGGCTCCCTCCTAATTTCTGCCATCTATGTAAATAATATATCAAATTGTATCTTTAATTCAGAAAAATACTTTCTTGACAAGATCGCCTCCCTTGTTCCCATGAATAATGAATTGCATCTGTGCTGTATTTATGTTTGTATGTGTGTATGCTTTTATTTCAATTAAATAAAATTGTCTTGATATTGAGTTGGATGAAATATTAGTAGATACAAATTGCTGGTTGGAAATTTCATTTTTTGAAATATCTATATTTCTGTTATATTCACCGTGGAAATGTATTTTACTCTTCATAACAAATTATATGTGGTTGTTTTTTGTTTACCTCACTGCTAAGAAAGCATAAAGGCTTGTTAGTAAGCAACCAGAGGACCGACGGCTTTAGGTCCTCTCCGAGGGACCAGCATAATGTATCAATACGATGATTTGACATTTATATATATTTTTTTTTCTGACGTCTTAGGCCATGAGATATACTTGGAATGTATTTATGATGAAATGCCTGATTTAAAACACTGTTTATGAATATTAAATATCTGTCTTTATTATTTGTTATTCTTTATTATGCAATACAAATGAAGAAAAAAAAACCATCATATAAATACATACGTTTCCGATGTCACCAAATCAATTACCCAAGCAGTTTCTATTTTCCTCTCGTTTGTTTTGGTTACTGATGTCAAGAAGAAGAAGAATAAGAATAATCAGTGAGTGTTATGACAATTCTAATCTTCAAAATAAACAGCACTATTACAAATATTTATAATCAAGGTTTGTCTTTATTATTATTATTTTGTATGTTTTTAAAATGATGAATAATGTATAGTATATAATTTTCTTATAACCGTTGATGTTTTTCCTTTCTCGATTTGTTTTAAATGTTTCTTGTACCTTATTATATTCCATGTACATGTTGTATTGTAGTGCACCCTGCCAATGACACATATGTATTTGTTTCTATACAATGTACTGGACCTGGGTTTTCGTGTCTGACTATTTCTTTCGAATACAGATGACACATATATATATATATATATGCAAACAAATACATAATATCACCCTAGTAATACCAGATGTAATCGATACTGACTTTGTTCTTTTGTCTAATTGTTTGAATTAAAACAGATGTTATATGCTCTAATTTTAATATTTTGTAAATATTTGTCTTATTGCATTATTTTTTTTATTGATATTATCTACTTCATGTATTGAAAACTATATTACGTTGAAAATTAAACTGTATGTGTTATGTTTGTATGTTATACCCTGCTTTGGCAAATCTATTGTCCTTGTCCGTGTATGCTATATTGTGAAATATGCCTTTTTTAAATTAATTACGATCCATTTGTACCACTGTCCATTTTGATTATGAAATAAATGCTTTACTTATCATGTACGCGGGGCAGACAAAGGTACAACCCCCCCCCCCCAATTTCTTCTCCTCAGTAATTGGTCAAATGTTTCTGACCTTTAGAGAAGGTGTACCTCTATTTCTCCAATTCGACTATCCATATAGGGGATTCTCGAATTGGGGAAATCAATAGGTATTACTCAATTTCAAGTTTGTAATTTATTTACTTCGTGGACATATTTGCTTGGATATTGTTTACCCCAGATAAGTCTTTATACTTTTGTAAATGTATCATTTTATACACTTGTATTTGTTCATGTTTTGTGGAAATAAATTTAATTCAATATAAATACTTCGTACATGTACTTGGCTGTGCATCAGTGTACCTCTTTTACTCTGAGCATTGGGAGAGACCTGCCGGGGCTCGGTTCTATAATAGGCAGGGCACTTTGTGTTGATGATAGTGGAGGTGCATGTTCATTCTTTTGCTGCGGAATAAATTGTGTTGAAATTTACACAGCAAGTAAAAAGCTCTATCAGAACTCTATAATCATCAAAAACTGAATTTTAATTCATTTTTTTTTGGAAGTACGTTTATGTGTTCATGGTGATTATACGTTGTTAAACTGATTATCAAAAATGCTGGATGAATAATGGAATTAAGTTCACACCGTACCAGATTGCCACTTGAAACAGGATGACTTTATTGTATTCAAATATGCATAAAAGATATGAATCAAAAGACTCATAAATATATGTACGTTTTATGATATCAATAAATGAATAAAACTCTCTAAAACACGTATAACAGTTTTCCTTTTCTTTTTTCACACTATGTATTATCCATTTAAGATAATAACTCCATTCCTCTTCAGAGTTTCAATTGAATTTGACTTAACTCTCTTTTATCTATTTTCTGTCTTATTTCCAAAGATCAAATCTAATTTGAATGATCTAACATACGCAAAATACACGTACGTTCAAAACAGGGCTTGGAATCTCAATTTGCTTTGTGGCTCGAGGCCCAAGTAAACCAAATGTAATTTCAGATTTAGAAACTGAAAACAGCCAAAGTGCCTCTGTGTTTTCATTATACAATGAATTATCTGGAAAGGAGTTACAGAATAAACTTTCAACCTTCATACAATATTCAGGGTAAGCTCAGTTTTCCAGTCCGTGCCATACCGTCAATTATACAAGCACTGTCCCTTAGTTAGTCGGACTGCCTCCGCTTCAATACCAATGGAGTTATTACAAGGGTTGGATTGCCTTTTTTAAGTTCTAAGTGTAAATTATCATTGCTTCAATGGCCGGGCATTTTTATAATGTCATCAAATTGAATGCACAAACATTATGGCTTGTCCTACCTAAGAACACGTAATGTATGCAATTCGCATTCTGGAATACAGTTATTCGTAACAGGCTAATGAAATAATTTACTTAACAACGATTTGTGCATTGAATTTAATGATATTACGAAAATGGCCTTACTACGTATTTGCTATCAAAAAAGGGGAAATAAGTATTAGAGCGTCCTTGAATCACTGTTAATACTTTCCTATTCTTCAGAGCGTCACCACAATGTATATAATTTTCTGTAGTTAGTAACTGTGCCTTTTATCAAGCTTTGGGAAATACTGGTTTTGAATAAATCTTGTCATATGATATGTGTATCTCCTACGGTTGTTTTCTTATTTGATTTTTTAACCGTCTATTTTTCTTCAAATGATGCAGGACTATACACTGTGTGTGCATGTGTGTGTGTGTGTAGTTGATGAGGGGGGAGGGGCTACTATGCCTCAAATACAGTGAAATATAGTTACACACAAATGACATCCTTCCATACTAATGTCGGTGAACAACTCAATACGACTGTAAAAAGTTTTCTGCCAAAAGGCGCTATATCCATGATTTCTGCCAAAAGGCGCTAAATCCGATAAAAATGAAATATGAAAAATTATATATATGCTGTACACAGGATTTTTCTAACTTAGAAATTAAACTTCCGCATCCTCCCCCATTTAGTAGCCTTCTTTATTCGCATCTTTGATTTTCCGAGAAAGACAGATGCCCCCTCCCCCGCCCCCATCGTGCCACCCTTAGAAACATGTACCATGGTATTACCATGGTTCTCCCATACCTAGGTTACCATGGTACTTGTACTACAATGTTACCGCACGTACACAATCGCCTTTCCATTCTACCTGTAGCTAAAAAAAAAGAAAGCATTGATTATATTGCGTGATTGAATTTTTTTTTGTTCATTTGAATATATACTTAGACTGTCTACCTTAATGCACTTTTAACACAGTATTCCTCTAAAAATCTGCCAGCCCTTGTTTATTTAACTTTGAAAGAGCATGCTGGTCTGCAAAGTGGACACAACAAATTATAGGAGCTGGCATGAAGTTCACTTCCAACACAATTATCAATTTTATTGAGGTTCAGCCACTTCTCATAAAAATCTGTTAAAAAAAGATATCACAATCATATTGATTCATCTGTATCATATTTAACAGTGTTTGGCAAGAGCTTAAAACGGGGGTCGAAAATGGCCATTATTGTTGAATGATCATATGACGTATCAAACATCCCCCAATCTAAGTCTTATTTTTTTACCATCATTCACGAGAGAACAATAGGGCTTAAAATAAAGAACAATTGAAACAATATGTATACTTTTTTGAAAGCGTTTATTAAAACAAGCTAAAATCTAGCTCGCGTAAAATATATAAAACAATTTACAGTCGAAAGCTGAAGTCTATTTCTATAGCGAAAGACTGCCGCTTGCTAAATCATTATACATGACACTAAACACTTTCAGGACACAACAATATTATAAGTAAAGTGGTAAGTCTATTTCTATAGGTGAAGACTGCCGCTCATATTCAAATACGTAGTACATTATACAGACGTCCTTCCAGCAAAGGTGCGAGAGTCGTCGACGATGTCGGACGCGAATTTAGTCGAAAGACGAAAGTCGAAGAAACAATTGGTAGGCCTACTTGGTAGATCATAGATGACGTCAGTGATCATAGTACAGTTCAAAATGAATGATGAACGAAAGCCAAGGGTCGGCGATGTCGATCGGATGCGTAGTCCACGTTTGGCGATGGTGAAACACGGTATAGAGTTCAATGTCGATGATCGAAGACGGAACAAAGTCGATACAGTCATCATTAGTCGGAGTCAGGATCAAACCTGCAAACGATGAAACGCAAATCGAAGACGAAGAAGGTAAGAAGGAGGTGCTTACCTTCCATCAAAGTTCGACGTCGACAGTGCTCGAAGACAGAACGAAAGTCGATAATTTCAATATCCAATTCATTATTGGAGTTCGCAACAAACTTCAAAGTTCAATCGCCAAAACGGACGTCGCAACGACGTGGTGATAGTGGCGTTGATGTATTCGTGAAGATGCTGGTGAAGAACGAGGTCGATATGGAAACTTCTCATATCATGTCGCGTATATATCTGTAATTAAAAAAAGACAATTTTGAATTAGAGTCTATGACAAAAACAAATATAGATATAAACAACTATCAACATGAAATCACACAGTCACAGAGGCAGACATGACATTTGTTAGCTTAATTTGTTAAGTTGCAGGGTTCTTATGCAGTATTTTATTTATTTTCTAAAAAAAATAAAATATTCAATTCTGGGAACAATGACACTAATCACAACAGAGTTAATGTGTATGTTAATGGACAAACTTTGCTTTGAATGATATGCCCCATAAACCCATTAAGATCCTACATCAAATTACATACATGGGATCATACACGTTCAGTCTAGCTTATCCTGTTGAACGGTGTTGTAAGTTCCAGTTGACAATGTCATAAATGACTATCTAGACATCGACTAGATCTATGTACATATTGTAAATAAAGTAGATGATTCTAAAATTTACCCATACTGTTGTAGATTAGCAGGGAAAAAACAGTATTCATCATGATTTTGCACATCTAAAACACCGAGAACACACGAGGCAAAGCTGAATTGTGAATAGTGCACGCACTAGCTGTATACAGTATAGTATACACTGCACTGTATGATACGTGTACAGCGATCCTTTGGCACATAGACACAGTCATTTATAAAATTCGGGCTGGTTGAGTGCATAGTATACCTGTGTGAGCTGTGTGGGTTTGGGGCGGTGCCTTCATTCACGAGTTGCCCGGTCCAGCCCAGCGAAATGCACATGTTGCACTGCTTCGGGTGTTCGCGAGTTTCAGAAAGAGAGTTGCATGTCTTAAAAGGTGTGGAGGTATTGTGGTCTAGTGGATAAGTCACCCGACTGCAGATCACAAAGTACGGGGTTCAAATCCCTGCCTGGCACTTAGGCCTTTGGCAAGACGTTAATCTATATTTGCCCCGGGTGTTAAATGGGTATAGGCACCCGGTTGGGTGCGAACGTTATCACAGCATTGTGAGCGTCTGTAACATGACGCCTGGCTGGAATGCTCCACAAGGAGTGGAGAATGTCAATACACTGTGAGGGGGCAAGCCTGAATCCGATGACCGTGGTAATAACAAATCTGTAAAGCGCTTAGAGACATCGTCAATGCAATCCTTCTCGCCAAATCTGATACTTCCCCCTTCTTTTTATTTTCTTATTTTACTAGGATTTGTTTTTCTTTCTTGCTTTTTTCTTTTCCTTTTTTTACGTACTCTACCATGCTATTAATTTCATTGCTAATTCAAAAGTTGCATACTTTATATGACTTACATGCTGTAGACCGACAAGCTAATAGACGGACAACACAATGAAGAAATACATGAGAAAAAAATTAAGTATGGAAAGCCAACGAGACCGACAACTGTCTTGTAGGCTGACTGTTAGTAACAGCCCCCTTCTCTCCCCCCGAGTAGACAGTTGTATTAAAGAAGGCCCGCCAATCGACCTTGCCGGTCTCGTAAACCCTCACAAAAGTTGTTAGCTAGAAGTCGCGTCGGCTATCGATCTTCGGCTGTTGGTCTAGTGGTCTGTCGGTCAAGTGTCTCTGAGCTACAAGCCCTAATTCACGATGCAAACATTAGGCAGGCATATGTTTGCGGCATTCAAAGTGAAGAATATGATAGGGTGGAGGGGGTTGTGTGTCCGGAAGCTAAAAGGGACTTGGTAACATTGTTTAGATGAGTGGAAAATGGTGCTAAGGTAGTGACTTCAATGCTAGATGTAAAATTGAAGATAATCTGAAAGTTTGAGTGAAAGCAGACCACTATTAATGATACACATTGAGAAAAACTGATCTGATCGATTCCTTAATTCTCCCAACCACATTATTACAATTTATTTACACTTAAGGTGAATGAAAATCGTCACAACGCAATGATTTGGCTCTATATACCATCCCAGACATTTAAGTCTTGATAGATTTGTTAAAGCCTGTTTTATGTCTTATTTTCATGGAAAAAACGGTTGGGAAAATTCAAAAATGGTTGGGATAATTTACTGTTAGAAGGCGTCGCACAGTAACGCCTTCCAAGAAAACCATAACAAATATTTGTGGTTTGAGAATTTGTTCAGGATTTTTTGCATGTTAGAGCGTTAGTACATTACAAGGAATATAATAAGTAACATTTCAAACAAAAATTGCGCAGTTCTTTTCATCGGCCTGCAACAATGTTACCGAGTCACTTTAACAATTATAAAGCCATCAACTTTTCCTTAATATTTATAGAAAAGTATGCATCACATAGCACTAGCCATCATTAATATTTGTCTTTTTATGAAATTGTATAACATAAGTCTTAACAGATTTATAGAATATTGCATGTATACACAAGTACACAACCTGCCCGGACAAACAACGTCCGGGTATGCGAACACATTTTTGTTTTTGATAACATGCCTATTCAACACTAGCTGGCGCCATATACTTCTCACTAGGTTGTACATGTATTTCCGATATTGGGAATCAAGATTCAATTCACGCCCCCTCTTTTGGAAAGTTCTGGATCCGCAACTGCCTTTTAAGACCATTGCTTCCAATTAGATACGCTGTAACAAAGAAATTAATGATTAAAACGCACTCCAACCAGAACGTAGCCAAATGTGTAGGACCAATGTAAAAAACCCTATGAGGAACCCGCAGCCTTAGCGAGACGCTGTAAAATGAATCCCGAAGCCCTTTTTGTGATAATTTTTCTTTATTGATTAAAGCATCCGCAAAATTCTTAAAGGTTATTGAGACTGCTCCGATCGACGTGTTAAAAACGATAAGGCATCTCTCATTTCATTAATTATCCCAACGTTCATTAACATGAAAAATGCATTAAAAAAAATGCTGTTACTGTAAAAAGAAAAAGTAAAAAAAGAAAGATGAAGCCTAGTCGTTCTTTTCCTCATGTAAGCCCATTTCTATGTTTCTTATTAAAATAGACCGGTTTAATAACATAGTTTATTCAAATGGTATGCATACTTAAGACAAACAAAGTTGTTCTGGACAACCTAAAGACTTGTCTGAGTCTTGCCCGACAAAGCAACAACTAATGTATGCAGACTGCATTCCAAGTATTCATTAATGACAGGTTTAATAATGGAATACCGCGTCACTAGGTCCCAAGAAACATCCAGAAATTGGAATATGTTAGTAAACCGGTCTATTGAAGCCTTGCTAAGAGAATGTGTGGGGTAGGGATTATTGGTAGCCTTTTCGTGTTGATTATAGTAGGTTTTAGGTAATTACGTTTTCATTTTGAGTTGCAGGTGCCTCCCGTTCTATTCATATTCCTATGGTGCCCCTTTTCGGCGTACCTGGTGATTACCTATATTTTAAAGTGGACCAATCACCTTTAAAACATGTGTACAGCTAGAATGTATGAAACCATCATTTTTACCCGCTGCTTTACATGGGCTAACGGATAACGAGTATGAAGAAAATAAAGAAAAACATAAAGCAGCACAAGGAACATAAGTACTTATATTCCGTGTGAGCTTTAAGTTTAAAGGCATATTTACAATGTTAAATCTTTGGTGCATGGCCCTACGTGTTATCAGTGCCTGTGATATGGTGTAACAATGAAGCCCTCAACAAATTGGGCTTCAAAATGATCATGAAGTACCTCAAAAATTAAAAATCTTTGAGTGACCATACTCATTTTCCCAAATAGACTGTAGTGTTATGAAAAGTTGGAAACCGTTAGGAAAACGCAAAATTTGATTTCGATTTCCAATCACAAATATCTTGATAATCAGACAGGCGTTCGGTTTGTAAAAGTCAAGGGGTTCTTTACTGACCTAAAGGGTTTTAATTATCATTGCAGCATGAGCGTAATCCAGGATTTTGTTTCAGAATCTAAGACAAAGTTACTCAATCCTTTTAAGCGAGCGCACACACAGGTGTGTTGAATAGTCTACAAGTCACAAGACGCTTGTACGTGTATGATAATTGAGAGTCCATTATAACTTGTAAAATCTTTTCTTGAAAGGAATATTTGAAGCTCAGGTTTTAGAAATAATATAGGTGAAACTCATACGAAACTCTGATGCATTAAACCGAGCTTCTATTCCAAATGTAAAGGCCAATAGTTCAACCACCCTCCTCTAACTTCTTTTTCTCCTTCTTCTTTTTATTTGTCTTCTTCTTCTTCTTCTTCTTCTTCTCCTTTTTCTTTTTATTTCCCCATCTGTTTTATAATGCAGCTTAGATCTTGAAGATTGTCAGCTTTCTAAACGTGGAGGGCGCTCTTCGTTCTTTTCTTTCTTCCGGTCACAGACAAGAATTTAAGGATGCTAGTGACGTCACTTCACCACTACTCCACAGTATGGCGATCTATACATAGGGTTTGGCCAAATTAGTTTATGTTGGTCACAACATGGCGTCTATTCTTTTGTTTTGTGATTGTCCCCCAAAATAGTATTCGCCTTATTGTGTCCAATTCATAACGGGTTGGCCAAACTATCCTAATCAATGACTCTGATAACCGATATTATGGAGCGACCTCAACGGCCAGAAATGGGCGCACTGACATCACGTTTTAATCACTAAAAAGTGCCTTGTAAATTTGTTGTATATTACAGATTTCATTACAGATTACAGATTTTAAACTCCTTTGTGGATTTAGGCTATTGTGTGTATGCCGATAAACTGGAATCTGACGAGAAGATTTGTAATAATGCTTTATTTTGTTCATTTTCATTCTCATATCTGACGAGTAGTTTGGTAGTCATAATTATTTTGTCATGTTCATTGTGGTATCTGACGATTAGTTTTGTAGTCTTTTTTTATTCCATCAGTTTCATTCTGGTATCTGTTATTATTATATTGCCTGTCATATTTGTAAAGTGAACATTGTCAACATGGGTTTTCATTTAATGAGCTCAAACAATTAAAGTAGCAACGTAATCAAGAGCAGTATTTGTCGTTCTTTTAGTATGACTTTTAAAATCAAAGAATTTGAAAATAAAAGTATTTTATTACAAATAGACAAATGAACAATCATGAAGCGTAGTTGAAATAGGATTAAGTGATATAAGCAAGAGAAATGGGTAATGTATAATAATAATAATATTCCGCTTTTATATAGCGCTTAATACATCGATGTCTTTAAGCTCTTTACAGATATATTTTTACCCCGGTTATCGGATTCAGGCTTGCCCGCACACAATTTATGCACATCATCCACTCCCTGGGGAGCATTCCAGCCAGGCGTCATTTAAGCGCACACTTGCTCATCTAACCACATTGCATGGTGCACCCTACCGGGTACCCATTTAACACCTGGGTGGAGAGTGGCAAATGTAGATTAACGTCTTGCCAAAGGACATTCGTGCCGCGGCGGGACTCGAACCCCGTACCTTGTGATCTGCAGTTGGGTGACTTATCCACTAGACCACAACACCTCTACTAAATGTAGACAGAGGGTGTGCGTTTGAGAGAGAGAGAGAGAGAGCGAGAGACAAAGAGAGAGATGGAGAAAGAGAGGGGTGGAAGGAGTGGGGAGACACCAGTAAGAAACAACATTTAAAATGAAAAACAAACAAAGAACTAGACCTTTGATTGTGCCTAAGACACACGAGCGTTATCGCAGAAATATTGTTTATAACACCATGCATCATAATGTATAATGATTATTCAACATCCTCATTTTGACCAGTGAGAGGTAGGTCTGCCCTCCTACGACCAAGCATTTGACCGGCACTAGATCTTCACAATGGGCTGCATCGCTATTTCCATGTTGATTGTTATGATAATGATGGTGATAGTGATGGTGATGATGATGCTGAAGATGATGTTGATGTTTAGTCACAATAGTTATATTAAATACCATGGTAATGATACATCATCAAATTTGCCATCATTATCATCATTATCATCACCTCGATCTTCATCTTATCACAAATTCATTTTCAGAAACTATTAGCATATCATCAGAATGATCACCATGCTTTGTTCCAAGCGATTGGAAATTTATATATTGTGCGCTCTAGCTACATGTTTATTGCTAGAAGTAGATCAGGAGGTGCTCAAAACACCAGGCCTTTTTGTTAACAAGGTAAAGATTAAAGAGTATCTGTAAGTCAAACTGACAAGTCAAAAAATATTTAAGAGGCATAGTAGGCTAGTTTTAATATGCACTATCCACGTATGGAAATCATAGAGGACATGCGCAATGATAAACTTTGATTCTATCCTTCTGTAATGTTTAATATGTGATGTATAAAGGGAACTCATCATATTGCAAAATCACATATTTTCCTCATGCTGAAAACGTAATAGTCATTATTGCAGTCGATCTATACGGGAAAGACAGCATAAAAAGCCGAACTGAGGTAAGGACACAGTGCATAGGAAAAGATCCCGAAAATGGGGATCCCCCTCGACCCAAACGAACTATGATGTAATGGTTCAAATAGTCTAGCCAAGAGATGACGCTCTGCTTATGTTGTCCAATAGATAGGTTAACTTATGTATGAATAGTTACAGTGAGTTGCAAATGGCGCGCATCACTCTCGAATGCTCGGGAAAAGTAGCTCATAAATTTATTTTACACGACCAGTTCATGAACAATACGAATCGAATACTTCACATGCACACACCCACTTGCACACACTTGCATTTTTTTCTTTCTTTACTTTACTTTCTTTCCACTTTTTATTTAGATACTTTCTTCTTCTTTTGTTTAAGTTTTGGTTTCATTTGAAACTGATAACCACTTAATCTGCCCTTTAATCGGGCAAATATGGCTTCTGATATAAGCCCCTTTACCACAAAACACTGGTTATATTTTACTTCTCGATAGTACACAAGTGAAGTAAATTCATAGTCACCTCTACTCATACAAGATGCATACGACGTTCACCACCAAACAGTATGAACAAAACAAACAAATCATTCAACATATTATACATGACAAAAGAGTATAATTGTGTAAAACATAGTACGGTTGATGAACCTCAACCTTACAGCTAGGGAGGAGCCTGGTAATTATCGGCTTATATTTCTTATTCTGGTTCACTTTGCATTTTATTACTCTACTTTATATGTCAGGAGATAATTACTATCGATCTCCCCCTCTCTCTCTCTCTCACTCTCTCTCTCTCTATTCTATGACTACCTTTTCTCGCATCCCTTTCTCTCCCTCCTTTTCTCTGCGCCTCTCTTTGACTCTGCCAAGTACCCAGTCTCTCGGTCTGTCAGTTATGCCATACAACTTTCTTTCTCTCATTTACAACATAAATACATATGAAAGACAAATATTGAAGAAAGCATTCACGAACTTTTTTTTAATTCACCGAGCTGATAGGAAATAAAGAGATAAACACTCAAATATCAAATTTGCAAGGATGACCGAATGGAAACAAATGACAGCAATACATAGGTATAGTCTTATGTATTTCATTTGAACAATTTTCGCCTTTAATACATAGAGATTAATCCTTGAATATTGATTTGGTCAATTGCAAATATTACAGAAAACGACAATATTCTGATAATTGACATTTATAACATTTTTACACATAACTGAATATTAAACAGTTTTCATGTTCACTACGTATTTGGGAATTGTATTTACAGGCACAATGTTATTCTGTTTCAAAGCCCACTTAAATTCACATGAGTCATATCAATTTACTATCTGATTTCAGTAAACGTTACTCAAATCTTCATAATATTTCCGTGATTAAAGTTTCTTTTTCCTTATCTTATCGACCGAGTCACAACGCTACAATTTCACAACTAATTTCACACATCAAGCGATATTCATGGAGCCTGTTTCGACATTAAGAAGTTTTGGGACCCCCGATCCGCTCACTCATTCTTGTAATGTAGAGCAAAAATTATTATAATAACTATTTGGTGACACTGCGGATATGTGGGGCTTAACCATCAAATGCTTGTAAACACGATCGCAACTACTTTTGGAAAATCAGCTTGATGCAATTTCAATATAGCCCTGTCCATCACTTTTAGAAATGTGCGAGCATTACAATGACGTATTGTGTTATCTGAACAGGACTTCTGTACGATATACCAGAGCGTATTGACATTTCCATTTAGTTGATTTTTCGAAAGTCTTTGCTATGATCGTATTTTGTATGAATATCAATAAAAGAGAAGCCTTTGAAAACAAAACTCATGAAACTGTATAAATAGTCAGATTAAAGATAAAAGGTCTTAAATGACTTTCGAGAATTAGGGATACAGGAATGAATATATAGATAGCACAGTACACGATCATAGCTATATTTTTTAAGTGGTTTACATACAGTTATCACACAGTCGATGGAAGTCCCGATCAATGAAAACAAATCTTTAAAAATCTATACTCAGATATTATCGAACTGTACTCTAGTAAGAGTTCGTCTCTATGTAGGTGAACAAGAAAAACACTGATAACACGTAGGGCAATGCATCTCAGATTTGGAATTGTTAAACAATGCCTTTAAAAAGTACCCTACATAAACATCCAACCTTAGAAACCATTGAACATCTTTACAAATCGCTGCCTGGTAGCTGAAAGAAGAAATACAAAAATTCATCAAATCAAAATATGTAATATAAATACACACTTCTACTTTGCGCCCAGACTCGTACGATCAGGAAAACTGTTACTGTGTTTTACGAATATTTGTGACCTAACGCAATCCCAACAAAGTCACATGGTGGAAATTGTTGTTTGTGTTGTCGTTGTTGCTGTTGTTGAGGCTATTGTTGGTGTTATTGCTGCTGTTGTTGTGGTGGCGGGGACTGTTGTAGATTTCGTATATCGTTGAAATTCGATTGCTACTATATTTGTCATATTCTTTGACCAACTTTATAATTTTGAGTTCAGAATTGGTAGGATTTCAATTATTTTATGATTTCAAACAACCTATTTTCTAATTGAATGAAACCAAAATCAACTATATTTCCTTATTTGTGACATGCTTTTAGATTTAACTTTGAACTTAATATGATTTCTGCTATCTAATATTTCGACATATTTTTCTTCTTTTCTCCCTTTAAACCGAATGAAACCGATATTGCCTGCTGTTTTCTTCCATTAGACCGTGTGTTGGCTATTCTTCATATTCAAAGACGATTGTCATTTAATCAATTTGTTCATGTTCTACGCACAGGTATTGGGTATAGTCTGAATATAAATGCCACTATTGGATCCATAGAAGGTGCGGGACGATCGACACTTTAGGTTTTCTTTTGTCGTGTTGTGCGTATACAGAGGTAAATTACACTGACTTTAAAAGTTCCTCTTTTTTTTGGGTGGCGTTTGCTCTGTTTTTCCTTTTAAGAAATGTTCTACATAATGAAATACAATTTTTAAGGTGGTATTTGAGAAATGAATAAGCCCAGATTCAATTTTGGGGTTAATTACAAGACGGCGAATTCAAGGAATTTTAGAAGATTTGATATTTGTTTTGCTTACACAATGAAACTCTTCTTGTACACAAGAAGCCTCTCCCCATTACAAGCTACAAGGTTACCAGAAAGAGTTACGAGACATGGGCTAATGTAGGCGCATCGGTCCGATGTCTCGTATTCCACGATCCTCCTTTCCTGGATGATACCATCAAATGACACCTGATCAACTGCGTAAATATTACGCTCTGTATCCCAGTATGTGATGTAGAGTGCGTCTGTCAGTTTGTTAACGTGACCCTCTGGCGCGCACCACTCATCGGAGTGTATAACAGCCTTCTCTTCTCCTAATCGTGAGATGACAGTGAATTCATTATCACCTGTCTGCACAATGGTATCACCTGATGACAAAGCTTGTATCTCACCCTTCACCACCTTGCCCTGCATCGTAATAGTGCTTACTATCTTACCACCAGCAGGTTTGATGATGTAGATATTAAACTGATTGTACGGAGCAGCGAGGATGATCCCGTCCCTGTCAACATCAACGTGCACGTCATTATACTTGTGTTTTGTGGGGTTATTCCTCGGTAAGGTGATGTCTCTCACCACCATCCATTGTCTGTCACAGAGAGCAATGCATCTATCCAAGCTGTCACACGTGAGGTCTTTTTTCCACACACCACATACTACTACGTTGCTGTCTATGGACGCGAATGATGTAATATACATGTTACTACCTCCTTCAGTGACTTTCTGTGTGTGTTCAGTGCTGTTATTTGTAACATACGTGGCATTGTTAGCTTCGTCCCGCACACATATCTCATCATCACAAAATGATCGAACCACATACCACTGGTTGATTAACAGTCGATGGAATGTGGATTGACTTGGCAAGCTCCCATTTACCGATATAGCCATCAATTCTCCTGTAGTGTTCACCACCTTCTTCACCCTCGACAAGACAGTCCATAACATCTTGAGGAACAATCAAATTGTCTTCAAGGAATGCAAGTACTTGAGGAGCTTTATGCACTAATGTTTTGTCATCTTGATTGATTCGTTTGATCTTGGAATCAATATTATCCACAGTGCTGATTGCGTGCTGATTCTTATTTTTGAGATACTTCATCTTTCTAGAAACGACCTCGCTGATTGCTTTTGTCTCTGAATCGACTTTTGCTTGGCTTTCTTTGAAAATCAGTTGATGCTGTTCTGCTTCTTCGTTACATGAATCGATCCGTCTCTCCCTCTTTTTGTTAACGATTTGTATTTCTTCATCCGGCTCCTCATTTTCGTTAATGATTTGTATTTCTTCCTCCGCCTCCTCGTCGATCGAACGAATCGATCGTTTCTCCTTGTCTTTCACACTCTTTAATTTGACTTCGAATGCCACCTTAAGTTCATCGTTGACTGATTTAAAATGATTACTTGAAAAGGTTGCAGTGGAATCTAGTTTAGAGTCAAGCGCTTTTAGTTGTGTCTTCATTTCCTCTATCTCTTGCTGCTTATCATCCAGTTTCCTCCTCCTATCCAAGATGACATTCTCGATGTCGTCTAGCGCACACGGCTTCTGACAGTGCTCTTTGGTAGCGCATGGGTGACAAACAGGGGTTTTGTGTTCTTTGCAGTAAAATTTGATTGGCTTCCTGTGTATGACACATGACCATGTCATGACCTTTTCTAGTGCGTAGCTTGACCTTTTCATCTCTATCTGCTGGGAACTTGGACGCCATTATGAGGAGCAAATGGTAGCAACTTACCTGCATCGTTAACAATAATACAAATTAAATTAAAGAAATTATATTAGAAGAAGACATATTTTAGAGAATCTTTTCAGGAAAAAAAGACAGAGGCATGTGCAAAAAAAAAGGGGGGGGGAGGACAAAAAAAAAAAAAAATTAGAAACATAGAATAGAATATCAAGCATTTCATATATTTTTTCTTTATTATTATGACTTCTATTCATATTGCTCATCAGTATATTATGACTGATATATTCATACTGAGTCAGTCGAAGATGAACAATAACATCCTATGGTCCTGCCTATGTCTGAAATTTTTGTAAAAATGATCAAAAGTAATTCTTTGTTTTATTTCGTTGCGATGAGGACTTCTCCACTATAAGACAAGGATGTAGTTACTGTTTACAGTTTGCATGTACGCAATATTGTAAGCGCGGTGCGTATATATTGTGAAATATCGGGTATTTTCCAGCGCAGCTAAACGGTATATATGCTCCACTCATTGAAAGCGTATAGTCCAAAGTTCAATGTTTACAGCGTTGTGTGTAAGTAGTCTCAAGTTCAGTGGCTAGTGTGTTAAATATTCAAGACTAAATTACATAACCCGCTCTTAGCCGAGCGACTGTCATGTTGAATTTCTCAAATAAATTGGCTTTATATAGTATAGTATTATAGTAACAAGAAATAGTGGAATATTAGGTTCCCCGATGGAACAGAGTAATATTACCAACGTTTATACCCTTTCATCTACATGGATATTAATGTGATCTTAAACATAGTATTCAGGAGCAGAAGGGATGTATGGCAGTCTGTATAGAACAAATAATACAAAATAGGTACTTGAATTGTTTGCGGGCAAGAGAACAAACAAAGTTTAAATGGAAAATCTTGTGTTTTAAGTAAACTAGAATGATACAAAAAAATGGAGAAGAAAAAAAGGATAACTGCTTTGTTATGATTATGCGTGTATTTGTATGTTTGTCCGTATAGTAGAGAGATGGATTAATTTGAGAAATAAGAGAAAGGTCAGGATAGACAGTGTTGACAGTTTGAAAGATATAGAATCAGAGCGACATTCTCATTCTTTCTTCCTTTCCTTCTTTCCTTCCTTCCTTCTTTCTTTTTCTTTTCCGTGCCAAAGTTGAGGGAACATGTGAATTCGAAAAACAGGTATAGTGTGCATTGTGAATGCAAATCGTAGTAAGAACTTTTAATTTTATATTTCTTACCTTTCACAGTACTAACCGTACAGAGTATCAAACCTAACCGCTGCCAATACACACCACGCCTTTCTAACTACCCAATACCACAACATATATCCTCTAACCACTACGTCATGCCTTTATAGCTTACCCAAGTATTAAAGCAAATTGACAGAGTGTGAAATCATGTCATGCTTTATGATATGGAGGTCAAAGGTGATTATATTGTTTTCATCTACTCAATCTGATAATCTATTCATACCAGAATTTTCCATTGTTCGCTTTCAGCGTAGGCAGGCAATGGAATGTGTTCCCCACATTGACAGTCAAGGGATGTATGCATGCCTTTCACATATTTAGACAATATTAGCGCACGGAAGACAAATACAAATTTTGAGAATTTTACTCCGATGACAAATTTGTTGTATGCAGCGGGCGGCTGAGCGACTTCCAAAGTGGAGGGGGCGGCGGCAAGAAAAAAGGGGCACTTTCTGCAAAAAGGGCACTTATAAAGGGAAATCACAAAGCGAAAATATACCAATTTTTAGACATTGGTATATACCCCTACATCGTGATAACACTATCAGGGATGATTTCCATATTTGTTTTACTTTATACACCATACAAGATATTGCTTAAGCATCATGCTTTGTAGTTGGGTGTGATGGTCTGCAAATTTATTTGCGAGCCAGCGAATCGAAATTTTTAAAAAAGGTTTGTGATGTCGCAGTGCGAAAAATTACATCTTATAGAGAGGAAAAAACCCAATCCTGGTAGGGTTATAAGAACATTCTCATAACGAAATACTGAAAAGATCTTTGACAAGTAACAAGTATTTCATTTATAGATGCGTGCGAGCTTTGGGAAAAATTGCTCTTAGTCCCTTGAAATTAGGGGCGCGTTTAATGATGAGAGGAAAAGGGGACACTTATCACAAAATAAAGGAGCATGTGTCAAAGTACAAAGAGTAATTATCAGAGGTGAAAATGTGGCACTTCTTACACCCTCGAAAATAGGCACTCACAAGGGATGAAAACAATCAGTCATAATAATAGGAAATTGGCATTTTTCGACGGAAAAGGCACCCCACCAAATTTTGAAAGGGGCATTTATAAAAGGTGAAAAAGGGCATTTATGTAAAGGGGATAAGTCCCTTATTAGAAAGGAAAAGGAGCACGTATCATTGATAAATGGGAAATTATCAGACTGGGTGAAAGGAGGCACTTATTGCACCTAAAAAGGGGCAATGACCATATATGAAAAGGGGCATTTATGTGAATGAAAGAGGGGCACTTATAATCGGAGGTGAAGGGGGCACTTATCTGAAGTAGAAAGGGGTACTTCTCGTACCTAAAAAGGGCCATTTACCAGAGAAGGGGCACTTACGAGAATAGGAAGGGGTTCTTTTTTGTAATGGGGCATTATCATTAGGAAAAGGGGCACTTATTAGAAAGGAAAAGGGGCACATTTGAAAATATAAGTTGCGCTTATCCGAGTTAAAATGGGGGTAGTTATTAAAAGAGGAAGGGGCACTTCTTACAAAGGAAAAGAGGCCCTTGTCAAAGGAAAAGAGACACTTCTCTGATTTGAATTAGGGCAATTATCAGAGGTGAAAAATGGACATTTATTGCAAAAGAAAATGGGAACTTGTCGAAGTAAAAGGGGCACGTGTCCAAATAAAAGGGGCACGTATTAGAGTTGAAAAGGGGGAAGGGGCACTTTTACAAATTAATAGGGGCACTTGTAAAAGTAAAGGGGGCACTTATTCGAGTTGAAAAGGGGGAAAGGGGCACTTTTACAAATTAATAGGGGCACTTGTCAAAGTAAAAGGGGCACTATTCCTATGTAAAAAGGGGCATTTTTCGGGTGCTTGAAAAAAATGGGGGTACTGTGCCCCTGCCCCCGCGACGGCCGCCTCTGGTTGTATCCGTGTAAACTTTATGTTAAGAGACCTGATCTTCCAAAGCAAAACAACTTGCGTTTTTTTAATGTTTATTTTAAGCTTGAAAATAAATATACGAAAGATACAAAACCTCTTTCATTATTTGTGTCCTGTACTTTCGATAAAATCATCTTTTATAACCTTTTTTTTCTTTAATAAAATCATCTTCATTCATCTTTTGTAACTTGCTACCTGTACAAAGTAATGCAGAGTGGGCTGATATCTACTTACCTGTGATCAGCTGAGAAGGGCAACGTAAGTTGCCTGTTAATAATACATATTCTACTTATTCATCATTTTTCTTACTCAACTAGCTATTAATTTAATTGCTAAATCAAAAGTTGCATAATGGTTATGACTTACAGGCTGTAGACTGACAAGCTACTAGACGGACAACACAATGAAGAAACAAAAAACAAGATATATACACGAAGAAAGTATAAAAAAGCCCACGAGACCGACCATTGTCTCGTAGGCTGAATGCTTGGATCAGCTCCCTCTCCCCCTCCCCCTCCCATCAATAGAGAGTTGTCATAAAGCCAACCAATCGACCTTACCTGTCTCGTAAACCCTCAAAAAAGTTGTCAGCTTGAAGTCCTCGTGAGACACTCATTGTCGGTCGCGTCGGCTATTGATGTTCGGCTGTTGGCCTAACATTAGTCAGGCCTATATCTGCGGCATTCAAAGTGAAAAGTATGGTAGTTGTGTGTCCGGAAGCTTAATAAAGATGAGCCATCACGTTTGCCTTGGTATTTATAGAAAAGTATGCATCATGTAGCACTAGCCATAATACATATTTGTCTTTTATGATATTTTATAACAAAAGTCTTAACAGATTTATAAAATATTGCATGTAAAATCAACCTGTTTAGACAAACCACGCCTGGTATTAAATGTCTAGGTCACAATTCCTCTACGGCTAATATACGGCGTCCGTACGCCCCCGAAATCGAGAGATACTTGCGGGGGCATCAGGGTTACCCTAGGGCGTATCCTTATCTTTACTGGCCGTACGGGTCGCCGTGGGATTATTACGCGGAGTAATAACTGTTTTCATTTCTAGGTTCGCGGTAGCGATTAGACACGCCGTAGCCATGCTGTAGAGCGGTTCCACGGCGACCAAACGTCGAGCGTACGGTGGCCTTGCGTTTGCCGTGCAGCTGCTCTAGGGTCTTATGAATGACAATTGACTTTTGCAGAACTCAAACAAATTGCGGCGGCCGCAGGAATTCCACGGGCGCCCTAGGGCAGCCTTAATGCGACCCCACGAGGCCCGTACGGTGGCCTTGCGGTATGGCCCACGTACAAGGCCTACGTACGTCTAACGTAATCTCGCCGCGCGTGGAGCAGTTATGTACCGGTAGCGTCAGTCCAGCTGCATGGTAGCCTTATGGTCCCTCTGCGGGCGCCTTGGTATTTGTAAGAAACCTATAGCCACCGCAGGGACGCCCTAAGGCGGCCTTGCGTAATCACTTCAAAGGCCGTACGGCAGCCTCAGGTTTTCTGTCTCCACAACTTAAAAAATACGCCGTGCGGCTACTCTATCATATGTGACCGCTACCGTATCTGACCGTGGGAATGCTGCGGCGGCCCTATAATTGCTATTGGCCGTATATATTTTAGACCGCACGGCCGCCGCGGCAAATGTGACATAGGCATTATGCGAGCACATTCTAATTCTAGATTGCATGCCTATTCAACACTTGCTGGAGCCATTTTCTTTTTATTAGGTTGTAAATACATGTATTTGCGACATTGGGAATCAAGATTGAAATAGGTGCGTTCCGTATAAATCACGTAGGCCTATTTTGTATATGTTATGTAAAGAAACCCTATAGTCTCCGATCTCTACCCCGTAAATGCCTTATTGATAGAGAGGGACACAAAAATCACCACCCCTTTTCTGGAAAAACGGAAAAGGGGATGAAGGGATCTTTCATAAAACCGTACAAATTGCCATTCATTTTTTCTTTACAGGGGCCTTGCTGCTGCATATCTGACCTGCATCTTCAAAATATGCTCCCCCGCCCCTTTTTGACTATGTCCTCCGATCAGATACGCTGTAACAAAAACAACAGTTAACTTGAACGTAGCAAAATGTGTAGAGAACACCGTTAGGAAACCCTATGAGGAAAACTTGCAGCCTGCGCGAGCCGCTGTAAAATGGATTGAGAAGGCCCTTTGTGGTAATTTAATTTTATTAATTAAAGCATCCACACAATTATTACAAATTATTGAAACTGCTCCGATCGATGTATTGAAATGGATAAGGCATCTCTCATTTTATGAATTATTCCAACTTTCATTAACATGAAAAATGCAATAAAATAGTGCCGTCACGGTAAAAAGAAAAAGAAAAACAGAATAAAGATAGGACTTAAGAGACCTAGTCGTTCCTTTCACCATGAAAGCACACTTCTATGTGTCTTTAATAGACCGGTTACTAACATAGTTTATTCAATTTGTATGCATACTTAAAAAAAAAATAGTTCTGGACAACCTAAAGACTTGTTCGAGTCTTGCCCAACACATATTGTATGCAGACTGCATTCCAAGTATTCATTAATGACAGGTTAATGGAATACCGCGTCACTAGGTCCCAAGAAACATCCAGAAATTGGAATATGTTAGTAAACCGGTCTATTGAAGCCTTGCTAAGAGAATGTGTGGGGTAGGGATTATTGGTAGCCTTTTCGTGTTGATTATAGTTGGTTTTAGGTAATTACGTTTTCGTTTTGAGTTGCAGGTGCCTCCAGTTCTATTCATATTCCTATGGTGCCCCTTTTCGGCGTACCTGGTGATTACCTATATTTTAAAGTGGACCAATCACCTTTAAAACATGTGTACAGCTAGAATGTATAAAACCATCATTTTTACCCGCTGCTTTACATGGGCTAACGGATAACGAGTATGAAGAAAATAAAGAAAAACATAAAGCAGCACAAGGAACATAAGTACTTATATTCCGTGTGAGCTTTAAGTTTAAAGGCATATTTACAATGTTAAATCTGTGATGCATGGCCCTACGTGTTATCAGTGCCTGTCATATGGTGTAATAATGAAGCCCTCAACAAATTGGTCTTCAAAATGATCATGAAGTACCTCAAAAATTAAAAATCTTTGAGTGACCATACTCATTTTCCCAAATAGACTGTAGTGTTATGGAAAGTTGGAAACCGTTGGGAAAACGCAAAATTTGATTTCGATTTCCAATCACAAATATCTTGATAATCAGACAGGCGTTCGGCTTGTAAAAGTCAAGGGGTTCTTTACTGACCTAAAGGGTTTCAATTATCATTGCAGCATGAGCGTAATCCAGGATTTTGTTTCAGAATCTAAGACAAAGTTACTCAATCCTTTTAAGCGAGCGCACACACAGGTGTGTTGAATAGTCTACAAGTCACAAGACGCTTGTACGTGTATGATAATTGAGAGTCCATTATAACTTGTAAAATCTTTTCTTGAAAGGAATATTTGAAGCTCAGGTTTTAGAAATAATATAGGTGAAACTCATACGAAACTCTGATGCAATAAACCGAGCTTCTATTCCAAATGTAAAGGCCAATAGTTCAACCACCCTCCTCTAACTTCTTTTTCTCCTTCTTCTTTTTATTCGTCTTCTTCTTCTTCTTCTCCTTTTTCTTTTTATTTCCCCATCTGTTTTATAATGCAGCTTAGATCTTGAAGATTGTCAGCTTTCTAAACGTGGGGGCGCTCTTCGTTCTTTTCTTTCTTCCGGTCACAGACAAGAATTTAAGGATGCTAGTGACGTCACTTCACCACTACTCCAAAGTATGGCGATCTATACATAGGGTTTGGCCAAATTAGTTTATGTTGGTCACAACATAGCGTCTATTCTTTTGTTTTGTGATTTTCCCACAAAACAGTATTCGCCTTATTGTGTCCAATTCATAACGGGATGGCCAAACTATCCTAATCAATGACTCTGATAACCGATATTATGGAGCGACCTCAACGGCCAGAAATGGGCGCACTGACATCACGTTTTAATCACTAAAAAGTACCTCGTAAATTTGTTGTAGATTACAGATTTCATTACAGATTACAGATTTAAAACTCCTTTGTGAATTTAGGCTATTGTGTGTATGCCGATAAACTGGAAATTCGTTGTAGATATGAAAACCGTTGATCCATTGTTGTGAGGTTATTCCAGTATTTCTAGTGAGAAATTATATTTCTTCCTCCTCTCTCTTCCCTTTCCTTCCAAGCTTGTAATATAAGATTGACTTCAAAAAGGCATATTACCTGTATTTTCTATCATGTATGATATCGCCCATGAGAAATACAACACACAGCATTTAAAAGATTTAGTGGAGTTCCGGTCAAAAGATTATATTTTGAAAGAAGCTGAAAATAAATTTGAATTGGTATATAATGCGAGGGCTGGGAATAACCCAAATGATAAGAAATGAACTACGTCTCGCCGACAGGGACATATGTATGTGTATATGGGACTACACACTTTTGGGGTGAATGTTTGGCCAAATTTTCAGCTACTTTTCACCATATTTCTATCATTAGAGTTTGTTTGCTTATATTTAATTTACCTTATCGATATTTAATTTTAGGATTGCTAAGCGTGTCTTTATCAATCTCACGTGATTTATATGTATGATGTAACTGTTGAATATAATCTACACTAGATGTTGAATACAAGGGCAATTGACTAACAATTCGTTTCAGGGGACATTTTCTCTCGTTATACTCGTATATACTACCACAAACAGAATAAAAAATCTCACATAAAAGTTAACCTTTATTAGATCTCAAACTTCTCTTTAATACGCGAACCACTTCAGTTGACAATCCCATGTAAATAATTCCAATAAATAAAAGTCAACGTGAATTTTCCGTTTACAAAATTGTAAAGGCTATATTGGACAGACACGACCGTAATATTACACATACCTATAACCCTGTAGGCCTATCCTACGTGATCTCGATTCAAAAGATTGGTCTGACTATCATCTTGATGTTGAAGTTAAGACCTCACATTCGTTATAATGATGTCACGAAGAGTAGGGGGCAAAGCATGAGCGAAAATGGTAAAGACTTTCTCGGGGCCAAAGTCATGAGAAAACGTTAGATTTTAAGTAAAAAGTAAGAACAAAATAATTCTAAAAATGTGTTGTGCAATATATTACTTATAAGCGTATGAATATGATTCCGCTCAGATTTTTCAACATAATGTACAGAGAGCATGAAATATAGACGTTAACATTGCAACATTTCGTTGAATATTATTGCATGTAAAATTAAATATATATGTTGTACATATAGTAGTGTACTTTTAGTAATCATGATATGACCATAATTATGTAAGAGTTGATGCATCTTTCTTTAAAATGTAGATATTACCCCCTCTAAAACTTTTTGGAAACTCTTGTTTGATCAATTATATCTCTCTGGTCATGAGTTAATTATCGCTTTGTTCAGTAACATTAAAATGTATGCTTATTACTTTCAAAAATAAGTTGCAAAATGCGTTGATAGGCACTGGTATTGTTATGCAATGCATTGCACAGCAGCCCTACACTCTTCAAAGAAGGAACAGTACACAGCCGATCGAGAGCAGTGCATTTTGCAACTTTTCACTTTTGACCTTGCCCCTTCTTTTGATGTAATGCACATTGCATGACTGACAAATCATAAAACAAATGTGGTAGCATTTTGAATAAGAATAAAGACACTTTTAAATGATACTAAGCATAACGATTGTTATGCAATAACAAGAGAGATATAATCAATCAAACTTGAGTTTCCAAACTTTCCAAACAGCAACTTTGACAATTTGGCCAATATGACGTCACACTTTGGTACTCGATAGGTTTTGGTACACAATCAAGGCTTTCTATTAGGAATATGAGCCCAATTTGAAAACCTAAATTTCAAGGGATATCAAGCTTCTTTGGAGGAGGAAAAGCTAAATCGGCTCAGAATTGCAGCGACGTCAGACCAGCAGTGCATTTGTCTACGATTTGAAGCCAATTCTGCTTTTATCTTTACTAGAAGGCTTAATAAAACTGAATTTCCGATTGTTAGAATTCTTATTATTTTTTAGAACCTACATCAAGAAGATGATGTTTGTTTATATTTCTATATCTAATATAATTGACATTTCGGATCGCAGGAAGGTCGTATAGTGTTCGGAGGGCTAAATAGGACAAAACAGGTAATACGTACTCAACAATCGAAGGCAGTACTGAGACTTGAATGTAAGCTCGTGTAATTTCCCGCTGAGCCATCGAGTTTCGCTGCTTAGGATAAAAACATAGCAAGCGGTAATTCCACCCAAACCAGTATATTTTGGGTATTAATATGAATGTTATTATTTAATTTTGTTAATTAAATGGCGCATAAGTTGCTCGAAAATAGAAAAACGATAAGGATACAATCCCAGTTTAATATTTGTTTTTTGATAATTCTTAGAAACAGAAATTCCAATATCAATAAGCCTACAATATCGCCTTTATTGTTAAATGTGCACATTATATGTTATAGCGTTTTTTTTTCTGTAGTTATTTAGCACGTAAATGTTAGATCGGTAATAACTAATTTTTGTAAATAAAATGTATTGATCTAAGAGAATTTATTAAATTGTACAAAATATCTAAATCATTACTGTTATTTGTGTGCTTTTTAAGATTAGTCATTTGTCGAATAAAATAAGTAGTACCCATATTATTTTCCCAGTGAGAGAACAGAAAACAGTCAGCAAATAAGGTCATGTAATAAACAGAAAGGGGAAAATAAGTTGAAGGAAATTTCAAGAAACAATAGATAAATAAATAAATAAATGAGTGTATGAATAAATATATAACTAAATGAGTGAAATTAGAACATAATCAAGGAATGAGTAAATGATGAATAGGTATAAGAAAAAAGAAAAAAAATGTCTGTACTGGAAGTAAGAGAAAAGATTTAACACTTTTCTTGCTTTCAGAATTTAACATAATTATATAACATAATTTTTGCTTTACATACAAGGTCAATCGAAGTAAAATATCCTCATCATAAACATAATTTATTATCACTTTGGGCGAGTGCATATGTGTGTCTGGGCCTGTGGGGTAGTGTGTGTGTGTGTGTATGTGTGTGTGGGTATTGGAGAGTGTGCGTGTGTATGGAAAACTTATTAGAAAACTTTAGTGATTTCATTCCATTATTCCCCTTCTTTGCTCACTGTTTTGTGAATAATTTATTTATGTTATGAAAACGAAATGAAGATCTGTATTTATATGGAATTATTTGCATTGATTTGTATGTAATGATTTATTTTGAATGAAATCTCTAATAAAAAAAACTATTGAAAAACAAAAAAAAAGTATTGGCGTATGGGCGTGGGAGCGTGTGTATGTATGGGTGTAAAAGAGGGAGAGATAGTAAAAGTGGGATAGACAGGAATTTATGCGCGTTGAGTGTAGGTGTGTAGGTGTAGGCGTGACATAATTTTGACTCGTATTTCAATCTGCTCATGAACTTTCAAAGAATCTTTTGATAGTATACATAATCAAGTAAAGGAAGACCTCACAGCCCGAACTTAAGGTGACGGTTGCAAGATCCCCTGTATAGCGCCATCGCAGGTCATCTGTATAGCTGTATCGTCCTGTACCTCGCTGCGCACTTGATTCTCGCATCGAGTCCTCTGTGACAGCAAAGCGGAAATTAAGTATTGGGTATTACTCTGTTATAAAGTCGACCATTAGATGGCGCTGTGCAATAAACAGTACGCTAGAGCAGAAAGTTCATGAGATCAGTATTGCGTTATATCTTTTTTATGGACTTTTAATGATTTTGTTTGTGTGTAGAGATCAAACAACATCTAGAAAAAGGCGACCTCACTGCCCGAACTTAAGGTGGCGGTTGCTTTGAAAGATAAATATGAGATCTGCTCATGCGCGATGGCATTGTAAAATAATCTATTTGGAAGTAATTAGAAGAGGTTGATCATGTAGCAGATAAGTATTGGTGTATATACTGTGTGCTTTCAAAATGATCAAAATGATAAAAGATTAGCCTAGTCTTGCTTAAAGTCAAATGTACTGTACACGAAAATGTGTATATGGGACTACAAAAACATATGGCATGGTAAAGTTGTCAACAGCATGTAGCTGGTACATGCCATGTTTTGAATATGAGGGCATTTGAAGAGCCATCCTTTTCAGGAGACACTTCTTAAACGATACTTTTCCAAACTAAAACAAAAAAGAATGAACAAGCTGACAAGTTTTTGATCTCCTTTCCCAGAAGTCAACCTTCTCTTTTTGAAAATGAAATGAGCATGAAAAGTGGGTAGCCCTTCCCTGTCACTATTTACCAGCTCGTAGATACAACTGCGCATGAGCAGATACAGGTAAATTTACCAAAATTCTAAAACCCACCGAGATTATATGTTCATGAAAGTTAAGCTCATCCTGAAGAGGGCAAACAACAGGTTTTCATGAAGCACAGCCATGTCTTTGGCAGTTTTTATTCTAACATGCTGAAAAGTGAGACTACTCCATGTACACAAGACCTATAGAAATTAGGGGTCATTTGTACAATTTACTAATTAAAAACTGGTCTATTAGCGAGGAAGAGGGAACGCGCCTCGTGCAACCGCCCCCTACTTTTACCACTTCTATCCGAAATACATGTCTCTAATTTCAGGAGATCAAAGAGCAATTGCATTTCTTATCTGTCAATTCGAATTGGGAACGTTTGTTCAACTACTTTTATTAATACAAAGTCCGCATCCTGAATATAACATTGAGTGCTGGTCATGCGAATAATATAGGACGTAATGCAGTTGTCTGAAAACCAGTGGGAAGATTGACCATGTAGTACGCTTACATAAGAATATTGATTTCGACTATGCAGTTTTGAATGAAAACGAATAAAAAAAAACCCAGTCTTGCTGAGAATCACAAAGCTTGTTCTGATATGGCGCGGTAAACCGCCACCAAAAAAAAAGCTGGAGCGTTTTAGTAAAATTTTGTTTTACGTGTATAAAGGCAACTCGGCACAACAAAGCAATTGCACGTATTCACTGAGCTTTGTTTTATAAGATACAAACATAGTAAGGTTATTACACTTTACGTCATCATAAACAAAATAACTCGGCGCTTTTGCCGCGTCATATCTGCACGAGACTCTTACAAACCAGTGATATTGTGCAATATTCACATAACGAACTCGGTTAAATATTAACAAAGGTACAAAGTCGTGTTTATCAACAAATAATGACATCTACGCAAACCGGGCGTGTTTAACCTTGTCATGGATCAACAAATGAAGACAAGGTACAATAGACATGTTTATTGTAGGGAATATGGCTAGGAACCGATCCAAATCATATACGGGAGGGGGCTCTAGAGGATGCAGCCGCTGCATTTTCCCCCTCAAATGCCACCCTTTGATATGCGATAATTTGAAAAACATCTTGCAACCTGTATTGACAGTCTAGTGATTCCGTATCAATACACACACACACACACACACACGCACACCCACATACACACACACATACATACTTTCTTTTTTAAATACCAATTTTAATAGGGCCTACCACACCACCAAATACAGAAGTGGTGATATATCGAGTGATGCGTTGTCTTGTGAAATCTTAAGCAGGAGCGGCATCCATGCAGCTTAGCATGAGAAATAATAGCAAAAAAAAAAACACATAACAGTAGATCTATCCAAAGAAGTAAGGAGTGTAATGCAAAGCTCAATATGCATATTTTCCTTGGTCAATATGCTTTCTCACATGTTAGTTCTAAACCGTTCTTTCATTCTACTTAAGCTACATAAACGTGTAAATACTCATTGCCCCCTAGCGCCACCACCCCGAGCTCGTTCAGTCCTTTTTGAGTCCACTTTGAGAAACGCCACGTGGTTCGTTGAAAATGCTGTGGAGTCATCAAACTTTGCAGGATATTAGCGCAAACATAATGGCCTGTACTCTTATAAAATGTAAACCAGACGCTGGCTGTATATTGTGTTCAAGAGTAAAATAAGAAGAACAATTGTAATATAACCAAGAATTCTAGTACATTTACGCTTTTTCAAAACAAAAATATGATGAAAGGATCACACAATTAAAGGTGTTAGCTTTAAAATGACATATTTTGCTATATTTCGGTTAGTTTGAATGTTTGACAGCCTAGGAGAGAAAACTTTGATCAGCCTGGTGCGCTTAATCCCTTGGTTGTACAATTTAAACACGGTAATCAATTTTAGACAAACAATTTTTTAGTACGACATATCGGTTCATGATAGTAACAGGAAGAAGAGGTGTAACTCAAACTATAACATATTTAGAGTCGTATATTTACGTAATGTTCATTTCATTGAAAGACATGAAAGAAGGCATGACTTTTGAAATGAAATAACATATTCACTTTCAGTCTAAGCGTAATCGGTTGTCTTGTTTCACTCTGTGTACAGTATCAACTCAACATAGTGTAGGACAGCCTTCTCTTTTCCTGATCGTGTGATGACAGTGTATTCATGATAACCTCCACAACAATATCACCTGATGTCAAGGCTTGTATATTACCGCTCACCACCTTGCCCTGCATCGTAATAGTGTTTACAATCTTAGCATGAGCAGGGTTGATGGCGTATATAGTAGACTGATCGATCTGAGCAGCGGGGAACATCCCATCTCTGTCAACATCATTGTACGCAAGAGTAGTATTATAGCGGCTATTCCTCGGTATGCTGATGTCTCTAATCACCTTCATGTGTCTCTCGTAGAGAGTGATGCATCCATCCAAGCTGTCATCAGTGAAGCCTCCTCCGCACTTACCACATACTATTACGTTGCTGTCTATAGGGGCGCATGATGTAATATACATTTTACTACCCCCTTCACTGACTTTCTCTTTGTGTTCAGTTCTAATATTTGTAAAATACGTGGCTTTGTTAGTTGAGTCCTCCACACATATCTCACCATTACTGATCAAACAACGCACCACAGGTTGATAAATAATCGATGGAATGTGGATTGACTTGGCAAGCTCCCATTTACCGATATAGCCATCAATTCTTCCGTAAAGTTGCCCACTTATTTCCACCGTCGACAAACTTCACTTTCTGAACTTTACTCTCTATTCGGTCAAAACAGTCGCTAACATCTTGATGAACATTCAAGTTTAAATTGTTATCAAGTGATGCAATTACAAAAGGAATCTCAGAAAAAAAGGCTTCTTGAGCGAGATTCCCAGTATAAATTAAGTACTAGACCATCGTCAGCGTGCATCAAATCCTGCACATGCCTGCTTCCATAAAGACCCAAGACGCGCGAATTCATCCGCCCGCGCCAGTTCCCCGGGTCTCCCCCGCCGAGGCCCATTCCGCATACCCAATGGTGGTAGTGGTGGTGAAGAGGGTGGAAAATGGACATGACATGTTGTCAAATCACATTCATTAGTAGTTCGCACAACTGACATTTAAGTATAAATCCATAATGTTATAAACACAGATTACTTAAACCATTTTTGGCCATAATAAGGGGATGTATGTAAAACTTTTGAACCTCCTATTTTGGGGGAAAACAATTATAAACCATGTATATTTTTCAAAGTTATTATATATATATTATGTATTAACTAAGTATATTAAGGTTATACCTAAAGCCCCCATCACACCAAACTAGTTCTTACTACGTTCTGGAACCGTCCTAGAAAATCGTAAAACGGGTTGTGGTCGGGGCAGAATGTGTAAAAAAAAATGTCTATAATACGATCAAGTTCAGATCGGGTAAATTTGCCATTTCCAGGCAGTCCAAGCCAGCCGTAGTCAGTTTAAACCCATTATTAACTAGTTCTACCTCGTTCCCAATACGTCAAAACCCATTCTAACTAGTTCTAACTAGTTTTTAACCCGACCACCCTGTTTAGAGACACTTCAACTTGTCCTCATCTCGTTCTTAGTGCGTTCGAACGCGCTCATAGAGCGTGTGCAATCCCGTCCTGACTCGGGAGCTATACAAACCCAGCGCGTTCTAGCCATTCCTCATTCACGTTCAACTTCAACGCTTTAAGCTTGGCAAATCAAGACATTCAAGTCAAGCCCCCATCACACCAAACTAGTTCTCACTACGTTCTGGAAAATGTTTTCAAACGGGCTCAAACTGTGTGCGAACGGAGTGAACGAATTAGCAACAATTTACGATCTTTTAAAGAAATTCATGAACGGGCTCGGACTGGCTTGGACGGGAAGGGTGCTCTAGAACTTTGAGCCTGTTCAAAATTGTCCCCGTCCTGCAATTAGACGGAGTGACAACGTACTTAAAACGAGATGGACGTACTACGAACGGAATTGCCGTAGTATGAACGTAATTGCCGTACTTCGATCCTACTAGAAACGTGTTACAACGTGATGTGGTCGAGCATCAATTAGGACGAACGCGCTGGGTTTCTATAGCCCTCGAGCCAGGACGGGATTGCACAGCACGATAGGAGCGCGTTCGAACGCACTAAGAACGAGATGAGGACGAGTTGAACTGTCTCTGAATGGGGAGGTTGGGTTATAAACTAGTTAGAACAAGTTCCGAACTAGTACAAATGGTTTGGACTGCTTGGAAATGTCAAATTTACCTGATATGAAATTGATACGAACTGACTGTGGACAGGTACAGACGAGTTGGACGTATTGTGGACTGTTAATGAACGAACTAGGATCGTATTAGAGACATTAGTCCAGTCCGAGCCCGTCCACGAAGTCCTTAAACAGATCGTAAACAGTTGCCATTACGTTCAACTCCGTTCGCACATAGTTTGAGCCCGTTTGGCAACATTTTCGAGAACATAGTGAGAACTAGTTTGGTGTGATGGGGGCTTAACTTGATTGTTCTCATGAGGAGAAAAGTTGATCGGAATGTTTGAAGTTTTGAAAATATGTGGACAACTTTCCTTTTTCCCCCAGGTGTTTATGTAATATTTGGGGCCAAAACCTGTATTTATTTCGTCAGATAGTAAATTAAACAAAATACATGTATACAAAATAAACAAATCAATTGAATAAAACAAAAAAACCCTTGGGAGTTTCAATTCACTGAAGCCTGTTTTAATTTACATGTATTTCGTCTGCTCCAGAATAGCAATTGAACCTTACTTCAACAATCGATCTTACATACTGTGTGCGCATAATCATGACAATTATGACGACATTTCCCATAATAACTATATGCCATCATAATAATCTGTACTTTATTTACAACACAGTAGGTCTACAAGCGCCACTACGAAAGGGCCAAATATTTAAGGTAGGCAAAATGATACGTGAACGTTTAGAACAAAGTAAGGTGGATATGTTGGAACTCATTATTGTTGTTGTTGTTGTTGTTGTTGTTGTTGTTGTTGTTTTCCGTACATTTGTTGTCATTACAACTATATTTTGTCTTTAATATTGCTTCCTGATTTGCAACACTCCGAGTGTAAGATATAGCACTGCTACAGTAGGCCTATATCCGTGTATGTATTATGGGTGTGGGCCGAGCCTCTTTTCCCCCCACTAATTTCGTGAACAGTTTGTAGTGATATATACATCCGCGCTGAACGTGACGCACGCGAGCTACACGCACAACAGCCCCGAATTGAAGCAATATATACGGAGAATATCTGTATATCTAAGATGAAATACTCGTGTAAGTGACGTACCTTCCGAAACAGTCTTGATAATTTATGAATATTCCAGAATATCCTCAAGATAGTCCTAATAGATTAAAGAAATACAGCGTGTTTGTCAAACTAAAAATAGCAAGCAGCATTGTGCTTAACGTCTCCAGACTAGCTATGTACACGGATCGCGTGAAGTATGACCGTACGTACAAATAATGAAATATAACCAATGATCTTTACGAATTGAAAGAACTTATTATCACTCAAAAGGCATTGTGTGGCCAAAATTGTTAGTTTAACATGAAGCTACGGATCATTTTTGGCAAACGATATTCCTAATGGTCTTCTTGTAGATACCAAATTTGTTCACAAGCAGGAGGTTTATCATAGGCCCACTAGTTCCATTTCCGCACCGTGATGCGTAGGGGTTTGTGTTTGTTAATATAACGATCGGCAAACCCCTTTTACGTCTTATTTCAATATATTGGTATGCCACATAGAGGCATGTAAACATTACCTAATGTTTAAAGACGGAAATATATTTATCGGGCTTTTAAACAGATTATGTCGTGGAAAACCAGCAGCACAACAAAAGTATTGACAGCACGAAATTTAGATATCGGAGTCATCCCTATTCTACCTGGTAGTGAAAACAAAAATAGTAAAAACTGGACTACAAGTGATTTATTGAACATGGGAATATGTGATAAATAGATAGATATGCTATTTGAATAAACACTGAACGGCATTTTGGGGTAATGCATGGCATCCATGCTAAAACTCTTGCAAACATGTCTATGAAAAGGATAAGGGTGCCTGACATGTGCATTCTTTAATAAAAAATGTCAATTTCGGCCCAAATTTTGAAAGAATGTCAACAATCTTGAATTTGTTATTTTTTGACCGAATATATATTATCTGAAAAAGACCTTTCAAATGACATAATGTTTACCGTGAGTTCGAAGAATTAACCTGTCTAATATTTGATTGTTGGATATTGCACTCAATATATGTATGGCTAAATGAAACAAGAAAGTGAGATCTACTCAGGATATGGTGTTATAAACTACCTATATTTTAGTTGTTTTTTTTACACAAATAGACAAACAATGTAGAATAACAAACAATGCCAAATGATTAATACTGTTGTCTAGTACGGTCATCTATCATAATCTGCTGGTTTTGCCATCAAGTTGGTTGAGGATGCGACCATCATGGCCGTTGCCAATTTGAATTTTGTGAATACCACATATTTGTATTTGAATAACGTATACAAATATTTGCGTCAAAGTACATGTAATTTGACATTTCAGTTCGATTGCGTGTGTACATGTATTGCTAATTATCTAGGTTTTGATATTTAAACATATCTAATGGCATAGCAAAAACACTGTCTGTAGGTCTCTCTATTTACTATGAAGATAACCAGTAAATATGGAAACACTGTTGAATACATGTATCTTAAGAAGGGGTGATACCAAGGTACTTCGAGAACATAAGTCACTATTTATGCTGTACAATTCTTTCATTTTTTCATACATATCTTATTGTAATATTTTATGGGGTAATAGTAATAAGATGAAAACTATGTTAATACATCGTCTCCAAAAGAAAGCAATCCGTCTTTCTACACATTCACATTATTTATCCCATACTGATCCAATATTCTATAAACTAAAACATTACAGATCGCTGATATTCACATTTTTCAAACTGCAATCTTTATGTATACATTGTGGACAAATACTATACCTTTGGCATTTCGAAATATTTTTGTTTACAATAGTAATATACATTCTTATCCTACACGACACTCATCCGACTTCCATTTAACTAACCCCCAAATGATTATGGCCTATAAATCGATAACACACCATGACCCAGATATTTGGAATGCTTTACCTGACAATATTAAACACTCGGCATCTCTTTGTTCATTCAAAGCCTCGATGAAAAAATATTTGATATCCAAATATTCATTAACATTAAAATGGTCTAAGCGATTCTAATTGTTTGTCTATATAAATTAATTTTAGATGACCAGTCCATGAACAATACGAGTCGAACACTTACTTCACCTGCACACACCCACTTGCACACACTTGCAATTTTGTCACTTTCTTTCCACTTTTTATTTAGATACTTCTGAACAAAATATTTATACGTGACACTCTATTCTCCTACATACTCCTATAACAGCGTCATGTACCCCCTCCCCCTTCCCGGCTGCTATCGACTCAATCATTCATGCTCATGATAGTTGGCCTCTGCATTTATCTTGATTTCTTTAATTATATATGTAAGGAATGAAACCAAAAAAGTCATTTGGCGGGCGGTATCTGAATTTTGAAGAAAAATTCACATTTCTAGAAAGTTCATTTTCTGCCCTTTCATATGACACCTGAATAAGGAAAAATGAGCCAGGAATAACAAAGTTCTGTTTGTTTAAAGTAATGTTTGCATTCCCTTAATTTTTTCAAACAAATACGTTTTCACTGGCTGCCTGCCCTAACAACACAGAAAGAATCATTTTTCTCACCACTCCGTTTCGTTGACGATCAGCCATGCATGAAGACTTTTGATAACTCTCTTTGTTGCTACGGCAGGCAGCCATTGAAAACGATTTCGTTTAATCAAATTATAGAAATGCAAGCATTACTTTAAACAAACAGAACTTTGTTATTTCTGGCTAATTTTTCCTGATTGAGGTGTCATATGAAAGGGCAGAAAATGAACTTTCTAGAAATGTGAATTTGTCTTCGAAATTCAGATACCGCCCGCCAAATGACTTTTTGGTTTCATTCCTTCAAATTGCTTTTAATCACTCATGCGTGAAATATGCATCACTTGAGTAGCATCAAATGAAAGAGGAGACTCTAAGCTTTACAAATATGTGTCATTTATTAATTATAGTTGTGACTAAGTTATGATAAAACGTCGATACTTCTCGGTTTCGTTTTTTCTGGGACGCACTGTATATATATATATATATATATATATGCATTTGTGTGTGTGTGTGTATTTCAGTTGTCACTATTTATGTAAATCAATTAAATTATATAATATAATTGTTATTTAAATGTTTTGTATTTGATTTTTCAATAAATGCAGAAACATCTGCTAAAAAAGAAAGAAAAAGGTCTCCTTTCATCAAAACTTCAAAGGCAAATGGACCGGATGGTTTATCTCCCTGCGTTATAAAATGCTATATCCACTATGCTGTTAATACATTGTGTGATATTATAAATATGTCTATAAGTACTGGTACAGTACCTGATCCAAAGTGTATTAAAAATGATAGAATTGTTTGCACTTCTTTCCACTGTTGCATAGTTACTAGAAAGACTAATGTACAACAAACTTTATGAAATCCTTGCAAAAAAGGATATGTTAGATTCTGGTTTTAGCAAGAATTATTCTACTTCTATGTGTGAAATATATTTTTTCTTCTATTCTACATTAAATTGACAAAGGTAATTTTTGTTATTGGGTGTTTATGGACCTTTCAAAGCATTTGACACAATCGACCACCAAGTTATTCTTTAAACAAAATGAACTTGAGTGGGATAAGAGGCTTACCTTTACAGTGGTTCCATAGTTGAATAGAAAACAGTATGTGGTAGTCGATGGTCAGGAGCCCCCGGACGCTCTCGAGTTTTAGCAATTCAGAACCTTCAATATAGTCATCTTGAGGGATTCACACTATAATCTGTGCCTTCAAATTTGCACAGCCCCTACTGCTTTATTTCGTGGGAAATCAGTTCTCTCTCTCTATCTCACACACACACACATACACAATCTATCACAAGGACAATGTTATAGAACAAAGGTTTGTCTTGGATTAGGAACTACTTCTTTCTTTAAGGACGGGTACCAGGGGCCCGCCGAAGGAGCTATGTCAGTTCGTTAGAAATCATCTCTCTTTCTCTCTTAAAGGCAATTTCGTATTTGTATTTTCTTCGCTCTGTCTCTCAATCTATTTTTTGTTCTTCTGCATTCTTTTCTCTTTCTTTACTCCCTTTTTGTTTGTTCCGTTGATCTCTCCCTCTCTCTTTTTCCTTTCCCCCTGATTTAGGCTGCCAAAGAAAGAGGGCCGCGGCCGATTCGCCCCCTGATCCGCTACTGAATTATACATGTATATACGCATTACGCAAAGCTTGAGAGGGTGGGTTTCTATCCCATCCTACACGTTGCCGACCTGTTACTCGGGACAGCAGTATTTATATATTTGTTCTCTCTCTATCTCTCTTTCTCCTATTTATGTCTTCTAATCTGTTACATACTTGTCTCTTTCTCTTTTCTTTTTTTTTCCGTTGCTCTTCCTTTCTCCCATTTTCAGGCGGGGCGGCTGATTCGGCCCCTCCTGGATCCGCCACTGATGGATCGGTTATTACAGTCTATAGCAATGTTTTTCTTTCTCGAATATCTCGTTGAACGATGCTTTTCAACATGGCCTAACAAATATTTTTTTTCTTTATCAACTGAACTACAAACCAATCTAGGCATGGCAGAAGAAGAACAACAAGCAAGTGCTCCAACAGAAACTGAAGGCAAGCGAATCCGCGGTTCTTTCCTCTTGACTAAACCTACTAAAAAAAAAGATTGGAAAATGAAAATGAAGAAGAAAAAAAAAAGGAAAATAGCGAAACTTTAAACCAGCTAAGCAAAACGAGATGGAAAAAAAGAGAAGAAAACAAGGAGAAGAAGAAGAAATAGAAGCAGAGGAAGTGGATGAGGAGGAGGAGAAATAATGATGACAATAATACTGATAATAATAATGATTAAAATAACGATAACAATAATAATGATAACAATAATGATAACAATAATAATAATAATAGTGATAATGATAATGCTAATGATGAAATAATGAGGGCACAATTTTTCAAAAACTCTTCGATTACCTTTATCATAATTTTAATATCTTATCTCCTAACGGATTTGAGATGTATATGATTTATTACTTTGTTCATAATAGGTTTTATGGTTCTATATGATTGAATATTCGTCAGAGTCAGTGTGATAAAATAAATGAATTAATGTGTGCATGCAGTGGCGGAGATCTGTTCTTAGCCTAGGGGGATAACAGTGCCCCCCACTCTTCAAGTACCCTAAAAGTGCCCCTTTTTACGTAGGAAAATTGCCCTTTTTACATAGGAAAAATGCCCTTATTATTTTGTTAAAGTGCCCCTTTCATTTCACCTCTGATAAGTTCCCATTTTCTTTTGACATGTGCCCCTTCCCCTTCGACAAGTTCCTTTTTTCCTTTCAATAAGTGTCCATTTCCAGTTTTCATAAGTGCCCTTTTTAATCTCTATTTAGTGCCTCTTTTAAAATACGATAAGTGCCTCTTTTCCTTTTTGATAAGTGCCCCCTTCTTCTCTGATAATTGCCCTATTCAAATCTGAGATTTGCCACTCTTACTTTGTAAGAAGTGCCCCTTCCCCTTTTTAGAGAAACCTCTTTTTTACTCGGATAAGCGCACCTTTTATTTACACATGTTCTCCCTTTTCTTTCTAATAAGAGCCCATTTTTGTTATGATAAATGCCCTTAAAAGGGCCCCTTTCCCTTCTCATGAATGCCCATTTTCACTTATGAAAAGAGTCCCTTTTAATTCTCAAAAGTACCCCTTTTTATTTCTGGTTCATGACCCTTTTCAGGTACGAGAAGTTATTCCTTTTCACTTCAGATAAGTGCGCACTTAATCCGATAATTGCCCCTATTAAAATTTCAGAGATGATCGTTTTACTTTGACAAGTGCCCCTTTCCCTCTTCTTAAGTGCTCTTTTCATCTCTAATGAGTGCCCCTTTTCATATTTAATGAGTGCCCTTTTTCATCTCTGATAAGTGCCCCGTTTATTTTAACATGTGCCTCTTTTTCTTGTTGATACGAGCCACCTCCACTTTCTTATAATAGCCCCCTTTCACCTCTGATCAATGCCCCTATTAAAATCTGATCGGTGCCCCTATTCTTTCGACAAATGCACATTTTCCTTTATTATAAGTGTTCCTTTTCCTTCATTCCTTCATAAGTCCCCCTTTCTATATCTGGTCAGGGCCCCTTTTCCGGTATGATAAGTGCACCTTTTTCACGTCCGATAAATTCCCTGTTAACAATGATACGTGCCCCTTTTTCCTTTTCTAATAAGAGACATATTCCCTTTTCATAAATGCCCCTGTTCACCTCTGACAAATGCCTCTATCAAGATCTGATGCATGCCCCTTTTCCGTCGACAAATGCCCATTTCCCATTCTCATAAGTGCCTTTTTTCACTTCTGGTGAGTGCCTCTTTTCAGGAGTAAGAAGTGCCCCATTTTAACCTAAGATAACTACCCTTTGTATTTTGACACCTGCTTCTTTTCTTTTCTAATACGTATCTTAAATCCTTTCGTTAAGTGTCCTCTTTTCCTCTCATCATTAAACGCGCCCCTTATTTAAAGCGACTAAGAGCAATTTCCCCAAAGCTCGCTCGCATTTATGATATGATATGATATAATTATATGTTACTTATCAAAGATCATTTCAGTCTTCCGTTATGAAAATGTGCTCATAACCGCATCATGAGATCTAAGTGTGCAGGGACTACCGTGCGTCCCCAAAAAACGATACACTTTTGTAATGGCTGTCGAATAAAAAATATATGATTCCGGGGGGAAAGTTGTATATGTATGGAAAGCTCGTAAACTCAACTTTCATATGACACCAAAAAGTCCGAAAATAATTCATGCTTTGGTGAGCACTGCTCACTTTTGTAAAGGGTATGAAAATTAGGTTGCGCAGGAATTAGCCTTCCAATTTGTGAGAGGTAAATCCTTTGGAGCTTACAGAATTGAGGGTGATATGATACATTCATGATTTGCTGAGTGAATTTCATGGTTTATTAAACCAAACTTTTATGCATGAGTGAACAGGAATTGCATTTTTAATTGTAGCATTGTAACTTTCCATGGTAGACTCAATGGTGTGTTCATGGGAGTCAGGATGGGGTGATGGTACATGTTGTAATTTCCATGTTACAAACTGTTATTTTTTTACATCTGTGACTTTGAATAAAAACCTTCACCCCACATTTCAGTTATTGTAAGATTAGTTGAACATCTCATTGATTTACTTAATAACCAGATGGGGATTATGTAAATTGATTATTCAAATACGGTTTGCTGAAAAAAAAGGGATGTCACAAATGTTGGCTACTTATTCTTCAGGTTACCCATTTACCTGAAGAATAAGTAGCCGACATCTTGGAAATAATTGAGATGGATTGAGTGATTGACTGAGTTATTGATTAATTATGATTGATTTAATGAATGATTAAATTGATTGAAATACTGAATGGTGATTGAATGCTTGATTGATTAATTGATTGACCGATTGACTGATACCGTACATTGTTGATTAAGTGATTGATAGCTGAATGTTGATTGTCTAATGAATTGTCAAGATATGCACAAGCACACCCAGGCAGAGAGAGAGAGAGAGAAAGAGAGGGGGAGGGGCATACATGTCCTCTTGACCCTTATCCCATCTACCCAACAAAGTCTTACCCTACATTTCACCTCCCCTGCACCATGTACCATCACCGGTCCTGACTCCCATGAACAAACCATTGAGTCTACCATGGAAAGTTACATTGCTATACGGTAATAACAAATGCAATTCCTGTTCACTCATGCATAAAATGTTAATCCCATAAACCACAAATTTCACTCAGCAAACCCAAACTCATCACAATTGATCATAAATTGGTCATATCATCCTCAATTCCGTAAGCTCCAAAGGATTTACCTCTCACAAATTGGAAGGCTAATTCCTGCGCAACCTAATTGTCATACCCTTTACAAAATTGAGCAGTGCTCATCCAAGCATGAATTATTTTCAGACTTTTTGGTGTCATATGAAAGTTGAGTTTATGAGCTTTCCATACATATAAAACTCTCCCCCCAGAATTATATATTTTTTCTTCGGCAGCCATTTCAAAAGTGTATATTTTTTGGGCGACCCACGGTATATTAAGGATGCAACTTTATCCAATCATGATTATTTATTATAATATATCGGTCATCCATCTGATATTTCGGGCCACGTTCAAAGCGCGTAAGTATCAATTTAAATCAATTATAACTTCTTAATATTTTGGTCATCTTTCTGAAACTTTTTCTTTGTATTAATTTTTTTCTAGCTTTGTTGATAGAATGCGTGGGTATTGTAAAAATGCACCACCTATCCATGATAACTTCCAACCATCGGTTTTTTAAATTCCATTTTCATTTTCGTTTCAGTCACGGATTGTATGTTAATCTTATATAAAGATCATACTTTAAAGTGCTGAGTTACTCATATTTTGATGTGCTCAAAAATTAAAAAAATGTTGTGTATACATTATGTGATATATACTAAACAAATAAATCGATGTTATTTTATTCTTTGAGTTACCGTTTTTTTAATCAAGTGTTGAAATTGGCATTTTTCAGCCAACACAAGCGTTCGATTCTGAAAAGCTTACTAACAGTCACGTGATGCAGGTCGGGGCTGTGACGTCACTCCCAGAGTGTTGACCGCTGGCAGGTCAGCTGGTCTGGCAGGTCGGAAATTACCCGCGAATTACAGTACAAACATCACGATATAGTAGAAAACTACCTTATTAAAAAAAACGCGTTTCTGTCGAAATTCGGCAAAATGCCGACAAACTGCATCGTTTACGGATGTTCTAGAACATCTAGAGACAAAACAGCAAGTTTTTACGGCTTTCCGAGTTTAAAGAAGGATCCCAGCCGACGAAACAAATGGGTGAAATTTGTGAGAAGTTATCGCAAGGATTTTACAGGTCCCGGTGTCTCTCATAACAGCCGTGTAACAATATGCGACGCCCACTTCACAGAAAATGACTTCGTGAAAATATACAAGATAGCAGAAAACTTGCGTAAGGAAGGAAAATTTTCTGCCGAATTTAAACGGAAACAAATAATTTTTTACGAGTTCAATAAATAACATACAGAAAAAAGAAGAAAAAAATACACAAAAAGTAAGAGGAGTATCAAGCCGAAAAATAGCAGAGTATATTTCCACCACGTGTCTAATAATAAAGTTTGTACACAGTTCTAATTCTATATGGGCACCCGGAACGGACATAGTACGATTCATGACACTGGTTCATACTGGACATATAATAAGCATGAATTTGGTCAAAATGATCATGTATACACGTTGGTGTTCATTTGTTTAGTGGATTTAGAAACTCCGAAAGATGAATTTTGTGAATTCGTACTCGGCCGACTATAATTTACTGCAAGAAGAGCGACATGAGGGCCGATCAGCACAAGTGAGCACTTTCACTTTGATTTTTATTATTTCATATTAGTATTCAGTCAAACATGTCTGAACGACCACCTGTCCATAACAAACACTTAACCCCCCCCCCCGTGAAATTTCAGCGGCCACTCATTTTGCTTCTGTTAGCCACCGAAAATGCCAACACAAGACCGCCAGGGCCAGCCGGCCGTGTACCGAACAACAACAATTTCGTTCACTCGCTCTGCTGTACATGGCCCGGCTCGTGACAGCGGCAGCCTATAGATCTAACGGTAATTTACACACTAAAAACTATTTAATCCCAAACTGTTATTAAAACTTCAATCATAACCTTTAATTACAGACAGGATATGATTTGTTTAGTGCAAAGATGAATTTTGTGAAGTCGTCAAAATAGGAAAATGTTCAAGTTTTTCCAGCATAATTATGTTTGACCCATGCAACTTCCATCGATCGCATCATCATAAAAATCACAGCGGCAAAAGACAACTAAATTCTGTGAATCTCATGGAGGAAATTGGAATTTATGCGATACATCTTTCACTCATCAAGGCTAGCATCTCTTTTTTCTTGAAGTTTTGGAGGAATCTTTTACAAAGTAAATGTTGTAAACCAGTCCAGATTTTGTAAGTTTTCGTGTACTATGACATTTCGAACACACTGTACGTATACGTGTAAATTGCAATAGCCTTTACTAGGTCAGGGAGATGATCTCCCTGACTAGGTCGAGTACTGCGTGTGACGTATATATGCCAAAATTTGCATATAGAGGTCACTTCGGTCGTTTAACAAAGGGGCTGGAAAAACGAATCGGGTAGTGTAAGAAACCAATTTATAAACTCTAATTTAACAGACTTCCCGATTGAATTTTTTGAAAATTCAAAAAGCATATTGATAGTACGAACATACATTTCTAGATTATAGTATAAAAACCATAATTTTTTTTAGAAATCACTCAGCACTTTAATGAACTCGCGTTTAAATTGTCCGTACGCTGGGACATTGACGAGCACAATGATGAATATATTTTTCCTTAGCCGTTGAGTTAGTATATATCCATCTACATTCAGTTATAACTAATTTATATATCATCTCATATATTCATCTTTCTGAATATTCATCTATTATTCACTTTTAAGGCATTTTAAAGCTCACTAGGAAAGAATGCTAGGTTGTTGTAGGAATGCTACCAGTTGTCCATGATCACTTCTAACCATCGGTTTAAACATTCTCATTTTTCATCTGTTATGAAGTCACGGATTGTATGTTTATCTTACGTTTTTTCTCTTACTTTAATGAACTTATGTTGTAATATTTCGGTAAGAAGAATTATTCGTGCACAATGCTAAAGATATGTGTCCTCAACCATTCTTACCATAAATGGCACTTAAATAAAGGCATGAATATAGTCTTTAAAGCTGTCAACTGATGATCTCCTTCTTTCCCATAAAAGAAGAGAAATTAAAAAGACGAGTTTTATTTATATATATAAGTGCATTCTAATATATTCTTTATTCACTTTTCTCTACCCAATGGCTTCGTTCATAGGGAGTAAGTATACATCTATATTCAATTATAACTAATTTATATATTCCAGTCATCTTTCTGAATCTTCATCTATTATTCACTTTTAAGGCATTTTAAAGCTCACTAGGAAAGAATGCTAGGTTGTTGTAGGAATGCTACGAGTTGTCCATGATCACTTCTAACCATCGGTTTAAACATTCTCATTTTTCATCTGTTATGAAGTCACGGATTGCATGTTTATCTTAAGTTTTTGTCTTACTTTAATGAACTTATGTTGTAATATTTCGGTAAGAAGAATTATTCGTGCACAATGCTAAAGATATGTGTCCTCAACCATTCTTACCATAAATGGCACTTAAATAAAGGCATGAATATAGTTTTTAAAGCTGTCAACTGATGATCTCCTTCTTTCCCATAAAAGAAGAGAAATTAAAAAGACGAGTTTTATTCATATATATAAGTGCATTCTAATATATTCTTTATTCACTTTCCTCTACCCAATGGCTTCGTTCATAGTTCGTAAGTATCAATCTTAATTCAATTATAACTAATTTATATATTCCAGTCATCTTTCTGAATATTCATCTATTATTCACTTTTAAGGCATTTTAAAGCTCACTAGGAAAGAATGCTACCAGTTGTCCATGATCACTTCTAACAATCGGTTTAAACATTCTTATTTTTTATCTTTTATGAAGTCACGAATTGTATGTTTATCTTACGTTTTTGTCTTACTTTAATGAACTTATGTTGTAATATTTCGGTATGAAGAATTATTCGTGCACAATGCTAAAGATATGTGTCCTCAACCATTCTTACCATTGATGGCACTTAAGTAAAGGCATGAATATAGTCTTTAAAGCTGTCAACTGATGATCTCCTTCTTTCCCATAAAAGAAGAGAAATTAAAAAGACGAGTTTTATTTATATATATAAGTGCATTCTAATATATTCTTTATTCACTTTTCTCTACCCAATGGCTTCGTTCATAGGGAGTAAGTATACATCTATATTCAATTATAATTAATTTATATATTCCAGTCATCTTTCTGAGTCTTCATCTATTATTCACTTTTAAGGCATTTTAAAGCTCACTAGGAAAGAATGCTAGGTTGTTGTAGGAATGCTACCAGTTGTCCATGATCACTTCTAACCATCGGTTTAAACATTCTCATTTTTCATCTGTTATGAAGTCACGGATTGCATGTTTATCTTAAGTTTTTGTCTTACTTTAATGAACTTATGTTGTAATATTTCGGTAAGAAGAATTATTCGCGCACAGTGCTAAAGATATGTTTCCTCAACCATTCTTACCATAAATGGCACTTAAAATAAAGGCATTTAAATAGTATTTAAAGCTGTCAACTGATGATCTCCTTCTTTCCCATAAAAGAAGAGAAATTAAAAAGACGAGTTTTATTTATATATATCAGTGCATTCTAACCATCGGTTTAAACATTCTCATTTTTCATCTGTTATGAAGTCACGGATTGTATGTTTATCTTACGTTTTTGTCTTATTTTGATGAACTTATGTTGTAATATTTCGGTAAGAAGAATTATTCGTGCACAATGCTAAAGATATGTGTCCTCAACCATTCTTACCATAAATGGCACTTAAATAAAGGCATGAATATAGTCTTTAAAGCTGTCAACTGATGATCTCCTCCTCTCCCATAAAAGAAGAGAAATTAAAAGACGAGTTTTATTTATATATATAAGTGCATTCTAATATATTCTTTATCCACTTTCCTCTACCCAATGGCTTCGTTCATAGTTCGTAAGTATCAATCTTAATTCAATTATAACTAATTTATATATTCCAGTCATCTTTCTGAATATTTTTCTATTATTCACTTTTAAGGCATTTTAAAGCTCACTAGGAAAGAATGCTAGGTTGTTGTATAAATGCTACCAGTTGTCCATGATCACTTCTAACCATCGGTTTAAACATTCTCATTTTTCATCTGTCATAATGTCACGGATTGTATGTTTAACTTACGTTTTTGTCTTACTTTAATGAACTGATGTTGTAAAGTTTCGGTAAGAAGAATTATTCGTTCACAATAATAAAGAAACGTTTACTTAACCATTGTTACCATAAATGCCCATTTAAAAAAAAGGCATGAAATTGTCTCTTATGCTTCCAACTGATGATCTCCTTCTTCCCCATGGAAAAAGAAAAAAAAGAAAATGAGTATCATTTATATATAAAGTGTAATCTTATATCATCTTTAATTGTTTTCCTTTCCCTTGTTCTCTGTTCATAGAAAGTTAGTATCCATCTATATTAAATTATAACTAATTTATATATTCCAGTAATCTTTCTGAATATTCATGTATTATTCATGTTTAAGGCATTTTTAAAGCTCACTACGAAAGAATGCTAGGTTGTTGTAGAAATGCTACCAGTTGTCCATGATCACTTCTAACCATCGGTTTAAACATTCTCATTTTTATCTGTTAAGAAGTCACGGATTGCATGTTTATCTTAAGTTTTTGTCTTACTGTAATGAACTTATGTTGTAATATTTCGGTACGAAGAATTATTCGTGCACAATGCTAAAGATATGTGTCCTCAACCATTCTTACCATAAATGCCACTTAAAATAAAGACAAGAAAATTGTCTTTAAAGCTGTCAACTGATGATCTCCTTCTTTCCCATAAAAGAAGAGAAATTAAAAAGACGAGTTTTATTTATATATATATAAGTGCATTCTAATATATTCTTTATCCACTTTCCTCTACCCAATGGCTTCGTTCATAGCTGGTAAGTATAAATCTTAATTTAATTATAACTAATTTATATATTGCAGTCATCTTTCTGAATCTTCATCTATTATTCACTTTTAAGGCATTTTTAAAGCTCACTAGGAAAGAATGCTAGGTTGTTGTAGGAATGCTACCAGTTGTCCATGATCACTTCTAACCATCGGTTTAAACATTGTCATTTTTCATCTGTTATAAAGTCACGGATTGCATGTTTATCTTAAGTTTTTGTCTTACTTTAATAAACTGATGTTGTAAAATTTTGGTAAGAAGAATTATTCGTTCACAATAATAAAGAAACGTTTACTTAACCATTGTTACCATAAATGCCACTTAAAAAAAGGTATGAAATTTGTCTCTTTTGCTTCCAACTGATGATCTCCTTCTTCCCCATGGAAAAAGAAAAATGAAATTAAAAAGACGAGTTTTATTTATATATATAAGTGCATTCTAATATATTCTTTATCCACTTTCCTCTACCCATTGGCTTCGTTCATAGTGAGTAAGTATACATCTATATTCAATTATAACTAATTTATATATTCCAGTCATCTTTCTGAATATTCATCTATTATTCACTTTTAAGGCATTTTAAAGCTCACTAGGAAAGAATGCTAGGTTGTTGTAGGAATGCTTCCAGTTGTCCATGATCACTTCTGACCATCGGTTTAAACATTCTCATTTTGTATCTGTTAAGAAGTCACGGATTGCATGTTTATCTTAAGTTTTTGTCTTACTTTAATGAACTTATGTTGTAATATTTCGGTAAGAAGAATTATTCGCGCACAGTGCTAAAGATATGTTTCCTCAACCATTCTTACCATAAATGGCACTTAAAATAAAGGCATTTAAATAGTATTTAAAGCTGTCAACTGATGATCTCCTTCTTTCCCATAAAAGAAGAGAAATTAAAAGACGAGTTTTATTTATATATATCAGTGCATTCTAACCATCGGTTTAAACATTCTCATTTTTCATCTGTTATGAAGTCACGGATTGTATGTTTATCTTACGTTTTTGTCTTATTTTGATGAACTTATGTTGTAATATTTCGGTAAGAAGAATTATTCGTGCACAATGCTAAAGATATGTGTCCTCAACCATTCTTACCATAAATGGCACTTAAATAAAGGCATGAATATAGTCTTTAAAGCTGTCAACTGATGATCTCCTCCTCTCCCATAAAAGAAGAGAAATTAAAAAGACGAGTTTTATTTATATATATAAGTGCATTCTAATATATTCTTTATCCACTTTCCTCTACCCAATGGCTTCGTTCATAGTTCGTAAGTATCAATCTTAATTCAATTATAACTAATTTATATATTCCAGTCATCTTTCTGAATATTCATCTATTATTCACTTTTAAGGCATTTTAAAGCTCACTAGGAAAGAATGCTAGGTTGTTGTATAAATGCTACCAGTTGTCCATGATCACTTCTAACCATCGGTTTAAACATTCTCATTTTTCATCTGTCATAATGTCACGGATTGTATGTTTAACTTACGTTTTTGTCTTACTTTAATGAACTGATGTTGTAAAGTTTCGGTAAGAAGAATTATTCGTTCACAATAATAAAGAAACGTTTACTTAACCATTGTTACCATAAATGCCCATTTAAAAAAAGGCATGAAATTGTCTCTTATGCTTCCAACTGATGATCTCCTTCTTCCCCATGGAAAAAGAAAAAAAAGAAAATGAGTATCATTTATATATAAAGTGTAATCTTATATCATCTTTAATTGTTTTCCTTTCCCTTGTTCTCTGTTCATAGAAAGTTAGTATCCATCTATATTAAATTATAACTAATTTATATATTCCAGTAATCTTTCTGAATATTCATGTATTATTCATGTTTAAGGCATTTTTAAAGCTCACTACGAAAGAATGCTAGGTTGTTGTAGAAATGCTACCAGTTGTCCATGATCACTTCTAACCATCGGTTTAAACATTCTCATTTTTATCTGTTAAGAAGTCACGGATTGCATGTTTATCTTAAGTTTTTGTCTTACTGTAATGAACTTATGTTGTAATATTTCGGTACGAAGAATTATTCGTGCACAATGCTAAAGATATGTGTCCTCAACCATTCTTACCATAAATGCCACTTAAAATAAAGACAAGAAAATTGTCTTTAAAGCTGTCAACTGATGATCTCCTTCTTTCCCATAAAAGAAGAGAAATTAAAAAGACGAGTTTTATTTATATATATCAGTGCATTCTAACCATCGGTTTAAACAATCTCATTTTTCATCTGTTATGAAGTCACGGATTGTATGTTTATCTTAAGTTTTTGTCTTACTGTAATGAACTTATGTTGTAATATTTCGGTACGAAGAATTATTCGTGCACAATGCTAAAGATATGTGTCCTCAACCATTCTTACCATAAATGCCACTTAAAATAAAGACAAGAAAATTGTCTTTAAAGCTGTCAACTGATGATCTCCTTCTTTCCCATAAAGAAGAGAAATTAAAAGACGAGTTTTATTTATATATATCAGTGCATTCTAACCATCGGTTTAAACAATCTCATTTTTCATCTGTTATGAAGTCACGGATTGCATGTTTATCATACGTTTTTGTCTTACTTTAATGAACTGATGTTGTAAAATTTCGGTAAGAAGAATTATTCGTGCACAATGCTAAAGATATGTGTCCTCAACCATTCTTACCATAAATGGTACTTAAAATGAAGGCATTAATATAGTCTTTAAAGCTGTCAACTGATGATCTCCTTCTTTCCCAAAAAAGAAGAGAAATTAAAAGACATGTTTTATTTATATATATAAGTGCATTCTAATATATTCTTTTTCCACTTTCCTCTACCCAATAGGTTCGTTCATAGATTGTAAGTATCAATTTTAATTCAATTATAACTAATTTATATATTCCGGTCATCTTTTTGAATATTCATCTATTATTCACTTTTAAGGCATTTTAAAGCTCACTAGGAAAGAATGCTAGGTTGTTGTAGGAATGCTACCAGTTGTCCATGATCACTTCTAACCATCGGTTTAAACATTGTCATTTTCATCTGTTATGAAGTCACGGATTGCATGTTTATCTGAAGTTTTTGTCTTACTTTAATGAACTGATGTTGTAATATTTCAGTAAGAAGAATTATTCGTGCACAGTGCTAAAGATATGTTTCCTCAACCATTCTTACCATAGATGGCACTTAAAATAAAGGCATGAAAATAGTATTTAAAGCTGTCAACTGATGATCTCCTTCTTTCCCATCAAAGAAGAGAAATTAAAAGACGAGTTTTATTTATATATATCAGTGCATTCTAATATATTTTTTATCCACTTTCCTCTACCCAATGGCTTCGTTCATAGCTGGTAAGTATACATCTATATTCAATTATAACTAATTGATATATTCCAGTCATCTTTCTGAATATTCATCTATTATTCACTTTTAAGGCATTTTAAAGCTCACTACGAAAGACTGCTAGGTTGTTGTATAAATGCTACCAGTTGTCCATGATCACTTCTAACCATCGGTTTAAACATTCTCATTTTTCATCTGTCATAATGTCACGGATTGTATGTTTAACTTACGTTTTTGTCTTACTTTAATGAACTGATGTTGTAAAGTTTCGGTAAGAAGAATTATTCGTTCACAATAATAAAGAAACGTTTACTTAACCATTGTTACCATAAATGCCCATTTAAAAAAAGGCATGAAATTGTCTCTTATGCTTCCAACTGATGATCTCCTTCTTCCCCATGGAAAAAGAAAAAAAAGAAAATGAGTATCATTTATATATAAAGTGTAATCTTATATCATCTTTAATTGTTTTCCTTTCCCCTTGTTCTCTGTTCATAGAAAGTTAGTATCCATCTATATTAAATTATAACTAATTTATATATTCCAGTAATCTTTCTGAATATTCATGTATTATTCATGTTTAAGGCATTTTTAAAGCTCACTACGAAAGAATGCTAGGTTGTTGTAGAAATGCTACCAGTTGTCCATGATCACTTCTAACCATCGGTTTAAACATTCTCATTTTTATCTGTTAAGAAGTCACGGATTGCATGTTTATCTTAAGTTTTTGTCTTACTGTAATGAACTTATGTTGTAATATTTCGGTACGAAGAATTATTCGTGCACAATGCTAAAGATATGTGTCCTCAACCATTCTTACCATAAATGCCACTTAAAATAAAGACAAGAAAATTGTCTTTAAAGCTGTCAACTGATGATCTCCTTCTTTCCCATAAAAGAAGAGAAATTAAAAAGACGAGTTTTATTTATATATATCAGTGCATTCTAACCATCGGTTTAAACAATCTCATTTTCATCTGTTATGAAGTCACGGATTGTATGTTTATCTTAAGTTTTTGTCTTACTGTAATGAACTTATGTTGTAATATTTCGGTACGAAGAATTATTCGTGCACAATGCTAAAGATATGTGTCCTCAACCATTCTTACCATAAATGCCACTTAAAATAAAGACAAGAAAATTGTCTTTAAAGCTGTCAACTGATGATCTCCTTCTTTCCCATAAAGAAGGGAAATTAAAAAGACGAGTTTTATTTATATATATCAGTGCATTCTAACCATCGGTTTAAACAATCTCATTTTTCATCTGTTATGAAGTCACGGATTGCATGTTTATCATACGTTTTTGTCTTACTTTAATGAACTGATGTTGTAAAATTTCGGTAAGAAGAATTATTCGTGCACAATGCTAAAGATATGTGTCCTCAACCATTCTTACCATAAATGGTACTTAAAATGAAGGCATTAATATAGTCTTTAAAGCTGTCAACTGATGATCTCCTTCTTTCCCAAAAAGAAGAGAAATTAAAAAGACATGTTTTATTTATATATATAAGTGCATTCTAATATATTCTTTTTCCACTTTCCTCTACCCAATAGGTTCGTTCATAGATTGTAAGTATCAATTTTAATTCAATTATAACTAATTTATATATTCCGGTCATCTTTTTGAATATTCATCTATTATTCACTTTTAAGGCATTTTAAAGCTCACTAGGAAAGAATGCTAGGTTGTTGTAGGAATGCTACCAGTTGTCCATGATCACTTCTAACCATCGGTTTAAACATTGTCATTTTCATCTGTTATGAAGTCACGGATTGCATGTTTATCTGAAGTTTTTGTCTTACTTTAATGAACTGATGTTGTAATATTTCAGTAAGAAGAATTATTCGTGCACAGTGCTAAAGATATGTTTCCTCAACCATTCTTACCATAGATGGCACTTAAAATAAAGGCATGAAAATAGTATTTAAAGCTGTCAACTGATGATCTCCTTCTTTCCCATCAAAGAAGAGAAATTAAAAGACGAGTTTTATTTATATATATCAGTGCATTCTAATATATTTTTTATCCACTTTCCTCTACCCAATGGCTTCGTTCATAGCTGGTAAGTATACATCTATATTCAATTATAACTAATTGATATATTCCAGTCATCTTTCTGAATATTCATCTATTATTCACTTTTAAGGCATTTTAAAGCTCACTACGAAAGACTGCTAGGTTGTTGTATAAATGCTACCAGTTGTCCATGATCACTTCTAACCATCGGTTTAAACATTCTCATTTTTCATCTGTCATAATGTCACGGATTGTATGTTTAACTTACGTTTTTGTCTTACTTTAATGAACTGATGTTGTAAAGTTTCGGTAAGAAGAATTATTCGTTCACAATAATAAAGAAACGTTTACTTAACCATTGTTACCATAAATGCCCATTTAAAAAAGGCATGAAATTGTCTCTTATGCTTCCAACTGATGATCTCCTTCTTCCCCATGGAAAAAGAAAAAAAAAAAGAAAATGAGTATCATTTATATATAAAGTGTAATCTTATATCATCTTTAATTGTTTTCCTTTCCCTTGTTCTCTGTTCATAGAAAGTTAGTATCCATCTATATTAAATTATAACTAATTTATATATTCCAGTAATCTTTCTGAATATTCATGTATTATTCATGTTTAAGGCATTTTTAAAGCTCACTACGAAAGAATGCTAGGTTGTTGTAGAAATGCTACCAGTTGTCCATGATCACTTCTAACCATCGGTTTAAACATTCTCATTTTTATCTGTTAAGAAGTCACGGATTGCATGTTTATCTTAAGTTTTTGTCTTACTGTAATGAACTTATGTTGTAATATTTCGGTACGAAGAATTATTCGTGCACAATGCTAAAGATATGTGTCCTCAACCATTCTTACCATAAATGCCACTTAAAATAAAGACAAGAAAATTGTCTTTAAAGCTGTCAACTGATGATCTCCTTCTTTCCCATAAAAGAAGAGAAATTAAAAAGACGAGTTTTATTTATATATATCAGTGCATTCTAACCATCGGTTTAAACAATCTCATTTTCATCTGTTATGAAGTCACGGATTGTATGTTTATCTTAAGTTTTTGTCTTACTGTAATGAACTTATGTTGTAATATTTCGGTACGAAGAATTATTCGTGCACAATGCTAAAGATATGTGTCCTCAACCATTCTTACCAAGGCATTTTAAAGCTCACTACGAAAGACTGCTAGGTTGTTGTATAAATGCTACCAGTTGTCCATGATCACTTCTAACCATCGGTTTAAACATTCTCATTTTTCATCTGTCATAAGTCACGGATTGTATGTTTATCTTACGTTTTTGTCTTACTTTAATGAACTGATGTTGTAAAGTTTCGGTAAGAAGAATTATTCGTTCACAATAATAAAGAAACGTTTACTTAACCATTGTTACCATAAATGCCCATTTAAAAAAGGCATGAAATTGTCTCTTATGCTTCCAACTGATGATCTCCTTCTTCCCCATGGAAAAAGAAAAAAAAGAAAATGAGTATCATTTATATATAAAGTGTAATCTTATATCATCTTTAATTGTTTTCCTTTCCCCTTGTTCTCTGTTCATAGAAAGTTAGTATCCATCTATATTAAATTATAACTAATTTATATATTCCAGTCATCTTTCTGAATATTCATCTATTATTCATTTTAAGGCATTTTAAAGCTCACTACGAAAGAATGCTAGGTTGTTGTAGAAATGCTACCAGTTGTCCATGATCACTTCTAACCATCGGTTTAAACATTCTCATTTTTATCTGTTATGAAGTCACGGATTGTATGTTTATCTTACGTTTTTTCTCTTACTTTAATGAACTTATGTTGTAATATTTCGGTATGAAGAATTATTCGTGCACAATGCTAAAGATATGTGTCCTCAACCATTCTTACTATAAATGGCACTTAAAATAAAGGCATGAAAATTGTCTTTAAAGCTGTCAACTGATGATCTCCTTCTTTCCCATAAAAGAAGAGAAATTAAAAAGACGAGTTTTATTTATATATATATAAGTGCATTCTAATATATTCTTTATCCACTTTCCTCTACCCAATGGCTTCGTTCATAGCTGGTAAGTATACATCTATATTCAATTATAACTAATTGATATATTCCAGTCATCTTTCTGAATATTCATCTATTATTCACTTTTAAGGCATTTTAAAGCTCACTACGAAAGACTGCTAGGTTGTTGTATAAATGCTACCAGTTGTCCATGATCACTTCTAACCATCGGTTTAAACATTCTCATTTTTCATCTGTCATAATGTCACGGATTGTATGTTTAACTTACGTTTTTGTCTTACTTTAATGAACTGATGTTGTAAAGTTTCGGTAAGAAGAATTATTCGTTCACAATAATAAAGAAACGTTTACTTAACCATTGTTACCATAAATGCCCATTTAAAAAAAAGGCATGAAATTGTCTCTTATGCTTCCAACTGATGATCTCCTTCTTCCCCATGGAAAAAGAAAAAAAAGAAAATGAGTATCATTTATATATAAAGTGTAATCTTATATCATCTTTAATTGTTTTCCTTTCCCTTGTTCTCTGTTCATAGAAAGTTAGTATCCATCTATATTAAATTATAACTAATTTATATATTCCAGTAATCTTTCTGAATATTCATGTATTATTCATGTTTAAGGCATTTTTAAAGCTCACTACGAAAGAATGCTAGGTTGTTGTAGAAATGCTACCAGTTGTCCATGATCACTTCTAACCATCGGTTTAAACATTCTCATTTTTATCTGTTAAGAAGTCACGGATTGCATGTTTATCTTAAGTTTTTGTCTTACTGTAATGAACTTATGTTGTAATATTTCGGTACGAAGAATTATTCGTGCACAATGCTAAAGATATGTGTCCTCAACCATTCTTACCATAAATGCCACTTAAAATAAAGACAAGAAAATTGTCTTTAAAGCTGTCAACTGATGATCTCCTTCTTTCCCATAAAGAAGAGAAATTAAAAAGACGAGTTTTATTTATATATATATAAGTGCATTCTAATATATTCTTTATCCACTTTCCTCTACCCAATGGCTTCGTTCATAGCTGGTAAGTATAAATCTTAATTTAATTATAACTAATTTATATATTGCAGTCATCTTTCTGAATCTTCATCTATTATTCACTTTTAAGGCATTTTTAAAGCTCACTAGGAAAGAATGCTAGGTTGTTGTAGGAATGCTACCAGTTGTCCATGATCACTTCTAACCATCGGTTTAAACATTCTCATTTTTCATCTGTTATAAAGTCACGGATTGCATGTTTATCTTAAGTTTTTGTCTTACTTTAATGAACTGATGTTGTAAATTTTGGTAAGAAGAATTATTCGTTCACAATAATAAAGAAACGTTTACTTAACCATTGTTACCATAAATGCCACTTAAAAAAGGCATGAAATTTCTCTTTTGCTTCCAACTGATGATCTCCTTCTTCCCCATGGAAAAAGAAAAATGAAATTAAAAAGACGAGTTTTATTTATATATATAAGTGCATTCTAATATATTCTTTATCCACTTTCCTCTACCCATTGGCTTCGTTCATAGTGAGTAAGTATACATCTATATTCAATTATAACTAATTTATATATTCCAGTCATCTTTCTGAATATTCATCTATTATTCACTTTTAAGGCATTTTAAAGCTCACTAGGAAAGAATGCTAGGTTGTTGTAGGAATGCTACCAGTTGTCCATGATCACTTCTAACCATCGGTTTAAACATTCTCATTTTTATCTGTTATGAAGTCACGGATTGTATGTTTATCTTACGTTTTTTCTCTTACTTTAATGAACTTATGTTGTAATATTTCGGTATGAAGAATTATTCGTGCACAATGCTAAAGATATGTGTCCTCAACCATTCTTACTATAAATGGCACTTAAAATAAAGGCATGAAAATAGTATTTAAAGCTGTCAACTGATGATCTCCTTCTTTCCCATAAAAGAAGAGAAATTAAAAAGACGAGTTTTATTTATATATATCAGTGCATTCTAATATATTTTTTATCCACTTTCCTCTACCCAATGGCTTCGTTCATAGCTGGTAAGTATACATCTATATTCAATTATAACTAATTGATATATTCCAGTCATCTTTCTGAATATTCATCTATTATTCACTTTTAAGGCATTTTAAAGCTCACTACGAAAGACTGCTAGGTTGTTGTATAAATGCTACCAGTTGTCCATGATCACTTCTAACCATCGGTTTAAACATTCTCATTTTTCATCTGTCATAATGTCACGGATTGTATGTTTAACTTACGTTTTTGTCTTACTTTAATGAACTGATGTTGTAAAGTTTCGGTAAGAAGAATTATTCGTTCACAATAATAAAGAAACGTTTACTTAACCATTGTTACCATAAATGCCCATTTAAAAAAGGCATGAAATTGTCTCTTATGCTTCCAACTGATGATCTCCTTCTTCCCCATGGAAAAAGAAAAAAAAAAAGAAAATGAGTATCATTTATATATAAAGTGTAATCTTATATCATCTTTAATTGTTTTCCTTTCCCTTGTTCTCTGTTCATAGAAAGTTAGTATCCATCTATATTAAATTATAACTAATTTATATATTCCAGTAATCTTTCTGAATATTCATGTATTATTCATGTTTAAGGCATTTTTAAAGCTCACTACGAAAGAATGCTAGGTTGTTGTAGAAATGCTACCAGTTGTCCATGATCACTTCTAACCATCGGTTTAAACATTCTCATTTTTATCTGTTAAGAAGTCACGGATTGCATGTTTATCTTAAGTTTTTGTCTTACTGTAATGAACTTATGTTGTAATATTTCGGTACGAAGAATTATTCGTGCACAATGCTAAAGATATGTGTCCTCAACCATTCTTACCATAAATGCCACTTAAAATAAAGACAAGAAAATTGTCTTTAAAGCTGTCAACTGATGATCTCCTTCTTTCCCATAAAAGAAGAGAAATTAAAAAGACGAGTTTTATTTATATATATCAGTGCATTCTAACCATCGGTTTAAACAATCTCATTTTTCATCTGTTATGAAGTCACGGATTGTATGTTTATCTTAAGTTTTTGTCTTACTGTAATGAACTTATGTTGTAATATTTCGGTACGAAGAATTATTCGTGCACAATGCTAAAGATATGTGTCCTCAACCATTCTTACCATAAATGCCACTTAAAATAAAGACAAGAAAATTGTCTTTAAAGCTTTCAACTGATGATCTCCTTCTTTCCCATAAAAGAAGAGAAATTAAAAAGACGAGTTTTATTTATATATATCAGTGCATTCTAACCATCGGTTTAAACAATCTCATTTTTCATCTGTTATGAAGTCACGGATTGCATGTTTATCATACGTTTTTGTCTTACTTTAATGAACTGATGTTGTAAAATTTCGGTAAGAAGAATTATTCGTGCACAATGCTAAAGATATGTGTCCTCAACCATTCTTACCATAAATGGTACTTAAAATGAAGGCATTAATATAGTCTTTAAAGCTGTCAACTGATGATCTCCTTCTTTCCCAAAAAGAAGAGAAATTAAAAAGACATGTTTTATTTATATATATAAGTGCATTCTAATATATTCTTTTTCCACTTTCCTCTACCCAATAGGTTCGTTCATAGATTGTAAGTATCAATTTTAATTCAATTATAACTAATTTATATATTCCGGTCATCTTTTTGAATATTCATCTATTATTCACTTTTAAGGCATTTTAAAGCTCACTAGGAAAGAATGCTAGGTTGTTGTAGGAATGCTACCAGTTGTCCATGATCACTTCTAACCATCGGTTTAAACATTGTCATTTTTCATCTGTTATGAAGTCACGGATTGCATGTTTATCTGAAGTTTTTGTCTTACTTTAATGAACTGATGTTGTAATATTTCAGTAAGAAGAATTATTCGTGCACAGTGCTAAAGATATGTTTCCTCAACCATTCTTACCATAGATGGCACTTAAAATAAAGGCATGAAAATAGTATTTAAAGCTGTCAACTGATGATCTCCTTCTTTCCCATCAAAGAAGAGAAATTAAAAAGACGAGTTTTATTTATATATATCAGTGCATTCTAATATATTTTTTATCCACTTTCCTCTACCCAATGGCTTCGTTCATAGCTGGTAAGTATACATCTATATTCAATTATAACTAATTGATATATTCCAGTCATCTTTCTGAATATTCATCTATTATTCACTTTTAAGGCATTTTAAAGCTCACTACGAAAGACTGCTAGGTTGTTGTATAAATGCTACCAGTTGTCCATGATCACTTCTAACCATCGGTTTAAACATTCTCATTTTTCATCTGTCATAATGTCACGGATTGTATGTTTAACTTACGTTTTTGTCTTACTTTAATGAACTGATGTTGTAAAGTTTCGGTAAGAAGAATTATTCGTTCACAATAATAAAGAAACGTTTACTTAACCATTGTTACCATAAATGCCCATTTAAAAAAAAGGCATGAAATTGTCTCTTATGCTTCCAACTGATGATCTCCTTCTTCCCCATGGAAAAAGAAAAAAAAGAAAATGAGTATCATTTATATATAAAGTGTAATCTTATATCATCTTTAATTGTTTTCCTTTCCCTTGTTCTCTGTTCATAGAAAGTTAGTATCCATCTATATTAAATTATAACTAATTTATATATTCCAGTAATCTTTCTGAATATTCATGTATTATTCATGTTTAAGGCATTTTTAAAGCTCACTACGAAAGAATGCTAGGTTGTTGTAGAAATGCTACCAGTTGTCCATGATCACTTCTAACCATCGGTTTAAACATTCTCATTTTTTATCTGTTAAGAAGTCACGGATTGCATGTTTATCTTAAGTTTTTGTCTTACTGTAATGAACTTATGTTGTAATATTTCGGTACGAAGAATTATTCGTGCACAATGCTAAAGATATGTGTCCTCAACCATTCTTACCATAAATGCCACTTAAAATAAAGACAAGAAAATTGTCTTTAAAGCTGTCAACTGATGATCTCCTTCTTTCCCATAAAAGAAGAGAAATTAAAAAGACGAGTTTTATTTATATATATCAGTGCATTCTAACCATCGGTTTAAACAATCTCATTTTTCATCTGTTATGAAGTCACGGATTGTATGTTTATCTTAAGTTTTTGTCTTACTGTAATGAACTTATGTTGTAATATTTCGGTACGAAGAATTATTCGTGCACAATGCTAAAGATATGTGTCCTCAACCATTCTTACCATAAATGCCACTTAAAATAAAGACAAGAAAATTGTCTTTAAAGCTTCAACTGATGATCTCCTTCTTTCCCATAAAAGAAGAGAAATTAAAAAGACGAGTTTTATTTATATATATCAGTGCATTCTAACCATCGGTTTAAACAATCTCATTTTTCATCTGTTATGAAGTCACGGATTGCATGTTTATCATACGTTTTTGTCTTACTTTAATGAACTGATGTTGTAAAATTTCGGTAAGAAGAATTATTCGTGCACAATGCTAAAGATATGTGTCCTCAACCATTCTTACCATAAATGGTACTTAAAATGAAGGCATTAATATAGTCTTTAAAGCTGTCAACTGATGATCTCCTTCTTTCCCAAAAAAGAAGAGAAATTAAAAAGACATGTTTTATTTATATATATAAGTGCATTCTAATATATTCTTTTTCCACTTTCCTCTACCCAATAGGTTCGTTCATAGATTGTAAGTATCAATTTTAATTCAATTATAACTAATTTATATATTCCGGTCATCTTTTTGAATATTCATCTATTATTCACTTTTAAGGCATTTTAAAGCTCACTAGGAAAGAATGCTAGGTTGTTGTAGGAATGCTACCAGTTGTCCATGATCACTTCTAACCATCGGTTTAAACATTGTCATTTTTCATCTGTTATGAAGTCACGGATTGCATGTTTATCTGAAGTTTTTGTCTTACTTTAATGAACTGATGTTGTAATATTTCAGTAAGAAGAATTATTCGTGCACAGTGCTAAAGATATGTTTCCTCAACCATTCTTACCATAGATGGCACTTAAAATAAAGGCATGAAAATAGTATTTAAAGCTGTCAACTGATGATCTCCTTCTTTCCCATCAAAGAAGAGAAATTAAAAAGACGAGTTTTATTTATATATATCAGTGCATTCTAATATATTTTTTATCCACTTTCCTCTACCCAATGGCTTCGTTCATAGCTGGTAAGTATACATCTATATTCAATTATAACTAATTGATATATTCCAGTCATCTTTCTGAATATTCATCTATTATTCACTTTTAAGGCATTTTAAAGCTCACTACGAAAGACTGCTAGGTTGTTGTATAAATGCTACCAGTTGTCCATGATCACTTCTAACCATCGGTTTAAACATTCTCATTTTTCATCTGTCATAATGTCACGGATTGTATGTTTAACTTACGTTTTTGTCTTACTTTAATGAACTGATGTTGTAAAGTTTCGGTAAGAAGAATTATTCGTTCACAATAATAAAGAAACGTTTACTTAACCATTGTTACCATAAATGCCCATTTAAAAAAAAGGCATGAAATTGTCTCTTATGCTTCCAACTGATGATCTCCTTCTTCCCCATGGAAAAAGAAAAAAAAGAAAATGAGTATCATTTATATATAAAGTGTAATCTTATATCATCTTTAATTGTTTTCCTTTCCCCTTGTTCTCTGTTCATAGAAAGTTAGTATCCATCTATATTAAATTATAACTAATTTATATATTCCAGTAATCTTTCTGAATATTCATGTATTATTCATGTTTAAGGCATTTTTAAAGCTCACTACGAAAGAATGCTAGGTTGTTGTAGAAATGCTACCAGTTGTCCATGATCACTTCTAACCATCGGTTTAAACATTCTCATTTTTATCTGTTAAGAAGTCACGGATTGCATGTTTATCTTAAGTTTTTGTCTTACTGTAATGAACTTATGTTGTAATATTTCGGTACGAAGAATTATTCGTGCACAATGCTAAAGATATGTGTCCTCAACCATTCTTACCATAAATGCCACTTAAAATAAAGACAAGAAAATTGTCTTTAAAGCTGTCAACTGATGATCTCCTTCTTTCCCATAAAAGAAGAGAAATTAAAAAGACGAGTTTTATTTATATATATCAGTGCATTCTAACCATCGGTTTAAACAATCTCATTTTTCATCTGTTATGAAGTCACGGATTGTATGTTTATCTTAAGTTTTTGTCTTACTTTAATGAACTTATGTTGTAATATTTCGGTAAGAAGAATTATTCGTGCACAGTGCTAAAGATATGTTTCCTCAACCATTCTTACCATAAATGGCACTTAAAATAAAGGCATTTAAATAGTATTTAAAGCTGTCAACTGATGATCTCCTTCTTTCCCATAAAAGAAGAGAAATTAAAAAGACGAGTTTTATTTATATATATAAGTGCATTCTAATATATTCTTTATCCACTTTCCTCTCCCAATGGCTTCGTTCATAGGGAAGTATACATCTAGATTCAATTATAACTAATTTATATATTTCAGTCATCTTTCTGAACATTCATCTATTATTCACTTTTAAGGCATTTTTAAAGCTCACTACGAAAGAATGCTAGGTTGTTGTAGGAATGCTACCAGTTGTCCATGATCACTTCTAACCATCGGTTTAAACATTCTCATTTTTCATCTGTTATGAAGTCACGGATTGCATGTTTATCATACGTTTTTGTCTTACTTTAATGAACTGATGTTGTAAAATTTCGGTAAGAAGAATTATTCGTGCACAATGCTAAAGATATGTGTCCTCAACCATTCTTACCATAAATGGTACTTAAAATGAAGGCATTAATATAGTCTTTAAAGCTGTCAACTGATGATCTCCTTCTTTCCCAAAAAAAGAAGAGAAATTAAAAGACATGTTTTATTTATATATATAAGTGCATTCTAATATATTCTTTTTCCACTTTCCTCTACCCAATAGGTTCGTTCATAGATTGTAAGTATCAATTTTAATTCAATTATAACTAATTTATATATTCCAGTCATCTTTCTGAATATTCATCTATTATTCACTTTTAAGGCATTTTAAAGCTCACTAGGAAAGAATGCTAGGTTGTTGTAGGAATGCTACCAGTTGTCCATGATCACTTCTAACCATCGGTTTAAACATTCTCATTTTTCATCTGTTATGAAGTCACGGATTGCATGTTTATCTTAAGTTTTTGTCTTACTTTAATGAACTGATGTTGTAATATTTCAGTAAGAAGAATTATTCGTGCACAGTGCTAAAGATATGTTTCCTCAACCATTCTTACCATAGATGGCACTTAAAATAAAGGCATGAAAATAGTATTTAAAGCTGTCAACTGATGATCTCCTTCTTTCCCATGAAAGAAGAGAAATTAAAAAGACGAGTTTTATTTATATATATAAGTGCATTCTAATATATTCTTTATTCACTTTTCTCTACCCAATGGCTTCGTTCATAGGGAGTAAGTATACATCTATATTCAATTATAACTAATTTATATATTCCAGTCATCTTTCTGAATCTTCATCTATTATTCACTTTTAAGGCATTTTAAAGCTCACTAGGAAAGAATGCTAGGTTGTTGTAGGAATGCTACCAGTTGTCCATGATCACTTCTAACCATCGGTTTAAACATTTTCATTTTTCATCTGTTATGAAGTCACGGATTGCATGTTTATCTTAAGTTTTTGTCTTACTTTAATGAACTTATGTTGTAATATTTCGGTAAGAAGAATTATTCGCGCACAGTGCTAAAGATATGTTTCCTCAACCATTCTTACCATAAATGGCACTTAAAATAAAGGCATTTAAATAGTATTTAAAGCTGTCAACTGATGATCTCCTTCTTTCCCATAAAAGAAGAGAAATTAAAAAGACGAGTTTTATTTATAAATATCAGTGCATTCTAACCATCGGTTTAAACATTCTCATTTTTCATCTGTTATGAAGTCACGGATTGTATGTTTATCTGAAGTTTTTGTCTTACTTTGATGAACTTATGTTGTAATATTTCGGTAAGAAGAATTATTCGCGCACAATGCTAAAGATATGTGTCCTCAACCATTCTTACCATAAATGGCACTTAAATAAAGGCATGAATATAGTCTTTAAAGCTGTCAACTGATGATCTCCTCCTTTCCCATAAAAGAAGAGAAATTAAAAAGACGAGTTTTATTTATATATATCAGTGCATTCTAATATATTCTTTATCCACTTTCCTCTACCCAATGGCTTCGTTCATAGCTGGTAAGTATATATCTATATTCAATTATAACTAATTCATATATTCCAGTCATCTTTCTGAATATTCATCTATTATTCACTTTTAAGGCATTTTAAAGCTCACTACGAAAGACTGCTAGGTTGTTGTATAAATGCTACCAGTTGTCCATGATCACTTCTAACCATCGGTTTAAACATTCTCATTTTTCATCTGTTATAAAGTAACGGATTGCATGTTTATCTAAAGTTTTTGTCTTACTTTAATAAACTGATGTCGTAAAGTTTCGGTAAGAAGAATTATTCGTTCACAATAATAAAGAAACGTTTACTTAACCATTGTTACCATAAATGCCCATTTAAAAAAAAGGCATGAAATTGTCTCTTATGCTTCCAACTGATGATCTCCTTCTTCCCCATGGAAAAAGAAAAAAAAAAGAAAATGAGTATCATTTATATATAAAGTGTAATCTTATATTATCTTTAATTGTTTTCCTTTCCCCTTGTTCTCTGTTCATAGAAAGTAAGTATCCATCTATATTAAATTATAACTAATTTATATATTGCAGTCATCTTTCTGAATCTTCATCTATTATTCACTTTTAAGGCATTTTAAAGCTCACTAGGAAAGAATGCTAGGTTGTTGTAGGAATGCTACCAGTTGTCCATGATCACTTCTAACCATCGGTTTAAACATTTTCATTTTTCATCTGTTATGAAGTCACGGATTGCATGTTTATCTTAAGTTTTTGTCTTACTTTAATAAACTTATGTTGTAATATTTCGGTAAGAAGAATTATTCGCGCACAGTGCTAAAGATATGTTTCCTCAACCATTCTTACCATAAATGGCACTTAAAATAAAGGCATTTAAATAGTATTTAAAGCTGTCAACTGATGATCTCCTCCTTTCCCATAAAAGAAGAGAAATTAAAAAGACGAGTTTTATTTATATATATCAGTGCATTCTAACCATCGGTTTAAACATTCTCATTTTTCATCTGTTATGAAGTCACGGATTGTATGTTTATCTTTCGTTTTTGTCTTACTTTGATGAACTTATGTTGTAATATTTCGGTAAGAAGAATTATTCGTGCACAATGCTAAAGATATGTGTCCTCAACCATTCTTACCATAAATGGCACTTAAATAAAGGCATGAATATAGTCTTTAAAGCTGTCAACTGATGATCTCCTCCTTTCCCATAAAAGAAGAGAAATTAAAAAGACGAGTTTTATTTATATATATATATAAGTGCATTCTAATATATTCTTTATCCACTTTCCTCTACCCAATGGCTTCGTTCATAGTTCGTAAGTATCAATCTTAATTCAATTATAACTAATTTATATATTCCAGTCATCTTTCTGAATATTTTTCTATTATTCACTTTTAAGGCATTTTAAAGCTCACTAGGAAAGAATGCTAGGTTGTTGTAGGAATGCTACCAGTTGTCCATGAACACTTCTAACCATCGGTTTGAACATTCACATTTTTCATCTGTTATGAAGTCACGGATTGTATGTTTATCTTAAGTTTTTGTCTTACTTTAATGAACTTATGTTGTAATATTTCGGTAAGAAAAATTATTCGCGCACAGTGCTAAAGATATGTTTCCTCAACCATTCTTACCATAAATGGCACTTAAAATAAAGGCATTTAAATAGTATTTAAAGCTGTCAACTGATGATCTCCTTCTTTCCCATAAAAGAAGAGAAATTAAAAAGACAAGTTTTATTTATATATATAAGTGCATTCTAATATATTCTTTATCCACTTTCCTCTCCCCAATGGCTTCGTTCATAGGGAGCAAGTATACATCTAGATTCAATTATAACTAATTTATATATTTCGGTCATCTTTCTGAATATTCAACTATTATTCACTTTTAAGGCATTTTTAAAGCTCACTACGAAAGAATGCTAGGTTGTTGTAGGAATGCTACTAGTTGTCCATGATCACTTCTAACCATCGGTTTAAACATTCTCATTTTTCATTTGTTATGAAGTCACGGATTGCATGTTTATCATACGTTTTTGTCTTACTTTAATGAACTGATGTTGTAAAATTTCGGTGAGAAGAATTATTCGTGCACAATGCTAAAGATATGTGTCCTCAACCATTCTTACCATAAATGGTACTTAAAATAAAGGCATTAATATAGTCTTTAAAGCTGTCAACTGATGATCTCCTTCTTTACCAAAAAAAAGAAGAGAAATTAAAAAGACATGTTTTATTTATATATATAAGTGCATTCTAATATATTCTTTTTCCACTTTCCTCTACCCAATAGGTTCGTTCATAGATTGTAAGTATCAATTTTAATTCAATTATAACTTATTTATATATTCCGGTCATCTTTTTGAATCTTTATCTATTATGTACTTTAAGGCATTTTTAAAGCTCACTAGGAAAGAATGCTAGGTTGTTGTAGGAATGCTACCAGTTGTCCATGATCACTTCTAACCATCGGTTTAAACATTTTCATTTTTCATCTGTTATAAAGTCACGGATTGCATGTTTATCTGAAGTTTTTGTCTTACTTTAATGAACTGATGTTGTAATATTTCAGTTAGAAGAATTATTCGTGCACAGTGCTAAAGATATGTTTCCTCAACCATTCTTACCATAGATGGCACTTAAAATAAAGGCATGAAAATAGTATTTAAAGCTGTCAACTGATGATCTCCTTCTTTCCCATAAAAGAAGAGAAATTAAAAAGACGAGTTTAATTTATATATATCAGTGCATTCTAATATATTCTTTATCCACTTTCCTCTACCCAATGGCTTCGTTCATAGCTGGTAAGTATACATCTATATTCAATTATAACTAATTTATATATTCCAGTCATCTTTCTGAATATTCATCTATTATTCACTTTTAAGGCATTTTAAAGCTCACTACGAAAGACTGCTAGGTTGTTGTATAAATGCTACCAGTTGTCCATGATCACTTCTAACCATCGGTTTAAACATTCTCATTTTTCATCTGTCATGATGTCACGGATTGTATGTTTAACTTACGTTTTTGTCTTACTTTAATGAACTTATGTTGTAATATTTCGGTAAGAAGAATTATTCGCGCACAGTGCTAAAGATATGTTTCCTCAACCATTCTTACCATAAATGGCACTTAAAATATTGAGATTTAAATAGTATTTAAAGCTGTCAACTGATGATCTCCTTCTTTCCCATAAAAGAAGAGAAATTAAAAAGACGAGTTTTATTTATATATATATAAGTGCATTCTAATATATTCTTTATCCACTTTCCTTTACCCAATGGCTTCGTTCATAGCTGGTAAGTATAAATCTTAATTTAATTATAACTAATTTATATATTCCAGTCATCTTTCTGAATATTCATCTATTATTCACTTTTAAGGCATTTTTAAAGCTCACTAGGAAAGAATGCTAGGTTGTTGTAGGAATGCTACCAGTTGTCCATGATCACTTCTAACCATCGGTTTAAACATTGTCATTTTTCATCTGTTATAAAGTAATGGATTGCATGTTTATCTTAAGTTTTTGTCTTACTTTAATAAACTGATGTCGTAAAGTTTCTGTAAGAAGAATTATTCGTTCACAATAATAAAGAAACGTTTACTTAACCATTGTTACCATAAATGCCACTTTAAAAAAAGGTATGAAATTTGTCTCTTTTGCTTCCAACTGATGATCTCCTTCTTCCCCATGGAAAAAGAAAAATGAAATTAAAAAGACGAGTTTTATTTATATATATAAGTGCATTCTAATATATTCTTTATCCACTTTCCTCTACCCATTGGCTTCGTTCATAGATCGTAAGTATACATCTGTATTCAATTATAACTAATTTATATATTCCAGTCATCTTTCTGAATATTCATCTATTATTCACTTTTAAGGCATTTTAAAGCTCACTACGAAAGAATGCTAGGTTGTTGTAGGAATGCTACTACATGTAGTTGTCCATGATCACTTCTAACCATCGGTTTAAACATTCTCATTTTTCATCTGTTATGAAGTCACGGATTGCATGTTTATCATACGTTTTTGTCTTACTTTAATGAATTGGTGTTGTAATGTTTCGGTAAGAAGAGACATTCGTTTCACATGATAAAGAAACGTTTACTTAACCATTGTAACATAAATGCCACTTAAAAATGAAGGCATTAAAATTGTCTTTAAAGCTTTCAACTGATGATCTTCTTCTTCCCCATGTAGAAAGTGAAATGAAAAAATGAGTATCATTTATATATAAAGTGTAATTTGATATCATCTGTACTTGTTTTCCTTTCCCCTTGTCCTTTGTTCATAGAATGTAAGTATTCATCTAAATTCAAATATATCTTTGTCATATGTTCTGGTCATTTTTAAGAATCTTTTTTCATGTACTTACTTCTGACCTATTTTCAGCTAACCACATTGGAATGCTTATGTGTTGTAAAATGCTACCACCTATCCATGATAACTTCCAACCAAAGGTTTCGAAATGTATGTTTTTTAAATATTTTATTAAGTCACAGATTGTATATTTGTCTTGTGTGTTTGCCTTACTTCAATGAAGTGGTGCTGTAATCCTTAGTTAACTCCTATCCTGTCATAATGAATACAGCCTAGTGCCACAGGGCTAATCCCCATTGTGCCAAGCCTCAAATCCCCCCGTGCCAGTTAATTTTTGTGATAATCGGATTAACGCGATGGTACTATCAATAGCCCGTGCGAAGCACTAGGCACAGTACAATGAGAATGAACAATTACTGCTATTACGAATGCGTGCAAGCATGCTCAAATCAGCAAAGCTATAGCGTGCTCGCGTGTACAAAGCACTATAACGGTAGCGGGCTTGCGTGTACAAAGCACTATAACGGAAGCGTGCATGCGGCCTTATGGCAGGGTGTTAGAACACTCAACTCTAACAAAATTGGGCTCTAAAACGCTTTTGATTTGGAAAAAAAAAATTACCGGTGCTCCCGGTAAATTTGGTATAGCTCCCTCTCAGTTCGAAAATGTACATGTCATCTGAAGAGCATAACACATATATAGCACTATTGTCAAAGTGTAATAATTAAAATGTTTTGACACCAAATCATATTAACAGAGTAAAAAATATATATAATCATGAAGATAGATTTTTATAATTGAGTTGCCTTAGTGTATGATTTTTATACTGTCTCGTAATTTATTTTTATTTTTTTGTCTGTACACTGTAATCGCGATATATAATGCTATAATCGATCAGACCGCCGCCATCTTTACTGTACTTCGGTACATAAATCTATGTTTTTGCTGCCCTGGACGGAATATTCCGTGTTGTTCTCTTATTATCTATAACTTATTTTTTATTTCCATCTCTTCGTTTCCGTATTTTCAATTTGAAATGCATTTGTTATGACTCGACTATTATGATATTGTTGTTCGCCAGCTCTGTTAACGAACGGCGTCTAGCCTGTATTTTGTGCATTGATCCCTAGCCCTGTGTCAGCTATAAGACAGTGGTATAGTATAGTGGGGCTTGGCGCGCCCGCCGGCGAGGCTTGGATTTTCCGAGCACATGTATTTTGGGGATGATCTCAAAATACCCCCAAAGTTGTTGTACAGGGACGGTTTGGGTAATCATTTATAGACAGAACGTAACTTTATCAGGGGGGCTGTATATAATACAGACCACCTTATTTATTTATCTATTTTTCATTCAAAAAGAAAGGTACGTTTAATCAATAATTAAGGTCGACTTGACGTTTTCCCCAACAGTCAATCATGTACTGCACATTCGAGATCATCCCTAATACTCTGGTTTGTTTTTTCTGCCACTGACCTCTGCCCTCTGGTAGAGGTCCGTTATTGCTATAGGAACACGTGAAATGGACGATACTGACGTTTTGGACTAATGAATCTCTCTCTTTCTGTATATATCCTTCACCTCAGTCACTCTCTTTATAACAATCTCACTTGATATTCTCTCTCTCTCTCTCTCTCTATATATATATATGTCGCTTCTATATCCCTCTCATTCCCCCCTCTCTCTACCTATTCTGTACCCATTCTCTCCTCTCTTCTCTCTTCTCTCTCTCTCTCTCTCTCTTTCACCCTCTCTCTCTCTCTCCATCTATCATTCATTTTTCTTTCTCTACAACTTTCTTTCTCTCTCTTTCTGGAATTGAGATTGGGCCTATGCCCTAAGTGAATTGGATGCACAAAAATACAATAAAAGCAACAACTTCAAATTGATAGTATAACACATTATGAAGCTCGAAATAATCTAACTTTCAGATATAGGCATATTTGCAACCTGGTGAGTAGAACAATTAACACTTTATATGGTATGTCCACTAAACGCAATTGAAAGGCATTTGTTGTTGCTGTCCAGACTGATAATCTTCAAGTTACCCATTTCTCAAACTGAAAGAATAATAACAAGTACTGTCCACTGTCAAGTGAAAAGATGAAATAATGCAGATGTACTAAATTGACATACATTGTTGTTCTTCTTCGCAATAACGCTGAAATACATCGGATACATTTGATAAATTGGAATCCATCGTGAATATTCTGATGATTCTCCCAACGCTTATCAAGATGATGCGTGCCTCTTTTCACATCACCACATGCACCTGCTCATTTATCATGTCGCAAGTTTATTTACAAAATCATTTACGCGTGTCCTGAGAAGTTTCCAGGAATAGTGTACGGGCGCTGACTCTTACAAAGGTTTATGCTATTTATTAGATAACCAGAGAGGTAGATAACAAATTAGAAGTTCTCATTCACGTAATAGGAACCTTTTTGTTTTGGTTAGGGTTATGTAGATGAGGATGAGGATGATGATGATATTTTAAATATTTTAGTTGGTGCTTATGTCACATAAGTTTCATGTTTTGTACTATATATTATACATGTATGTTACAATAAATTATTGCATGAATTCTGTATATAAACATTGTTGTAAATAACTTTTATCTTATGATATGAACAAATAAAGTCCCTCGAAAGAGGATAAATAGAAAGAAAGAAAAAATAATCACAAAAACGATAGAAGTTCTCATTCACGTGATATATAACCATTTTTTTTTTTTTTTTTGGGGGTGGGGGTATGTAAATGAGGATGATATATAAATTATGGCAAGGATAATAATAATCACCAAAAAGACAGAAGTTCTCATTCACGTGATAAAGAGCCATTTTTTGGGAGGGGGGGGGGTATGTAAATGAGGATGATATGTATGATATAGAACCACAGTTTTTTGTTGGGGGTTATATAAATGTGGATTATAATGGCAATGATAATAATAATCAAAACGATAGAAGTTCTAATGCACGTGATATAGGACCATTTGTTTGTTTGTTTTTTTGTTGGGGGGGGGGTTATATAAATGAGGATGATATGTATGGCAAGGATATTAATCACGAAACCGATAGAAGTTCTCATTCACGTGATAGGACCATAGCTTTTTGTTGGGGTTATGTAAATGAGGATGATTATGTATGGCAAGGATAATGATAATCACAAAAACGATAGAAATTCTCATTCACGTGATATATAACCATTTTTTTTTATTTTTTATTTTTTTTTTTGGGGGTTATGTAAATGAGGATGATATATGCCTGAGTCAAAACGTTTAACCGACGGTTAAACGACCGTATTCATCAAAACCGTTTAGTATTTCTGGCTCCGTTTAACCGTTATTTTCGTGCAGTTTGTTACATGTGTATTGTTTTAGTTTTTGAGACTTCATTGCCGATACATACGGAACTCCTAAATAAATAATTATTAACGAGACTTCATTGCCGATACGGACATCTGAAAACAATAATTATTTGCAAGACTTCGTTGCGCGTACGGAGATCTAAAAACAATAATTATTGGCAAGACTTCGTTGCCCGTACAGAGATCTAAAAACAATAAATATTGGCAAGACTTCGTTGCCCGTACGAAAATCTAAAAACAATAATTAATGGCAAGACGTCGTTGCCCTTACGGAGATCTAAAAACAATAATTATTGGCAAGATTTCGTTGCCCGTACGGAGATTCCAAAACAATAATTTTTGGCAAGACTTGTTTGCCCTTATGGGAATCTAAAAACAATAATTATTGGCGGGACTTCATTGCCGTCACGGAGATCAGGAAACAATAATTATTGGCAAGACTTGATTGTCCGTACGGAGATCTAAAAACAATAATTTTTGGCAAGACTTCGTTTCCCTTACGGAGATCAGAAAACAATGATTATAGGCAAGACTACGTTGCCCGTACGGAGATCAGGAAACAATTATTATTGGCAAGACTTCGTTGCCCGTACGGAGATATAAAAACAATAATTATTGGTGGGACTTCATTGCCGACACGGAGATCAGAAAACAATGATTATTGGCAAGACTTGATTGTCCGTACGGAGATTTAAAAACAATATTTTTTGGCAAGACTTCATTGGCCTTACGGAGATATAAAAAAAATAATTATTGGCGGAAATTCATTGCCGACACGGACATCAGAAAACAATTATTATTGGCAAGACTTCGTTGCCCTTACGGAGATATAAAAACAATAATTATTGGTGGGACTTCATTGACGACACGGAGATCAGAAAACAATGATTATTGGCAAGACTTGATTGTCCGTACGGAGATCAGAAAACAATGATTATTGGCAAGACTTCGTTGCCCTTACGGAGATATAAAAACTATAATTATTTGCGGGACTTTATTGCCGACACGGAGATCAGAAAACAATAATTATTGGCAAGACGTCGTTGCCCTTACGTCACAAATAAGGTATCACAATGTGCTCATATGACCGTAATTAAATGCCTAAAACCCTTGATAATCCGGGGGCTCTGCCCCTGGACTCCATCAGGGGCCCTAAGGCCATCCCCTGGATGCTCATCTGACCGTCATTTCTTGCCTAAAGCCCCTGAGCTTCTGGTGGATCCGCCCCCTGGACCCCACGCCTATTAGTAACCTGCCTGTGTCACAAATAAGTTATCACAGTATGCTCATCTGACCGTAATTAAATGCCTAAAACACCTGAGCTTCCGGGGGCACCGCCCCTGGACCCCATCAGGGGCCCTAAGGCCGGCCTCTGAATGCTCATCTGACCGCATAATTTATTGCCTAAAACCCCTGAGCTTCTTGGGGCTTCGCCCCCTGGAACCCACACCTATTAGTAACCTGCCTGTGTCACAAATAAGGTATCACAATATGCTCATCTGACCGTAATTAAATGCCTAAAACCATTGAGATTCCGGAGGCTCTGCCCCTGGACCCCATCAGGGGCCCTAAGGCCAGCCCCTGAATGCTCATCTGACCGCATAATTTATTGCCTAAAACCCCTGAGCTTCTTGGGGCTTCGCCCCCTGGACCCCACACCTATTAGTAATCTGCCTGTGTCACAAATAAGGTATCACAATATGCTCATCTGACCGTAATTAAATGCCTAAAACCCTTGAGATTCCGGAGGCTCGGCCCCTGGACCCCATCAGAGGCCCTAAGGCCAGCCCCTGAATGCTCATCTGACCTTAATTTCTTGCCTAAAGCCCCTGAGCTTCTGGGGGCTCCGCCCCCTGGACCCCACGCCTATTAGTAACCTGCCTGTGACACAAATTTATTTTTCCAGAGGAAATGTTGATATAGAGAAACAGTTTTACCTTCTCATATCGTATTTAATATGCTACAAGTTTGGTGATGTGATCCCTTTAATCTCTTAATCTCTTTTTTTCCAGAAGAAATGGATAAACAGTTATACTTTCTCATATTATATTCTGCTACAATTTGTTCCTGTTTAAAAAAAATGATGTGATCTCTTTATTTTTTCAAAAGAAATGTTGAAATAGAGAAAACAGCTTTTGCATTTTCATATTGTATTGTGCTACTAGTTTGATGATGTGATCTCTTTATTTTTTCAGAAGAAATACTGAAATAGAGAAAAAGTTGTGCTTTCTCATATCGTATTGTGCTACAAATTTGATGATGTGATCTCTTTAATATCCTAATCTTTTGGGGGTTTTTTTCCAGAAGAAATGGATAAATAGTTATACCTTCTGATATTATATTATATTTAACAATGCAAAGTTGATGATGTGATTCTCTTAGTCTTCTGAAGGAATTGAGAAACAGTCTTACCTTCTCATATTATATTGTGCCACAAGTTTCTTTTGAGGATGTGGTTTCTTTGTTTTTTCAGAAGGAACTGTTGAAACGGTTTATATCTTCTCATACTATGCTACTTAATAATGCCAGTTGGCGAAACAGTCCTTTCATCTCTTTTGGGAGAAATGGTGAAACTGTCTTACCTTCTCATATTTTGTTTTGTTTATTACGCTACTAAATTATGTAGAGTTTTGATGGTATGGTTCAGAGTGATCCCTTAATTCAACATGCATATCGTAGATATTGTATGCCTCAGCCGATTTTTTTTTTTCTTCTCTCTACATATACATGCATGTTCAAGTTAGGGACCAGACCATGTTTGTTGACCATCATGCACTTTTATTTTAAGTCAACCCTTGTATATACTACTGATAACATTTAAGAGATAGTATTTCATTATACTCAAGTGTTTATAAGTTCAACTTTAATATTTTGGGGGTATGGCAGATACCTCATGTTCTGTTCGAATGCCTCTATATGCTCAAGATTTCTTGACAGAAACAAGTTTTAGTGTTTTTATTTTATTAAGTTGCCCCGTAGCATTTTACTGTTTTCATGTACCTCAATTGACCGTATTTATTCAACAACATCAGTACCTCAATAAGTGTTATTCAGAGAATTCAGTGAATATTACCTACCTGCTGAGTTTAAGACAAGATTTCCGAACAAAGGTCAATCGCACATTTATTTGCATATGAATGCTCTTAGCCTTGCTAAGAATTTTGACAAATACAGCTGCTCTTGGATTCTCTTGATTGTTTCTTTTCTGTTGTAGGTATCAGTGTAACCTGGTTACATAGTAATTCACCTCCTTTGTACGACATTCCAAATTATTCACTGATACGCTCTGATAGATTGGAGGGTAGAGGAGGAGGGATTGCTTTCTATATCAACAATGCTTTGTCTTTTAAACTCCGCTCTGACCTCTCTTTCCATCATAGGAGTGCGGAGTTGCTCTTTATTGAAACTGTTTCCAATCTTCCTGGAAAAAAATGACATAATCTGTATCGTATATAGACCTCCAAGTAATGACAAGAAAGTCTTTTGGGATGATTTTGATAACCTCCTTCACAAACTAAATTTAGAAAATAAAAAAATATATTTCATGGGGGACTTCAACATTGACTTGCTCTGTGACAACGATATTACTGCTGATTTAAGTACACTGTTAAATGTTCATGCTATGTTTTCTACAATTACAAAACCAACAAGAATAGATATGAATACTAGTACTCTAATTGATAATATATTTACCAATGTTTCTGATAATAACATTGAACTTGAAGCAGGGCTCATTTATTCAGAAGTTTCAGATCACCTACCCATTTTTTTGCTTTTTTCCAATTGTAGTAAAACTAAAACTAAAATGAAAACGGTTGAAGTTCGTAAATTTACAGAGGATAATATTGGCAAGTTTAAAACTGATTTGATGTCGGAGACGTGGAATGATGTCTTAAGTTGCAATGAAATTGATATTGCATATCAGAGGTTTTTAGAAACATTAACAAACTATTTGAATATAAATATACCAAAAGTTCAAATTAAACCTCGCAGAAATTTACTCAAACATCCTTGGATAACCAGGGGAATTCTGAAATCTATTAAACAAAGAAATAAGCTATATAAAAAAGTCTTTGTAACCCTACAGATAGAAAGAAGCAGGAGTATAGGAAATATAGAAATAAGCTAACACATATTATACGTATATCAAAAAGAATGTATTATACCAAACAGTTCGAACAGGCAAATGATTCTTCCTTCAAGTGGAAGATAATAAATGATATTCTGAAAAGGGGGAATGTTTCTCATTCAACCGTGTTTAGGCACAATGATATTACTGTAAAGGACCCACATGACATTGCAAATTGTTTTAATAATTATTTTTCAAACATAGGTGCTGAACAGGCCTCGAAAATCAAAGGGTGTAGCAATAGTTTTCGTGATTCTCTTTTTGATTCCTCTGTAAATAGTATTTGTTTTAACCCTACAAATCCAGTTTAGGTAATGAGGATTGTTGCATCACTCAAATCCAGTCATTCAATTGGACATGATGAGATGAATACACATTTGCTAAAAAATATTATTGGAAGTATAATTAAGCCCCTCGTTTACATAATCAACCTGTCATTGTTCTCTGGTAGTTTTCCCTCAATGATGAAAATTTTGCAAAAATATACCCATCTATAAGAAGGACGATGCTAGTTCATTCAGTAATTATCTCAATACTTTCATGTTTTTCCAAAATATTAGAACGACTCGTTTATGATAGACTATATACATTTTTGACTGACAACAGTTTACTCAATAATGATCAGTATGGATTCAGGAAATTTCATTCAACGGAATTTGCTATTATAAAATTATATGATAGGGTATCATCTGCCTTAGCCAAACACGAGCATGTTATAGGAGTTTTCATGGATTTAAGTAAGGCATTTGATACCCTCGATCATGACATACTTCTACACAAGCTTTACCATTACGGGATACGAGGTGTACCTGTAATTTGGTTTCGTAGTTACCTTTCTTGTAGAAGTCAATATACAATATTTAATAATGCCAAATCGACCATGTCATCAATTACGTATGGTGTGCCCCAGGGCTCTGTTTTAGGCCCGCTTCTTTTTTTGATTTATGTTAATGATATCTCTAATGTCTCTTCCTTACTAGAATATATATTATTTGCTGATAACGCTAATATTTTTTGCTCTCACTCAAACCTAGATAATCTTGTTCAAACACTAAATACTGAATTGCCAAAATTATCTAACTGGTTTCAATGCAATAAATTATCGTTGAATTTGGGTAAAACTAACTTCATCCACTTTAAAACTCGTGCTCATACTGAACAAACTAATGTTCCATTAAAGATAGAAAGCATCTCCATTCAACAAAAGAAAAATACCAAATTCCTAGGCATTTATATTGATGAGTGCCTGTCCTGGCATGAACACGTGCGTGATCTTTCTCGAGTTTTGTCTCGTTACATTGGTGTTATGTACAAGTTAAAACCTTTGTTCCACTTCGTATTTTGTGCATTATTTACAATTCTTTAATTCATTCACGTATTTCCTACTGTAACATTGTATGGGCCATTAATAGATTAAATACTGATGGTATCTTGAGATTACAAAAGAGAGCCATGAGAATTTGTTGTGGCTCTGGGTACTTTGATCACACTGACCTATTATTTTTCAGATTGAGAACTTTAAAAGTTACTGATATTCATTTTATGCAAATTGCAGTGTTCATGTACCGACTTAATAAAAAAGAACCGCCTTTATCATTTTGTAACGATTTTACTCTAAATAGAGACATTCATAACTATCCAACCAGACATTCTTCTGAATTCCATTTGTTTACGCCAAGGAGTGTCTTAGCCCACAGATCGATTAGATATGTAGGTCCTGACATTTGGAATGCTTTGCCACCGGAAATAAGAACTTGTAATAGCCTTTTGTTATTTAAAAAGAAACTGAAGGAATTATTTCTCTCAAAATATGTTTGTTAACTTTTGAGGTACATATTTTATAGTGCTATTTTTGTCAAGAAGAGGTAAAGTGTATTCCCTTGTTTTTGCTTGTTATTCAAATACGGTAAGGGGTATGATTTTGATTGAAGCATTTATTTTGTATTTTGTTTTATTTTTGTAACGACAGAATGTCTTTTTTTAAGCCATGTTCTATCTAAACCTAATAATTATCAACTATGTTATCTTAGGGACGTTGCGCTTCAAACATGTTTTGTTTATGCACTGTTCCTACTATGTATTAAATCTCGATGTAACCCACTGAATTTTATTATCTGTAAACAATTATTTTACATGGTGAATAAATAAAACAAACAAACAAATAAGTCATCACAGTATGCTCATCTGACCGTAATTAAATGCCTAAAAACCCTGAGCTTCCGGGGGCTCCGCCCCTGGACCCCATCAGGGGCCCTAAGGTCGGCCCCTGAATGTTCATCTGACCGCGTAATTTATTGCCTTAAACTCCTTAGCTTCTGGGGGTTCCGCCCCCTGTACCCCAAGCCAATTAGTAACCTGCAGGTGTCACAAAATAATAAGGTATCAAAATATGCTCATCTGACCGTAATTGAATGCGTATAAGACCCCTGATCTTCAGGAGCGTAGCCAGGGGGCATTGGCCCCCCCCCCAAAAAAAAAAAAAAGCGCCGGCCAAAAAGAGAGAGAGAGAGAGAGAGAGAGAAGAGAAAAAAGTAAGAGGACGTAGGAAGAAAAAAGGAAAAAGAGTCGAGAACGGTACAACGAATCGTCTTCTTTCTCTAATAATTTAATGAAACGTCAAGGCTTCCGCGCTTTGCGCGGGAGGGGGGTGAAACTGAATTCAGACCAGGATTAAGAGTCGAGAACGGTACAACGAATCGTTCCTTTCTCTAATAATTTAATGAAACTAAATTCAGACAAGGATTAAGAGTCGAGAACAGTACAACGAATCGTTCCTTTCTCTAATAATTTAATGACACGTCAAAGCTTCTGCGCTTCGCGCGGGAGGGGGAAAATTTAATTCAGACAAGGATTAAGAGTCGAGAAGGGTACAACGAATCGTCTTCTTTCTCTAATAATTTAATGAAACGTCAAAGCTTCCGGGGGAAATGAATCGAGAATGGTACAACGAATCGTCTTCTTTCTCTAATAATTTAATGAAACGTCAAAGCTTTCGCGCTTCGCGCGGAAGGGGGGGGGAATGAATTCAGACAAGGATTAAGAGTCGAGAAGGGTACAACGAATCGTCTTCTTTCTCCAATAATTTAATGAAACGTCAAAGCTTCCGGGGGGAAGTGAATCAAGAACGGTACAACGAATCGTCTTCTTTCTCTAATAATTTAATGAAACGTCAAAGCTTCTGCGCTTCGCGCGGGAGGGGGAAAACTCAATTCAGACAAAGATTAAGAGTCGAGAACGGTACACGAATCGTTCCTTTCTCTAATAATTTAATGAAACGTCAAAGCTTCTGCGCTTCGCGCGGGAGGGGGAAAACTGAATTCAGACAAGGATTAAGAGTCGAAAACGGTACAACGAATCGTCTTCTTTCTCTAATAATTTAATGAAACTGAATTCAGACAAGGATTAAGAGTCGAGAACGGTACAACGAATCGTTCCTCTCTCTAATAATTTAATGAAACGTCAAAGCTTCTGCGCTTCGCGCGGGAGGGGGAAAATTTAATTCAGACAAGGATTAAGAGCCGAGAACGGTACAACGAATCGTTCTTCTTTCTCTAATAATTTAATAAAAAGGTCAAAGCTTCCGGGGTGTTACACCCACAAATGTAATAACGCCCACAAATGTAACAACGCCCACAAATGTAATAACACTTTACCCACAAATGTAATAACACCCACAAATGTAATAACACTTTACCCACAAATGTAATAATTTCACCCACAAATGTAATAACCACTTTACCCACAAATGTAATAATTTTGGTAAGTGGTTGTTACACCCACAAATGTAATAACGCCCACAAATGTAACAACGCCCACAAATGTAATAACACTTTACCCACAAATGTAATAACACCCACAAATGTAATAACACTTTACCCACAAATGTAATAATTTCACCCACAAATGTAATAACCACTTTACCCACAAATGTAATAATTTTGAATCACCCACAAATGTAATAATGACTTTACCCACAAATGTAATAAATTTGAAGGGATATTTTGTCGAATTTGTTCAAAACTAAAACCCTGTAATAAAGCATGGGTATAGCGCGCAGTCTTTACTCCAGACCCGGTTATTTCAAAAATTTAAAAAATCTTCAAAACTAAGACCCCATAATCCTTTTCCTGTGGAATAACATAACAATCGAGCGTAGTCTTTCCTCCAGACCCGGACATTTCAAAAAAAAATAAAAAATAAAAACAAAACAAAAAATTCAAATCTAAGACCCAACAATCCTCCAAATTAAGACCCGGTAATAAAGTGTGTGTGTGTGTGTGTATTGGGTTTTTACAGACGTGTATCAATCAGATATGATTATTTACGTCTGGGGACCGACCTTTAACGTCACCATCCGAAAGACGTGATTCAGTTTCGAACCTGCGTCCTCGGCTGAATCAGTTTGTAACTTCCACTGTTAGCTGGATTACAGGCGCACGCCACAACGCCTAGTGGGATTAGTATGGGATTAGAGGGTAGTCTTTACTTCAGACTCGGTTATTTAAAAAAAAATAAAAATCTTCAAACTAAGACCTCCCCATCCTTTTCCTGTGGAATAACATGGGTATAGAGCGTAGTCTTTCCTCCAGACCCGGTTATTTCAAAAGAAAAGAAATTTAAACAAATCTTCGAAACTAAGTCCCACCATTTTATTCCTCTTTTTTCATTTAAAAATAAATTACATTATAACATATGTGGATACAACACGTCACAAATAAATGATTGGTCGGCGGTCACACGAACTGACAAATCAGTCAAAATGGTCCATATATATAACACACAGAGGAGGGACCGATTCGATGGTTCGTTGACCGTCGACGATTTGTTAATATGTAAAAATTCTAACGCCCACAAATATCCTGGAATTCAATGTTCGTAGAAAAAAAGTAATCGAATAAGTGACCTTAAATGTATTTAAATATTGTATATATTATATCATTTTTTTAAATGACCGGGTCTGGAAGAACAACTATGCTCTAAACCCATGCTTTATTACAGGATCTTAGTTTGGAAGATGGTGGGTCTTAATTTTAAAGTTTTTGTTTGTTTTGTTTTGTTTTTGAAATAACCGAGTCTAGAGGAAAGACTACGTTCAATACTCATGTTATTCCACATGAATAAGATGATGGGGTCTTAGTTTTGAAGATTAAAAAAAATTAAACGGGTCTGGAGTAAAGACTACGCTCTAAACCCATGCTTTATTACTGGGTCTTAATTTGGAAGATGGAGGGGTCTTAGTTTAAAGGTTTTTGTTTTGTTTTGTTTTATTTTTGAAATAACCGGGTGATGAGTAAAGACAACGCTCTAAACCCATGCTTTATTACCGGGTCTTAGTTTGGAGGATTGTTGGGTCTTAGATTTGAATTTTTTGGTTTTGTTTTTATTTTTTTTTTTTTTGAAATGACCGGGTCTGGAGGAAAGACTACGTTCAATACTCATGTTATTCCACATGACTAAGATGATGGGGTCTTAGTTTTGAAGATTAAAAAAATTAAACGGGTCTGGAGTAAAGACTACGCTCTAAACCCATGCTTTATTACCGGGTCTTAATTTGGAAGATGGAGGGTCTTAGTTTAAAAGGTTTTTGTTTTGTTTTGTTTTATTTTTGAAATAACCGGGTGTGGAGTAAAGACAACGCTCTAAACCCATGCTTTATTACAGGGTCTTAGTTTGGAGGATTGTTGGGTCTTAGATTTGATTTTTGGTTTTGTTTTTATTGTTTTTATTTTTGAAATGACCGGGTCTGGAGGAAAGACTACGCTCGATTGTCATGTTATTCCACAGGAAAAGGATTATGGGGTCTTAGTTTTGAAGATTTTTAAATTTTTGAAATAACCGGGTCTGGAGTAAAGACTGCGCGCTATACCCATGCTTTATTACAGGGTTTTAGTTTTGAACAAATTCGACAAAATATCCCTTCAAATTTATTACATTTGTGGGTAAAGTCATTATTACATTTGTGGGTGATTCAAAATTATTACATTTGTGGGTAAAGTGGTTATTACATTTGTGGGTGAAATTATTACATTTGTGGGTGTTATTACATTTGTGGGTAAAGTGTTATTACATTTGTGGGCGTTGTTACATTTGTGGGCGTTATTACATTTGTGGGTGTAACAGGGGGAAGTGAATCGAGAACGGTACAACGAATCGTCTTCTTTCTCTAATATTTTATTGAATAGTCAAAGCTTCCGCGCTTCGCGCGGGAGGGGTTGATACTGAATTCAGACAAGGAATAAGAGTCGAGAACAGTACAACGAATCGTCCTCTTTCTCTAATATTTTAATGAAACCTCAAAACTTCCGCGCTTCGCGCGGGAGGGGGAAAACTGAATTCAGACAAGGATTAAGAGTCGAGAACGGTACAACGAATCGTCTTCTTTCTCTAATAATTTAATAAAAAGGTCAAAGCTTTCGCGCTTCGCGCGAAAAGGGGGGAACTGAATTCAGACAAGGATTAAGAGTCGAGACCGGTACAACGAATCGTTCCTTTCTCTAATAATTTAATGAAACGTCAAAGCTTGCGGGGGGAAGTGAATCGAGAACGGTACAACGAATCGTCTTCTTTCTCTAATAATTTAATGAAACGTCAAAGCTTCCGCGCTTTGCGCGGGAGGGGGGATAAACTGAATTCAGACCAGGATTAAGAGTCGAGAACGGTACAACGAATCGTTCTTCTGTCTCTAATAATTTAATAAAAAGGTCAAAGCTTCCGGGGGGTTGTGAATCGAGAACGGTACAACGAATCGTCTTCTCTCTCTAATATTTTATTGAATAGTCAAAGCTTCCGCGCTTCGCGCGGGAGGGGTTGATACTGAATTCAGACAAGGAATAAGAGTCGAGAACGGTACAACGAATCGTCCTCTTTCTCTAATATTTTAATGAAACCTCAAAACTTCCGCGCTTCGCGCGGGAGGGGGAAAACTGAATTCAGACAAGGATTAAGAGTCGAGAACGGTACAACGAATCGTCTTCTTTCTCTAATAATTTAATGAAACGTCAAAGCTACCGGGGGGAAGTGAATCGAGAACGGTACAACGAATCGTCTTCTTTCTCTAATAATTTAATGAAACGTCAAAGCTTCCGCGCTTTGCGCGGGAGAGGGATGAAACTGAATTCAGACCAGGATTAAGAGTCGAGAACGGTACAATGAATCGTTCCTTTCTCTAATAATTTAATGAAACGTCAAAGCTGCTGCGCTTCGCGCGGGAGGGGGAAAACTGAATTCAGACAAGGATCGGGAAGTGAATCGAGAACGGTACAACGAATCGTCTTCGTTCTCTAATATTTTAATGAAACCTCAATTCTGAAACGAGTTCCCTCTACAAATACGTCAACTGTCGTCAACAGAAATTTTTAAAATAAAAACTCAAAACTTTTTTTTTTTTCGTCGTAATTATTGCAATAGTCTAATTTACTATGTCTAGGAGAATTTCGTTTTTTTTTTTGTTTTTTTTTCTTATGTTTGTTACATGTATTTCTCTCTGAGCGCCATGAGCACCGAAAGGTGGACATGTGCGCTATACAAGTATCCACTATTATTATTATTATTATTTTTATTATTTTTATTATTATTATTATTATTATAATTATTATTATTATTATTATTATTATTATTATTAATCTACCGGCCAGCTCAATTTAACCGTCGAAGAAATTGCGCTTTCCACATGTTTAAAAGCCAAGTCTCAAGATCATTGACTTTACCTTATCTAATAGCGCTCCATTGGTTCATATAGAAATAATGCTGAGCTCATTTTTAGCCAGTGGCGTAGTCAGCTAGTAATGATAAATCAAGGGAGGAACCCCCACCCGTCCCCCGACAGAAAAGCAGCAAGAACCTTGGCTGCCGGAGAAAGCCGGGCATGCGTATTTTTCTTTTATACACACAATCCCAGGGAATTTGACGATTAATTATAATGAAACTGTTCGCAAACAGCCTAGACTCTGTTTTAAACCATTTTGTTTGTGTGTGTGTGTGTGTGTGTGTTTGTGTTTGAGACAGAAAGAACGAGTGAAAGAAAGAACTTAGAGGGAGGGCAAGGGGCATTAAGATGGATACATAGAAGTTCAAGGAAAATTATGGTGTTGAAAGAGGTTTTACTTTAGACTCTTTGTTTTCTAAGGCCCTGAAAATGGCAATATTTTCTTTTTGTCTACAAAAGTTTCACTTGGTGTTTCTTTCTTTTCATTTTTTCCAAGACACGTTGGATTTTTTCAGCGTCTTATATAATATTCTAAAGAAACATTTGTAAGAACAGCGGAAAGTGATTTGAGAATATTTGAGCCTATTCCTCAAATGTTAATATGTAATACACGTACTAGTTTTATGAGATATTTTTTTTCTTCTATTATATAGAAGAATATTGGGTATATTTCTTATTCAGCAAATGCTTTTTAATATTGACTTTTTTCCAAACAACCAGGGGCTCATCTTATAAAGAGTAACGATTAATTCAAATCGATCGCAACTAGATATCAATTGCAACTCTGTATTAAAGATACTATGTCCCTTTTGCAGCCAACATCTAATTATGTAGAACTTTGCAGGAATTATGAATATGTCATGTATGTCCTATCTGTGAAATTTAAACGTTAGCAGTGTCCTAATATTCAAATTATGCAAGGAAACTCGTTTACTTTCTAGACTTCACTGTCAGACACTATTGAGTGACTGACTGGTCTTTTTTCATCTTTGGTAATAACATACATAAAATGAGCTGTAAAGGGTACATGAGCATTAGTCTGCATTAATAACCCACTTCTTGCAATGGCCAAAATTAAACTGATTGAATCTTTGCGCAGCATAAAACGTACGACCATTCGGTACAATGGTCTGAAAAATCAGACTATTACTTACTGGCTCTATAGCTCCTAAGTCGATTCGACAACTAATAGTCGTTATTTTCCCACTTAAAGACATTTTCAAGCCCCCTTTTTTTAGGGAAGTTCTAAATTAGTATTGTCTTTCAAATGCCGTTGGATTTTAACCTTTTCATTTTTTTGGCCTGCAAATGGGACATAGTACCTTTAAAGGAGATAGGAGTATGTATTAAACATGTGCGATTGATTTATTTGGAGGACAAAGTCCAGGTCATTCACCATATGTATATTTCAGAGGGCTTTGCTTGGAGGATTTAGTGTATCTTCTAGATATAATACCTCAGTCACACGAACAAAATCGACACTAGACCGATAATATCCCCCCACACAAAAAATATATCACATTACCCAAACGTTGCTGTGGAGTCGGTTTCTGCGGTGTGACAAAGGTGTAAGCTGCAGAGTGATACGGTCATATCAAAAACCAAACTTTATTTCTACCATGATGGTTGTCCTCGCTTTTTCTCATGTCTTTTATAGTTTAGGAAGGTTTTGATTTCTGTGGCAGGCCAAATTTGTGTCTTTATCCTGACGTACTTTTTGTGTTATTCTTGATTTTCATTATTAAAGATGATACTGATACAGACGTGGGAAACGACGACCAACTGACATCTCTCAAACATGACTCGGGGAGCAATCGGGATGATATGTCCTTCGGTGGCCTTTCGGCACCCCCCGAGATCCTGGCTAGGGGGCCGAGAGCACAGCGAGCGTATGCCGAAGCAGCTAAAGCTGGCAAGAAGAAAGTATTCCGAACGCGCCTGATGCTTGTGGGACAAGAACGTGTTGGAAAGACAAGTCTAAAGAAAACTCTTACAAGACAAGGGTAATCTCTTTAAATTATATTCTCTCCCTCTCTATCTCTCTCTCTCTCTTTCTCTCTATTGTTCCTTGTTTACCTGTCTCTGTATTATGTATTTCTTCCATTCACCTGAAAACAAAAATAGACAACTTTATTACCATTCATGTTGACTTAACAGTTTCTGTTTGGATGCATGAAATATCTTTCCAACATAATAAAGGGTCAGGGAGCAAGATGATTTTGATCAGGGTTATTCTGTCTTATCGATACTGACAATAGTTCCCTTTGTGATTTCTGCTACGATATGCGATATCCGAATATTCGGTATATCCGTCGTAGTTGAATAAACCACACGCCTACCATAATAAACCAGTCTGCCGACTCTCTGTTATCCTGAGTTATCTACCATTACCAAGACCCTCAAACTCATCATGGTGGCAGCGGCGGGATCTTTGAAATCAATTTTGAGGCCATAAAGCACAAATTGATCCAGTTCATGACAGTTGGGAAGTATAATTAGAAGACGATTTTCGCATGCAAAATAGCGTCGTTCTTTCACATGTATGCAGTCGCATAGTGTGTGCACCGTACAGCACAGGGTACCTTACCGAGATACTGATGCTGCATTTTCTCGATTATTCGAACGTGAATTGTGTTGTGTGTATGAGCGTATCTATACAGCCTGCTCAGATCAGCCTAACCAAGTTGTAACTGTGCTCAATAACTGACACAGAGGTCTGCATAATAACTAAACTAAAGTAAAATTAAATTAAAATTAAACTAAATCAGAATTGTGAACATTAAACCTCAATTCAGAGAACAAATATCTGGTGTGTGATGACTGTCACTGTCAGACACTGAGTGAGAGTGATCAACATTTGCATTACATGAGACACCTAATGACATTCACACAGGTGTAACAGCGTACACATGTATACGTATACGAACTATTATCAACACCAGCTTGATAGGAACTGTTCACACGAAGATTAACAACACAAAGATCTACACTCATTCGTATAATCTGTCGTCACCAATACGCACACGTGAACATACACAATGATTACCAAGTATCTAGAAATGAACTGGGAGGCTACAGACCTACCCGAATGGTTAAAATTATTCACGCAAAGAATGGAGCTTGTGTTAGCAGACCAAGGTGTAACTGATAATAAGAAAAAAGGCTATCAAAATCATGAATCGCGGTAGGCAATGAAGGTTTGCGCCGAATCAATGCATCGGGGCTGTCAGAGACCGACAAAGACAAACCGCAATAACTGTGGAAACTGCTAGAAACAAAGTTGAAGGTTAACATCAATTTTCGGGTACATCGCTTGGAGCTGATGCGGGTACCGGCAGAAAAAAAGATGAGAGTATCGATGAACTCGTTACTAGATGTCGAGAAAAGGCATTTGAGGAAACCGAACTCGATGAGCGGATCATGGAAATAGTGATCACTTCAACACCCATTGAAGAATTTCAGAAATCCTTATTGGATCAACCGAAGGGATACAAAATAGAGGCAATCTTAGTAGAGGTTCGGAAATATGAGGCAGTTGCGGCGAGCAGAAAATGCCTACAAACGCTTGATCCTACAGAAAACATAGATTCGTTCAAGCAGAATCAGGGACGAAGGGCATGTGGAAATTGATAACGTATCCACAAACCTCGTAAGTGCCCTGCGTATGAAGATGTGTGCCGTGCCTGTGGCACAAAGGGCCATTGGGCCAAGTTCTGTCGAACAGCAAAGAACGCTCGTAATAGAAAATCAGATCGTGGATCAGATGACTATAAATCTGATCCTAAACCCAAACAAGGAAACAAGTCACGATTGAAATCCAAGGGTCGAAAGTATAAACCGATAAGTAAAATGGACACTAAACATGATACTAGCACAGATGATAATCATCAATCAACAGCAAGTCCATCAAACTTCGCACACTTTGACACCATATACACTATCGGACCACACACTGTGATTAACTCACAGGGTACAGTAGCTTTTGCGAACATTGACATAATATGCCCACAGAGAACAGGACAGCATAAATTATACCTGAAAGTAGACTCAGGAGCAAGCGCTAATACTACCACACTACGTACAGCCAATAACGCCAATACCATGCAGTGGTACACTAGACATAACATGGAGAAACAAGGGGTTATCATAAGGATAGACCACCTTACAGATTGGTGTAGCTCGATGACTACTGTTGTGAAGAAAGACGGATCCATACGGATATGTCTTGACCCCAGAAGGTTGAATGATGCCTTGAAAAGGTGTCCACACATAATTCCAACCTTGGAAGAAATCCAACCGATCTTCGCAGGAGCTCAATTCTTCCCAAGCTAGAGGCAAAGGCTGGATACTGGTCAATACACCTAGCAGAGGAATGCCAAGACCTGACCACCTTCAAAAAACCATTTGGAAGATATTGTTTCCAACGATTACCCTTCGGCTTATGCACAAGCAAAGGTATCTTCCAGCAACCCATGGATAGGATCGTCCAGAATGTGCCTGGCTGCGTATGCATCGCAGACGACATTACGATTGTAGAAAAGACAAGGAGGAATACGACCAGAATCTCCACTTGCTCATGGAGACAGCAAAACAAGAAGGTCTCGTGTTCAACAGCTTCAAGTGTACTATCAAGAAGGAAGCTATCGACTACTTTGGATCCATGTACACAAGATCTGGAATCTACCCAGATCCAAGCAAGGTTGAAGCTATCACGACAATGCCTTCCCCAGGGACAAGGAAGATGTTCAGAGATACCTAGGACTGGAAATTCCATTTGTCTGGGACGAGGATCACATGCCTTAAACAGCCTGAAAAGCGCAGACCGTCGGGTGTATGCCTGCAGTTATTTGACCGAAAGAAAGAGACAACCGTTGAGGTAGATGCGTCGATGAAAGGGCTGGGAGCATGCCTGCTCCAAGATGGTAAACCTGTAGCTTTTGCATCCAAAAGTCTCTCCAATGCGCAGTCCAACTACTCGAATATAGAGAGGGAAACCTTAGCCCTAGTGTTTGGTATCAACCGATTTCATACTTCCCTTTTCGGGAAGGAATTCACTGTGATAACCTATCACAGGCCTTTGGAGATGACTCGGAAGAAACCTCTAGAAGCGCACCACCCCGTCTACAGAGACTACTGATCAAGGTACAAGGATACAGATCCCAAGTCAAGTACCGACCTGGGAAAGAAATTATTTTTTTCAGATACCTTGAGTCGTCTTCCTAACCCCAAGGAAACACGCGACGTTCCACTAGAACTCAGAGTAGAATCCATCTGCTCCGAAGTAGAAGACTCTCATGAAGTTGGCCTGATCTTCTTCGGACAACACAAGAGAGCAGAACTCCAGAGTAAAACGTCAAATGACCCTGTTCTGAGGTCATTGTGGCAGAAAGTCGCTCAAGGTTGGCCTGAAACTCCCAAGGAGCTGCCGACATCCCTAAGGCAATTCTTGTCTTACAGAGACGAGATTGGAGTATTACAAGGAGTACCATTCAAAGGAAGTCAAGTGATCATACCAAAGACACTTAGGTAAGATATCCTTACACAACTTCACCTTCAACACATGGGAATCGAGAGCACGCGACGAGTAGCTCGTGAGACAGTGTTCTGGCCAACCATCGACAAAGACATTGAAAATATCACAAAGCAATGTGATGCATGCCAGGAACACCAGGCAAGGCAACAGAAAGAACCGTTGCTTCCTCCATGATGTAGCTTCAGCACCTTGGACTAGACTAGGGACAGACTTGTTCATGCTCAGCAGACAAGAGTATTTACTCGTCACTGACTACTACTCCAAGTATCTGATAGTCTATAAGCTGACTGACACATCAAGTGCTGCAGTAGCTAACGTGATGAGTGGAATCTTCAGTCTATTTGGTCCACCAGAGGAGATCGTATCAGACAACGATCCACAATTCGTAGGAAAACCTTTCCAGGACATGTGCAAGAAGTGGGCCATCAAACATACCACCTCTTCTCCGCACTATCCAAGATCCAACGGAATAGCTGAGAGAATGGTTCGTACCGTGAAGAATCTGTTGAAAAAGTGTTCACAGACTGGCCAAGAAAGTCAACTGGCTATGTCACACCTAAAAGCAACACCTGTTTACAGTCACATGAGATCACCTGCAGAGATGTTGTTTTGAAGACCCATCAGAACAACACTCTCAAGTCATTATCTTTCAAGAGAATCCACCACAACTGATCATCTCTTGGATCGCCAAAACAAGATGAAAGAAACGCATTACCGATATGCATGTCCAGATCCTCCACCACTCCACGGAGGACAACCAGTCAGAAGTCAGAGTCCTACATCCCAGAGATCATACTTGGATACCAGCCAAAGTATCCAAAGTCTGCGACGAACCTAGGTCGTATGAGGTATCGAAACCCAACGGAGGAATCCTGAGACAAAACCGATCTCACCTGAAGGAGATTCCGTCAACAAACCCAACTCCAAAGCGTGTTAGTTTCGACGAAGACTACACTTCATCTACTCAACCAGACACACCACAATGGAATGGCAACAACCATCAAGCAACTTCAACACCAGAGACTCAGAACATTCAATATAAAGACCCAATGCCAAACTCGCAAACCACAACCAGATATGGACGCAACATCCGTACGCCAGCGAGATACATGTTTGAAGATTGGAAATGAACTCTCAAAGAACTTGCAAGAAGAGAAAAAATAAAGAAGAACACAGAAGACGTGTAATTTAATGTAGTCTAAGAAGTTTATTGTTCATATGCATGTATTATCATCGTACAAAGTTTTTGGTATGACAAGCATTATGTTTACAAGTCGAGAAACAGATGCTAGTTAAAACATGTTTTGTTTGGAAAATAGATTTTTTTATGAAGAAATCAAATTATATCAAAACTATGTTCAATTTCGCAGAAAAGGTTATGTGAAGTTGAAAGTGGAACGATATTATTATGTAAACAGCTACACGTATCTGTTGTTACAATACAAAAGAAACGTATTGAAAACAAAACAAGATTTCATGTTATATAACCTGATTACAAAGCAAATAACCAAAATGTGCATACTACCAAGAGTATTGTTTTTAAAGCAATATGTTATTACTCTTCAATCATTGATATTCACTGATTCCCGATCTTTTCAGAGGAAGGGGGATGCTACGATATGCGATATCCGAATATCCGGTATCCGTCGTAGTTGAATAAACCACATGCCTACAACAACAAACCAGTCTACCGCCTCTTTATTATCCTGACTTATCTACCATTACCAAGACCCTCAAACTCATCAATTACTTGTCCCTTTTTAATCGCATTTATCTCTTATTTTCTCTTTTGTTGGTAATATAATTATTTCTAATAAGTGAACATGTACATGTATTAAACACTGTAGTCGTTTGTGATCAAATTGGTGAATGTGCCAAAAAAGAAAAAAAAACGCAAATTATGTCTACAATAATGTAATAACTGTGATTTGTACACCATGTCTACAATGTTTATAATCGTGTTGTGATGTCTTTATTCATTTTACTTGTTGATCACTTGACGAAGAAGTGAGATGACACATCAAAGCATTGTGCACACTATTTAATTGTTGGAATCTACATGTAAAACTTTTTCCGGATTTATTTTTTAATTGAAAGGTATTGAAGATATTAAACATCGTTGACATATGTATCAATATTTTGTTTTTAACAAGACAAAAATGAGAAAATAAAGAATAACAACTTCAAAGGAATTCAATCATTTGAAATATTTGTAATCTTTTATTCCAACACTCGGACTTGATAATGGATATCTATGTTAGATTCTATTGGAGGACATCATTATATATTGTAAAGACGTCATAATGTTTTTTTGTTCTGATTTGAAGGAAATAAATCTTTTAAAAAAGTATACAAAGTAATGTTTTTTCATAATTGATTTACCTGTGTCTCTTTTGAGGGCTATCCAATCTTTATAGCAAGTTGCTTTGAAGGAAAGCAGAAAAATTAGACAAACAGATTGATGAAATTTTGAACCAAATCCGGTAAACATTGAGAGAGGCATGAAGTTTTGAAAGTCGTAATGTCGTGTGGTGTCGTTTACGGCAACTTCTCCATTATGGTACAAAATAAATGTGATATCATTTGCCAATATCAAATTCGATTCAATTGAATAATGGGTTATTAGACATGTTTCACGACATAAGCCGTGTGTACACATAATAAACATTAAAATTGAATATGTGAGGTACTGTAAACAGTAATAAACATTGGTAAAATCTTTTCTAATATAGATGATAATTGTTGCTGGATACAGACGAAATACATTATCAAAGTTACAAATATAGAGGTGCAAATGATTATAAGCAGTATCAAGAAAATAAAGCACATACTTGAAAAAAGATTTGAGAAGTATAGATGTACATGTACACTGGATAGGAGCTCTCTCTCTCTCCTTCTTCTTAACTTGGGATACAACCCCATGGGACAAAGTGCTATGGATAGAACTGAAATTCATGATATTTTTAAGTGGTGGTATATTGGAGAGCTCTTTATCCCTAATTACGTCCCAAATTATTTCACAATTGAATTCACTAATTCATCAATTTGAGATTTACATAGATTAGGTGATTCTAACTTCGAAAACTTTATAACTCATCATTTATTTATCGGATTTTGTTAAATATACTCGGTTTTGTCTGATTTTACCCATTTCAGCTTGTTGAACGTTTGGAATACTTTGCGTATAGATTTTACTTTTGTGCATCTGAATATAAGTTTGTATATATCATTATAATCAATAGTATTGTTATTCTATTATTATTATTGTAATTGTATTATTTGCTTCAGATTTGATAAAAATGAGGCAGTTACGGACGGTGTAGAAACAACAGACGCATGTGAAATTAGCATCGAGGTTGCAAAGGCTGGCCGGAAAATGTGGTCAATTAACAAGACAGGACATGAGAATGAAGATAAAAAGGGTAAGTAGAACTTAAACAAAGATTTTGCCTTTACTATAAACAAAATGAAATTATCTGCATATTTATTTCTATAATTCTGACATTATAAATGTGTCAAACTGTTCGTGACAAATGACGTCGGAAAACACTTTTTAATCAAAACGTACCTTTTAATTTTAATATCTTAATGCTACTATTAGTAAGCACATGGTAGCTATGGTTTATAGATATCTTTTATTCTTGTTGCTCTTATTATTATTGACATTGTTATTGTTAGTATTATCATCATTATTGCAATGACGCTCTTCGTCGTTGCTTTGTTTTCTTTCGCATTCTTCTTCTTGTTCTTCTTATCGTCAGGTAATCCATTCGTTTTGCACGTAGTATTTGTTATCACTAGTTAGGCCAGTTTCTCTTGTTCTTTTCCTTTTAAATTTCGTAGGCAAAATTTCTGATATCCAATTTAGGTCACCTGAATCTTCGTTTTCCGTTTTAAGGCCTTTCTTCCTTCCTGCCTATCTCCACTATCCTAGATCCTACTTCTAACAAATTCCTGTAGATAGTCTAAGAGATGCTATTTCATCTGCGACGCATAACTTGACCTTCAAAATGCCATCTTCGTACTCAAAATTCAAATCCAAAACCGACTCCGTCAAAATTCTCAAAAATTCTTGGAAAATTGACCCCTGAAAATCTAAAATTGCCATAACTTTCTCATACCAATTCCGTTTCGTCTAAATTTATTACGGTATCTCATAATTCCACATAGCCATGCTAAATTTGACGCTCCTATACTAATGCAAATAATAAATAGCGCCTTCTAAAATTCTGAAATAGGCTTTCTTTCTGTGGCTGTAGCTCCATCCTGTCTGACCAAACCCGCACCTATTTTTGGATTTAAATGCTTGAACATTAGCCTAACACTGACCAACTTTGCGAAAATTGCCCTCCAAATATGGAATTTTCAAGAAAATTGCGAAATAACTTCAACTTGCTCTAAAATAGCAATCTTTTTACCTACATCAATGAAACTTGGCAGACATATGTATCCATATACGTGATAACTGTCTGCCAAGTTTAGTAAAATGTTATGACGTAACCGCAAAGTTATCTCAAAATATGATGATTTGACTATGCATTACATAACAGCCCGTTTAAAGCGTGCAGTACATTGCACACAGATCACAATGGTGTCCAACTGACCGCAATGAAGTGCCCTTTTGAATGATACCAAAACGGTATATCTTCACATATATTTTTTTGGGGGTAAATCGCGTTTGAATAAAGGATCACTATACGAATTCTGCCGAGTTCCCGCCCGATAGTAACACGTATCGACTAAGACGTCATTTTTTCAGATTGCTTTTCGCCCCCTTCCCGTAATTTTTTATTTTCCTTGAAATTTTGCAGTTACATTCCGAGCTGCAATACGCAGTCCACCTTGAAGCCGGATTTTTAAAATCTGTAAAGGGGACCATTTTTACGCTATTTTTTTAGCCTCTGCATGATTGTGTTAGTATGGACGGCCATTAGTGCCACACCGAAAAATGCTAATCAATCGAAAATTTGGTTTCCATTCGATAACTTAGGTAATGTTTGACGGATTTAAATTTCATTTGAAGGTACATGGTATCAAAATACAGCCTAAGTTTGATTTCGAAATATATATGCGAAAATGTGGTTTTCATTCAATAACGTAAGTAATGTTGATGAGCGTGTACGTCAAATTTCAAAGGTCATAGCTCATTCAATATGCCAAAAAATACCAAAATCTGGTTTCCGTTCAATAACTTTAGAAATGTTTGACGGATTTCGATGAAATTTTATGTGAAGGTGAATCCATGACACATGCTGCGCCGACGATTTCTCCGCCGACATTTACTCCGCAAAACGCGACAGTTGTTCCCCGACATTTGCTCCACCGCCAATTGCTCCGCATAAAGCGATACAATTCTCTGGTGACAAATGTTTCCCGAACGACACTTGCTCCTCCGACAGTTGCTCCTCCGACAATTGCTCCGACCACAGTTGGTCCTCAAAAAAAGAAAATAACCCCCGTGAAAAAAAAAAATGCTCCTACGACAAATGATTCGCCGACAATATTTTTTTCATGGGTTATTTTCTTTGTTTAGTTTAGATTGCTTAGTTTTCTGAATGTCGGAGCAAGTGTCGTAGAAGCAAATATCGGCGGAGTAACTGTCGTTTGAGGAGCATTTGTCACCGGAGCATTTATCGCTTCATGCGGAGCAATTGTCGGTTGAGCAATTGTCGGCAGAGCAAGTGTCGTAGGAGCAAATATCGGTGGAGCAATTGTCGTCGGAGCAAGTGTTCACGGAGCAACTGTCGGCGGAGTACCTGTCGGCGGAGCAGTTGACGTCGGAGCAAATGTCGCGGAGCAAATGTAGCAGAGCAATTGTCGCTATTTGAAGAGCATTTGTCACCGGAGCAATCGTCGCCGGGGCATGTGTCGGGTTACCATGAAGATACATGGTATCAAAATACAGCCAAAGTTCGCTTTCAGAGTATGAAGGTCGATATATTTGGATGCCCCTGTATATTTCAAATAGCGCCTGAGGCCATTCCATGGTAGCTGCGACCATGAAAATATCAGAATATGCAGTTCCGATATAAAATTTCCAAACGGGAATAGCAAATCGGTCGATTATAGTCAAGAAACATTGTTTAAAAGCTAAAGTAATATCAGTCTTGAAAGGGCGCTATACAAAATAAAGGGTTTATTATTTACAATTTCATCTGATATTAGACTCGATTTCAACTGCGACAACGATCATTGAATATTGTAAAAACGCATATGCTTCCAATGTGTTCATTTGAACCAAATTCATGACCCCATACCACAACTTTGTAATACCTTTAATAATGTTTGACAGATTTTAATGAAAGTTCGATTTCGGAGTATATAGGTCAAAGGCCAAAGGTCAAAGCTAATTAAATATGCAAAAATACCCAATTATATATGCGAAAATGTTGTTTTCATTCAATAACGTGAGTAATGTTGTTGAGAATGTACGTCAAAGTTCAAAGGTCACAGCTCAATAAATATGCACAAGTTTCTAAATATGGGCAATTTGTACCAGCGAGGAAATGCTACGCTTTGCGTTGACTTTTAATATTATCATTATCATGCTTGTTGTTATTACGGTTATTATTTTTGTCATAATTATCATCATTATTATTGTATCCCCCCGGCAGTATGCTGAAGGATACTTTTGATTCAGCGGTCTAACTATATCATGTTTTGACAGATTTCTTTGAAATTGTGTATGGAAGTGTATGTTGCTAAATCTACGAACCTATATTCGTTGGTGATGCTGCCACCAGTGTTCCATGTTTAATAGGCTCAAAGGTCGTATTTTGCAAGATGGTGTGAGTGCACTCTGCAGACCACATTTCTTGATGGATTTCTTTCAAATTTTGTATAGAGATATATCTTAGTACAATCTACACAATTTTACCTTTTGGTGATGCTGCCCTCATTGTTGCATCCTTTACAGGGTCAAAGGTTATTTGTCCTTTTTGTGCGCTCTTACTGCCACATTTCTTGACGGATTTCTTTCAAATGTTGTATGGAGGTGTATCTTGGTCAAATCTACACATCTCTAGTGTTTGGTGATGCTGCCACATGTGTTCATCTGTTATAGGGTGAAAGGTCATATTTTGGTTGGTGTCTAGTGTGCGCTCTGCAGGTCATATTTCATGACGGATTTCTTTCAAATTTTGTGTGGAGATGTACTTTGGTACAATCTACACATCTACACTTTTGGATGATGCTGCCCTAATTGTTCCGTCCTTCTTTGCTGCGCTCTAACTGCCACATTTGTTGACGGATTTCTTTTAAATTTTGTATGGATGTGTGTCATAGTAAAATCTAAACATCTGTAGTGTTTGGTGATGCTGCTCCTAGTCTTGACAATAGTCTGAGTCACTAGTGGCGATCTCTACATGTACGTCATCCTTTTGTTTCAGGGAGGGGAGAGGGGATCTTTGTCTCGCCTTCGAACATAAGGATGAAACAAAAATCGCTGCCAGTGCCGGGGGATAAATTCGCATTGCGATATTTCAAGTTATTATAACCATTAATACTGTCTGAAACGTTTCCTGACAAAGCAATCACTAAGTTATAGTTCTTGTAGCAGTAATATAGATATAAGTTTTAAACTGAATTGTCTTTCTGATATCGTAGCAATTAATATCACTGTTTTTGTACTGCCATGTAAATGTCAAATTATCAAAATTGATTAATAGAGTGCAATGTATTTTGGAGCAACTTTCCCATTTCCTATACAATCAGATATTTTTATAAAAATCAATTTATTTCACAAGCTTCTTTTCCCCTCAGATTTTGTTTGCTTTCGCCCACCGAAGGTGATGCCAGAGGCATTATGTTTTTGGATTGTCCGTCCATCCGTACGTCCGTCTCGCTTTCTCTTTAACGCGATATCTCAAGAACCACTTGGGATATGAACTTCAAATTTAACGATAATATGTATCACCAAAGGAAGGCGATCTGATTAGATTTTGGAGTGACTAGGTCAAAGGTCAAAGGTCATAGAGGTCAACATATGAAACTCCGGGTATTGGCAGCGTTATAAAGACATCTCACGAACCAATAGAGATATGAGGCTCAAACTTAGTGATAATATGTATCACCATAGGAAGACGATATTATTAGATTTTTGAGTAACTAGGTCAGAGGTCAAAGGTTACAGAGGTCAACTTATGCAATTCCAGCTATTAGCCTTGTTATTGCAAAATTTCTAGAAACACTAGAGATATTATAATAGGCTCAAACTAGGTGATAATATGTATTACCATAGGAAAACAATCTGATCAGATTTCGGGTTAAAATGTGAAAGGTGAAAGGTCACAGAGGTCATCTTCTGAAATTACAGGTTTTAGCCTTGCTATTGCGGTATCTCAAGAACCAAAGGAGATGTTTTACATTGTGATATGTCACAAATAATTCCATCCATTTGTTATACTGAATTTAGGGCGAAGGCATATAGGAGACGCAGTCGCATTTTTCTTGTTATTCTTATTATGGATAGCAAGTTCTTAGAAGTCACCAAAATCATATCCTTTTCAGCCATAAGTTTTGAAGAAAATTATATTTCAGTCAAGATGTATATTAGAACAATTGAAGGAGTTGCATCACATCACATCATATTTCTAGCTATCTGGTAATTTGTAACTTCCTATAAAGGCAGGATTGCACATGAAATTGTTCATTAATATCATATAATTCAAATTATTCTGGAATCATACAGTCTAATATTACAATGTAATAAATGATATAATAGTAGAATATGATATATGATGATTTACTTTCACAGAGGATGAATACGAAAAAGCTCTTGCGGATGCAATAGCAAAAAGTCTGACTGTGACCCCATCACAGGTAATTATCATCTCCATCCAGGTATTGTTTTTTTGTGATTTGAGGTAAATCAATGAGAGAGTCAGAGAATGAAATGGCTATGTTACTTGTTAATCCAAATAAAAATCTCTATGGAAGTACATGCAGTAGTGAGTTGTGATTATGATGGAGAAGTAAAATTCTGCCAGAAGAAAAAATGTAAATTCATGATGACCTTCCAAACAAATAAATGATGTCAAAAATTTGCTCAATGAATTTGAAAGCAATAAAACTGAGTAGTAAGTTAAACGTTTTTCACCGTCTATTTCTGGATCCATTATGAAATAAACATAAATTTCGTGAGAAAAAATATTAGAAAAACCGTTATGTATTTTCATGAAGAAATAACGTTTTGTAGACAATTAAGAGTACGTTTTTCCTCACTCGCTTCACTCTCTCGCAACATTTAGAAACAGTAGGATTTTAGGCATTGACGTTTCTAAATAGCTACATAATTAGTCAATAAGGTGCCAGAATATGTGACTTTGGATTCACGTATTGGGCAACGGTAATACCAGGTTCCCGCATACATGATACCATATCTTATTCAGTGTTTTCCGTTTACAAAATAATTTTTTTTACCACACACACAAAAACAAAATCGTTGTTTTTACTCGCTCCCAAATTTAAAAACAAAATGTGTCCATAAAATGTATCTGGCACTCGAGGTGTACCAGAGTGATGGGAAATGAATCTTCTGTAAATAATTGGAGAGAAAGGCTGACAAATGCTGCACTACAGTATGTCGAGGTGGCTGTTTCCTTTCCATATGCATTACGTTTGTAAACTAATAAAAATAACCTCTCACCAATATAAATTAAACCCACCAATCATCCACAAACCACTGCCAAACTCCAATAAATCCTCTCTCCTAAATTTCCAACATTAAAGTAGCAGAGTCCTATATCAATACAACTGACTCAGAAGATGTCCAGTGCAGGTCTGTCGGTCTTTTATTGTAGGCATTTTAAAGCAAAGTATATTCAAAAGGAAAAGGAGAAGAGAACCAATGATAAGTAAGAAGTGGAAATACCTAAGATCCATGAATAAAGAATGAGAAGAGAATAAAGGAACATACCAGGTGAGATGGAAGGCTTGGTACGTAGAGGAGATGAATGGAGGAAGGAATTGGGTTGAGTAATTGAATTAAATGAATATGTATAGTGAATAAGCAAATGATGTGAAATGAATATGTATAGAAAGAAGAGACTAGAGAAACAAATAGTAATTGTAACAAATACAAGTAAGGAAGGAGTCTAATTTCAACTCTTACATATTTATGACATTAACTTTTGATACACAAGTCTAACAGCCACAAGGTATGTAATCATTTTTAGAAAGCGGATTTTTATCATCATGCTGTGTTGAAATTTATTTTTATTACTCCAACACAAGGTAACATTTAAAGCGGTATTAGCCATTTAAGTATTCATAGGCCCAAGTAAATATTAGCTGTTTGTATCTAGAATGTCAAGTTCTTAGTCTTTAATGCAATGACACAATAAATTACTCTAGACAAGTCTAGAATGAAAGTGTAAATGAATAAAGATCGAGTGTAATCATCTCATCAACCACTTAAAAAAGTAGTTCTAGTTGTTAGTTGTAATGCGGTTAGTGCAAGCTGCTCGATGACAATCTTAATACTGGTTTATTTTGTGTACAGGATCAAGCAAGTTTTGAACCACACAGCGATACTGCTCTCGGCAGCGGCATGAATCCTTCAGAAGCAGGTTTGTGTATATGTTTGTTTTGCTTTTTGTTATTTTTAGTTAGTTTGTGTTGTTTGTTTGCTTTCTTACCACTCGATCAATCCTTAATTCATAAGATATAACGTATCAATAAAAGTTGATAAATAAGTATTTACTTGTTAAAACTCCCTTTAATCAATTCTGACTCTTAAAATGTCAGTTACATGTAATATTCGATTCAATTCAATTCGATTCAATTCAATTTTATTTCGTCCAATAATGACATGGAAATTTATCGTGGGATTTTACATATTGCGTTTACATTAATATCATGTATAAAAAGACATCAAAAGCATGACATTGAAATAGGAAATAATTACATTCCGAATCGGTGAGAAATTAGAAAAACATAACATGACATCGACAAAATGCACAAATAAATATACTTGGTGAAAAGGCCCCAAGATTTTCAACACAACAATGTACACAATACCCCGATCCCTGCACCCCCACCCCCAGAAACTCATCCCAGACCGGAGAGACATATAAATATATATATATAGAGAGAGAGGGACATAGAGACAGAGAGAGAGACAGTGAGAAATAACGCGAGACAGAGATGGAGAGAGAGGAAGATGAAGATATATGAGAGAGAAATAAAGAGAGACAGAGTGAGAGAGAGAGAAACAAAGAGAAAAGAAAGAGAGAGAATAGTGAGAGAGAGGGAGAGGTGGAAGGGAAGGATCGAGACAGGGGCAGAGAAGGAATCCCAACCCATAGTTGGGGCAAACCCGAATACAGAGAAATTGCACATAGTTCATAATATATACACTGGCTATACTTAAAAAGTGATGATAGATGTGTAAGCTATTCCAATTAAAACCAGTTACATTCAATAATTTTGCTCTATTTTCTTCGTACATACATCCTGCAGTGGGAACTCATCATTTTAATAATAATAATAAGATGACACAGGAAAGGACCGACCGACCCGGTAAAAGACATGGATATTGCACATAGTGATGACAGGTTTTCATTAATACATCCATGCATGTCGAGGAGATACACACGACCAGTTTCGCAACGTATCCAAACCGAATGCACAGGTCCCCGCGAGGCGGCCAGACACGAGTGACTCCACCCACCTGCCAAGAGCGACCGCAACCCGATAGACAGAGCGCGAATTGCACACACTAGCCGCAACCAGGCTGGGCAAACTTTAATGTTTGCCCAACCTAGCAACAACCAATGTGCGCAACCCACACCCCGCCCGCGAATTTTTTTTTCCTGAACCTTTGGGGCTTTATTTTCAATAAACGAGCTCGCGAAGAGTCTAGCTAGCTAACTAAACCTGCACATGCGCACATGGTAACCGTTAGGGTGACCAATAGGGTTATAATAATCATGCGAATCGACCTTCCATCAACCCATCGTTAGCTCAATCGGTAAGGATAGCATAACAAAACGTTGGAGTTGTGGGTTCGAATCTCAGTATTTATTCAGTTTTATTTTTTGCCTTTATAAATAGTGAGGGAAAGCAAGAAATAATCAAAGTATAATTGTTTGTGACCTCTGTCCAAGCTTTCGTAGCTAGCTAGACTCTTCGCGAGCGCGTTTATTGAAAATAAAGCCCCAAAGGTTCATGAAAAAAAAATTCACACCCCGCCCACCGAAACGCAATCACTCCTAACAGGCGAACGGAACCACACGCATCCAGGCACCCCACGCATGAAGGGGGTGATGGGGATCCTTCATGATATTCTCAACTTTCTTAAGAACACGGACAGATATTAAAGACCATATCTGATGAAAACTGAATGAACGTAGAATACAAATATAAAGAAATACAAAGTATTTACCCTTTCAGTATTGCACAAATGCAAATTAAAACCTCATTTTCCGCACCCCTCCAAGTTATGGGTCAACAGGGGTAAAATTTGCCAAATTTACAGTGACGACATAACATGTAGACCCCATCGGTTCACCTATATAGCCGAGGTGATGAGCCATGCTTAATTAATGTAAAGTTTTTAGGTCGCCAACTTCCAATTTTAAAATCTTTAGATTTTGAGTTTTCAGAGAGCTGATACTCCTCTGACAGACACTAAAATGGCATATAATTGATGTTATTGTAGTCTTTGGGTTATAAGTTTTCCGTTTATATATATTAATTCATTTCATTTTTCAGTTCGGATATGGTCTTTAATGATTATGCTTTAAAAAAAGTCACATTCAAACTTTTGAAAGCCATTTTTAAGTGGTAGAATGATAATGCACATGCTCCATTTTGACCAGGCGCCATTTTACAAACGCACACATGCCAATCCAACCACGCTAACGTTCGCATTATTCTTGGTACCCATTTAACACCTGGGCGGAGAGTGGCAGATGTAGATTAATTAGGAATGTATTTCTTCTTTATTACAGATGAATTTGTCTTTGATAATGTGAAGGCGCCCAAGGCTAAAGAGAAGGGTGACAATATGCCGAATCAAATAGCAAGTCTGGTGGAGAAAATGCTTAAGGAACAGGTTCACCAAAAGGTAGAATTCTTTATTGAACTTTGTATCTTTATGTGGTTTAATATGTACAAGATTTTCAACAATGCCTTTGTTTTAACCTAGAATCGTCCACTTCTTTGTTCCATGTTGTTAACATATCTATATCCTTGCATGCATAATATATCCGCGTGTTACCACTAGAGACCTAGAAATACCAAATTTGTGCACCTATAATAACAAAAATACCGGTAAGAGTAACCCTTAGGAGAATGTAACCAGTCTGTTTCTGCAAACAGCGCAATATCTTTTTGCGTGGCTAACAGAAGTCACCAGGTTCACTAGATAACTGTCTGGAAAGTGAGCGTTGTGTAACATTACCTTAAATATTAAAGTTAACAGAAACGTTTCTACAGAGCCGTGACTGCCAGCATACACAGATATGTTTGTTTATGAATATATCCTGCGAAAGTGTAAACAGCGCCATAAATGTAAACCCAGGGTATAGTACTGACCTGAAGTTCAAACATTTGTTCGCTCGAACTGAAACACTTCGTTCGTCAGCCATTAACTCATTTCCCAGATTGTGGGACACACTTCCTCGTCATATTCGTAACGATGTATTATTGAATCGAAATGGCACTTGGTGCTCCCACTTGAAGTTGTTGAACTCTGGCTTGTTAATCTGTATACATGATTCCGTCTTTATTTATGTTGTATTAGATATCATATTTCTTAATAATAATGATTGTAACAGTTATATGATATAATGGTAGAAATAATAATGATTGTAATACTAATAGTAATTGTCAGGATTATTCAGGGATACAACAAAATAGCCAAGAAGACTCTGATAAATGAGTTTTAAAGACAGTTTAATGAAAACTAAATCAGCATCTAAATTCAACAGTATGTTCTTTTGGTTACAGTTGAACGATTTACCTTTGACATACAAAACACAACTATATTCCTAAGAATCTGTTATTACACATATATGTAAATATAAGTGCTGTCAATTAATTACTCAATTAACAACAAGTGGAGTCCCGTCTGAAGTTAACTTCCCGTTTCAAGTTCAGCAATTATCTGAAGTTATCCGAAATGTCCGAAATTATGACAATTGTCCGAATTACGCGAAAGGCCTTTTGTTTGGTATTTGCTAATAGTGGTTGCTATATGAGAAGATCAAATACCGACATGGTTTCTACGATGAATCGATGCCTGGAGAATTGTGTCGGACGGATGATGCCCCGTAATCACTCATTACGGCAATCGGTCATGTGACGTTGTCTTCAAGGTCCCGGATGGAACGACTCGACGATTCTTGAATACTAATAAGACGATGCTCAGCGTGCCACTAGTTTGTCGTGAAGAACTTTCTTGTCCCTCGCTACACGGCTATAAATGAAATTATCAATATATCCTTCAAAATACATGAAATCTAATTTCTACGTTTTCAACACTTATTCCTAATAATTATTTTGGATTAAAACAAGCGATGAAATAAAGGTTATTTCACCAGACTTTCTTTATCCGGATATAACCAAATAAACACGGTGTCTTTCCACCATACTTTCTTTTATTATAAACTAGGGTCATCAAACTAACTGCTGACCCGGGCTAAAAGATATATTCAACGACTTATGTCGGAAGGATGATGGCACACAAACTTAATTAGTCTTTATGTCAATACGAATTCGTTAGAGACAGTAAGTCATTTCTAGCACAACAATTTCAATAATAAATTGTTTCTCAACATTACTACTAGGTTGTAATGCATTAATTCATTAATACTAGGTTGTAATGCGTTAATTCATTAACACAAAAATAAAATGTTCTTTTAGATATAATTCAGAATTTATGCATGAAGCGTTAGAGCATTTGTATAAACACACGTATAATTATCCCTATCGATCGACACTCAGGAGAACGATAGTTCATGAACGACCTTTTGCATACGTGTTCATGAATAATTAATTTTGATAAACACCCGAGCTAATTTGCTCTAAAATGTGTTCTTCTTGCACAATGAAAAAAATGTTTCCTTCATATCAGAATAATACTTATTTCAATCTTTCAAACTATGGGTTTATAATCGTATATATATACTAACTGTATTTTCAATCATCCTACTCATCTGAATCTAATTATCACATGTAGGTTATGTAAAGAAAGCTACTTACAGTTATATTGACAAGGTTTTGCCAATGGCAGGAAAAATTAAGGTTCTGGGCTACATGGAGGATACCTCTGGTACCGGTGTCGCCTGAGGAAAAAGATTGCTGGCGCCGAATAGGAAAATCAAGGCCCTGGTAGCAACTTCCACAACACACAAAGGGTACATGTACAAGACCTCTCACACGCCCAACTATAACCTCGGTCTTCCAGTCAACTGCACTGAGTCAAATCGACACGCACACACTTTAGCTTTCTCGGCACCACACCCTAATTTGCATATTTCAGACAAGCGAAATATTTTCTATCACAGACGCCCTCTAATTTCTAGGTACCCTAGAAATACAAATAAAATAAAAATAAATTTCCCATTTTATTCTGACAGTAATGATAATAGTAATAATGATAGTGATGATGATGATGATGTTGATAATGATAATAATGACGAATATGCTAATTTCTTTGTAACAGTGTGATCTTTTAATGCTGTTTATGCTTTCTTATTGCCATTTATTTAATTTGTTGCTGTTTATTATCATTTATAGAATATCAATAATTATTTTTGTATATTCAGATATGGTCCTGCTTCGATGAAGTTAACAGTCATATATCGTATTGTAATTAACTGCATATTATTATTGAGCGACTTCAAAGGCATCATTTTTTGTAATATTTGTATCTTTCCTAGTCTTTTCTTTTTAGAAATTTCAATTACTATCAATATTACTCATTGGTTTCACATATTAATCGCCTGCGATGTATACCGTATAATTTCTGTTCCAGTTCTCATTATATAATATGCAACAATATTTACCTGTACTTGAAATCATACACAGTCCATTTTTAACCATTTCAAACCATTACAAAATTATATTACTAGTATGATCTGAATTGTAATATTTTCATATACATGATATAGGGCTTACCTTCATCTGTACATATTGTGATCGTGCAATAGCTTTGAGACTGGTTGTTCTTGAAATTGTGTTCCCAATGAAAATGAATTTTTGTTGATGTTTTGATATAAATATATATATGTCAATGATATAAATGATAATCATAATAATCATAGTAATAACAGTAGTAATAATAATATTAATAATAATAATGATAATAATATTATTATTGTTATTGTTTATAATGTGATGATGGTGTTAATGATTAACAGTAACAATATTTAACTATACCTGTCATGAAATCACAACTTTTACAATTTTTAATGCAATGTTTATTGATTTTTTTATCTTTTTTTTTCTCCCTTTTTTCTCCATTATCTTCTTCTCATCTTTCTTTTCTTTTTAAAGCTTTATTTCAATCAATATCAGGTGCATCTGGTCGGGTGTGGGGAGGAAGGTCGGCGGATCACAGTTATTGGGTTAACTTTTTCCATTCCCGGGCAGCTCGACCGGATGCACCTGCTATTGCAATATTTATATATGCTTTCTATTGATTTTATCTCAATTCATGTTTGTTATATGTTGTATTTACGTGACTTGATTTGCCAAATAAAATAATAATAATAATAATATATCCACCTCTGACAACCACCTATGATAATCTGTTACAGTTAATGGTATCATCGGATTATGGTGTGTTTCCACAGGAGGGTATAACGGCAGATACTCAATTAGACCCTAAAAGATGGAGAGATGAAAAGTAACAGTATTTAAAAATCCAAGAAAACATACATATAAGCATACCAGCTGATCTCAAACTTATTTGGTGTTGGAGTGGGGCGAAAAATCTATGTTAGATCCTGAGGCACATGAGAGTGAGAAAGATTTGTCAAGGAAAATAAGAAAAGTTGCCTTTATTGTAACAGGTTCCCATGGGGAAAAAAACCCTGTGAATATATATAGGATACAAAATGGTTATTTGCTGGATGTTTTTTGTTGTTCATACTCTGTTAAAAATGATGCTACAGTATGTGATATAGAAGATTTCTTCATGATACGAGTTTGGACAAAGTTGTTTTGTGATTGTCAGTAGTGATGTTCCCATTATTTTTTTGTAAAATTTGGTTTTTGACAACTGTTCATATAGATGTGTATTCATTTTCTTCATTCCTCAGGAGATAGGAACAGACAGGACTGATAGCGGTGGAGAAGAAGGAGTCTCACTAAGTATATGGGATTTTGCTGGACACGACATATATTACTCAACCCATCAGGTAAAAGAACATTTTCAGGACATTCGATTCCTTGTAAACTCTAACGTGGTGCCATGAAAGCAAATTTGTAAAGTATTGTTAGATTCTGGTATTTGAAAAAAATTAATAAACTGTATTGACTACAGTCTCCCATACATCCATTATGGCTTCCATGTCCTAAATATTTGATATTTCTCCCGTGATTTTTGTATGATCAGTTTCAGTGTAGATATCTCATTCTCAAAGAAATTAGAAATGGAGACTATTATTCCATTGTCTCAAGATAATGCTTCAGTTCAGGGCACATGGATTCATGTACTTTTAATATGCAGAGCTGTGGGCCTACATATTGGTTTTACCATACGTTTTATACAGGTGCATTAATGGATGATTCAGTCATAGATGCAAAGTCATGCCCAGGGTATAATTAGTGCTTCTTTTATTTATTTGATATTCCACTGTAGGAGAACAGACTTCACATTAGTTCAGAATTGCTGGCTTCTTGCCATCTAATAAAGTGAAGAAAAGTGCTGTAAACTGCAAAAAACTCAAAAACCTTGTCTTAATTTTGTAATATCATTTCTTTTTCAACAGAAGTTTATTATTCCTTCGAGCTGTCATTGTCACAGAGATATATAGGAATTGATAATATGTATGCAAGTGGTTGGTGTATCATTATGTATCTTAGCATAGATACTTGAAAATTGATAATGGCTATATATATGGAGCCAGAGGATCTACATCAGTCATTTTTTATCCAAAGAACTTAATACATTTTTTTAAATTAATGCTTTGTCTTGGGTTGAAAAGAGATATTGCAGTTTAGAGACCTCTTGCCCTTACTGATGAATTATACTCTCTATATTAATACATTTAACAACTAAATTATTCATACTCTTATCAAGTTTTCTATTTTTTAAGTACGCTAAAAATTGATTTGTCCAGATGTATGTTTCTTTAGAATGTAACATATTGAAGCTTACATCTAAAAGTATTTAACAAAGGCCCTAATTCAACCAGTCCACCTTGCATTCATGGGTTACGAAAAACACACACACACACTAACAAATCTAATTTACAAGGGGTATGAATGATTTAGTTGTTACTCGTATATAAACAGTGCCTGAGGTCCCTTATTATTATAGAAAATAATAGAGCATATATAAACAACATAGCATTGTAGTTATTCAAAACTTATGCATCAATTTTGTTCCCTTCTCCTGTAGGTGTTTCTGACGTGGCGAGCTATTTATGTAATTGCCTTTGATCTCAGTAGAAGTTTGGATTCTGTCGTTCCCCCTGAATCCAGAGACAAGAATTATGAAATGGTATTTCTTTCTTTTATTTTATACTGCTTGGCAAAAATAAATTATGCTTTACTGGGGATAGATAAATGTTAGATAGTGTTGTGCTTTCTTTGCCAAACATTAGTTATTTTGTAAAGTTTTACATGTTTTCATCATTCATTACTTGTATAATATGTGTTTTTAAAGTATAGATGTTATGAAGGCTCTTGTTCATTTTGACTATTTTTTTAATGTAGATTGAACCTGTTTCCGTCTGGATTAATACATGTGTAAATTGTTGGTACGAATAAATAAGTGATATTATGAACCTTTTTTTTAAAACTTTTCAGAGCAGGGTGTGAGATTACATAGTTGAAATTTCTCTCTCTTTGAAAGTCCATCTCTGTTCGAAAATACACGTAGGCCTACAAGGTCAACCTGCCAATCACGTCCACACTTGGGCATGTCATTAAAGTGATCAACTTTTGAGAAGAAAAAAGTAACATTTAATGGCTGTAATGTTTTACCAATTGAATATCAAGGAGTACTGCTATTTCTCTTGATGATTAATTTACCATCTCCTCCTGTCATCTTCTCATACATCTTATTTCATCCGCATCCTTTAATGATTTCTATTTCTGTTACTATAGCATAAATTATGTTTCCTTAATATTCCTTTTGTGTATACAGTAATTATGGAGTAGTATAAAGGATTGCCACGGTTATTTTATGGTAAAATTACAATGTAAGTACATAATTATGAAGATGTATTAATTATATGATTTAAATATCATGCTGTAATCGGTTTGTTATTTTGGAAGACAATGAAGATAAATAAACCAATAAATCATTCAACAACTAAAAAAAGAAATTTATGTTGGAAGTGAGGAGTGGGATATGGATGCGTTACCCTGAGTGTTAGAATGATTACCAAGTATGGTTTTTCTCTTTGTTGTTATCATTGGCCTTACCATACATACTTCTTTACAATTAAACGCAGGTTAAAGGAGGTGCCAAATCAGAACTGACATGTCTAGAATTCATCAATTTCTGGTTGTATTCCATCTACGCCCATGCTGTGGCGCCGTCTTCAGTCATAAATAAGAATACGTCTAAAACCGCCCAGAAATCTCCACCAATATTCATCGTTGGTACGCATCGAGAAAGTGTGACAGGAGATGCAAAAGAGAAAAGGGAAAAGGTAATGGTTTATGATATAAATGTATGTTGATAATAACATAATAATTTTGTTTACCCCAGCTGTTCTTCTTGACGGTCCTGCAATTCTTGCTATTGACAATACCCCAAATGCCGAGATGTGCGCCTTTTGGATGTTATTAAGAGCCACTTCAGGGACTTACTTACTTCCGGTTTACGGTGCATGCATGCGGCATGCGCGTGGTACACATATTATGCAAGCGCAGTATCAGCCTAACCGCAGGCGGAGATCGGCCCTGTATTGTAGAGGGGATTTCATTAATAAGGCACTCTAACGTTCTAAAGTGAAAAGTCTTGTTGTTGTTCAATAGTGGAATATGCACGTCGTGTATTACCGCTGGCCTGAAACACCAAATAGGATTCCTGCCAACACATGTCAGGGTAAGTTTGAAGAGCAATAATCAATGTATCATTTCGTTCATTTTTTGACCAAATATGATGTCTTTGTGCAAAGTTATGTTGCTTCAAAGAAGGGTTATTGAAAACAGAAGATTTTGCATGCCCTCAAACTTTGCTGGATCCTGACCCATATTAAACATTGATTAAATTAATTGTATGTGCACTGGAAAGCCGAAACTGTGGCGCAAATTTTGATACCAAATTTATTTGGGCTCAAAAATGTGTCAAATTTTGAGTCAAAGTTGGTGCTAAATCCGACAAATTATTAGTATGAGGTACGATAAAGCTGCATGCTGTGCCACGTGACTTTCGCACAAACGCGAAATTTGCTTTTCACGGAGACGAATTGTTGTATGTATGATGATAATAATAATATAAATACTTATCTGAAACAAAGCTACTAAAACAGTATGATTGTTATATGTATGTTTGTGTGTGATTGTTGTGTGTTTTAAATGTACAGGATATTTATGTGGCACTGTTTGTGATACACGCTTTGTTTATGACTAGACATATATGATGTAATAAAATTGTGTCGGAAAAAGGGGATTGCTTTTCTTTTTGCTCTGTACGCAACAAAACAAACGAAATGAATTTCCAAATTGTTTACTTTTAACAATTATCATTTATCAGTTAAATTTGTATTACACTGTCATTTGGAGGCTAGGCAGGTGGAGATGAATGAATTTATTGACCAACATCCCCTTCTGTACGATCTTTGGGGCCTCATTTTACAGTTTCTGAAGCACTTTGACATTCGTGAACCGTTTAAACCTGTATTGACTATATAAATATTGCCACCTACTAGTAAAACGTTAAAAACTTTGAACATAATATTTGTAAATATCTACAAAATGTATCCCTTATCAATGTCATAAATTCTAAGCACACTAGCACACACTGGAAAAATGCAAAAAGGTTTTTAAAAATGCCTGTACGTAAAGCGCTACTAGTACTCAACATTTCTTCCCACACTTGTAATACAGTACGTGGGACTGCAGTGATCTTATCTTGACTGAATTTCGTTCATAAACAGGTGTATGAGAGTAATTCTCGTTTGTTGGATATCCCTACAAATGTAACACTAATGTTTCATTCATGTGTACCCTTAAACTACAAATAATAATGACTGTATATGAAATAAATTCCACTTTGATGGTTATTTTGCGTGCTAGCTAGCAGCCATCCCAGTCCGAAGGAAATGACGTAATTCCTCTCAGCTGCTGACTGACCAATCACAGAGCAGGATATCGTCTCTTCTGAACAGTCGTGTTTTTATGAGTTTTTGACATTGTAGTTGGGTTAGATTTTGCTGGATCCTGACCCATATTAAAACATTTATACCCCCATGTTTATATTTTCGGAGAAGGAATAAATTTCGATTATATACGTCAGACTTTCATTTGGGCTCAAAAATAAAACTATGTCTCAAAATTCAAGTTGTTTTCAAAGTTTTTATCATTGTCAAAAAACACATTTTTAACGTGGAAATTGAATTATTTACAGGATTCGTATAATATAAAGTAAATATATATATGAAGTATAATATCGTAAATATTAAGTAACTCCAGATATTTACTATGATATAGCAAAAAACAGAGCGCAAAAAAAGTGATAAAATGAAGGAGATATCGTCGTTTGAAAATGTGCCTTCTCGGAGAGCTCTACGGTAGGGGTCAAACCGGTCCGAGTACGCCGTATTAATAAAAATAGACGTGCTTTTGCACGCCTGCGGTTAGGCTGGTATACGTATCTGAAAGCTAATTTGATCGTACAGTGATTTCAAACTTGTCTTGCCTTCGGAGCAACTTTTTTCAGGTCGCGCGCGCTGTGTAGGATTTCTTGTAAATTTTACCCAAGTGAAATCTCTCATTCAGGGATATCTCTTAATTTTTTCCGTTTATTTTCTTGCGACCAGCACACAGCAGATTCACAGATACCCTTAATACTCGACTTACACCAACAAGACCGACACCAACACGACAAAGATCGAACAAAAAGTACCATACCCTGAGTTAGACTGAAATCTTTAGTCTCTGATATCGACGGTTGTTCCGCTGTGACTACATCTGGCCAGACCGAGATGAATGAGATGCTACAATTTTTTCACTCTTTACATCTTCATATATCCATTTTGGCTGCAAAGTTACACTCCCTGTTATTGTAAAAAATAACAAAAACTGAATTATACTTTGACTTACGATAGCTTGCTCATTGTAATAACTCCTACATTTAATTTTTAATTTCGAGAAAGACTTATCGTCAACAGGAGTCGTTAAAATATCAGTTTTATTAAAGAATTCCCCTTACCAGACGATTATTTCTGTCTAACCCTGAGCGGCAATTACATTGGTCATTTGGATTCAGATAGGAGTCAGTTTGGTAGTGAGATTGCGCTATGGCATAAGAACAGCTTGACTATATATAACTTTGCAAAATTTGGATTTACACTTTCTTGTGAATGGACGTTTTAAAATAAAATTTCACCCTGGTATTATTTTGGTTTTGATACTACAAGGAAATTAGAGAAACGGATCACTGAAAATTTGAGCAATATCTGATTAAATGGTAAACAATTTAAACGAATATTTATTTTATCTGAACACAATTTTCAGTCATACGTGCATGCTAGATGTAATCAATCATTACAAATATGATTTTACACAGCCCAATTCCTTCATTAAATAAGCTAGAAAATAAAACATTATGAAATTTGCACAACCAAGCAAATGGGAGACGACCTCATTAAATAAGTCACAGATTTGCCAAATTGTGTTTAATTGATTTTAACTTCAAAATGTAATGACTTTCTTATTTTTAAACAGATTTTGTTCAATTCTTCACTGATCTGTTTCTCTCATTTTTTCCCCTTGTACTATACTATGTCCCTTTTGCAGCCAACATCAAATTCTGTAGAACTTTGCAGGAATTATGAATATGTCATGTATGTCCTATCTGTGAAATGTAAACGTCAGCAGGGTCCTAATATTCAAATTATGCAAGGAAACCCGTTTACTTGCTAGACTTCACTGTCAGACACTATTGAGTGACTGACTGGCTTTTTCTTCTTTGGTAATAACATACATAAAATGAGCTGTAAAGGGTACATGAGCATTTGTCTACATCAATAACCCACTTCTTGTAATGGCCAAACTTAAACTGATTGAATCTTTGCGCAGCATAATACGTACGACCATTCGGTACAATGGTCTGAAAAATGGTCTGAAAAATCAGACTATTACTTACTGGTTCTATAGCTCCTAAGTCATTTCGACAACTAATAGTCGTTATTTTCCCACTTAAAGACCTTTTCAAGCCCCCCTTTTTTTAGGGAAGTTCTAAATTAGTATTGTCTTTCAAATGCCGTTTGAATTTAACCTTTTCAATTGTTTGGCCTGCATATGGGACATAGTACCTTTAAAACCTGTGAGCTATTATGGTGTATTTTAATTGCGTTATGCTATTTCATATCGGCATTCTCTTCTTGTGCATAGTTTATCGTGTTCTCATCTAAAGTGAGGTATGCATGCATGTTTAACATTATGACTAAGATGTGTGTTTTCTGTTCATTTCACTCTTTTTGTCTTCTAGATTGGCTCTGCCTTTAAGAAGATCCGCGAATCTATCATGGAGAGGCCGTTTCAATTCCATGTGGTCCCCGAGTATTATGCCATTGAAAACAGCTTAGAGGACAAAGACGATATGGTACATCATAAATAATCATCAACTATCACAAGTTATAGTAACCTGTAACAAAAGAGTATTACTGATTATCTATCCAATCCAGTTACATCCAATCCAAAATGTAAAATTACTTTTCCTTGCAGTTATAAATTGCTGCACAAATGCGCCCGACTTTTGTCAGGATTTGGGAGAAGCTAGCGAGCTGACACCGAATGTGTAGCGTGTTGCTAGCGCACTGCGCGTATACAGGGCGTGTGCTCCACGTATGTCTGGCGTTGGTCTAGCGCGCTCTGCGCGGGTCCGGCGTCCTTTTGGCGTTTACATTCATGCGTCGAGCTCCGCGCACACTTTTGAGCATGCTCAAAAATCCCGACGCACACAGCGAATGACGACGAATGCATAGCGTTGGTCCAGCGTTGGTCCAGCGCACTGGACGAACGAGTAACGCCTAACGCACGACAACGCAATGGGAAAAATAGCAAATTTTCAATGCACGGGCCTTGCGTCCCCCATGCGTCCCATATGCGTGACCTGGGGCGGTATTCTGAACATTGTTGTATCTTTTGTGTTATCTTTTGTTGTATCTTCCAGAGATAACACAGCGCTAATATTACTGTAAGTTGGTATTCTGAAAATCATTTTATCCCTGTGTTATCTCTTGAAGGACCGCCTCTATCTTATCTTTGAGTAACTTTGACACGCCCTTTTTTATGGACCCTACCAATCAAGATCTATTTTACATAAGCATTATAAGTAGGTCAACCAATAGGAATACTTTATGACATATCTGAAGATGCGTCCAGCGCATATAATCTTGGGCGTAATTAGTTAATTGAGCGCTTATTACGCGCGTCATCATATGCGCTGTTGTATGTGGATCATGAAGACAAGTCACGCTTTCACTTAGTGGGTAAGAAACATGACAGAAAAGAGAGCATTAAAATCGTCATATCCTAGCATGTAATTTCTTAGAAAGTTGTCATCTGTGATGTCTCCGGTCAACACACAATCTTCTTCTAACTCGTCTATTGGCACGAAGTTGGTTCTGGTCAAGGACGATTGTCGCCATTTAGTCACCACGAAAGATACAACAACCCCCTACCTATTGTAAATATTGTTGTAAATACCATGCAAGATAAGATAAGATTAAAGATACAACAATTTTCAGAATACCAATTATCTTGTCATATTATCTCTCGTGCGCAAATGCAAATGAGGATTAGGCGCCATTTTATTAATAATATGCACAAGTACAAGCGCACAATGTATTAGCGCAGGCGCGGCCAAAACGATGAGAGAAAAGATACAACAAAAGATACAACAAAAGTTACAACAATGTTCAGAATACCAACTTTACCTTATCTTCAAAGATACAACAATATTAGAGATAACACAGGGTTCATAATACGGCCCCGGGGGCGGTATTCTGAACATTGTTGTATCTTTTGTGTTATCTTTTGTTGTATCTTCCAGAGATAACACAGCGCTAATATTGTTGTAAGTTGGTATTCTGAAAATCATTTTATCCCTGTGTTATCTCTTGAAGGACCGCCTCTATCTTATCTTTGACACGCCCACTTGTATGGACCCTACCAATCAAGATCTATTTTATATAAGCATGATAAGTAGGTGAACCAATAGGAATACTTTATGCCATATCTGAAGATGCGCCCAGCATACTAATCTTGGGCGTAATTAGTTAATTGAGCGCTTATTACGCGCGTCATCATAATGTGCTGTGGCATGTGGATCATGAAGACAAGTCACGCTTTCACTTAGTGGTTAAGAAACATCACATAGATGAGAGCATTAAAATCGTCATATCCTAGCATGTAATTTCTTAGAAAGTTCTCATCTGTGATGCCTCCGGTCAACACACAGTCTTCTTCTAACTCGTCTATTGGCACGTAGTTGGTGCTGGGCAAGGAAGATTGCCGCCATTATATCACCACGAAAGATACAACAACCCCCTACCTATTGTAAATATTGTTGTAAATACCATGCAAGATAAGATAAGATAAAAGATACAACAATTTTCAGAATACCAATTATCTTGTCATATTATCTCTCGTGCGCATATGCAAATGAGGATTAAGCACCATGTTATTAATAATACGCACAATTACAAGCGCACAAAAAGTTTGAGCGCAGGCGCGGCTAAAAAGATGAGAGAAAAGATACAACAAAAGATACAACAAAAGTTACAACAATTTTCAGAATACCATCTTTATCTTATTTTCAAAGATACAACAATATTAGAGATAACACAGGGTTCAGAATACGGCCCTTGGCCTTTACCTATAGCATATATTAAGATGCTCTTGCATACACAAAGAGATGACATAACCATATGTTCATATCTGACTTTTTACAAAAATAATAAAAGCTGCTCACTCTAAAACTAGATGTGTATTCCTTTTGACATCAAATCTCAATATGATTCTATGATAATTCCCAAACACTTTCATGCAAGTTCCCAAGAAGTTATTCAGATAAATAATATTTCCTGTACTTCAATCTACTGCGCATGAACAAATTCAAATATTTAGGTAGTACATATGTATATATAGTTACATCGATTTACATCCACTGTGCTTGACGAAAATCAATTATAGGCATTTACTATTAACCTAAATTCAACTGGCATTGATTAACATAGTAGTTATTCGTCGTAGCAAACTTGACACAAACTTCACGCTATAATTGCCTCTGTTAACAATACAACTTAACAAATATCTTTGTTTATATGCATTGTGGAAGAGAAATATCACTATTTTCATATGTGCAACCATTCCCTCTATTACTCTAAAGTGATATTTTTGTGCAATAAGCTTAATATTCCTGAACATGGTAAATTGAATTTAACATTGAATATTTAATGACATTGCCGTAAATATGTTGATACGCTGTAACTATTTATCCACATCTTCATGACATTTGTTTATTGTTGTTCTTCTAATATTGCTGTGTGGTGGAATATCATTGTTATTTTTTTAATACTGCTTTTGTATTACTTTTGAAGTTTTATTATGATGTACATATCTGATTACTTTGTAAAATAGACAATATCAGCCTTGACCTACATGTCACGTTAAAAAAAGCCAACCAACCAATAATTACTTTCCTTTGTAGCTGGTCGCGTTGAGGAGACATATTGAGAAAGTAGCGATGGATGAGCCTTACATGGGAGAAGAGATTCCACTCAGATGGCTCTTATTTGAGGAAGCTCTAGCTGCAGATGAAATCAATTACATGTCGTTAGATCAGGTAAGACTGCAACGTTAATTCTTGCCATTTTCAAATAATGTGTGTTTGGGTATTGTTGTGCAAGAAAATTAGAGAGCAATTGTATATATATATGCAGTTCATATTGGAACTTCAAGTTTTGAAAGCCTAGTTGGGTTTTATTTCTTTGAAACTTTCTTCTTTCTTTCAAATTTGCCATTTTGGGGTACTCAATGTTCTAACAAATTGATTTGTATGTATTTCATTTTCAAGGAAATTTAATTTTTGTCCTTATTTCATTTATTCAAAGCTACGTACAAGTCTCCTGGTATTGTTTGGAATATGTTATGCTATATTATTTAAATGCATCCATCAATGATACCCTGTCAATGTTGTAAATGACCCACTTTATGCCTGTCTCAATAAATAGATGTAGTGCCTTTGAAAATCTTGGCATAAGATTCAGGCTACGTGTTGCCTTCTGTAAAAGTTTTGCTTCATTACTATATTCATGTTCTTTGTATGCCCCGTGTTTATTAAGTGTAATATTACTGTTATGATATTTATTCATTTGATAGATAATGTTTGTGATGTTTTTCACCAATCATATGATGATTTTAAAGCCAGTTTTTGTGTGCATTCTCCCAGACCATGGAACTGACACAGCCAGTCGGGGTGGAATCGGAGAGTGAACTTTTCACGATGCTGACCTTCTACCACGACCTGGGTAATGTAGTCTACTACGGCGGCATTGAAGACCAGCAGTCTCTCTTACGAGACATGGTGATCCTTAATCCCCAATGGCTAATTGATGTCTTCAAGCAGGTCATAACCATCCTGGATCATGCAAAGAGGGTGAGAAACCTCCTCCTTTACAACCTCTTCCACTCTTGCTGCAGTAAGCGGCAGCAATTTCTTTTGTATAACGAAATGAATGGGAAGTTGGCATTCAAGACTAATTGCGTACCAGAAATGTCCTATGCAGTCTGTCCTACAAGACATCGTTGGAGATGTGGCTAACTGATGTCTTCAAGCAGGTCATTACCATCTTGGGTTCTGCAGAAAGGGTGAAAAACTTTCTCCTACATTTATAATAATATTCTGGGTTTATATAGAGGTTAATACATCAACAATGTCTGTATTAGCATTACATATGTATCATTTCCCCCGGCATCGGATTCAGACACACAATGTATATATGTGTTAAAAGAAAATTAGAAGTGTACTACACTTAACAACATCTTGGGGTAAACTACAGCACTATGACCTATGTGAAGAAGGCTGTAAATAAGTCTCTTGAGAGACAGAGTTTTAGATTATTGATAAAAATGATAGGACATATTATTTATAATATTGATGTAACAAATCTCTCTATTGACCATGTAGTAATGGTTTACAATTTATATTCCTAGGTCCAGTTATTCCAACTGCCATTATTAAAGTTGACATTGTGTTTTAATTCCAGGATGGGATCGTGAGTGATGCTTTAACCACTCTTGAGAAGGATGGTATCTTAGAGGATAGGTTGATTCAGCATATGTGGCAAAGCTTTTTGGAACAGAAGGAGGCCTTAGTCGAGCTCATGGCCAAGTTTGATCTCATCTGTGAGGCTCCTGTAGAACGACTCCAGCAGGATGGAGTAGACACTGAGGTAAAATCTCCAGCTAAATGGTGCTCCGACCCGTGCTCCCCTAGCAATGCCCGGGTTTTATTTTATCATAACTATAGGTTAATGTTTATGGTTACAATTGGGTATTTGGTTTAGGGTTAGGGTTCGGAAATATTTTGTGGTCCATTGCTGCACTTAGAAATTAGGTAAGGGTAGGATATTACATCAAAAGCAATTATTGCAGGTGCTAAACATCTTGTTTCACGTTAACCTCAGTGTTTCACGTTAACCTCAGAATATTGTGACTAGAAATATACAAACAATTAGAAATATACAAACAATATAGGAGCAAACAAGGGACATGTACCAGCTTTTATATATATATATATATATGTATGTGTGAAAATATTGACTCAGGGTTGAAAAGGGGTACATAATGTCCATATTTTAAATGTGCTTTAGTTTGGATAACGTAATTTGTTTTTATATTTGCATACATGTTCCTTAATATTAAACAAAATTTGTTTTGAGCTGTGAAATGTAGGGATTAAGGAGAGTTTTGAAAGCTTTTACAAATAGTACAACAAATGTATATTTCTGAAAATTGAAATAAAAATTGCTCAATATGTCGATGTTGTTCTAAAACTTGCCACAATTTAGTGGCAGGAGTGGGATGTGTGAATTTTGTTGAGTGAAATATGAACTGCTTTGTTTTTTTTGCTTAGATTTCTCGAAATTTAATTTGTTTTGTATCTTGTTATACTTTGTTTTGTATTGATGGTTTATGTATTTGGATATGTTTTTATATGTTAGGTAACAAATGAAACAGAGAAGGTGGTAAAGAAGCGCTACTATGTTCCTTCCAGACTGACGTCCCCATGCCCCCCAGAACAGATTGCACAGATCAAATCCTCCACAGACTTTTATGTGGACTTCAGAGGCTTCTTACCAGGTGAGGATGAAGTTATCATCTGTTTACAGCCAGAATGGTGTTAACACGTGTAATGTATCGTAGAGTTAATGCCCTTCTTGCTCCAAAGAGACTATATTGCAATTAGATTGCAACAAGGTTTGTATAAAGTCAAACCTGTCTAAGTGGCCACCTGTCCAGAAAGGCCATACATTTTGTCCGCCCTGTGAAAGAAATGCGTGTCCTGAAAGACCACCTGTCTACAGTGGCCACTTGCTCTATTTTCCTTCAGTGGCCTCAATAGACAGGTTTGACTGACCTTAATAGGTTCTTGCCAAAGATGACCCTTCCATCTAAAGTAAAAAAGAAGTTCACTATGTCCAACTCACGGATAGATTTGAAAATTCTAGGATTGGCTTCAACCTTGAGTAGAAATATGGTAAGCTACGGACTATTTCTGATACTTTTTTTAATCAGATTAGTCTACAATATTATTTTTATTTGCTTTATTTCTAATGATAATATCAATGTTCTCTAATATTACCCCAGCTCTTGTAGACTACTTGTTGTAGGTTGCCCCCCAAAAATCAAGGAATTCCTCCCTGCCGGTACCCTTTTAACTCCTGGGTAGACAGTGGCAGATAAAGATTAATGTCCTGCCAAAGGACGTGTCGGGGCGGTCAGGTGTAGAAACCACTAAACATAGTTATGACTATGTGGATAGTCAGAGTTTAGTCCATCTTGTTAAAAACTCGTATTTTGTTTCTCATAAATGTATAAATGTATTTAAGTATTATTGCAGCTAATTTACCTACTTTTAGCTGGCTTTTAAAGCGCCACTAGCCATAATCTGTTGGACATCTCTCTTGTTTGCCATTTACACAGATGGGCTGTTTCATCGGTTGATGGCGAGAACAGTCAGATGGATGCGTGAACGAGATGGAGAACCAGTCCATCTTTTCCATCGTCATATCAGTCTAATGGTTGATGGAGTGCATCATGCCTTAATAGAGATGTTACCTCCTTGTGAAGCAACTATCAAGGTATGAGTCAAGTGTCAGCGATACCTTTTTTCATGGTGGAGATAATGAATTGTAGGTAAAGTTTTTGAGGCCGAACATCGGATCCATTCATAGGCAATGAATAACCTCCGCCAGGCAATGTTATAGCCATTCTCCTGATGACGATCATAGTAGAGAACCAAGAGCTTTTCAGGGCTCTTATTTCTTTGAAAGAATTGTATTGTGCAACCCTGTAAACTTTACCTATAATTCAGTATCAAGGTCTGGTTCTTAGTGCTCTAATCCGAAAAGTGGAACCTCATAATATCTCATCTTTAATGTGTTTTTATTGGTTTATAATAGACATACAGTCTGAGCTGATAAGTGTATTTAAGATGTGATCACATGCCCTTATAGTAATTGTTTCTGGTTTCAACATATCTTTTTGTTCATGTTTTGTTTTGTAATGTATTGTAATATTTGTTATTCAATATTGTTTTTGCTTTACATTGTATTGTAATTGTATAATGTAATAAGTACTCTCTTGCAAATCAGTTTATGTGTGCTGATGAAAATACTCTGTAAAACGAACACAGAATAAAAAATTAACCCTCACAAAACTGAGAGAAACTGAAGACAATTACACACTATCATATTATTGATTTCCAAATATTTTTCCCTGTATCTTCTTTGCTGAACATGTCAGGTCATTGTATATCAAGGAGCGGTTGCTGATTCTGATCATGATGGAGATAGTAATAAACCTCCAGCCCCAAGTGTTGTCAAAGAGGTAGGTAGCTCAACGGGATGGTTTTAATTACTACACAATAGAAATGAACAGAGAAGGAGGCGAATACTAGTTCTCTGACATTTACTATGCGCGTTCACAAAATTTTGTTTTTGTTGTTCGATTGAAAAACTTGTAGCTTGCTTGAGTCTGCCAGTACACATCTGAGAAAGGTCTCTAAACCATAGAATTGAAAATGTCACTGGTAAATAATCTTTGGATGTGTCATAGACCATAAGTTTCTAATAGCACGTACAATTTACTCTGGTTAGTCGATTTGGTTGACACCGCAACAAAATAGTTTGACTGTAAATAACACATACTTTGCATAGGTTTTTCAAGAAAATTGATTCAACTAACGAAAAGAAATATGACTTGTACTTGAGTTATGCAGAGTTAACTGTAATTGACTTTACACTAACGATCATATATCCCAAAGTGTGGTGAAACGTTGAGTCCTGTTAGATTAGAGGACATTAACGATAGGCCAAAGGGCACTTATACTTGACTATTAAAAACCCACTACAGTTAAAAGAAGGTTAACTATAATTGTATTTCTGAAAGTGGGGTTAACTTAAGCCATATTCTACATCTAGTTTATATGGTAACTCAATTCAGTTATCAAACTGTGAAACATTGTACTTCACCAAAATGGTAGACCTTTCTGAAACCGTTCTGTGTCAGTATGTTTATGGACAATTGTAAAATGAACTTCCAAGAGAATATCAATAGTTCATGATTAATTTTGGTCGAGATAAATTGGAAACAAACCTCGAAATAAATGCACCGTTTATTGATCAGGAAGATATGAGGATCATTTTATTCCCGCCATCCGAATCGGCATACCTGTCCATGTGTCTCGGCAGACTTTGTTAGGTAAAGGGACAATACAAGCCAATGTGCCGTGTGATCAATGCACTACCCTTATGACAGTTTCATTGTAGTTCCATATATTGTGAATTTTAATCAAAGTAAAGCAAGCTTGAAGTATCCAAAAAGAAATTAAAATAAAATATCTGTCTTGAGGCTGTTTGTGTATTTATGGCAGGTGATGGACTTTGTAACGGAAACACTTGATAGCCTTATTCTCCACTGGGCTAGGAGGATCAAGTATGATGTCCGCTTTCTGTGCCCGAAACCGAAGTGCAAGTCGAAGAAACTGCTTAAAGACTGCTCCAAGGGAAAGTCACTCAAGTGTGGACTACATTACATCCCTAAGGCTGCAATCAGGTCCAAGTTTGGTAGGTCTATAAGACTTGGTACTCCACCAAAAACTATTTTGCTCTGCATTGAAACAAATCTCCCACACAGCAAATCGATGGTCCCATTAATATATACCCCTAGTCTCTTGGAGAGTCTTTGAGTGAGGGAAATGTAAAATAATAACTTTTCCATATGGGGTGATTGGTGGAAATTGCAAAACCCGAATGATGTCAAATTCTCCATGAGAGCCCACAATACTATGCGTCTTTGTCTTTAATATAGATAAAATTCACTGATGTGTAGACTCTTTGACGCACCTGTACACACTGACATAGAAAAGGGCCTGCATGGAATCCAAGTCAAACTTAAGTTTCGTATGTGGGGGTTGTGTTATACTTGATTTTCTTCTTGATCCTCAACTATTAATGCATAGAACGCCAGGTAAAATTGTGTTAAGTTTATTTTATATTTTCTAGCTGTACACAAATAATATGTTAGCTGATAGGCGCACTTTGGGGTTATTGGTGCAATAATTGTACTTCTGTGTATAAAATAATTCTTGGTACTCCCGGGGCGTTGTGGCGTGTGCCTGTAATCCAGCTAACAATGGAAGTTACAAACTGTTTCAGCCGAGGGTGCAGGTTCGAAACTCAGTCACGTCTTTCGGATGGTGACGTTAAAGGTCGGTCCCCAGACGTAAATAATCACATATGTGACTGATACACGTCTGTAAAAACCCGATTACACACACACACACACACACAGGTGTTGTTAAAATGCCTTGATTCTGTTTTAAATTCTGTTAAAGCTCACAGATATCCTACCATTCTATATAAATAGTATCAAATATTATTTCTTATTCTATTTGGTGTCAGGAGTGGGATTAGGTTTCCACTTGATTTACCTGAATTGTTTGTGGCCAAAGAATAATTGTTTTGATATTTTCAAACCATATATATTTCGAACCCAATACCTTGTGATCCACAGCACTCTGGTTTATCCACTAGACCTCAACTCTTTTCAATTTGAATTGATTTATTCATGTATGTTGATGCAGGTGTGAGTGAGGATGGAGTGAAGTCAGGGAACGAAAGTCCAATAAGTAAGTATGCAATCACTTCATCCTCTCATTATCATCATTATTTCCGTATAATCCTCTGCAGACAGAATGGTGTTGTCTTGCTATTTCAGAGACACCATACTTGTGTTCAATTGCTCCAAGTGTTGAGCAGTATGTAGAGTTACAGACTACAAATTAAAGACAAGGAATGAATCATGTCGGCTGTCAGTCTTTCGTGTAAACCAGAGCCATGTTTCATAAAACTCGGTAACAGTTACAAATGCAAAACAATTATTACAAATTATCTCCCAGCTAATCAAATGTCACAATTCCAGTAGATCACAACAGTTGTTGTTACTTGACATTTATGACAAATTGTATGAAACAGGAACCAGATTTAAAAAACTGTTTGTGTAGCACATAGGTATAAACCTTTTCAGCCGCAGCACTTATCTTGTGGAATGGGCTTCTTGACCTTTGGGAGTTCACGAGCATGGAGGTTTCGTGAGGGCCTTGAAACTAATTTCATGGGGCTGTTCTACTTGTGGTTTTCTCTGGGTTTGTTGGGAGCGTGCTCTCACAATATTGGCTATTGTCACACATACGCAATATCTTGCTTTCATTATGTTATTATTATCTGGTTGAATAGCTCTTATATATCCATGTATTCTATGTTCTGGTACAATGTATGTTTATTTAATATTGGTTTTGTTTTATAGTAAAGCGCATGAGAATTATTCACATTATTATGAGCTATATAAGAACTTTCCGTTATTATAATTATTATTATTATACTGTGAGGTTTTGGGATCGTGAAAATTATAAAGACATTGACTCGGTCTTGCTGAAAGTCACACGCACTGTACACAAAAACGTTTATACAGGACTAGAAATTCATTTTGTAAATGAATCATAGTTATTAGTTGTTTTTCATGTTGTCACTAATTAAATTGAATGTTATTTCCACATTTCCAAGTTTAAAAAAAAAAGAGGAAGAAAAAAAAGGAGCACTAAAAGTAGTGTCAGCTATGCATATCCACAATAAAGTATAATATGTAAATCTTTTTCATTATAACTTTGTATGCCGGAGGGCTGTCATCGTCATCATCATCATTATTAAAATCAGTAATGTTCTTCATACGAGGGTTTACTGACACTCCCTCACAATTTCTTCTTGTCTCGAGCATCCTCCTCATTTTTACCTAGCTACCTTACCGCTTTTTTTCTTCACCATTTCTTTCTTCGAAACCTTCAGTCTTCCTTTTCCTCTTAAGCCATTATACAGTTCATTTTTGTTATGATGTGCTATGCAAACCATCTTCAATTTTATTATATCTTTCTTCTAGTTACTAGCTCCACAATGCCAAGAGTAGGATCCATTGCACCCCCAGTGACCTCTGACCTCGGCATAGAGCCTCTAACAGCGGCACGGGTTGCTTCAGAGGTTGAGCGGATCCTCCCGCGAATCAACGATCTGCCAGCTGTTCCAAGCTCCTCGGTGAACATACATGGGAATGTTTATAACATCGGCTCCATGTATGTTACAGGTAGACATGATCTTGTGCCGCCGCACCCAATGATCATCCCCCTTGCGGTACGGCAAGAGCTGAGTAAACGGTTGAATGGTCCCCGTGTTACTCATGACGACTGGACGGGACTTGCTAGTGCCTTAGGATTGGATGGCGATATCGATAGTCTGACCAGCAAGCCAGACCCAACAGCAGACCTGATTGACCTGGCGGAGAGAAAAAAGAAGATTTGCAGCCTCGAGGATCTGAGGCACGTTCTGAAGCAAATGAAGCGCGATGATTGTGTGGATGTTCTTGATGCTGGAGCATCGGTAGATTCAAACAACCGTATGATGATTCAAGATCGGAACAGAAGTAGCAGTTCTAGTGATGACAGTTCTAGTGTATAAGTCTCCTGACTGTGAAACACGAGGTATGGTTTGAATCCCTGAAACTGTGCTAACGTCCTTTGGCAAGACGCTAATCTACATTCGCCACACACTACCCAGGAGAGTTAAAAGGGTTTCTGGTAGGATTATTCCTTGTAATTTAATTTACCCTGATAACTTCTGCTGGAGCTAAAGCTAGGGTAGTAATTTCCAAAGCTGTCTTGAAGCCCGTAGGGACGTTATAATGTGATATGCACTATACAAGAATGAAATATGAATATAATTATGTTCAGGCATCGGAAACTAAGTACATTAAATGGTTATTAAGGGGGCTACGTGAAGTATAGCGGCATGTAAAAATGCTCCTGGAACGCAGAAGGCTTTATTTATGTTATAGTTAATGATGTGTGATAATGAAAAGTTCGCTTTTTTCTCGACATATCTGACTGAAAGTCTAGATTACTTTTTGTTCAAGATAGTGCATGTGTTTAGAGGCTTCATATTATAAATATGTGGTTTCTACCTTTGTCTGATAACATGATAATTTTCAACAAGTAGGCATTTTGTGTTCCGGACTCGTCTACAGGCCCACTACATTTCCCTAAGCTACGTTATTTTGCACATTCTTATAATTCATGTTCACTGGTATCATTTATAGAAAAGCGTATTTACAAATAACCTACTAGTAGCTGCCTATCTGTGATACTTGGGAAGAGTGGTTCCTATTTTAGTACCTTCAAGTTAATGTTATGCCCAGTAGATTTCTCTCTTTTTGTCTGAAAACTTTTGTGTAAAAAGAAGACAAATTACATTTGATTCCTACGTTTCCCATGTTTAGCTGTAAAACATTGGCAGGTAAGAAAATATATATGATAGTAAATGGTTAAGGTTTTTCCAATTGGATCCTATCAACGTAGAATGATCTTCATTTGCGGTATAATTTTAACTCAGAGATGGATTGTTTTTTGTTTGTCTTGTGCTAACATGAAAACGTAATTGTATATGTATGATATTTTAATGAGGGAATCTGTGTATAACATGCTGCTAATTTGTTAGTAATTTATATATGAAACTGCATTACCTTATTGTCCTTTTTACGAAGTGTTAAAATGTCTTCACATCCCATGGTGTCTAATATTAGAATACTTCTAACCTGTTTTCTTTTTTATATAATAATAATAATAATAATAATAATAATAATAATAATAATAACAATAATAATAATAATAATATGGATATTTATATAGCGCCGGTATCCGCCAGGCTCTGACGCTCATGGCGCTGTACATACAGTATAACAATCTCGAACATATATCACTTTCTTAACTAAAGTACAGATAAAATAAAATAAAACAACACAAAGTATTACGCCAAAATTATAATTGTCCTAGTTAAATAGCACTGTTTAGAAAAAGATGGGTTTTTAGAGCAACTTTGAAGTCATGGAGGGCTGTTAAACTACAAATACTAAGTGGTAGATTATTCCAAAGGGACGGACCAGAATAAGAAAAGGCTCTATCCCCCCAGAAACTGCGCGTCTTAGGGACAACTAATAATGAGGATTGAGATGAACGAAGATGTCTTGTAGGCTTATACTTAACAATCAAGTTTATATTGTAGGAAGGAGCAGAGTCATACAAGGAATGGAAAACTAGCAACAACAACTTTAAAATGATTCGGTCACACACCGGGAGCCAGTGAAGAGTTTTGAGAATGGGGGTGATGTGAGTTCTACGAGAAGAAAGTGTGACAATACGTGCAGGAGTATTTTGCAGTTTCTGGAGTCGAACAAGTTGTGTGTTAGGGAGCAGATAATACTATTTTCGAACAATATTAAATGTTTTTTTGTATAATTTGTTACTTTTCAACTGCAATTAGTACTTATTTTGGGGTAGTATGATATACAGATTATGAACTCCTGAGTTGTCGAACTCATAATGTTGTGTATTAGGATCGGATTAAATTTAAATTAATTGAATTTCATTTAAAAATAGAAGGTAGGATGAAGTCTAGAGCAAGACGGTGGCCTTATTCTTTTGATATGCCTCAAATGTATTCGCTGGACTGTCTGGAATCTATTCTGAAGGATTCTCTATACCGTTCTGCAGTATTCTCCAAGGCCTTTTCAATTGTATCGAAGATAACGCCCTTCTAGTCCAGAGGGCGTATTCACTCAGGTACTCGATACCCCTTGTTCACTACCCTTTGAAACAGTTTCTATTTCAGTCAACGCCCGCCCGCCGCACTAGTGAACATGATGACATCAGGTGTGTGACGTACTCTCCATCATGCATATGCATTTTTCCCCGCCGGGCCACTTTTAATGATTTAAGATTCAAGATTCAAGATTTATTAATTCCATTCAATAAAAAACATATATGTTTATACAAGATATTATAAGTGTAAAAAAGCAAGAAATACAAATTATACAAATATCAGAAGGTCACTAATCAATACATGCAAAGTGAAAAAAATCAAATGGAATTTGAGTGACTGCAAAAGTTGAAATAAATTTGAACTTGTCGAGGCTGTGCCAAAGGTTTGAATTAAAATATGTTTGCAATGGATAACTATGTACATAAATAATATACTGGACAATAACAAAACAATACGAAACGAAACGAATAAATATATATAAGTGAAGAAGGAACCAAAAATGAATTTCTTTTTACCACATAAAATAGTATACAGGGGTTACGTACTTGCTAATAAATAAGATTTGAGTTTCCTTGACACACTTCCTGAGGAAGTGCATTCCAGACAAGAGGTGCAGTATGTTTAAAAGAAAATGACACAATTTATGTTTGTACATTTGAATATATGATCTCAAATCATACCGCTTTGTTAGACACGTACTATTGCTATAGAGACGGTGTTCAAGAGTGTAGTGAATGGCACTTAAACTGAGGTAAACACGTTCTTTGTTATGCTTCCGTCTGCTGCTGGTTGTTAGTCAACTTTTAGACCTTGACCAAATTACCATAAATATGTCATAGCTGTTACTCAGTTTGGGGGAATGGGCTTACTCTCTGAAAGGAGTTTTGTTGTGAATGAGAAGACTATAATAAAACGTAATGATTGCGTGATAACTTTTACAGGGAAGTTGTACAAGTGATATCTTTTAGGAATTGCGATGTTGTATGAGTAATATTTTTGTTCAATTGTGATGTTTGTAAACACTTGAGCTTCCTGTTTACTCTCCGTGGTAATATTGGTGATCTATTCAGTTCTTGAATATACATTTTTTGCTTTATCATAACATAAAATATATTTTATACATGTACTTAAATGTGCTAATAAACAAATAATAATTGCTTAAACATGTCGCTTAAAAAAGAAGTATTGTAAAATTTGTGAGAGTATTGAAATTTACTAAGATTGATAATTCAAAATTCAAGTACCCGTATCGATGATAAATGTCCGTTAGTGTCAATATGCTTATTTTGAAAGTAGCATTATGTTATTGAAGCCGAAGTCATCAGCTGCCTGTAAGAAGACCGTAACACCGTGAAATAAACCCATCTCATCTACAAATGGTCTGGTCCAATTTACCCGACATGATTCTCAAAAGGTCATGTAAAGCGACCATCTGACCGGACGCAATGACCCGATGATTCGAAGTAAGCCGTAAGCTCTATAAACTGACGTAACGGCCAATTTTCGGGAAGTCAATAAAATGGTGTGCACAACATTGAACTTGAATTTGTGTTAAATTGCATTGCCGATTTAATGTTCCCATTCCTATATGCTTAATACGTGAATCAAATGGCTCCAGTAGGCAATATGTTTTATTTATTGTCACAGCATAATTTCTGTCATGATCACAAAGAACGGCAGATATTTATAATTCAAGAGGATGGAAATCGTTATGAAAATGTTTGCGTTCAAATAGATTGATACAATTTTCATAACACATTTAAATGTATTAACACCTCATTTTCAAGTGCCTATATGCATGTAGTGACAAACTTTACAGTTAACTTTGGTATTAAGATATACAATGTTTAATGGCAGTACATTTGTTGTAAGGAGTAGCCATGTGTTTTGTATACATCTCTTGATTCTTGTAAAAATATTTGAAAATAAATTATATTTTATTTTCGGGAATTGATATTTCCGTCATACTTTCAATAATAGCTGTTCATCTCCAAGGGAAAGGGCGTGGTCACGTTAGGGCTGATGAACAAAAAAATAGTTCACACAATATGCGCATGGTCAGCAGATACACGTCTTTTGTAATGAATCTCCATAACAATGCATTTGGATAGGCGCACTGATTTGGCCCGAGTATTGGGTTTAATATATTCTTGAGCGTAACACGTGTTGTGTAATGGTATTTTTTTTTAGTGTGTAAGGCATGTCACGTCAATTTGCAACTTAATGTCGAGGCGCCTGCAACGTCAACGCATGTGCCAGCGAGGATGAGTTGAAGGCATTCTGATGTTTTGGCTGTTTATTATTTGGTATGTAGAAGGCTCGCTGATATATATATATATGATATTCTATTATTTACTTGTTTAGAGTCAATTTTGATTAGTAAATGATGTATTTTGTGCTTTCACAATTGAAAAGGAATTCATGTGTTAGAGAATCATGCGATACATTTCCTTACGGGAATGAACTGATATTAAATGTATATTCTCAAAAATGATATTGTTTCTCACTTTTATACTGATTGGTGATATTTGTAGAGAATTTAGAAGTTTTAGCGTTCCATGGAGATAAGAATTAATATTTTGTATTGCATTGAATTGGTTGCTGGTTGTGCATTTATAATTGTCGTAGAGGGCGCCCGAATGTAACAAACCGTTAAAGATTGCGGTGCCCATGTGCATCGACTATCGATAAACTATGCTGTTGTTACGGACTTCTTTTGATGAGCCTAGATGTTGAAATAAGATACAAATCAGTTGATTAAGATTGAATAAAGTATGCTACATTTGTAGTATAAATGTTTTGGAGAAGTATTTTAGCAGTGCTAAACATTCTATTGAGTTTGAACTTAATTATATTGATAGGCCCATGCCATGTCATATGGCATATCAATATGACATGCAGATTATGCTGTCAGAATAGCCAGAAAAAAATAAAAGGTTGTTTGAATTGATTAAAGCTGGTATCTGTTGGCTGTTGAGACATCCTATCCAATGGCTACGTGTGGCGACTTAGCTGATTCATGGTTCGTTAGTCTTTCTGCAAATGTATATTATGACGTTTAATACAGTAGTGCAAATGTATACTTTCTTTGTAATTTACTTGAATACAAGAAATTACTTGGTCTTTAAGAAGTGCACCTTGCTTGTAAAATTGCTTTCTTTTGTATAATGCTTAGGTAACAAGAAATACTTTAGCATTTCAAAGTGCACTTATAAGATTACGTCAGCTCATAGCCAGGATTTTAGTATGGCAAATTGTATTTGATTGTGATCAAATGCTATTTAGATAATTGATTCTTGTTAGGATTTTTATTCAGATTAATTTCCATTCAGAACTTAAGGAAGAGCTTATATTACCAGAGTGTAATGAGCGAAGTTTAGTTAGAATAGGGATACAAATAAGGAGTGTTTGTCGGTCATGAATATATTGACATTGTTCCCATGAGGCCTGACAGTTGGAGGCATTTGACGGAATATGAAATGATTTATGCATATTAAGTATTGTAAACTTGTTAGCAATTCCAGCAGATGTGTGGAAACTATACTGAATGAATTTAAATTCATTAATCATTTTCCTCAAGTCATAGTGCTATATCTTGTTATTCTAATATGACATATGTTCACACCGTTCTATTATTTGCAATTGTCTTTTGCAGATATTGTGTATGTGATGTACTATTTTGAACATGTACTTATTGATGTTTTATTATTCTGCCTTGGCAGGGTTTTGTTTTTTATTTTGTATACGAATGGTGAATAAACGGGAAAAACTACACTACATTGCACTACACCTTGTACAGTGTTTTCATTGGGTCACTCCAACTGCAACTTTATCAATTATTCATGACTTCCTTGTTTTTGCTGTATTTTTTTTTTCTCTCTCCATTTGTTGGCATAATGAAACAAAACATGGTCTGTGTACATATTAATGGACAATAATGTAATAATTTCATTTATTTGAAAGCTGACAAACAGAATGGCGAAAGTTTGCAAAAAAAATCAGACCAACATATTTGAATGTACGAGATCACAAAATTTCAGTCACTTTGTGTGTTAAACCAAATGGGGAAGTTGTATGTATAACTTATGTCACAGTGTCATAGTAGATTGAGCCCATTTGAAGTGCCAATACGTATTTAGGCCTATATGAACTACAATTAACTTTTATAAATCCATTACCCTTTGATTTCTGTCCTATTTCATTCAATTAAACTATTACCAGTCTGACTACTTCTCAGATTGTTCTGCTTTCTTGTAGATCAGTTGTCTGATATGATTAGATTTCCCTGTGAGGTTATTGATGGTTTGGGAATTATGTTATATAACCAAAGACAATTACAATAAACATGTTTGATAAGACAAGGGAATAAATGGTCGGAGGCAAGGATTATGCAAGAGAGGCTATATAGAACGAGACGATGAGAGGATACAAAATAGGATCAGATTTGATATGAATAAAAAGAGATGATACATTACGATATGTACAATGCTTCCATAATATTTGTGCAAATGTTATACAGTTAACTCTGCATGAGTCGAAGTCGCACCAAAAAAAATCCTTTAAAAGTCATTTAGGCGACACAGAGTCGAATGCATTTTGGATATCCATAGCCATCAACATTCCCTACAGTCTATTAGCTATACAGACTAGTTTATAAATAACATTTGCCATTGAGATCGGTCTCCAATATATAAATAAATGCTTAGGTTTGCTTCCCTCTGGAATTAGAGGTATCAATTCAATTCATGTCAATTCTTTGTATTCATCCAAATTCACAGGAATATATGGACATTTGTTTTGGTCACATATTGTACAAATACGTAACATATAATCATATGAGAAACTATAACATGTTTATAATCATAAAAGAACCATCGAAATAAAAGGTAGAAAAAATATAAATATTCTGATATTCTAGTATTACACATTCGTAAATGATGAAAAGGATAGAACATCAGTGTGAAGGAAGGAAGGAAGGAAAACCACGCCAAACCGATATTTGGGCCCACATGCTCTTCACTCCATTTGGTTGTACAGACAAACGGAGTATGGAACATATGAGCCCAAATATCGCCCTGTCAGACATTTCAATGAGCGCATTCTCCTTGCTGACCGTTATAATTCATATAAGTAATTTAGATTGTGATTCTTATTTGCAATGATCTGTTTAGCTTTTTGGAGGATTCGTGCCTTGCATTTTTCCGCCAGGTTTTGTCTATTTCCTGTTATTTTAGTCGCCCTCTTCACTACACTCTCCATTTTCCTAAAGTCATCCTTCCTACATGCCCCAAACCAAACAACACATTACCCTATACTGAGAGTTTGACTGTATTGTCCTGAGAAACACGCATAGTTCAACGATCTTACTATGACCAGTTTAATCCCCCCAAACATAACAAAAAGGATAAATAAAAATATAAATGCTATTATTTAATTTGTTATGATACATTCAACAGTGAAACCATTTACCGGAAGATTTGTTGTTGTCATGATTTTTAACATCAAATACTCTTCATCAAAGCAAACCTTCCAACAGTGATGACAGTTGTGAAGACAACTTGGGAATATTATTGCATAACATAATAATGCTTCTTAATTATTTTCCTGTATTCCTTTAGCTGCACAAAGATTAAAATTTTATTTAACACCTCCTTAACTATTGTCTTTGTAAAATTCCCTCCTTTTTAGTAGATGATGGACGTATTGTTATGTTAACCTCATTTTGTTTTTCCAAATCTATATAGAATTGGTATGGTTATTTTCCATACTCCATCCATTTTTACCAGAGATTGTATGGCAATGCCTTCGTTTTCTAAACTCATAACACCAATCACTTTTCCTTGACCAAATAAAGCCCTGAATAAGATGTTACATTTGGTTTAATATCGGCCTTCATTTTATTGCAATGCATAGTTTGCCACCGAAGATGGCGGTATTTGCAATTGAAGATCAGAGTCATCAATACAAAGAGTTTGGCCAACTTGGTTTCAGTTGGTTACATCATGGCGCATATTATTTGTTTGTGCTTGCCCACCGGACCAATTTTCCTCGGAACGGCAAGTACCAAAGTCTGCACATTACAGAGATGCGCATGCGCACTATTATTACTTCTGATTTGTCTAGGCTGTCTAATCGGTGCTGGTATCGGTCTCTAAAACTACCTTTTTAATCCGACTGAACCTACTTTGATCATTACAACAGCAGGCCATCCAGTAAGTCAATACCCTGTGTTTATCATGATAGTCCTTATTATTTAACCCGTTCCTTCCGACATTATTCATGGCTTGGCTGTCCTCTAGGTCAATAGATTATTTGTTTGCTTTCCAGGACATATATTAATAAATATGGTGATCATATAAAGGACAAGATTATACTGATAACAACTCGCTTACATAAAGCCAGAAAAATGCATGGTAGGCAACATGTAAGAACAAGAACGTTATCAATTTCACGATTTAAACGACAAAGGTGGTATCAGAATATTTTGTATTTTAATGTATTTATTTGTTTATTTTATTCTTTTCTTTTTCTTTTTTTCTCTTTACCTCTTCAGAGGGACGTTATTAATCAATTTCAAAATACATATAGACTATTACAAAACAAGTAAAATGAAACATATGAATTATATACAAGATCAACATAATTTCTTTAAATGATCATTATAACATTTCTATTACTTTCTTACCTTCTTTATTATCGAAGTATCTTATATTTTCTTTGTATTTCAAATAAAATTTTAAAGATAAAATAAAATTATTTATTTAGTGACAGAAGATTAATATGTATTTATTTATTCATTTATTCATTTATTCTTTTTCTTTTTATAAATAGGCGGAGGTGTCTTAGGGTTGGGGTTCTTGAATTTTTTTTCTATATGTGCCGCTCTTAAATAATGTTTTACTATTATTTTGTTTTGAGGGGGGAGTTGAGCCTCCAAGGCCTCCCTCTAGAACTGCTACTAGTAAATGATTGCAAACAATTGCCCCTAACCAGCAGCTCTTAGATGTGATATCCATATGCATTGTTAATATATTAATTTGAACCGATATTCATAGCATAGAGTAACGCTTATTTTTGTCCCGAATCACCATTTTCTTTTAGTATGGGAATGACGCCCTTTATCCACCAGATTTCTACAGGCCATCTCGCTTTGGTGGTCACGTGGATCGTCAAATGCTTGAGTTTCATCACGGGTCACCTGATCATGGCTTCGAGCCAATGTGGGTGTGTGTGTACGTGTGTGTGCCTGTGGCTGTAATAGAGAGAGAGAGAAAACATATAAAAGGGGGGTAGACAGGAATTTATGCGCGTTGAGTGTTAGTTTTAATGTGTGTGGGTGGCATAAGTTCGACTCTTATGTTTCAAATAACGTTTTGATAGCATACGAAAGCTAGAAAAAAAGACGATACGGCCCAAACTTGTGGTGACGGTTGCTTTTAAAGCCATTCTGTTCTAGAATCTCCACCGCGAAATCCCCTCTAGCGCCAGTTCAAGTCAGCTGTAGCATTATGGTCCCGTACCTAGCTGCGCTGTTGGTTCTCACATCGAGTCCTCTGTGGCTGCAAAGCGGATATTATGTATTGGGTTATGCTCTGTTATGAAGTTGACCATAAAATAGTGCTGTTCAATAAACAGTACACTCGGGCAGAAAGTTCATCAGATCAGTATCGCTTTTTATCTATTTTATGGACTTACAAACAAAATGGAGAGCATAAACCAATCTAGGAAAAGGCAATCTCGATCGCTGCCCAAACTTTTAGTGACGGATGCCTTGAAAGATAAATATGAGATCTGCTTATGTGCGATGGAATTGTAAACGAGTAAGACGTTGGTCAAGAAGCAGGTAAGTATTGGTGTGTACTATGAGGTTTCGGAATTATCAAAGTGATACGAAATTAGCATGGTAGTGAAACCTGTGGCATGGAAGTGATAAGAAATTAGCCCAGCCTTGCTAAAAGTCAAATGCACTGAACACGAAAAATGTGTATATGGGACTACACAAACAGGTGCGTGGTAGTGTTGTCAACAACGTGTAGCTTTTACTTGCCATGTTTTGAATATGAGGGCATTTGAAGAGCCATCCTTTTCAGGGGACACCTTTAAAATGATAACTTTCCAAACTAAAACAAAAAGAGAATGAACAAGCTCACAAGTTATTAATCTCCTTTCTCAGAACTCATCCTTCTCTTTTTCAAAAATGAAATGGGGCATGAAAAGTGGCTAACTGTCCCTGTGACTATCTACCAGTTCGTAGATACAAATGCGCATGAGCAGATAAAGGTACCAAAATTCTAAAACCAACCGAGATTATATGTTCATGAAAGTTAAGCTCATGCTGAAGAAGGCAAACAACATGTTTTCATGAAGCACAGCCATGTCTTTGGCAGTAATTATTCTAACATGCTAAAAAGTGGGACCAATCCATGTCCACAAGACTTATAGAAATTAAGAGTCATTTGTACAATGTACTAATTAAAAACTGGTCTATTAGCGAGAAAGAGGGAACACGCCTCATGCAAAAACCCGGGTAAAAATAGCAACTGCGCGAAAGAAACGACTGGTGTGTATTTACTGAGCTGTGTGGTATGGGTAGCAGATTACACTTGACGTCACAATACAAACACATCGAGCCTTTTATAAACCACATAATTATAAATTGTGCAATATTCACATAAAGAACTGGGTTAAATATCAACGGATACCCATAGGTGCAAAGTCCTGTTTATCAACAAATCATGTTATCCACGCAAACCGCTTGTGTTTAACTTTTTCCTGAATCAATAAATAAAGACATGTCACAATACACATGCATTGCAGGAAATAAAAGTTTCTGTATGGCTAAGAACCGATCAAAAAGTTCATACCGCATTTTCACATGCGATAGTTTAGCTGTAGGATGTTCGAAAATGCATACGTTCAATATTCGAAATTGAAAATCATCTTGCAACCTGTCTTGTCAGTCTAGTGATTCCTTAGTGTATTATTATTATCGATTAATAAACACAGGCTTGATTTGTTAAGTACCATTTTCAATATGGTCTACCACACCTACAAATACAGGATTGGTGATATATGATTTGTTCGTTCTAGTGAAATCTTCAGCAGGAGCGCCGACTATAATGATATATACATTACATTTATTGCGCAATATAAGATTTGTAATTGTACTCCATTACAAGGTTCGATATCCATCTTTTCCTTGGTCGATATGCTCTCTCGCATGTTAGTACTAAATCGTTTTTGTTTTCATTCTACTTAAGCTATACATTGTATAAACGTGTAAATATTCATAGCCCCGCCCCCTCCCCCGAACCACCACCACCCCGAACATTTCTTCCAGAACTGATCCTATGGGCCGAGCTTGTTCAGCCCCTGCACTTTTAGAAACGCTTCGCGGTTCGTTGAAAATGTTGTAAAGTCATCGAACTAAGCAGGATATTAGCGCAAATCTAATGCACTGTATTATAATACATTTTAAATCAGACGCCATCTTTATATTAATTTCGAGATCAGGTTTATCATAAGGAATTAGAGTTTTCTTGGTAAAACGTGATTTTAGTCAATGATGATACGGACTCATGTCTTTTCTTATTCCTCAAACACACTTCGGTTGCTTTCTTTATGCAACACAATGGCTTTGCAACATCACTCATTTCCTGTATTCAGTGGCGTAATGAGCAAAACTTCTCTTTGGGGGGTAGAACAAAAAACACCAGAAAATCATGTCATTTCAGCAACATATTTTGCAAATCACTGTTATCGAATTAGAAATAAACCACGTTTGAATGTTATTAAGGGGAAGGCCCTATTTTCTTACTGTTAGTGTCGGGATGTGAAAGTTTTAGATCAAGGTCTTTAAAGAGAGACTAAAGTTAGGAATACGAGGTACTGAAGGAATGCTAACGTATGGGGAGTGATTAATCACCTGTTAGGACCGTATCACTGAAGGAGTCTTTAGTAGTAATGTCCTTACTCGATGTTAAATTAGTTAATTGATATGAACGGAGATACATGTGGAATTAACGCTTCAAAATATCTTAGCGAAAGGATTTTATGTTACGCCTTGAGTGTAAGCTACTCTCGAGCGTGGGTTTTCTAATACGTGCTCATTGCCATCTAAAGCTATGCTGGGGAACGGTGTGCAGTCACCAGTCGGCTGAGAAAGTTTAATTGTAAGTTGCATTACTTTGTATCATAGGTTGAAATTACATTGGTAATATGAATTATACATCATGTTGCATGTGGGTGAAGTTTTGAGAAGATTTATATACACAGTTTGATATATATTTTAGTGACAAGATAATTTTGGTTCATTGAACATGTTTTCAGTGCGACCATGTTTATTTAGTATCGTAGAGGGCTCTCTGAATGTAAGCATAAAAGATGGCGGCGCCCACTAGCCGTACTTTGTTAGGTGTAATCAAGGGTTGTTAAAAAGGAAGCTTTAACACTGATTGAAGTTAGTATAATAATATAAATTGATTGTAAGCTTAAATGATATATTAAGTGAGATGATTATTTAGTTGATGGTCTTGTAAATGCAGGCATAGTGGAGCTTTTGGAGTGATTTACTTACAAAATGTAATTGTTGTTTTATCCTCAGTGAGTCTACATTGAACGAGTATCTGTAGCTGAAAGCCGACTGGTTTTTGCTAGTTCTTCAAGTGACCTTGGGTACGAGTCAATTTATTATGTAATATGATATTTAATTAAGGGTAAATGAAAACACTTAGGAATGATTGTATGGTTTGTATTTGAATACCGACAAAGTTAACGTGGTTCGGTTTAATACTGATATTGCTCATATGATACTGATCGGGTGATGAATGATAGTGAATCTATTGGTAATGTAAATATTCTCCTTATGCCTTGAGAATCTGTTACTGTTTAGGGAGGTTATTATTCAAGATACATTTCTGGGATGAGTGTTTTCCTAGTAGTTAGCAGTTGCTATGTGTTATTAATATTTGATAGCAATGGTTTGATAGTATTGATTCGATGATGGCATCATCTGTAAATGTGGCTTTTAATGGAAAGTTCTATAAACACAAAAGGAGTTCTATGGATATTGGAAATATGTTTAATGGTTATTATAATGATCTAGGTAGGTCATATTACTAGGCATCCTTTGTTAAGATTGAATACTGATACAATCAGGATACTGGTAATTATTGAAGCTTGGATGCATTTGATAGTGAAAGTATTGAGCTCTTTAATACTTCTGATTTCTGTGGGTTAAATTTGCATTAGTTGCAAGGGACAATGTTTTGCTGAAACAATGTTATACATGTTTATCTAGTGTCTGATGATGATGTATATATCATATCATTTGCAATGATATGATCATTTTGTTTCTGTTTGTTCTTTGCAGGGTTTCTTATTTCTTTGCTTTATTGCTTCGCAATAAAAGTAATTGAACTTCAGATATCTGTCACGACTCCTTCATTTGAGTAACCCGAGTTACTAATCCTACTCATCCCGGTGGAGCTCACCCCTCCCCACCCCCCGACATTAGAATACTTTTTGAAGTCATCATGGCGTCCAAGTTCCCAGCAGATAGCGATGTTCAGCTGAAGAGTAGAAGAGGTCATGACTTGACATGGTCATGTGACAAGCATGGAGAACCAATCAAATTCTTCTGTAAAGAACACGGGATCCCAATTTGTCTTCCATGCGCGATGAAAGATCACCAGAAACCATGTAAGCTAGACGACATTGAGGATGTCATATTGGAGATTGGGGGAAAGCTCGATGAAAAACTCTTGAAAATCTAGACGGCAAAGCCGCATTTGACAAAAGATGGCTCCGAAATGAAGTATTGTTTACATTTTCTCCATGCTCATTTCCAGTCGATCAGTGAGAAAGCTCAAACTGAGTGCGACATTCAAATTAAGAATGTTGAACAGACCATAGAACAGGAGGAGATTCGTGTCATTAACGACGAAGCTGACGAAGAAATACTAACCATCAAGAAGAAGAGGGACAGGCGAATCAAAGCATGCCTCGAGAAAGCTGAACAGAAACAAGAAGCAATCAAAGGAATGCATGCGAAGCTAATTTTAGAGTGTAAAGAAATGCAAGACACTGTAGGAAAAAAGATCGTAGATCTGCAAAGAAAGAATCAACATCAAATAGATACAGTGACTAATATCAGTTAAAGGATCAAACGCATCAAAGTGGATGACAAAGTGTTAGTATGCGAAGCTCCTATAGTGATGTCTACACTGGATGATACGTTGACTCAACATGTAGATGATGAAGTTGACATGGTGGAATATCTAGCTAAGATAAGCGGGAGGTTCAGGGGTTGAAATTTATCGATGGTTGGGGAGGGGGCGAGTACTTTGCACGAATCGAGGGTCAAGCACACAGATGGGAACTGATCAATTCGATCCCAATTCCACTAACCGTTAATAGTCCACTACTGCGTGGTTTTATCAGTGATGATGAAATGTGTGTGCTGGACTCCAAGACCAATGACCTGTATGTCACCAATCTGAAGAATGGACACACACAGAAGGTTATGGAAGGAAGTGCTAACACCCGCATCACATCGTGCGCACCTGTCAACAGCAATTTAATAGTATGTGGCAAGCGTAGGTTCAACTGTCCAGGTGGTTCCGTAGAGGGATGCATCACTCTCTTTGACAGAGAATGGCGGTGGGTTAGAGATATTGTAATACCGGAAGAGAACGCCTTTCACAATGAGTTGTGGGTTGATTTGACAAGGACGGGATGATACTCGCGGCCCAGGAGGGTCATTACGAAGTCTACGTCATCAACCCCGCTGATGGTAAGGTAGTGGATACTATAGAGCTACCGGCCCTTGATGTGCATCGTGGGATACATGCCTTATCCAGCGGATACTTCGGTACATGTATAGGTTATGCAGAATTCTGGGTATTCGACAGATCAGCAATTAAGGTGACTAGTGTATATGATCGTGTGTACGGCGAGTCGTGGTTTGCCGTCGACAAGCTGACAGACGCAATCTACATTACATACAAAAATACCCGTGAGATATCCGACATCGATCAGGGTTCTCGTGATATATACGTAGTTGATCATGTGTCAGGTGATGGCACGTCTAAGAGAGTCGTGGAATATGGGAATCCATGCCGCTCTTTTCAGGTTGGACCGAGCTTCGTTAACCCTTCTGGTAAACTAATTAATTGTGACGGAAACAGGCTTTTGGTGTATAAGAAATGCCTCAGTGTTTAGAGTGCTACAAATCACCTAAAAGATAAGCTCTTTTTCAGCTAGAAAGTATACAATTATCCTCATAAAACTTTCCCCGGCATTCTGTAGACTAATAGAAAAGGTGTGAAAGGAAATAAAGAATACTAGTAACATGTTAATTATATATTCTTTACAATTAATTTACGTTTTCTGTTTTAATCACACTGACATGAAATGTAACTTTGATATTGCTAACGGGCCTCTTTTCATCAGCTTTGATGGCAGCAGCAGATCCTGCTACCTATTCCAAGTCGGTCATGGCTCCTTGCAGGTATTATTGTGTACGAGCGCGTACGCGTGCGTCAAAAATTCTACTCTCAAGGCCCTCTTTTGTTCATTGAAAGTGTATATTTAAACTTGCGATATTTCGTTATAGAAGTAAATTTTTGAAGTTGATATTTTGAATATTGTATAACATCGATGGAATCCGTAGCAGAGGAATATATTTGTTGGAGATTGGTACAGTTTAAATCACTCATCTTTAAACAACACGATATAGTTTAGCCAACAAATTTGATCAATTGGTCGGAAAGTGGTTTTTGTTTACAGAAAAGTCTTTAAAATCCTCGAGTTGAAGACAAATAGTATTTCTTGGCAAAAAGGCCAATTAATAATTAAACAATTTGTAAACAAAGATCATATAAACACATTTTTGCTAAAATTTCAGCATAAGATTTTTATTTTGAGGCCGCCATCTTAGTTAAGCCTCCAGCACTTTTCCACAGATAGTTAGAATAATACTTCAAATCCATATTACTATATTATAGACACAGCACGGCACTAATTTTCCTTTTACGAGGCATTAATCTACATTTGCCACTGAGACATCCCATACTCAGTAGAGAAATCGGGACCTGGTAGGATGACGTAAATCTTTGTGTTAGTAATTGCCATATGCCCTCTTGGTAACCATATGGTAGGAATACTCTCCGGGGAGTGGAGATGGTGCAAATTGTGTGCGAATGATTCCGATGACCGGGGTAATAATATCTGTAAAGCGCTTAGAGACGGTATTTCGTATTAAGCGCTACATTTATATATGTTAATCAAATTTTCACATGAATTTGTTATTGTTTGCATATTTGTATTATACCTTACGTTAATATGTTCTTTGTTCCTCAGTTATTATATATGGGGAAAAATGAAGAAATAAAATAAAATAAAATAAAAATCGCAGTTTAATTACAGTGCATGTATGAAGAAGTGTTTGATTTAAGTTTTATGATTACTACTTCCCTCAATTTATATGGCTCATTTATCATATTCCCTGATTGTTTGGCGCAATTTTTATTGGCATAGTACATTTCCATTTTCTTGTACTTTTGGTATCAATTTCTATACTTGTATTGTTCAGGTAATATACGTAGTTGAACATTTTATTCCTCTTTCAATAAATTGAATCCAATTAATGCTTTATTCAATTTGACTAGGCAAAGTTTCCGCGGTGGTAGTGGGCGTATTGCATAGTGCTTATAATATAGGTCAGGGCCCCGTATTATAACGAGATGCGATTGATCCAAGTCAATCGCAAGTTTGCAGTCCCTTATCTCTAATGTACATAGTTGTGATTGATATTAATCGAAAATAAGTTGCGATTAATCGCAATTGTTTATAATAGGCCGTTGTAGAATACTTTAAGATATAACCTTTAATATGTCACATTCTCACGGAACATCAATTCTGACAAGTCAATTTTTCACATACTTTAATAAATTACAGAACTTGGTAATGGTATGAAGAATTTAGATGTTAACTGTATGTATATATATATTTATGTGAGTGTGTTTTATATACAAAATGTTATTATTTTTTCTTCAAGGTAATGAGCCTGATTACTTTCTTGTGAACTATTTCAAGATTCAAAATTTGTTTCATTCAATACTCGCAGCCTTACAGCTGAACTGTTACTGAATTTACATATCTGAAGAAGAAGAAAAAAATAGAAACCGAGGAAATATAAACAGATCCAAGTAAAATAGAAAAAAAAGGCTTGCAAACATTGGAAATCTAAGATGACAATATCAAGTAATCTAGAAATGGGAAACCATAGGAATTTGATAAAAAAATGAAACCAGTTGAGAGTAATAAGGAAATAAAAATCAATGAATTAGAAAAAATTCCAATATAGAGACACATGTAATAATGACTACAAATTAGTTTCAAGCCTTGAATATGTATCTATTGTGAATTAAAAACATAATTGATGTATTTCAATCACATAATATTTGCACGTTGCTTTTGGAAACATTATCAAGATTATTATTCATTATTCTTAGGTTTTGACACTATCACTTGATAAAGACGTAGTGAACGTCGAAAATTCGTGACCGAAAAAAAAAAGTTGGAATTAAAGCGTGAAACGTCTCTTCTTCATCAGTTTTGCGTCATATTATGTGATGTCAGTGGGCTTATTATTGCAGGTATATTCAAGTGTGTGTGTATATATATATATATATTTATCTTCCACATACTAAGAATCTTGCTCTACGATTGGTCAAAAGTAAATCACGTGATGAAAGATAGTTCGCCCATCATTGATGGGAGAAGAAAAGTTCGTTACACTGTTTAAAAAGTACTACTATCTTCAGTGAAAGTGTGTTGCGTATTGCTTTCCTCTTTAAGCTCTTTTAGTGTTAGTACGCGAGCTTTGGTCACGCGCGAACTATGGTCACACCACCATACTGCATGCACTGTACGTATCGTACACATTTTGCTAGCTGTTAATTGATGACTTGTTGCTGTAAAATGACGGAAGAAGCGAAATGTTTCCGATGTGGAACATAAAACAAATAATCACCTTTTGGTTTCAGGCGATGGCAAACTATCACTTCCTCAGCGATCTGAATGTATAACGCTATCTTTCCACAGCTTCGCTTCAGAAAGATAGCTACACCAGATCGCCTCGGAAGTGATAGTTATTCCCATCACCTTAACCAACTGTGATTATTTGCTTAATATATATATCTATAACTGCAAGGCTGCTCAGCTTTAAAATCTCGTCGGCCTCTCTAGTAGTAAGGATGACACATACACACCCACACTCCACACACATCGATCATTCACCCCCACTGAAATAATAACACTGCAACTAAGAATATGGAGAAGGCTGAAAAGCCAGAAGCTTGCTAAAAAGGGAAGTACACCATGATATCAAGTTGGTTTAAATAGAAGCAGAAAATAAGAGAAACACGTCAGTGAAAGATTGAGGAAAAGACGATTACAATTAATAAAGTTATGCATTTTTGAAGGTGTTATCAATCGGACACAAATTGGCGACTCTGTGACGCATCTTGCAAGGTCCCTTCCCATTTTCCCCTTACTAAAATACTTATTCATACATTCACCCTAAAAAAAAATGATTGCAAATATTTTTTTAATACAACCCCTGTATAAAACAAATCTATTCCGTTATCAATAAGTAAAAACAATTAAAGTTTATGCAGTTTTCTGTCATACGACAGAGCAGCCATGTCTCTGGGTAAACTACCACGGTAGCTCCATAGAGAACTTTGAACCCATTGGGATGGAGTCGGGCTAACTCGGACTAGGGGACAACTCGGCCCAGCTGCAAAAATGGTCAGTTTTTGCAGGTTTAGGGTTTGGTTTAGGGTTAGGTTTAGGGTTAGGTTTAGGGTTAGGTTTAGGGTTAGGGTTTAGGTTAGGGTTAGGGCTAGGGTTAGAGTTAGAGTTAGGGTCAAATGACAAAAATTACCGTTTTTGAAGCTTGGCCGAGGTGTCCCCTGGTCCGAGTTAGCCCGGATCCCATTGGGATATACCTCAGGGTTCTTCATTAGGACCGTTGCTCTTTTTTATCATCATAAATGACATTACCACTATATGATCTAATACATGTGTTATGTTCATTGAATCGGGAACAGAAAATCTCAACCGGTTTGCGCTGAAACCAACTTGAATACGCATAGGATTGGACGCTCATGGGGAATTCGAGTTTACCCAATACCAGGTGCTATCAATCACCAGGGAAGGGACTACGGGACTACGGGTTTCAACTCCGTGGATAGTTGACAGTACATGGCAACAGTATTAATTGTTTAGACATACAAAGGGCATATTATATGATTGATAATGTAATCCTCATTTCAAAACTTGAATGTATCGGTATCAATGGGATAGAAATATAATGCTTCCATATTAATCTCTCAAATAAAATAGACGAATAAGGACTGCTGTCAATGATGTGTTATCGGAAGAAAAGGTAATAACAAAGGGAGTACTACAGGGTTCCCCATTGGGGGCGTTGCTCTGTATTATCTTCATAAATTACATTACCTCGTCATGTTCTAATCGCAAGGTTTATCTCTATGCCAACGATACGGTCGTAATTATACTACTCATAATCAGATCTAAAGAATATTGAACATGATTTAAACCGAGTTCTAGAATATCTTGAAGCTTGGATGATCAGGGATACATTAAATAAACTGTTTGTATGTTACAAAGTAACACATCAATGCTTAACAATAATGTCCAGTTAAACATGTAAACATTAATGACTATCTCCTGGCATAAGTTAAAAGCTTTACTGTTGATGGAAAAAGCCGGAAGTGGGATGTCCATATCGAGCACCTGTGCTTTAAATTGGGGAAAATGGTAAACTGTTTAAGACATGTAAGGCATTTTGCAATAGGTCCGAACTTATACTGATGAATTATTCTATAATAATAATACCTCATCTTAACTACGGAGATGTGGTGTGGCAATCGACTTTATATATATTTCTTGGTTTTTCTGTAATGCTGACTGTGCATTTATCAGTTTCATTCATAGGTCAGAAAATACAATTCCAATTTCCTCATGTCCTCTTCCTCTCTTCTGTTCTTTGCTGTCATATTCTTTTATCCCTCCTCCCCTCTCTCTCTCACTCACTGTCTCTCTCTCTCTCTCACTCCTTCTTTTTCCGCCTCTTCAATCATTGCTTAGCTCACCTAGTTCCACTTATATTTTATAACTCTACTTTATAGTCGAGTTTAACTCAACTGCTAAAAACTATTTCTCAAATCCCCATACCAACTCTCTCTCTCTCTCTCTTTCTCTCGTCCTCTCTTCCTTTGTCTCTCTCTCTCTAGCTCTGTCACCTAGTCTCTCGGTCTGTCGGTTGTTCCTGGCAACTTTGTTCTTCTCACTTAAAACATAAATACGCCTCAAAATACAAATATTGAAGTAAGCATGACTTAATTTATTTTACACTCACTGAGCTGATCGGAAAATAAAGAAGTAAAACACATTCCATGACTATTATTAGTTTGTTTTGTTAATTGATTTTTTTTAAATACCTTTGAGCCCCCCATTGGCTTTTTTTTAATTGAGTCTAACAAAACATTTTACAATTCAATGAAATTAAGTCTTTCCTTAACTCAAACAAAACAAAATTCTTTCACATTTCTCTCCTCGTTCTTATAAAATTTGAAATGTTGTTGTTAAGCTTTTGAACAAATACAAACGTAGTTGATGCTTAATCAAAGTCACCATGCAATTTAAAGCATCGTTTCTTTTGTCTTCAAAACCAAAAATAACATTTTCTATAATTTGCATAATATGCAAAACAACATCAGACATGAAGGTAAATACATATTTCTCATCATACTTATCTTAGTACTGAATAATTCAACTGCCCCACATTATGTTTTCAATGTTAAGTAATATTTTAACTTGGCTACAAGTTCAGTTAATACTTGCTAGTCTTATTTACAGGCACAATGTTATTCTCTTTAAAAGCCCACTTAAAAGCACATAATACATTATTTCAATGACTGGCATGACTAGCAGAACATCAAAAGCAGATAGTAAATTAATAAGTAAGCTGACATTACTGTATATACGTCAGGAAATGGAATTAGTAGAATCAATTTCCTTCATGATTTCAGTAAACGTTCCTAAAATCTTCAAATAATTTCCGTGAATAAAATTACCTTGTTTTCCCATCTTATCGACCGAGTCATAACGCTACCATTTCGCAACTATTTTCACACATCACGCGATATTCATGAAGCCTGTCTCGGCCACAAGAAGTTTTGGGGCTTCGATCAGCTTACCCCTCTTGAAATTTCGAGCAAAAAGAATTGTATAATCACTGGTTTAAAGCATTTGTCGATATTGCGGCCTAAACATCAAGTGCTTGTTACAGTTTCGTAGCTAAAAGAAATCAACTTAAGACAATATCTTAGGGCATTAAGATACATTTTACAATCCATATACCAAGGAGAGAAAATGGGACCTAGTAGGATGACGAAAGCCTTTGTGTTAGTAATTTCATTTTGCCCTCACGGTATCCATATGGAAGGAATACTCCCCAGGGTGTGGAGACGGTGAGTGAATCTGATGACCGGAGTAATAATATCTGTAAAGCGCTGAGGAACGGCATTTCGTATTAAGTGTTATATAAATTAAGATTAGTATTATTATCATTATTATCAATAGCCATGTCTGTCATTTTTATACATGCCAAAATAAATTGGTCATAATGAAATCCCCCAAAAAAAAAAAAAAAAAAAAATCCAGATTATGTGTTATTTTCATTATTTTACTCCTGCTGAAAACAAATTTAAGATTAAGTGTTCTTTCAAATTTGTTCAAATTAGGCCTCTATTTTCAACTTTGTTTTTAGCATTTCAGGCAGGATTGCTATCTGTATATGAGTTAAACAACGAAACTCTTCTTGTATGTTCCTTGGTCTCGTTGCAAACAACTTACAATTGATGGTAACGTTGCCATTAATGGTACATTCCACAGAAACGTTGGTTTGATTGGCTCTTGGGTAATGTTGTAATGGTACTTAAAGGCATCGTTTAACAATGTTAAATCTGAGATTCATGGCCCTACGTGTTATCAGTGTATGTGATATTGTGTAATATTGAATCCCTTTAAAATTATCATGTAGTGCCTCAAAAAAAATTAAAATCTTTGACCGGTTTTACCAAACCCATTTCCCCCAATTGACTGTAGTGTTATAAAAACCGTTAGGAAAAAGAATTTTTTTAATTTCGATTTTCAATCATAAATATCTTGATAATCAGACTGGCGATCGGCTTGTAAAAGTCATGGGGTTCCTGACTGACCTAAATATTTATAATCATCATTGCAGCATGAGCTAAATCCAGGATTTTGTTTCAGAATCTGAGATAAAGTTACCCAATCCCTGTAATATCGATAGCAACGTTTCCACCAATGGTAAGTTTAATTCCACGTAGCCATGTTATGTCCGTGTATGCGTACGATTTTGTTTATTCCTTTCTTTTTTGTCTTCTTTGTAATATGAATAGTATTTTCCTATTAAACCTCACCCCACCCCCAACACAAACACTCACACGTGTCTCTACTTCAAAATTGTCTTCGCTGTCTATTTGACACGTGGTCACTTTTTTAACATATTAACTTGGGAAATGGTAAACTTTTGTACCCTCTTTTTGTAAATGTTTTGCATTGGAGACTGGAATGAATCTCCAAAAGAAGACTTTGAGGCTGCCTCCGAACAGCCCCCACCCTTAAAACTGTCAGGCATCTCCTCAAGCAAGTTATCTGTAATCCCATCATATAAATACATTATTATAAAATAAGACATTATTTTTTTCCTGCTAGGCCATTACCCAGTAGCAAAGTGACACCCTTAACAGGTAGACTAGGTATAATTGCATCCACCACAGGACCATTATTTTATCTAGTGAACCACGTAGAAGCAGTCTACATACTGTAAATACGATATTAAGATTATAGCATATAAGCGTTTAGTAGTATGCGATGTTTGTTAGGATTATAACTGTTAAAGGTAATACAAAGTTTTAGTATGGGGTCGTGAATTTGGTTCTAATAAACATATTGGAAGCATATGCGATTTTACAATATTCAATGATCGTTGTCGCGGTTGAAATCGAGTCTAAATTGACGAAATTGTAAATAAAAAAACCTCTTTATGTTGTGTAGCTCCGTCTCAAGACTGATAATAGGGACTTTTAGATTTGCACGTCGACGTAGTGGACTGCAACGTGTGCCATTCTTTCAAGGCACTGGCCCGTGCCCGGCAGTGCCTTAAAAGGACGTCACATTACCTTAAAAGGATGTCACCGTGGCAGTCCACGTTCTCGTCGTGTACAATCTAAAAGTCCCTATTAACAACGACAATGACAACAACAACGACTACAGCAACCATTTACTTTGAATTGAACTTTTTTAGTTGACAGGGGCAGCCTGCATGGTGGTCCCTCAATATAGACTATTACGCATGACCTGAATTCAAATCAAAGCAATGGACCAACGACTATATTGAGTTGTCTGAAATGAAGTGTATTATAAATCGCGTGAGAAGGATAAGGAGGTGTTTATAGCTCTCAATTTATGCAGATATAAGTTTTCTTTATTTACTTATCGAGATATTATACATTTTGATGGATAAGTGGCCTTATTGAAAAGTTTAATCATAACAGAAATCGTATCGAGGGGGGGGCACAGTGCCCTCCCACTTTTTCAAGCACCTGAAAAGTGCCCCTTTTTACATAGGAAAAGTGCCCTTTAATTTTATAAGAAGTGCCCCTTTTACATAGGAATAGTGCCCCTTTCACTTTGACAAGTGCCCCTATTAATTTGTAAAAGTGCCCCTTCCCCTTTTCAACTCTGATAAGTGCCCCTTTTATTTGGACACGTGCCCCTTTTTCTTTGACAAGTTCCCATTTTCCATTCTCATAAGTGCCCTTTTTAATCTCTAGTAAGTGCCTATTTCAGGTACGAGAAGTGCCTCTTTTCACTTTTGATAAGTACCCCCTTCACCTCTGATAATTGCCCTATTCAAATCTGAGAAGTGCCTCTTTTACTTTGACAAGTGCCCTTTTCCTTTGAAAGAAGTGCCCCTTCCCTTTTAATAACTACCCTCATTTTAACTCGGATAAGCGCACCTTATATTTTCACATGTGCCCCTTTTCCTTTCTAATAAGTTCCCCTTTTCCTAATGATAAGTGCCCCATTAAAAGAGCCCTTTCCCTTCTCATAAGTGCCTCTTCTCTGATAAATGACCCTTTTCAGGTACGAGAAGTTACTCCTTTTCACTTCAGATAAGTGCCCCTTTCACCTCCGATAAATTTTCTTTTCATTTTCTTTCAACTAATGCACATTTTCCATTATTATAAGTGCCCCCTTTTCATTCACATAAGTGCCCCTTTATATCTGGTCATTGCCCCTTTTCAGGTGCGATAAGTGCCTCTTTTCACCTCTGATAATTTCCTTTACCAATGATACGTGCCCCTTTTCGTTTCTAATAACGGACCTTTCCCCTTTTCATAAATGCCCCTTTTCACCTCTTATAAATGCCCCTAACAAGGTCTGATGGGGCCCCTATTCCGTCAGAAAATGCCCATTCCCTATTCTCATGACTGACTTTTTTCATCCCTGGTGAATGCCCCTTATTGAGGGTGTAAGAAGTGCCCCATTTTCACCTCTGATAATATTAATACTCTTTGTACTTTGACACATGCTCCTTTTCTTTTTTGTTAAGTGTCCCCTTTTCCTCTCATCATTAAACGCGCCCCTAATTTCAAGCGACTAAGAGCAATTTCCCCAGAACTCGCTCGCTATGCTCGCACGCATCTATAAATGATTTACCCATGTTACTTATCAAAGGCCTTTTCATTCTTCTCTTATGAGAATGTTCTTATAACCCCATCAGGATTGGGTTTTTTCCTCTTTATAAGATGTAATTTTTCGCACTGCGACCTCACAAATCTTAACATTTTTCCTCGCTCGCTTCGCTCGCTCGCAAATAAATTGTCAGACCATCACGCCCAACTGCAAAGCATGATGCTTAAGCAATATCTTGTATGGTGTATAAAGTGAAACAAATATTGATATCATCCCTGATAATGTAATCACAATGTAGGGGTAAATACCAATGTCTAAAAAATGGTATATTTTCGCCTTGAGATTTCCCGTTGTAGGTGCCCTTTTTCCAGAAAGTGCCCTTTTTTCTTGGTGCCCCCACTTTGGAAGTTGCTCGGCCGCCCCTGGGTTCAATTATGCATTGATTTGATATTTTAAATCTGTACTACGACCACCCAAACTGTTTTCTTCTGGAACTAAAGACCGGTTTACAAATGTATGCATAGTTAGAGATGGCGCGCTTCACTCTTGACCGCTCGGACAATTCAAGTAGCTCACTAGCAGACGATCTCCTAATGCTTGTAACAAGATCGCAGGGCTCCGTTTTGCTTCAATTTCAAACTGATAATCACATTATGGACTCTGTGTGCTCTGGCTTTGGTACGTACCTTCTGACCTGCCATCCCCCGACAATGTCAGGTAAATGCCGTTACTTCAGGTTAACCATTAACTTTGAAGAGGGTATGAGTACGAGTAGGGGTGTCTACGAGTAGTCAGATATAACAACTGTTGTGTGATAAAGGCGCTTATATCAGAATCCATATTTGGCCTTTTTAGAGGGCAGATGGAGTGGTTATCAATTTCACATGAAACCAACAAGTAGGTCTGCAATCACGTTACAAGCAACGTGATGTCTTCTGCTAGCGAGTTACTTTGCCCGAGTGTTCGAGAGTGAAGCGCGCCATCTCCAACTCACTGTTACTATGCATACAGGAGGCGATTTGGCTCATTCGGTAAAACGTCTGCATGTCGAACCAAAGATCACGGGTTTGAATCCCACCCAGGCGGAAGACTGAAGCCTGCGTTGTGTGTTAACGTGCCCCTCCCCTTGTTTCACAGACGAAGGCTATGTTATATGGAAAACACTCCGCCCCTCGGATAGGACGTTAAATGGAGGCCCCGTGCAGAGGAGAGTCACCACCTTTCCATGTTAAGAACCCACTGCACTCTTCGTATAAGAGTATGGAGAAACCCCGGTGTAGTGGTCCACCTGCACACCCCAAACCAGTATACCCAGATTGACCTTGTGGAAAATTAACCCTGTGCTAAACAAGTTATCCAATAAAGTCTACTACTACTACTACTACTACTACTACTACTACTACATTAGTCAACCTATCTATTCGACAACATAGCAGAGCGTCATCTCTTGGCGAGATTATTTCTAACCATTATATCATGGTTGGTTAGGGTCGAGGGGGAATCCACATTTTCGGGACCTATTCCTATGCACTGTGTATTTACCTCAGTTCGGCCCTTTTATGCTGTCTTTCCTGTTTAAATCGACTGCAATAATGACCATTTTGTCTTCAGCATATGGAAAAGATCTGGTGTTACAGTATGAGGAGCTCGCTAACATGACATAGGCATTACAGAAGGAAAAGGGTGGTTAAAAGATGCTTTACAGTATCAGGAAGGAAAATCATTTAATACATTATTACCATCCAAATTATCATCACTGAATCGGCGTAATTGTGAAGCAATTAAACCTTTTTGAAAATTGATTTTGCAAGAAGCTAAAAACATGGTCTTTTAGGATTAAAAAATCGAATATCCAAGTAGACAATCAACAAATTATTTCACTTTAAATTTTAATTTTCATATCATGGATATCGTTCTGTTTCTTATTTACTCCTTTGACATACAACTGTTGCATTACGACCTGCATTGATATGACATTTTGATGCATCGTAATCAAGATTATCATTGCCTATGTCCTTAATAAATTTGATACATGGATAATGAATGAATATACTTATTATTACTAGCCTCCTATGCCTCTTGAAAAGCTTTTGATTTGTCAGTTTCGCTTAAAGATTGACTACAATTTTGTTAACTTGTTAACGAAAAGAACTGGGGTTTTGAGCAATCCCAGAGCTACTAGTAGCAGTTAACTTGTACTTAGAGAGCACAATAGAAACTTCCAACCGATTCGGACAAAGCATGGTGATTATTCTGATTCCTGAAAATAAAATAGTGATATTATGACGATCGAAGTGATGATGATGCCATAGAGGTGATGCCATAGATGATGACGCCATAGTTGATGATGTATCATCGCCATGGAATATAATATAACCATGGTGATTATACACCAACATCTTTGTCATCCACATCATCATCATCATTATCAAAACAGTCAACAGGGTTATGCTGAATAATCGTGATAGTCTTCGATGTCTTATTGATGCATGGTCTTATACACAATATTTTTGACCTAACGTTCATGTATCATAGCTAGCACGATCACAGGTCTAGTTCTTTTTGTTTCTTACTGGTGTCTCCCCATTCCACCGCCTTCTTCTTCTTCTCTTTCCCCCCTCTCTCTCTCTCTCTTATTCTCTATCTACATTATCCCATTTCTGTCGCTTATCACTTAACCTATTATTTGTAACAAAACACTTTTTTCTAAATGTATGTTAAAGGTCACACTGAAAGAATGACACATACTGATTAAGTAATTTTAATTACGTCTCTAATTTAATGGATTAGGCTGATCAAATGAAAAGCCAGGTTTACATGGTTTTCTCTACAAAGGTCACATGTAATAAAATAATGATAGATACCAGAATGAAAATGAACAAAATAAACATGACTACGAAACTACTCTTCACATACCAGAATGAAAATGAACAAAATAAACAAAATTAAAATCTACTCTTTAGATACCAGAATCAAAATGAACTAAATAAGTCTTCGTAGTAAGGAGTGATTCATCAACGCTTATGAACTACTCCTTACAGTTTTGACAAGTGATATCTTTTTACTAAATACATATATATTTGGATAATATGAAACAATTCCTTTAAGTGACATTGCATTACTATTTAAATATTCGTAAAAGCCTATTTTCATTACTAGTTTCCTCTTTGCCATCTAGAAAGTTTAGCAAATGTTTGCAAACTGAATTTTAAAGCCCGATGTTTTTTAATAACATTCTAAAGCCCGTCTAACCTCATATGTTACACTTCCTATATGACTAGGAATGAAAGCTAAAACAAAGTGAAAATACATGAATATAGGCTTATTGCAAAGAATATAATAGATTTATACCCCTTGAAATCTAATTCATTTGAACTTAAAATAGTATTTATTTAAACGAAGTCATTAGTTTTAGCATACAAGTAATGTTCGATTATACATAATTTACAATCATAAGAAAATAAAAAGAAACATATTAAAGTAATACATTAACAAGAATTATTTACATAAATGATAATTGACTAAAATGTAAAATGGCAAACCATACGTAGAAATAAAGTAGGGAACATTCAATATTTCGAACAAATAGTCCTCACATGAATGATACTATGATAGGTTGAAATATACTTTAAGAGGGGGCAGTGTCAATATTGTGGTTAATGATATAATAAAATAAGAAAAGTGTACTGGTTTGAACAACTAATTGAGGGATTAATGTAAAAGTAGAATGGATAATTCAAAAGTACACACCGAAGAAAGATATAAAGAATAACAAGTCTACAAGCTGATGACATTCATGAAGGGCATGTGACGTTCTCAGTTTGAGATAGATGTATAGCAGTTTAGAAAGATGTTTGACAGCAGCATGAAAACAAATAACATAACAAATTTATAAGAAAGGTGTGATTTGATATAAATGCAAGAGATTATAAGGTGTAATGAATCGCCTGTACACTTATCTGTTTCAGTACATTCATCGATGTATCATGAAGTTACATGCATTTACATTAATATTGCAATAAAAGTGTAAATCAATAATATAACTCAAAATTATCAATACGCTAAATCCAATGTCTTGGTGCATGAAATCATCCACACAACTTAAAAAGATTGGGCCATAACCCTCTATGTTCTAGCTACCTTTACACGTCACTGATATTATATTGATAAAACCTGCTTTGAACCTGAAACGATTTGGGACAAAATATACCCCTCCAAAGCCCCTCTTAAATACTCACGATAATTCTGGAAATGGAATAATATTCACCGAATCGTATAGTGACCCATTTTTTTTTTAGCAGATGTTTCTGCATTCATTGATAAATCAAATACAAAACATTTAAATAACAATAATAGTATACAAATATACACTGTCTTGAGAGGTTCTGGTTAAAACTATTGGCAAGAGGTGACTCCAATAGTACTATTTGCTGAGGGGCGTAGCCCCGAAGCAAATAGTACTATTGGAGTCACCGAGGCCAATAGTTTTAACCAGTACCTCGAAAAGGAGGCAGGGTATATTTGTTTTATATCCTACATCAAAAATTGATAATCAAAAATAGATAATCAAGCAAAATAAGTCACCTTTATATTTGCTCCTGCTTGGGGTCTCCAACTGGTTTTCCAATGAATCCAAAATTCCAAATCATCTTACTCTAAGTCTAACTCGAACAAGTTCTAACGTCAACGATTAACATATTTTACAGTGTCTCAAACGTTTAACGAACAATGTTTCAAACATATTTACATCCTTCAATGTTTCCTTTGGTCTACTTGTTGTAAAAATTCACCACACAGCTATTAAAATGGAACTGTTGTGGATGAAGATTTTGCTGGTTCATGTCAATGTTCATAGTTCCAAACATCCTGTCTTGCTGTTGCTGTGGTTGTTGAAATTGTTGTGCTGGTGGGATTTCTTGCAAGGGAAGGGCTTCCATAACGCGTTGAAGCTGACTATCTGTAAAGTCAAAGATGTCTGGATTATCGCCATTGTCAATGTTTTCTATCTCATCTAGACCTTCTACATGTAGATTATGTGAAGTTGACGCTGTTGCTGTTGCTGTTGATGTTGATGGTTGATCTGGATGAATTCTAGAGAGAGTTTCAGACATTTCACGCTTCTTTTGCTCACTAGTACGAACATAGTTTTTGATTGATGTTTCGGAACGGTGGCCTGAAACAGACATGATATCCCTCGATGCATGCCCTGCATGATCAAGCAAAGTAATGCTTGTTGCACGCAAGGAGTGGTTGGTGTAGTGCTTTGTGCAACCAGCGGCTTCACAAATGTTCTTGGTCATTTGAGCAAGGGTCCACTTCCCAACAGGGGAATTCACATACCACACCTCATCTTCCTCACCGACTCTCTGCTTTGGCCTCTGCCACATCCACTCACACTGAGGATTAAGTTTAGACAAATACTTCTTCATGTTCATGACAGGGCACCTGGGGTTTCCTGGGATTGCATGCATTTGTCCTCCTGACTTTGGTCCTCATCATCTTGATGATTTTTAGTGTGCATATCCCTAAGGGTGTAGTATTCCTTGTTACCTTCCAAATGAAGAACAAAATCATTCGGTTTCATGTCACGCACATTTTCCATTCCGCGGTTTGCAAAGTAAATCATTATGTCAAGATAGATCTTCTTCTGTAGACCTTCAGCTGTGTCTAAATTCAGACTTGATTGGATACGTGCCATATCATCGTCACTGATGGAGGGATGATGCTTCACATTTGCCTTCCCACTAGTCTTCAATTTCACGAGAACAGCCTTAAAAGTCCGATTCGAACGAGTAAATTGCTTACCCTTTACAATGTCTACTCCTGTAGTGTTCAAGAAATGACGCTGTAGTGCAAATCGTATTGCTTGCATGGACTTTTTGCTATAGAGTTCCCCTTTTTTGTTCCTTGCACCGGCGTAGAACTGTGACAGAAGTAGGTCAAGCCCTTCATCATCAATATCCTCGAAACTCGCCTCCACCTCCTTGCAAAATTCGCTAAATACTGACATTCCATACTTAATTTGTTTCTTTGTGTTGTCGCTGTCCATAGAATAGATAAAATCATTCAGATCTTCTTCTTTGACATTGTCAAATCTCCGGTTCGTGGAGGCCGCCATCTTTGCAGACGATCATAACAACAACAAAACTTCACAAATTCAAGACCGAAAGCTGGCGCTATACAGGAATTATTGCAGTAGTGTAAATTGCGTAAATTAAATGGCGTGAGCGCCGTGACACCGCGGGAGTTGCCGACTGGAGGCATTTGAAATCATGTAGGCTCGCTGAATTTTCAACTCCCAAATAGTACTCCCAAATAGTACTCCCAAATAGTACTTTCTAAAAATAGTTCAAATATTTCTGGTCACGTGAAGAGCTCTTGACCAATCGAAAACCAATTAATTTTTGATGCAGGATATAATATATAATATAATTGATTTACATAAAAAGTGACAACTGAAATACACACACACAAAAATGCATATATAACATATATAATCAAAGAATTAAAATAAATGCAGAGGCCAACTATGCTTGAGTCGATAGCAGCCATTTGTTATTGATGTCAAGCTTTTCTTTTTTTAAACATAAATTTGCCTCACTATTTCGGAGTATCCATCTGAAAATATTGTATACCCCCAATAGGGAATAACCGTATTGTTTTCTGTTTCTTTTAGAATAAGTAGTCCATCTTAAATATGATCCAATCTATTTGAATATTATTCCATGTGAAAGTTTGAAGAAAAAACAACAATTTAATTTAACTCTTAAGCAATGAAAAATAGGAATTACCAGCGTACATAAGATATTCAGGTTCATCCGGTTTCTTTCAAACATTCTGTACCCCAGAAATACTTTCTAAAACGCGTTGTTCATTTTTTTTAACAATTCTATAAATGACTGTGACTCTAATTTCCTTCATTATATTAAGAAATCAAATATTATTGAAAGGTGAACAATGATTTTATCCCGGGTATGGTGGTGACACACGACAAATAACAGATGGAATGATATTTTAGTATTGTGGAAAATATGCGGATCTCCGGATCATAAATGTTCGTGAATTAGGAGACACTATTGGGAACTTGACATGCAATGGAGCAAATGGTGCAACACCGAGTTTTATTGACTAGATGATAATAGACAGTGCATTATACGACACTCTGATTGTATGCAACTGACAAGAGAGGTGCAGTGCGTATTGTGAAATATCGGGTATTTTCCAGATCCGTAATACCATAGATCGGTGCACAAATTAAACACGGTTTCAAAAACGAAAGAATCAATGAATGACACGTCACTGGTTAAAAGGTCAAAGCGTTGTGTTAAAGTGTTCAATAGTACGGCGGTTATTGTGTAAAACCTAGCTTCATGCCCACAATAGGACTTGGCGTGATGTTCATGATGTAAACCGTACGACTGTCATGATAAATCTCTCAAATTCCATAGCGAATAAACGAAATATGAGATGACGAGTGGTGTTTCCTAATGTAAAAGTCAGCATAATTGGACGAAAAATCCGCATATTTTTAAGAAAAACGAAAAAGGAGGAGGAAAACAATTTGATTAGTCGAGTTCAAAGCGTATTCACCACTCACAACTTCATAGTGACGAGTGTGTTATACAGAAATGGCGAAACCGATTACAAACGACTTTCAAACAATAGCACCACGTAATGCACTAATCAGGAGTTCGTAATTAACAAGAGTCAATAATTTTAGTCCATGTGTTGTACGACCTGTTTAAATTATTTTACTTCTAATCAAAGCATTATACTACGTCATACCTTCATAGCTTACCTGAGTATTGCAACATACTGACAGAGTGTGAAATCATGATACGGAGGTCAAAGGTGATGTTATTCGTTTCATCTACTCAATCTGATAATATACAGTCAGACCGCAGCGCCCCGATAAGTGTTCGTATTTATCGTACTCGTATGCACGCCGAACGGGGTCATGAATACGTAATGAGCCAGTGCTCTTTGCCATTTGAAACATTATTAATACCCATACGCAAGGTAAAAACCTATCAAAAGTGCACATTTTCTGAAAGAAGAAAACTTGCTCTTTTTAATGAAATGAAAATCCGCTCTGATTTATAAAGTTGTAGGCATTTATTTACGGTTGGCGTTCTGTTTAGTGGTAAAAAAATCAGTCATATGCAAACAAATGCTACAAATTCCATGATTTTTACCTCGACTCAACATTTTTTTGGTGTTTCAAGCATATTAGATATATACTTGGCCGAAATATGGCGATAATTTGTCATTTTATTTTATGCACGGGTCAGGATCACATAAATAAATGTCCAATTCCAAATCCATTCCTCGAGGAAATCGCCCATTTTTAGGCTGTAGTCCATCGTCCTATGCGCGCTCTCTGATTGGCTGGTTGGATCGCGGCGCGGTCAACGAACTTTTCTCAAACGTTCTTTTGAAATCGATTTTGATTTGTTTTCTCTAAATTTTACCTTGAAAATACAATCCAACAGCAATTTGACTTCCAATTAAAACAGATTAAATGTGTGCTTAGCTGTAAGACTCTTTTTTTTTTAAATGAGATCGGCAATCGAGCATTTTTAAACTCGTACCATGTTTGATCTTGTCCCACATGTTCATTTTTGTGTGGCAAAAGTAGTAGTGACTTCCCAAATGTCAGTGTGGTTGTGTATATATAATTCACCCCTGGAATTCACCTCGCTGACTTTTCTTTCGTACTCCCATTTTGTTTCGAGGTAAAATTATTGATATCAATGAAGTATCTTTATACCATTTAGATGCATATATATATAAAACCATAGAAATTAAGCAAATTATTTATGCTTTTTTTTCTAAAGGCTTCTCAATTTTTCTCAAGGCTTCCTAGATTCCATAAATTATAGAATTACAATGTCTCTAAATTTTGACTACCTGATTACAATTCAAATTCATATTGTATTATCATGCTTGCGTAAATATTGACGACTTTCATGTGCTATTGGTCTATGTATAAAATTATTTAGATTTTTACATAACGGTAAGTTTTTTTTCTGCATGGTCTTCTCATTTCCCTTTAGTTGTCATATTATTTTCCCTTCATTTCATTGTTCAGTGTTATTTCTACATTGTATATTGATGTATTTTATCGAATTGGTTTTTAAAAATAAATATGTATTTTAATTGATTTTGTAATTTCAATATGTTTCAGCCTGTGTTTTTTGTAATCAATAAAGCTAATCAATTAAAATTACAATCAATTAATGTTTGAAAAATGTGTGTAAAAGTAAGAAAAAAAGAAATACACTGTAATATGAGGAGAATCAGGTTATAAATCAGTTCTTTTCATCTCTCTTTCATCAACATATGAAAGAAATTTATTAAAACAAAACAAACATATCTTAGATGAAGACATATAGATTATAGCTTACAATATATGCAAGAATAAAAAAGGTGATCAGTTTCACACACTTTACAGATAAGTAATGGTACATAGAGAATAGAATATATAATATATGTGGTATCAAATAAGTACAAAATGTGAATCACACACTTTTATTTCCAGTTTGTCCTGAGCTGAGGTATGTGTTGAAGATTATAATTTGTACCTAAAAATAAAGCAAATAAAACATGAATGTATATGTCATCTGTAATCACGTTATTACTTCGTCCAGTACTGCATCGCTACAGACAAACGTCATACCGGATACCCGTGGACATTCTGTCGCGAGACTACGTACGAGTGCTTAGACGAGACGTCAGCACATAGAAACAAACTTCATGAGGCTTTCAACAGCGGGTGTTGAGTATCGCTTATTTCTGGAACAGTTAATTAGCAGATATTCCTAATGCGGAAGCATTTACCTTTGTACCATATTAATTATTGGTGAGCTCACGTAATGCTTGCAGTACTGCACCAAAATGGGTAATACTTTTGCTTAGAAACAGGTTGTGGGAATATTTTGTTTTAAGGGGAAAGACACATGATACTATTTTCATTGTTCTAACTATCACGATATATCTGTAGACTACACTACACGTCTTGGAAAACGCAGGTTGATTGTTGGTTTTTGGTAATGTCATTAATGAAGTGTGGTTGTAAGATGTAACTATACAGACAACGAATGAAATTTGTGTTTTTTCTTTGTGTGTTAAATTCATAACCAACCCCTATACAAACAGAACTAGATCCTATCGCCAGACATAGCAAAGTACAGTGCTTGGATCTGACAACAATATATATGGAATAATATTTGGCATAGCATTTGGCAAGGAAATACATTCAGCACAGTCACTTAAAACTATGAACACATAAAAATAGACACAAATTTCCTCCAAAATACAATGGTGACTGGCATGAAGAAACTGGCAAACAATATGGAATAGCCAGCCTCAGAATACTGTGAATACAGAAAATATCTTAGGTACAATTACCAAGTATACCCGACTTACCCGTAACAGAAGAGGAAAATATATACATGTAGTTCGTAATAACTCCTCATGACTTGATTTCATCAGAATCTTCGGAATCTGAACTAATCAAATTTGAGGTAAAGTAATTTGCCTTGTCAGAATGAGTAGTAGAGGTCATGTAGTTGGCACCTTCATCATAATTGTCATCATTAACAACATCACTGTAGGCAACTAGGCATCAACAGAATCATAATCATCATTATCATCTTCACTTTGAAATGTTTGATTCTGAACTGTTTGAACACCGGGAACATTTTCACAACCTTTGCACCAACAGCCCGGACCACAAAAATTATTTTGCTTCTTGCATTTACACTGTCGATTTTTACATTTGTTCTTGGAGCATGCACATCCACGGATAAGGTAAACCACATTTTCTTTAATCTTATTTACATTTTCAGCAGAATCCCACTCAACATCAACTAATACCTCTCCATCGTGCTGTGATACCTTAAAACCATACTTAGTTATGTCAGGGTACATAAACTTTCTACATTAGCGTGGGCTTCTTTGATTATTGATTGTAATGGCTCGGATTGCATGGTGGAGAGATGGTAGTATTTTAAGAACAATTTTTTATTACACAAGGCACATGGGCCACATTGTTCTTTTTTGCATGGTGGCCCTTTGCTTACCCCAGTGGCAACAAAGAAAATGACTTATTGTTTATGACTTCTGGCTCAGCGTATGAGAGAGCAAGTATAGTGCGAGTGTCACAGTAAAAATCAGGAGGGTGGTCCATTGAAACAGGGGGTGTTCCCTTTCTTGGAGTCATGTGGCCATTGCAGCTTGTCAGCACCTGAAATATTAAAGTTATAGGAAAATAAACAATCAGTCATATTTTATTTAATATCACTCGTAAATGCACATCATCAAAAATATCTGACTGTGTATACAATGCTTTTTCTTCTGTTCCCCAGGGCTTCCACTCAATATCTACTACACAATGTTCTCATGTACATGACAAATCATTTACTTTCTCTTTGAAGTGCCTACGAGATGTAAAATTGTATAAGACATGAAATTTAAGGCAATAAAGAGGTATTAGTTGTTGACTCGACTTAGGAGCTAGTAAAGAGCCAGTAAGTAATGCTAATAGTCTGATTTTTCAGACCATTGTACCGAATGGTCGTACGTTTTAAGCTGCGCAAAGATTCAATCAGTTTAATTTTGGCCATTACAAGCAGTGGCGGATCCAGGGGCCGGGTTTTTTTTTTAATTTTTTAAATTTTCGCACGAAGTGGGCCCCTTTTTAGGCCCCCTTCCTTGCCGCCGGCTGGATCCGCCCCTGATTACAAGAAGTGGGTTATTGATGTAGACATATGCTCATGTACCCTTTACAGCTCATTTTATGTATGTTATTACCAAAGATGAAAAAAGCCAGTCAGTCACTCAATAAAGACAACAATAGTGTAGTGTCTGACAGTGAAGTGTAGCATTAGCAAGTAAACTTGTTTCCTTGAATAATTTGAATATTAGGACACTGCTAACGTTTAAATTTCACAGATAGCACATACATGACATATTCATAATTCCTGCAAAGTTCTACAGAATTTGATGTTGGCTGCAAAAGGGACATAGTATATTTAACAGTAACACGGACTTCAACTTTTGAAGCACAGCTCAGTACCGAACAAAACATGACATGAAAATGAAGACATGGGACTGATCTCCATCTGTGGGGGAATGCGAGCAACGATTCCCGGTTACTACAGCAACACCGAGATTTCCCGCCACATGAACGATAAACGGCATCAACTTCCGGTAAATTGGGGTTTTTTTTACACACTTTGTGCCCTCAAAAATCCCCTAAAATGCTAGCGACTCTGACTTTTTATAACAGTTTCGACAAACTTGATATTTATTGCAACCAAAATAAGAATCGAAAATAAACTGGATTTCTTGCACGGGTCAGGATCACGGAAAGAAGCAAAGTGATCAAATTTACGAAAGCAAAATCTCTGAAAATTGCTCTAGTTTCCATGCTTCCGATGAGACCTTTAAAACAGCGAAATATATGAAAATTATACATCAAACGAAAGAGAATTTATCGTAAGTCAACTTACCCAACTGTGCTTTCAGGAATAATGCGCATGCTCAGTGCAACAGCTAAATTGGTGGCTACGTTCAACCTTCCTCGAAAAATCACGGGAATTCTCGCAAAGGGCGAGACGTGAGAATCTATAGTCGGCCGGAACGAGAGGCACGATAAAACTCGGCAGATCGACTCATTAGCGTGCGTGCTGCGGTCTGACTGTATATTCAGACCAGAATGTCTCATTGTTCGCTTTCAGGTAGGCACGCAATGGAATGTCATATTTACTGGTTCCTTCTTTCACATTAAAGGGATGTACTCGGGCCTACACGTTATACAATATGAGTGCACAAATAGAAAGGAAGACAAATACAAATAAAATATGTTATCATAACTACTACATGAGAACACCTTTTTCTGTGGTTCTGAAACTGTTATCGAGTATTAATGAACGTGAAATCAATTGTAGGCGATTTTCTAATGTGAAGATTTATGTGATGTATATTAGATATCTTCGCTCTTTGATATCTTTTTGCTTGCATCAAACTAAAAAAAGCATTCCGATGCATTACTATAAGGAACACATGTATTCCCAACAAACTAGGTGTGTACTTAATAGATCCTGTCTGATGTCTGTATGCAAGGCTGACTTGTAGGTTCACATTTATCCCACCTTATCACCACTGTTTCTTTCGTCTACTAAATCATCCAACGGTTTGCCCTTTTTCTCTCAGAGAGAATAGAGAGAGAGAGAGAGGGAGAGAGAGAATGAATAAGTTTGGCAAGAGAGAGAGAGAGAGAAAGACAGATAGATAGAAGAAAGGGGTGGGGTAGGCGGAGAGCAGTGTTGTATGGATCGGAATAGTAAGTACAGTGCCAGCAAAGTGTGTGATTTCATATTGACAGTTGTTGATATTCATATTTGTTTTTGTAAATTGTCTGTTTTAAATTACAGATATATACGCAACATGACATGAGTAGTTTCCATATCAACCTCGTTCTTCATCAGCATCTTCAACAATACATGAACGCCACCATCACCACGTCGACCTCCGTTGTGGCGTTTGAACTTTGAAGTTTGTTGCGAACTCCAATAATGATTTGTTTATTGACATTATCGACTTTCGTTTCGTCTTCGAGCACCGTCGACGTCGAACTTTGATTGAAGGTTAGAACGTCCTGTTTGCCTTCTTCATCTTCGATTTGCGTTTCGTCGTTTGCAGGTCTAATCCTGACCCCGATTAATGATGACTTTATCGTCTTTCGTTCTGTCTCCGATCAACGTCGACGTCGAACTCTATACCGAGTTCCACCATCGCCTAACGTGGACTCCGCATCCGATCGACATCGCCGACCCTTGGCTATCGTTCATAATTCACTTTTGAACTGCACTATGATCACCGACGTCATCTATGATCTACCAACTAGCTACCAATTGTTTCTTCGACTTTCGTCTTTCGACTAAATTCAAGTCCAACGTCGACGACGAATCTCATACCTTTGCTAGAAGGACAGTTTGTATAATGTACTATGTCATTTGAATATGAGCGGCAGTCTTCCGCTATAGAAAAATACTAACCAATTTTGCTTATAATATTGTTGTGTGCTGAAAGTGTTTAGTGGCATGTATTATGATGTAACAAGCGAGAGTCTCTCGCTATAGAAATAGACTTCAGCTTTCGACTGTAAATTGTGTTATATATTTTACGCGAGCTAGATTTTAGCTCGTTTGAATAAACGCTTTAAAAAGTAAACATATTGTTTCCATTGTTCTTTGATTGAAGCTCTCTCGTGAATGACAGGAATAAAAAAGACAAAGACTTAGATTTTGGAATGTTTGATACGTGATATGATCATTCGACATTAATTATAGTCTTTCAACCCCGGTTTAAGATCTTGCCAAACACTGTTTAATATGACACAGATAAATCAACATGATTGTGATGTCTTTTGTTAACAGATGTTTGCGTGAGAAGTGGCTGAACCTAGAGAAAATGAATAATTGTGTTGGAAGTGAACTTCTTGCCAGCTCCTGTCATTGTTGTGTCTACTTTGCAGACCATCATTCACTTTCAAAGTTAAATAAACAAGAAGCTGGCAGATTTTGTGAGGAACACTGTGTTGAAAGTGCATTAAGGTAGTAGATTTTAAAATTTAGCTACATGAAGAATGGAAAGGCGAATGTGTACGTGCAGTAGCATTGTAGTACAAGTACCATGGTAACCTAGATACGGGAGAACAATGGTAACGAAAGGTATGGGAGAGCCATGGTAACCACGGTACCGAAAACCAGGGTACCGAGAACCATGGTACCGAAAACCAAGGTACCGAGAACCATGGTAATCAAGCAATATGAGGACCATGGTGACCATGGTTCTTAGAGTGGATGGTAATTTGGACAAACAACCTTGGTAACCAGGGTACTGAGAACCATGTTACACCAAATCATGGTTACCATAGTTCGGTGTTACCATGGTTTTCAGAACCATGGTTACCATGTTTCTTTGTCCAAATTACCATCCACCATAAGAATCATGGTAACCATGGTACTGACAACCATGGTAATTACATGTTACATTTTTATAAGGAAGCATATAAATAAGCGTTTAGTAGTTTGCGATGTTTGTTAAGATTATAACTTTTAAGATGATTCCTGCTATACTGCAATCTCTTGAAATCATAGAGATGGTTTAAATATGGATCTAATCTTGCAAAGCTTATGAGTTTTAATTAGAGAATACAAGATATTACCTCATTCACATAAGGAAATAGCTTAAATATCCACGTGTTGCCATGACAAATGTACAAAAAATAACTTTAACAGATAAGTGACCTTCTGAATCTTAATTCATCTTCTACACAGATATTATTTCGTAATTTCTATAATTGTATTCATAATCAAATAAAATGTTTCTTTTATTTGGAAAAAAACTACTTGCAATAGTATACCCTCCAACACTGTGTAAAATACATCAACCAAAGTTCTGGTGGATTCAAAGTCTCGCCGTCTCGTCTGTGGTGAATAGCGCTATAATGTCAATATTAAACTTGGCAAACCTATTGTCTAGAATTTCAGATGGCCTTGGTTTTTTGTAATACCTGCTCGATCTATCAACATGTATGCTTCAACTCGTTGTTATTAATTTTTTGTCGTTATACTACCAGCCTATCGTATCAAACTTATGCATGGCAAAACCATCAAAGGAATTTTTCTTCAAAGGAACGACAAATGAGATGCTCACTTGAGTTCAACCGTGAAGTGGGTGACAAAGAATTTATTCTTGCTTTGAAATCTGACATTCCATTACCTTTGTGTTGCTGACACAAAAGTACCCTGTGTGCATCGATCGATCACAGACAAACAGCAGATGTATGATCCTCGAGAATGACAAAACAGTACAAAGAAATTAAACTTGCTCAGACAAAAGAACATGTATGCAAAACTCTTTATGGCCTGGGTTACACTAGCTATGAGGTTATGTCATGTTGAACCCCTTGAAGACAGCTACAACAATATTGCTACTTATTTGCAAAATCATTGCCCAATTGGAAGCTTCTACGCAAGCCATTGGTATACATTAGGGACTTTTAGATTTGCAGGACGAGTACGTGGACTGCTAGCTGTGACATCCTTTTAAGGCAATGCGACGTCCTTTTAAGGCACTGGCAGTGCCCGGCAGTGCCTTAAAAGGACGTCACATCGCCTTAAAAGGGTGTCCACGTAGCAGTCTACGTTCTCGTCGTGCAAATCTAAAAGTCCCTATTATCTCACGGTGTTATCAAAATCTTGATACAGACCTCTCAGTGAACTTGGTCAGACTATGTCATATCATGTACGTGTACTTCATGTATGTAAATAGTATATCATGGAGCCATGTTACTCCTAACCTGTCCCTCTCTCTCTGACATACTACTGTATCTATCTATCTGACTGCAGTCAATTTCCTCACTCCACTTTATTTGTCCTTTTCTCCATTTCTGATACTTGTGCTATCTAGTTAAAATTTATAACCACATCATTAAATCTATTTCAAATGGTTCTTCTATTTAGACTTCCGACATAGTTTTTCAGATAAGGTTATTTCAACTCTATTTTCTCTTTACACTCCATCTCGATCTTTAGATATATCTCTCTCTATCCTTCAGATCTATGTTCCCATGTTTACCCTTTTTATCATGAATACCTGTAATTAAACTTTCTTAATGATCTGTAGACACATTGAGCCAAATTTGCATGTAACTGCTATATTTGAATAAATTGAGTATAATTATTCCTACTCTTTCCATCTTTCTCTCATTTGACCTTTTACTTTTCTATCCCTATCTATCTCCCTCACTTAATTCAATAGAATATCAGTTGTAAGGCCTTACATTCTTTGATTACGGAACGCACATCCGAGGCAATTATGTTATTGATAGTTGTAAGTATGTCTGCCAGTTTCACAAGCTTTATTGTGCAAGTCACGAGGTTTGATTATTTGCACTGTCTTTTATAGAAGGTGTTTAACTTACTGTTCATAGTTCATAGGTCATAGTTTATTTTTGTAGGTGAGATAATGAGCAACTAAGTGTCAAGTTTGAAAGAACATACAATTTAAATGACAATTTCATCTTTGTCTGATCAAAATCGATTTAGAGACGGCTGAATTATCCATAAATATAACGACTTCTAATCTTTTTGGTGGGACACAGATATTCGATTATTTTGAACAAGCCATTGAACAAAAAATAGATAACGCCTTATACATTTGATTCCAGCCAATGCCAATGTTGACTTTTTGTTGGCTTCACTTTTTTGTGTTGGTTATAATACGCACAACCTGCCGGCTCGTGTTTTTTTATAATCATTATTGTTGTTATTATTCGAAATTAACGGTCACCGTATTTTTTGGGAAAGTGAAGCTGAATTGGTATGATCGGTTTTAATCCAAATTTCCCAAATTTTGGGGTCGAAAATTACCTTCATAGCAATTGTAGGTCCTAAAAGGGCACTAGAAATGTCATAAAATAGATAAAAGCAATAACCATGCACTTTGAAGGCATTTGCGGTCTTAAATAAGAACTCAATTGTCCCTTTAATTTCTAAAATAATCTGGTTTACATGTACTTTATTTGCACATACACGAAAAGCTTCATGAAGCACAAAATGCATTATAGTAAAAATTAAAACATCCCATCGTATAATTCCATGCATGTTTCTTTTTAAAAGGAGTAGACTTCAAAAGTATGATCTAAATTTAATTAAAATGTATCAGTAGTAACCGGGGGATTAAGTTGGTCAGATCATTTGGCGTCAGTGGTGTATTATTTCTTTATCTATCTTTATTCTAGATTATATTTCTATATTATCATAATTTTTGGCCATTTGATGGCAGGAGGGCGCATACCTCCACAACAGAACAAAATGCAAGCCATATCAGTTGTGCAATTAATATCGATTTTTTTTTAGTTGTATGTTGTTGGAGCAATGGCATACGTATGCCATTTGTCTTGAATTGTCAAAGAGGATTTGGATTTAAGACTAAACATGATTTTTATGTTTCGTCTCTCTTTGGTGTGTCTTTGTTCTGAATTGTATTTCTAATACTTGTTGCATCATGTAATAATATATTAGTATATGCATCATTGAATCTCCAAAGATTTCAGTATGGTTTAGAGATGAAAAGTCTCTTGTACATCAGGTAGCACTTATAAAACCGAGTTAGATAGCCACAGAAGTAAATTATTTAAATAGCTATATCAAACTCGTAATAAAAGATGCATTTTTCTCTATATTTAAGTTAGTATATTCTTACTAGTGCCATCCTCTATTTATGTAAATGAAAAGGGTAATATCTGTAAAGCACTTAGGGACAAAATATTGAGTTTTGTTTTCTTGCAAATATTGTTATCCATATTATTTTCTTCAATTATACATAAATGACATACTTTTTCGCACTCATTAAATGTCATAATCCTCTGCATTTAAACAGGAGGAGGGAGGGGCGCTATTCATTTTTGGAAGGAGATTTACAATATCAAGTTAGATCACAAGGGTCATTCAACACATCAGTCAATGATGTCATCTGATTTGACGCGATATCTATGTTTCTTTGCTCACTACTTCCATTGCTATTACAACAACAACTACTACTACTAGTCCTACAACTTATAGTCCTACTACTACTTCAACAACTACTACTAATGCTACTACTACTACTTCTACTACTACTACTACTACTTCTACTACTACTACTACTACTACTACTACTACTACTACTACTACTACTACTACTACTACTACATTTGATGATTGAGCTAAACATGTGCATGATCAAACGTTGTTCCGAATCCATCTTGCTTTCTAAAAATAAATTTTCCCTTTGAAACAGAATTTTAAAGAAATGGTTCCTCTTTCCTGACACCATGACAAAAAGCCGTTAAGCGACAATCATGCCACAAAGCAATTGTTAATTGCGAATTGTTCCTTTAGAAAGAGCGTCCTCGATGTATTTGAGACTCGAATCCCCACGCAGTTATAAAACTCAACAATAAAAAGCAAAAATAAGGAGAGAAATACAAAGGGCTTTAACAATTCCTTCCATTCTGAAGAATACCTGGTATTGAAATAAGATTTTTTCAGTCAATCCATGCTCGATGTAGGCGTATAGAGACTTAAAGGATAAACTAAACCAAAACAAGTTATTGCAAGCCTCATGGGCCTAAAGTACTTATTTTGATAATTATGTTTATTGGGTTTGTCATTGCGCTTCGCAAAAGGCATTTATAATTGTGTTTCCTCTTACCAAAGTTGTAGCCTTTAGAATCGTAAATACGTCTGTGTGGGTGTGTGTGTGTGTGTCCGTGTGTGTGTGAGAGAGGGGGGGGAGGGGCTGGAGGAATGATTGATGTTCCTGATGTTGCGCTTTGACGTTTTTAATGCAGTCAGAGGAAGTGGTATATCGCATTGCATTATGCTATACTTCAACATGTTGTATGCAAGCAATTTGGTGATATTTAGTTCTGCTTTTTTTTCTAAGTGTGTTAACAAGTGAGGGCAATCAGCCGTAACTTTCCCGAGAAATGAAGAATACTTAGGAGAGCCATTGGGAGGGGAGAGATCGGTGTGTTTCCAATAAATATCATGTACAAATTAATGTACATCCCCCTTCTCGCCATTCTTGCTCCCCTGCAAAACCTTGATAATTTTCCATGGTGAAAACGAGATAAAGAGGGTGGAATGTGAATATACGGGAATGTAGAGTAAACAGAATGATAAAACAGGGTTGTGCTTTTGTTCTTTCCCGTGTAGGCACGCAATGTATGAAAAAAAATATAGATTTGTTTTTTGTATTGTTCCATTAATTTGATAGTGTAGCAAGGGCGTCAATCCGGGGCAGGGACAGGTCCCCCATGATTTTTCCAAGGGGGACATCATATTAAATGTCCCCATGTTTTGTCAGAAAAGAAGGGGACCACCAGGAACAACTAAAACAAAATGGCGCTCATTTATACCCCCATCCCCGCTTATTCACCGGCTGGCTGATTCGCAGCTAAATATTTTGTCACGAATTGGAAACAAAAATACTGCTCCTTTGACAATTACCAATTTCCCTTTCTAATAAGTGTCATGTTCCTTCTGATAAGTGCCTCCTTTAGTTTGACACGTGCCACGTTTCCTTTCTAATACGTGAGCCTTTCCCTTTGATAACTGCCCCTTTTTCTTGTATAATAACTACCATTCCCCAGTCCTATAAATGCCCCCTTCCACCTCTAATGAGAGCCCTATCCAAATCTGAAAGGTGCCCCTTTTTACTTTGACAAGTATCCATTTTACTTTGAAATAAGTGAAGTTTCCCTCATAGGAAGTGCACCTTTTCTTCTCTGATGAGTGCCACTGTAAACATAAAAGAAATACATTATTAGGGATGATCTTCAAATATTCATCTTTTCGTGGTCCGAGATAGTGGTTTAGCACGATGCTTTGCTGTTGTGTGTGGTGTTCTAAATGTTCATTTGCAAGCGAGCCAAACGAGCGAGGAATTGTTCCAAATAAAATTGTGGTCACATTAGGACCGATTAGTTCTCAATATTAGATGGAATAACCGGTCCTGATGGGTTTTTGTATCAAAATTTCATAATGAAGCCAAGAAGACCCTCCATAGGCTTCTTAATGAGATACACTTTAAATGCTAGCGAGCGTAGTGAGCAATATTTGGATAAGCATCATATTAGCAGCACAATTAGCAGCACATGTTAGGGGGTATGAGGCTATAATCGGTCATAATTTGGCCACAACTTTTTTTTGGAACAATTCCTCGCTCGTTTGGCTTGCTTGCAAATGAACATTCAGAACACCACACCCAACAGCAAAGTATGGTGCTAAATTCACAATTTGAGACCACGAAAAAATGAACATTAGAAGATCATCCCTGATTATGTATTATTCAATTTTTTTTCTAACAAAGTCTAAAAATTGTAATTCTACATTTTTACGTTACTTTTTGTAGGTGTCCCCTTTTGTCTCCAGAAAGTGCCCCTTTGTTGATGCCCCACACTTTAAAAGACGTTCCGCCGCCCCTGTATCATAATAATGTTCGCACATTTCAAAAGGTCATTGTAATCGCCTTAGATTTTTATAGATTTCCAAAAGATGTCCAAGACTCTAGGCGATAAAGTCATGAAAGCTTGTGGTGCAAACAAAAAACATTGAACGTTTCGTGGCGCTCGTCTGGGGGTCTTCCCGGCACTTTTAGGGTTAAAGGAGAAGTCCGCCCAGATATCACGTCAGTTTTAAGAAAAGCAGAACATTTACAAAAGCTGGTCTGTGAAAGTTTGAGCAAATCCAATTAAAAAACTAGACATGTAATACTTGTTTGGAACAAGTATAGGTGGGCTGTTCCAACTAAAATCTGAGACAAAATAAAGCAAAAATAAGCGAGATACTGCTATAAAAACAATGACATGTAGATTCAGGATGATGTGAACGAAATTCACCTTTCATAGGCATAAAACGCAATTTAAGAAATTTTTGACATGTGGCCTTTAATCGAAATTTTTATTATGATGACGTCATCAAATGAAAAACGGTGGCCACCGAGCTTGTAGAGAGTTGGCTTAGCTATAACATATCGAAATTTGGAAGAAAACCGATCAATATTTACAGAGATACAATCAATTTTCCATAAATATGCTGACTTCATAATATTCAAATTCGTATTTTGAGTTCCCATGCAATTATGATGACGTCAGAATATTTTTAATGGCCAAATGAGACATGAAATCATATCTCCGACTCATATACTCTATCAAAATATGAAAAAATTGGGAGTCCAGGGCCCGTATTCAATTCAATACTTACAAAATTTTAGCTGTTTACTTAGTATTTGTCGTTGATAAAATACTTAGCCAATTTTGGTATTCAATTCAAACTTTTGGTTAAGTATTTTACCCTAAATTTTAGACGGCTCCTACCAGACTTTAGCCAATCATTTGGAGGCCTTGATTGGCGCTTGTCAAGCATATGGTTTTATTACGCAGTATCATTACCTGCCCACAATTATCTTAACGCGCATTTATTGCGACGCGATAATTGTGCATTACTTTTGATTGACGGTGTGATGTCACAATGCTAATCAGTAATTATTTTACCTAGATTTTGTCTCAGGTAAGTAATAGTCTAAAATGCGATTTAAATACGAGATAAGTAAACTTTTTAGCTTAGCCATTTACCTAGTAATTTTCTTACTTATTCTAAGTATTTAAGTGAATACCGGCCCAGGTGCATCCCAAAGAGCTATAATGGATTTTGTATAGGCATGTTTTTGCCCATATATGCTATGTATTACAAGAGCTCGCGCTCACGGACATTTATCTTGAACGGACGTTCATTCCATTATTAAGAATCATAAAGATATTACCATGGTATCAAATTGTTCGAAAAAATGGGTAATATATCATGAAAGAAAAAAGAATGGCGATTATATCTTGTGTAATGGCGTACGTTACGCACGAACCGCGCGCTCAAAATGGCCTAAAACTCACTTTTATTTGATTAAAAAGTGATTTTGAGGGTTTTTATTTTGACGAGCGCGTACGTGAGCGTCATGGTGCGCCTTCGGATTTTGATGACATGTTATACTGATCCTTGACCTTAAATTCAAGTGTTTCAAATATGGTTCAATTTTGATGACTCGTTTTGGCATGGTCGCAATTTCAGCATTCAATTGAAAATTTCGACATGATCTCGACATCTGATCAAAAAACCAAAAGCACAGTTTCTATAGCCCATGGTCTCAGCTATAACATACCAAAATTTGGGAGAACATAGAGCACAAATAAGCTAGATAGAGCTCAAAAGATAATGTCATGTAGACACATCATGTGAACGAAATTCACCTTCCATAGACATAACGCGCAAATGAAGAAATTGTGACATGTGGCCTTTGATTGAATTTTTGACTATGATGACGTCATTAAAATGAAAATTAGTGTGTACCAATCTTGTAGACAATTACCTCAACTACAACATATCCACATTTAGGAGAAAATGATCAATATTTACAGAGATACACTCAATTTTCCAAAAATATGCTGACGTCATAATATGCAAATTCGTATTTTGAGTTTCAAGGCCATTATGATGACGTCCCGATCTACTTGATGGCCAAATGAGACATGAAATCATATCTCCGACCCATACTCTATCCAAATATGGAAAAAGTTTGAGGGTTCCGGTGCATCCAAAAGAGCTATAATGGATTGTTTATAGGCATGTTTTTGCCCATAATTATATGCTATGTATTACAAGAGCTCGCGCGCACGGACATTTAACTTGAATGGACGCTCATTCCCTTATTAATGGTCATAAAGAGATAAGCATGGTTACGTATCAAATTGTTCGAAAAAAAATGAGGAATATCGTGTCAAAAAAAATCTAGGATGAATTATTTTGCGCGCGCGCGCGCGTGTGCGCGACTTTTTATGAAATGCTAACGCTAATAATGGCGTACGCGCGCGTTTTTTGACCTGGAATTGACCGGACGGATATTGACCTTGATCATGATAAATATGAATGGGAAATGACTTTCCGTTATGAAGATATGATCGTGAGTTGATTTTCACAAATGGCGCCTAGATGACGTCATCAGTCATGGTCAAGGTTGAAAACCTTATTTTACTTTGTCCTCATGCCGATACATATATGTGCCAAATTTCAAGGCATATGATTGAGCCATTTTTAAGTTATCGTGCTAACAAAAAGTGGGTGGAAATAAGAAAAATATTCTAACGAAAACATAAGGTGGTCTGTATTATATACAGCCCACCTGATAAATATAATAATGATAATTATAATGATTATTATGATACTGCTGATATTACTACTACAACTACTACTGCAAGGAAATGGGAGATGATGAAGAAGGGGAAGGAGAAGAATAATCATTTCAGCGATATTAGTGACTATATTCTCTATGATTGAGGCATACACATACACATTACATACTCCGTGGTAAGAAGGAAGTAAACGAGGGATAGGGAAGGCAATGACAAATAAGAGAGAGAGATAGAGAGAGCATAGCCCGGGTTCAAATTCATGTTTCGTTAAATTATTAAACCCGGTGCTCATGATCATTCATATTCAAATATTGTTCAAATAGCATTGTAGATACGATGAACAAATAAGAATAATAATGCAAGGTCGTTAGTCATGAGTCATGAGAATGTCAACTTCTATCTCTCTCAGCTTAATAGTCCGAACAATAGAACGAACCAAGAGGAATCAACCTACATTTCTTAACAACAATGTCAACTTCCCCAATGGAGCCTAACATTAGATTTTTTCCCATTCAAATGAAAAAAAAATATTCCGCCGTTAATGGTGAGAATGTTCACGTCTATCTCTCTCAGCTAATTCCTGCAAACAGTGGGCTCAACCAAGCGCAATCAACTGTTCAACGAATTTTTCATGAGTCCTGACATTTCAATGTGTTACTGCACGTCATAGCAGCATTAAAGAGTAGCAATGGCGAACGACTGTCGCTAAAATTCAACAATAGTTACTTAGTTTGCTTTTCCCTATTAAGAAATAGCATGAGACATCAAGCTACATAGAACTATGATCGACAAACATGATATTGTCTTGAAAACAGTCAGGAAACATTGGAACTAGAATGAATAAGAGATAATGCGATCATGTAAACATTTTGTCCATGTTAATCCTCCAGTACCAAATAACCAAGCAAAACTCGAGCCAGATGCAAATAAGGGTAAACTTAATGACATTAATTTATTACCGCTGTCTATTGTCATGATTGTATTCTCCACCTAGTTCTTTTCCTATTATTTTTTAAAATATATATTCTAATGTTTCCTTGTATTGATTAGGTTCATTTATTTTCATTTTTTTTCGAGGGACGTGGTTAAAAAATAACATCTTTGACATTCCGTTTTCATGACAACGGTCTTATTTGTTACTTGAAATGACTCAAAATTTAATCATAATCAAACAGGCATCTGAAGTTTTTGAATGCTTACTATTTGCTTCATGTTGTTGAAAATCATAATATTCCCTAGAAAAGTCTGATATTTCTTGATTCGTATTCATTACAACAGCCCAGCGCTCACGTCCATCACCCAACTTATGGCAACCAGACAAACTATTATACCAGAGGGCCATAGAAAACAGAAAGTAGTCATTTGAAATTATACAACTTTTTTTCAATTCATCAAATTGTAAACAATCTCATTTTATCCATGTTAATCATCCAGTTCCAAATAACCAAGTAAAACTCGAGCCAGATGCAAATAAGGGTAAGCTTAAAGACAATAATTTATGACATATTGTCTATAATTGTCATGACTGCATGTATCTACTTATTTCTTCTTAATATTTTATCTTTATTTAAAATATGTATTCTAATGTTTCTTATTTTCTCTTGAAAATAACAACTATTAGTTGTCGAATCGACTTAAGTGCTACCAAGTCAATAAGAAAAAGTCTGATTTTCAGACCATTGTACCGAATGGTCGTATGTTTTGTACTGCGCTAAGATTCAATCAGTTTAATTTTGGCCATTAGAAAAAGTGGGTTGTTGATGTAGACAAATGCTCATGTACCCTTTACAGCTCATTTTATGTATGTTATTACCAAAGAAGAAAAAAATCAGTCAGTCATTCAATAGTGTCTGACAGTGAAGTCTAGCAAGTAAACGGGTTTTCTTGCATAATTTGAATATTAGGACACTGCTAACGTTTAAATTTCACAGATAGGACATACATGACATATTCATAATTCCTGCAAAGTTCTACAGAATTTGATGTTGGCTGCAAAAGGGACATAGTATCCTTAACCAATACACAAAAATATTTCTCATAGACTTTACATGCAAAAACGACCTTGGCATGGTCGCAACTACAACTTTCAATTGAAAAATTCGAAATTATCTCGACATCTGATCAAAAAACCAAAAGCACAGTTTTGGGATTTGGGAGAACATAGAGCACAAATAAGCTAGATAGTGCTCAATTAATGTCATGTAGATTCAACATTTGAACGAAATTCACCTCTCCCATAGGCATAACACGCAAATTAAGAAAATTCTGTCATGTTACCTTTAATCAAGATTTTCACTGTGATGACGTCATCAAAATGAAAAATAATGTGTACTGATCTTGGAGAAGATTGTCTTGGCTACAACATATCAACATTAAGAAGAAAAACGATGAATATTTACAGAGATACAATCAATTTACCATGAACATGCTGACGTCATAATATGCAAATTCGTATTTGAGTTCCAAGGTCAATATGCATTTTCTAGATTTTTTTATTTTTTATAAGAAATCATATCTCCGACTCATACTTTATCCAACTATGAATAAAAACTTAATACACGACAAGGACTCAGATTTCCCATAGTAAACATTGCATATACCTGGGCTGAATAACTGGAAAGTATAAACGTCTGGGAAGGAGACTAACATCATAAAAATGGGATGATTTGATATATTCCAACAGACTTAGAGATTAACCCTATTGGTTTAATACACGGCAAGGAATCAGATTTCCCATAGGGTTGTACTCAAACGATTGACATTCTTCTCCCATAGATATAACACGCAAAATTAGGCATTTTATTACATTGTTTGTGATTGTATATGATAATATTTTATAATAGTCGAAGAAGATCGAAAAATCAAATTTAAAACGACGGCAAAAAAAATAAAATAAAAATTGACCTACCAGGAATCGAACGTGGGTCGCCGGAATGGGAGGCAAGTGCTATGACCACTATACCAAAATAATCCACATAGACATTACACGTGAACGGAAAATGGAATTCTCAAATCCCACTTTGCAAGTGAAATATAAGCATGATCCCGGCATCTGATCAAAAAATAAAGGAAACATTTGTGATAGCTTATTGTCTCAGCAAAATGTGAAAAATTGACATGCCTCCTTTAATCGAAAAAATACGCCATGATGCCTTTATCAAAATGAAAATTCGTGGCGTTTGCATTTGTAGAACATTGTCTCAGCTAGAACATATCAAATTTGGAAGAAAATCGATCAATATTTACAGAGATACAATCAATTTTTCAATAAATATGCCGACGTCATAATATGCAAATTCGTATTTTGAGTTCCAAGGCCATTATGATGACGTCATGATGTACTTAATGGCCAAATGAGACATGAAATCATATCTCCGACTGATACTCTATCCAAATATGGAAAAAATTTGGGAGTTTCCATCCATTCTGAAGAGTTACAATGAATTTTGTATAGGCATGTTTTTGCCCATATATGCTATGTATTACAAGAGTTCGCGCGCACGGATATGTTTCTTGAACGGACGCTCATTGCGTTATTAGTGGTCAGAAAAAGGTGAACAAGGTATCAAAATGCTTGGAAAAATGTGTCAAATATGATGACAGAAAAATTTGGCGATTCTATGTTGCAAAATGACAGTACGCGCGAAAACGCGCGCATGCGCGTGTGCGTTTTTTTTTGCGAAATGCTTAAAATGGCCTGAAACGTATCTTAAATGAATTTGAGACGATTTGGAGCATTTTGAAATTTCGCGCGCGCGCTAACGCGCGGACGTACGCATGCGCGCGCGTTTTTTGACCTCAAATTGACCGGACAGATATTGACCTTGATCATGATAAATATGAATGAGAAACTTTCGTTATGAAGATATGATCATGAGTAGATTTTCAGAAAATTTTACAAAATGGCGCCTAGATGACGTCATCAGTCAAGGTCAAGGTTGAAAACGTTATTTTGATTTTTCCATATGCCTATATATATGTGTGCCAAATTTCAAGGCATTTGATTTAGCCAATTTCAAGTTATCGTGCTAACAAAAAAGTGATTGGAAATAAGAAAAATAAATAAATAACTAGAAATGTAATTCGTCATGAGGACGAATTAGGTGGTCTGTTATGTAATCTGAATAACTGATCTTTTAGAAAATTGTCTTAGCTACAACATATCAAAATTTGGGAGTAAATCGATCCATATTTACAGATACAATCAATTTTCCATAAATATGCTGACGTCATAATATGCAAATTCGTATTTTGAGTTCCAAGGCCAAAGGGCAAAGGGCAGAGCTGTAGAAAATTAAGGAACATTACAAGACATAATAGAAGGAGAACGAGAACCAGAGCAGGCGGGAGAGGTAGAGGGCATAGAAAAAGAAAAAGAGAAGGGCAGAGGCAGAGGGAGACAGAGCAGGAGAATAAGAGGGAGGCAAGGCAAGAGGTCGAGGTAGAGGAGGCAGAGAGAGAGGGAGAGGGTAAAAGAGTAGAGAGAGATATATATGCAGAGACAGAGCAAGAGAAGGAGAGGGGCAAAATAAGAGAGGAGAAGGGAAACAGAGCAAGAGAGAGGAGAAAGAGAGAGATGCAATGGAGAACGATGCATTCAATATATCCAGCATAAATAGAATTTAATATAGAGAAAGAGAGAAGTATAGACAAGTAAACAATTCTATGTCCACGGGAGAGACGTAAACATGCATATACCTTGGGCTGAATAACTGGAAAAAGTAAAAACGTCTGGGAAGGAGACTAGCAAGGTGATTTGATATTGTAGCAGAGTTGGGAGATACACCCTATATTAGGTTTAATACCAGATTTCCCATAGGGTTGTATTCAAACGATTGACATTCTTCTCCCATAGATATAACACGCAAAATTAGGCATTTTATTACATTGTTTGTGATTGTATATGATAATATGTTATAATAGTCGAAGAAGATCATAAAATCAAATTTAAAACGACGGCAAAAAAAAAAAAAAAAAATGACCCACCAGGAATCGAACTTGGGTCGCCGGAATGGGAGGCAAGTGCTATGACCACTATACCAAAATAATCCACATAGACATTACACGTGAACGGAAAATGGAATTCTCAAATCTCACTTTGCAAGTGAAATATGAGCATGATCTCGGCATCTGATCGAAAAATAAAGGGCACACTTGTGATAGCTTATTGTCTCAGCTACAACATACTCAAAGCTCAGCAAAAACAAAACTAAAACGACGGAGATATTGCTCGCGAAAGACGGTAATGTAGAATCCAGTTTTGAGAAAAGTCATGTCCCATAGAGAATACACGCAAAATGTGAAAAATTGACATGCCTCCTTTAATCGCAAAAATACGCCATGATGCCTTTGTCAAAATGAAAAATCGTGGTGACTGCATTTGTAGAGAATTGTCTCAGCTAGAACATATCAAAATTTGGAAGAAAATCATCAATATTTACAGAGATACAATCAATTTTCCAAAATATGCTGACGTCATAATATGCAAATTGAAATTTTGAGTTCGGAGGCCATTATGATGACGTCATGAGTTAATTGAGGGTCAAATGAGACATGAAATCATATCTCCGACTCATAATCTATCCAAATATGAAAAAAATTGGGAGTTCCCATCCATTCTGAAGAGTTACAATGAATTTTGTATAGGCATGTTTTTGCCCATATATGCTATGTATTACAAGAGCTCGCGCGCACGGACATTTATATTGAATGGACGCTCATCTTGTTATTAATGGTCAATTAGAGATAAACATGGTATCAAATTGTTTGAAAAAATATGGGAAATATCATGAAAGAAAAAAAAATGGCGATTTTATGTTGTGTAATGGTGTTACGCGCGAAAACGCACGCGCATGTGCGTGTGCGCGTTTTTTTGCGAAATGCTTAAAATGGCCTGAAACGTATCCAAAACGAATTTGAGACGATTTGGAGCATTTTGAAATTTTGCACGCGCTGACGCGCGGACGTACGCATGCGCGCGTTTTTGACCTGAAATTGACCGGACGGATATTGACCTTGATCATGATAAATATGAATAAGAAATGACTTTCCGTTATGAAGATATGATCATGAGTTGAAAGTACAAAAAAACAAAAATGGCGCCTGGATGACGTCATGAAGACCTGATGACCTTGAAAATGTTCTTGTCACGTCTCATGACTATGACCTATGACTGTGCAAAAATTGAAAGAAATTGACAAAACCGATCTTGAGTTATCCTCGGAACAAAAAAGGGGGTAGAAATAAATAAAAACTAGAAATGTAATTCGTCATGAGGACGAATTAGGTGGTCTGTTATGTAATCTGAATAACTGATCTTGTAGAAAATTGTCTTAGCTACAACATATCAAAATTTGGAAGAAAATCGATCCATATTTACAGAGATACAATCAATTTTCCATAAATATGCTGACGTCATAATATGCAAATTCGTATTTTGAGTTCCAAGGCCAAAGGGCAAAGGGCAGAGCTGTAGAAAATTAAGGAACATTACAAGACATAATAGAAGGAGAACGAGAACCAGAGGCGGGAGAGGTAGAGGGTGAGAGAGAAGAAAAAGAGAAGGGCAGAGGCAGAGGGAGACAGAGCAAGAGAATAAGAGGGAGGCAAGGCAAGAGGTCGAGGTAGAGGGAGGCAGAGAGAGAGGGAGAGGGTAAAAGAGTAGAGAGATATATATGCAGAGACAGAGCAAGAGAAGGAGAGGGGCAAAATAAGAGAGGAGAAGGGAAACAGAGCAAGAGAGAGATGCAATGGAGAACGATGCATTCAATATATCCAGCATAAATAGAATTTAATATAGAGAAAGAGAGAAGTATAGACAAGTAAACAATTCTATGTCCACGGGAGAGACGTAAACATGCATATACCTGGGCTGAATAACTGGAAAAAGTAAAAACGTCTGGGAAGGAGACTAGCAAGGTGATTTGATATTGTAGCAGAGTTGGGAGATACACCTATATTAGGTTTAATACCAGATTTCCCATAGGGTTGTACTCAAACGATTGACATTCTTCTCCCATAGATATAACACGCAAAATTAGGCATTTTATTACATTGTTTGTGATTGTATATGATAATATGTTATAATAGTCGAAGAAGATCATAAAATCAAATTTAAAACGACGGCAAAAAAAAAAAAATGACCCACCAGGAATCGAACTTGGGTCGCCGGAATGGGAGGCAAGTGCTATGACCACTATACCAAAATAATCCACATAGACATTACACGTGAACGGAAAATGGAATTCTCAAATCTCACTTTGCAAGTGAAATATGAGCATGATCCCGGCATCTGATCGAAAAATAAAGGGCACACTTGTGATAGCTTATTGTCTCAGCTACAACATACTCAAAGCTCAGCAAAACAAAACTAAAACGACGGAGATATTGCTCGCGAAAGACGGGAATGTAGAATCCAGTTTTGAGAAAAAGTCATGTCCCATAGAGAATACACGCAAAATGTGAAAAATTGACATGCCTCCTTTAATCGCAAAAATACGCCATGATGCCTTTGTCAAAATGAAAAATCGTGGTGACTGCATTTGTAGAGAATTGTCTCAGCTAGAACATATCAAAATTTGGAAGAAAATCGATCAATATTTACAGAGATACAATCAATTTTCCAAAAATATGCTGACGTCATAATATGCAAATTGAAATTTTGAGTTCGGAGGCCATTATGATGACGTCATGAGTTAATTGAGGGTCAAATGAGACATGAAATCATATCTCCGACTCATAATCTATCCAAATATGAAAAAAAAATTGGGAGTTCCCATCCATTCTGAAGAGTTACAATGAATTTTGTATAGGCATGTTTTTTTTGCCCATATATGCTATGTATTACAAGAGCTCGCGCGCACGGACATGTTTCTTGAACGGACGCTCATTCCGTTATTAATGGTCATAAAAGATAAACATGGTATCAAATTGTTCAGAAAAAATGAGGAATATCATGCCAAAAAAAAATATGGGATTTATGTTGCGTTCGGCCGTCACGAACGAAAACGCGCGCATTCGTGTGCGCGTTTTTTTGCGAAATGCTTAAAATGGCCTGAAACGTATCCAAAATGAATTTGAGACGATTTGGAGCATTTTGAAATTTTGCGCGCGCTAACGCGCGGACGTACGCATGCGCGCGCGTTTTGACCTGAAATTGACCGGACGGATATTGACCTTGATCATGATAAATATGAATGAGAAATGACTTTCCGTTATGAAGATATGATCATGAGTTGATTTTCAAAAAATTCACAAAATGGCGCCTGGATGACGTCATGAAGACTTGATGACCTTGAAAATGTTCCTGTCACGTCTTATGACAATGACCTATGACTGTGCCAAATTTGAAAGAAATTGACAAAACCGATCTTGAGTTATCCTATACACAAAAAGGGGTAGAAATAAATAAAAATAAATAAAAACTAGAAAAGTAATTCGTCATCAGGACGAATTAGGTGATCTGTCTTCAATTCTTATGATCATGCTAATCTTCAATTCAATGATCCAATTTAATGATGTTAATGTAAAATGATGTATTAAGATATGAACTGATGAATGAAGTACTGATGAACTGATAGATTGAACTGATGTGAAATGAACTGAATTGATGAGCTAAACTGATGAACTGATGAATGAACTGATAGATTGAACTGTGACCTGAACTGAAGTGATAACTTAACTGATGAACAAAATATTGAGAAATGATTATGATCAAAATCATGATCATAATGAAATTTAATGAAAATATAGATATAGAGAAGGAGAGAGGGAGACGAGTTATTGACATGTAAAAATACATGAGCTGGACCGAGGGAAGAAAGAGGAATCAGAATGCATACACTTTGAAGGAGAGAGGACATGGTAGGGGTGAAATAAGAATACAAAGGGCAAAATGAAGAGCTAGAGGAAATTAAAGAAAATTACAATAGATATCGGAGGGAGAACGAGAACCAGAGGCCGGGAAAGGGAGAGGGTGAGAGAGTATACAATGAGAGGCAGAGACAGAGGGAGCTAGGCAGAGCAAGAGAGGGAGACAGAGATAGGGAGAGAGTGAAAGAGTAGAGAGAGAGATGCAATGAGAGAGCAAGAGAAGGATAGAGGGCAGATCAAGAGAGGGAAGGGAAACAGAGCAACAGAGAGCAAGAGAAAGAGATGCAATGGAGAACGATGCTTTTAATATTTCCAGCATAAATAGAATTGAATATTTACTATATTATAGAGAAAGAGAGAAGTTATAGACATGTAAACAATTCTATGTCCGCGGGAGAGACGTAAAGATTGCATATACCTAGGCTGAATTACTGGAAAGTATAAACGTCTGGGAAGGAGACTAAACATCATGAAAATGGGATGATTTGATATATTCCAACAGACTTGGGAGATTAACCCTATAGGTTTAATACACGACAAGGAATCAGATTTCCCATAGGGTTGTACTCAAACGATTGACATTCTTCCCCATAGATATAACACGCAAAATTAGGCATTTTATTACATTGTTTGTGATTGTATATGATAATATGTTATAATAGTCGAAGAAGATCATAAAATCAAATTTAAAACGACGGCAAAAAAAAAAAAAAAAATGACCCACCAGGAATCGAACTTGGGTCGCCGGAATGGGAGGCAAGTGCTATGACCACTATACCAAAATAATCCACATAGACATTACACGTGAACGGAAAATGGAATTCTCAAATCCCACTTTGCAAGTGAAATATGAGCTTGATCCCGGCATCTGATCGAAAAATAAAGGGCACACTTGTGATAGCTTATTGTCTCAGCTACAACATACTCGAAGCTCAGCGAAAACAGAGCTAAAACGACGGAGATATTGCTCGCGAAAGACGGGAATGTAGAATCCAGTTTAGGAAAAAGTCATGTCCCATAGAGAATACACGCAAAATGTGAAAAATTGACATGCCTCCTTTAATCCAAAAATACGTCATGATGCCTTTGTCAAAATGAAAAATCGTGGTGACTGCATTTGTAGAGAATTGTCTCAGCTAGAACATATCAAAATTTGGAAGAAAATCGATCAATATTTACAGAGATACAATCAATTTTCCAAAAATATGCTGACGTCATAATATGCAAATTGAAATTTTGAGTTCGGAGGCCGATATGATGACGTCATGAGTTGATTGAGGGTCAAATGAGACATGAAATCATATCTCCGACTCATAATCTATCCAAATATGAAAAAAATTGGGGTATCCATCCATTCTGAAGAGTTACAATGAGTTTTGTATAGGCATGTTTTTGCCTATGTATTGTGGATAGAGATAGCGCGGTCCGCGGGTGCTGTTATACTTTGACGGACGCTCATTGCGTTATTACTGGTCAGAAAAAAGTGAACAAGGTATCAAAATGCTTGGAAAAAATGTGCCAAACATGATGGCAGAGAAAATTTGGCGATTCTATGTTGCAAAATGCCAAAACGCGCAAAAACGCGCGCATAAGCGCGCGCGCAAATTTTGAAAATGCTTAAAATGGCCTGAAACGTGTGCAAACAAAATTTGGGACGAATTGGAGCATTTTGAAATTTTGATGCGCGTACGCGCGTCGAGGTGCGCACGCGGATTTTGTCGACATTTTTGTTGACCTTTGACCTAAAATTGATGTATACCAAATATGGTTGATTTTTGATGACTCGTTATCGAGATAAGATAATGACCTGATGTTTACAAAATGGCGCCTGGATGACGTCACGATGACCCCATGACCTTGAAAAGTTACTAGAACTTGATATTATAGGGCCTGATGACTGACAGAAATTTGAAGGAAATTGACCATGTCGATTTCGAGTAAACGTTTACACAAAAAAGTGTACGGATGAAATAAAAATAAACTAGAAATTTAATTCGTCATTCAGGACGAATTAGGTGATCTGTCTTCAATTCTTATGATCATGCTAATCTTCAATTCAATGATCCAATTTAATGTTGTTAATGTAAAATGATGTATTAAGATATGAACTGATGAATGAAGTACTGATGAACTGATGAACTGATAGATTGAACTGATGTGAAATGAACTGAATTGATGAGCTAAACTGATGAACTGATGAATGAACTGATAGATTGAACTGTGACCTGAACTGAAGTGATAACTTAACTGATGAACAAAATATTGAGAAATGATTATGATCAAAATCATGATCATAATGAAATTTAATGAAAATATAGATATAGAGAAGGAGAGAGGGAGACGAGTTATTGACATGTAAAAATACATGAGCTGGACCGAGGGAAGAAAGAGGAATCAGAATGCATACACTTTGAAGGAGAGAGGATAGTATAAGGATACATGGTAGGGGTGAAATAAGAATACAAAGGGCAAAATGAAGAGCTAGTGGAAATTAAAGAAAATTACAATAGATATCGGAGGGAGAACGAGAACCAGAGGCCGGGAAAGGGAGAGGGTGAGAGAGTATACAATGAGAGGCAGAGACAGAGGAGCTAGGCAGAGCAAGAGAGGGAGACAGAGATAGGGAGAGAGTGAAAGAGTAGAGAGAGAGATGCAATGAGAGAGCAAGAGAAGGATAGAGGGCAGATCAAGAGAGGGAAGGAAACAGAGCAAGAGAGCAAGAGAAAGAGATGCAATGGAGAACGATGCTTTAATATTTCCAGCATAAATAGAATTGAATATTTACTATATTATAGAGAAAGAGAAGTTATAGACATGTAAACAATTCTATGTCCGCGGGAGAGACGTAAAGATTGCATATACCTGGGCTGAATAACTGGAAAGTATAAACGTCTGGGAAGGAGACTAAACATCATGAAAATGGGATGATTTGATATATTCCAACAGACTTGGGAGATTAACCCTATAGGTTTAATACACGACAAGGAATCAGATTTCCCATAGGGTTGTACTCAAACGATTGACATTCTTCTCCCATAGATATAACACGCAAAATTAGGCATTTTATTACATTGTTTGTGATTGTATATGATAATATGTTATAATAGTCGAAGAAGATCATAAAATCAAATTTAAAACGACGGCAAAAAAAAAAAAAAAAATGACCCACCAGGAATCGAACTTGGGTCGCCGGAATGGGAGGCAAGTGCTATGACCACTATACCAAAATAATCCACATAGACATTACACGTGAACGGAAAATGGAATTCTCAAATCCCACTTTGCAAGTGAAATATGAGCATGATCCCGGCATCTGATCGAAAAATAAAGGGCACACTTGTGATAGCTTATTGTCTCAGCTACAACATACTCGAAGCTCAGCGAAAACAAAGCTAAAACGACGGAGATATTGCTCGCGAAAGACGGGAATGTAGAATCCAGTTTAGGAAAAAGTCATGTCCCATAGAGAATACACGCAAAATGTGAAAAATTGACATGCCTCCTTTAATCGCAAAAATACGCCATGATGCCTTTGTCAAAATGAAAAATCGTGGTGACTGCATTTGTAGAGAATTGTCTCAGCTAGAACATATCAAAATTTGGAAGAAAATCGATCAATATTTACAGAGATACAATCAATTTTCCAAAATATGCTGACGTCATAATATGCAAATTGAAATTTTGAGTTCGGAGGCCATTATGATGACGTCATGAGTTAATTGAGGGTCAAATGAGACATGAAATCATATCTCCGACTCATAATCTATCCAAATATGAAAAAAATTGGGGTATCCATCCATTCTGAAGAGTTACAATGAGTTTTGTATAGGCATGTTTTTGCCTATGTATTGTGGATAGAGATAGCGCGGTCCGCGGGTGCTGTTATACTTTGACGGACGCTCATTGCGTTATTACTGGTCAGAAAAAGGTGCACAAGGTATCACAATGCTTGGAAAAATGTGCCAAATATGATGACAGAAAAAATTTGGTGATTTATGTTGCAAAATGCCAAACGCGCGAAAACGCGCGCGCATAAGCGCGCGCGCAAATTTTGAAAATGCTTAAAATGGCCTGAAACGTGTGCAAACAAAATTTGGGACGAATTGGAGCATTTTGAAATTTTGATGCGCGCGTACGCGCGCGTCGAGGTGCGCACGCGGATTTTGTCGACATTTTTGTTGACCTTTGACCTAAAATTGATGTATACCAAATATGGTTGATTTTTGATGACTCGTTATCGAGATAAGATAATGACCTGATGTTTACAAAATGGCGCCTGGATGACGTCACGATGACCCCATGACCTTGAAAAGTTACTAGAACTTGATATTATAGGGCCTGATGACTGACAGAAATTGAAGGAAATTGACCATGTCGATTTCGAGTAAACGTTTACACAAAAAGTGTACGGATGAAATAAAAATAAACTAGAAAAGTAATTCGTCATCAGGACGAATTAGGTGATCTGTCTTCAATTCTTATGATCATGCTAATCTTCAATTCAATGATCCAATTTAATGATGTTAATGTAAAATGATGTATTAAGATATGAACTGATGAATGAAGTACTGATGAACTGATATATTGAACTGATGTGAAATGAACTGAATTGATGAGCTAAACTGATGAACTGATGAATGAACTGATAGATTGAACTGTGACCTGAACTGAAGTGATAACTTAACTGATGAACAAAATATTGAGAAATGATTATGATCAAAATCATGATCATAATGAAATTTAATGAAAATATAGATATAGAGAAGGAGAGAGGGAGACGAGTTATTGACATGTAAAAATACATGAGCTGGACCGAGGAAAGAAAGAGGAATCAGAATGCATACACTTTGAAGTAGAGAGGATAGTATAAGGAAACATGGTAGGGGTGAAATAAGAATACAAAGGGCAAAATGAAGAGCTAGTGGAAATTAAAGAAAATTACAATAGATATCGGAGGGAGAACGAGAACCAGAGGCCGGGAAAGGGAGAGGGTGAGAGAGTATACAATGAGAGGCAGAGACAGAGGGAGCTAGGCAGAGCAAGAGAGGGAGACAGAGATAGGGAGAGAGTGAAAGAGTAGAGAGAGATGCAATGAGAGAGCAAGAGAAGGATAGAGGGCAGATCAAGAGAGGGAAGGGAAACAGAGCAAGAGAGAGAGAGAGAGAGCAAGAGAAAGAGATGCAATGGAGAACGATGCTTTTAATATTTCCAGCATAAATAGAATTGAATATTTACTATATTATAGAGAAAGAGAGAAGTTATAGACATGTAAACAATTCTATGTCCGCGGGAGAGACGTAAAGATTGCATATACCTGGGCTGAATAACTGGAAAGTATAAACGTCTGGGAAGGAGACTAAACATCATGAAAATGGGATGATTTGATATATTCCAACAGACTTGGGAGATTAACCCTATAGGTTTAATACACGACAAGGAATCAGATTTCCCATAGGGTTGTACTCAAACGATTGACATTCTTCTCCCATAGATATAACACGCAAAATTAGGCATTTTATTACATTGTTTGTGATTGTATATGATAATATGTTATAATAGTCGAAGAAGATCATAAAATCAAATTTAAAACGACGGCAAAAAAAAAAAAAAAATGACCCACCAGGAATCGAACTTGGGTCGCCGGAATGGGAGGCAAGTGCTATGACCACTATACCAAAATAATCCACATAGACATTACACGTGAACGGAAAATGGAATTCTCAAATCCCACTTTGCAAGTGAAATATGAGCATGATCCCGGCATCTGATCGAAAAATAAAGGGCACACTTGTGATAGCTTATTGTCTCAGCTACAACATACTCAAAGCTCAGCAAAAACAAAACTAAAACGACGGAGATATTGCTCGCGAAAGACGGGAATGTAGAATCCAGTTTTGAAAAAAAGTCATGTCCCATAGAGAATACACGCAAAATGTGAAAAATTGACATGCCTCCTTTAATCGCAAAAATACGCCATGATGCCTTTGTCAAAATGAAAAATCGTGGTGACTGCATTTGTAGAGAATTGTCTCAGCTAGAACATATCAAAATTTGGAAGAAAATCGATCAATATTTACAGAGATACAATCAATTTTCCAAAAATATGCTGACGTCATAATATGCAAATTGAAATTTTGAGTTCGGAGGCCATTATGATGACGTCATGAGTTAATTGAGGGTCAAATGAGACATGAAATCATATCTCCGACTCATAATCTATCCAAATATGAAAAAAATTGGGGTATCCATCCATTCTGAAGAGTTACAATGAGTTTTGTATAGGCATGTTTTTGCCTATGTATTGTGGATAGAGATAGCGCGGTCCGCGGGTGCTGTTATACTTTGACGGACGCTCATTGCGTTATTACTGGTCAGAAAAAGTTAAACAAGGTATCAAAATGCTTGGAAAAATGTGCCAAATATGATGACAGAAAAAATTTGGTGATTTGATGTTGCAAAATGCCAAACGCGCGAAAACGCGCGCGCATAAGTGCGCGCGCAAATTTTGAAAATGCTTAAAATGGCCTGAAACGTGTGCAAACAAAATTTGGGACGAATTGGAGCATTTTGAAATTTTGATGCGCGCGTACGCGCGCGTCGAGGTGCGCACGCGGATTTTGTCGACATTTTTGTTGACCTTTGACCTAAAATTGATGTATACCAAATATGGTTGATTTTTGATGACTCGTTATCGAGATATGATAATGACCTGATGTTTACAAAATGGCGCCTGGATGACGTCACGATGACCCCATGACCTTGAAAAAGTTACTAGAACTTGATATTATAGGGCCTGATGACTGACAGAAATTGAAGGAAATTGACCATGTCGATTTCGAGTAAACGTTTACACAAAAAGTGTACGGATGAAATAAAAATAAACTAGAAAAGTAATTCGTCATCAGGACGAATTAGGTGATCTGTCTTCAATTCTTATGATCATGCTAATCTTCAATTCAATGATCCAATTTAATGATGTTAATGTAAAATGATGTATTAAGATATGAACTGATGAATGAAGTACTGATGAACTGATATATTGAACTGATGTGAAATGAACTGAATTGATGAGCTAAACTGATGAACTGATGAATGAACTGATAGATTGAACTGTGACCTGAACTGAAGTGATAACTTAACTGATGAACAAAATATTGAGAAATGATTATGATCAAAATCATGATCATAATGAAATTTAATGAAAATATAGATATAGAGAAGGAGAGAGGGAGACGAGTTATTGACATGTAAAAATACATGAGCTGGACCGAGGAAAGAAAGAGGAATCAGAATGCATACACTTTGAAGTAGAGAGGATAGTATAAGGAAACATGGTAGGGGTGAAATAAGAATACAAAGGGCAAAATGAAGAGCTAGTGGAAATTAAAGAAAATTACAATAGATATCGGAGGGAGAACGAGAACCAGAGGCCGGGAAAGGGAGAGGGTGAGAGAGTATACAATGAGAGGCAGAGACAGAGGGAGCTAGGCAGAGCAAGAGAGGGAGACAGAGATAGGGAGAGAGTGAAAGAGTAGAGAGAGAGATGCAATGAGAGAGCAAGAGAAGGATAGAGGGCAGATCAAGAGAGGGAAGGAAACAGAGCAAGAGAGAGAGAGAGAGAGCAAGAGAAAGAGATGCAATGGAGAACGATGCTTTTAATATTTCCAGCATAAATAGAATTGAATATTTACTATATTATAGAGAAAGAGAGAAGTTATAGACATGTAAACAATTCTATGTCCGCGGGAGAGACGTAAAGATTGCATATACCTAGGCTGAATAACTGGAAAGTATAAACGTCTGGGAAGGAGACTAAACATCATGAAAATGGGATGATTTGATATATTCCAACAGACTTGGGAGATTAACCCTATAGGTTTAATACACGACAAGGAATCAGATTTCCCATAGGGTTGTACTCAAACGATTGACATTCTTCTCCCATAGATATAACACGCAAAATTAGGCATTTTATTACATTGTTTGTGATTGTATATGATAATATGTTATAATAGTCGAAGAAGATCATAAAATCAAATTTAAAACGACGGCAAAAAAAAAAAAAAATGACCCACCAGGAATCGAACTTGGGTCGCCGGAATGGGAGGCAAGTGCTATGACCACTATACCAAAATAATCCACATAGACATTACACGTGAACGGAAAATGGAATTCTCAAATCCCACTTTGCAAGTGAAATATGAGCATGATCCCGGCATCTGATCGAAAAATAAAGGGCACACTTGTGATAGCTTATTGTCTCAGCTACAACATACTCAAAGCTCAGCAAAACAAAACTAAAACGACGGAGATATTGCTCGCGAAAGACGGGAATGTAGAATCCAGTTTTGGAAAAAGTCATGTCCCATAGAGAATACACGCAAAATGTGAAAAATTGACATGCCTCCTTTAATCGCAAAAATACGCCATGATGCCTTTGTCAAAATGAAAAATCGTGGTGACTGCATTTGTAGAGAATTGTCTCAGCTAGAACATATCAAAATTTGGAAGAAAATCGATCAATATTTACAGAGATACAATCAATTTTCCAAAAATATGCTGACGTCATAATATGCAAATTGAAATTTTGAGTTTGGAGGCCATTATGATGACGTCATGAGTTAATTGAGGGTCAAATGAGACATGAAATCATATCTCCGACTCATAATCTATCCAAATATGAAAAAAATTGGGGTATCCATCCATTCTGAAGAGTTACAATGAGTTTTGTATAGGCATGTTTTTGCCTATGTATTGTGGATAGAGATAGCGCGGTCCGCGGGTGCTGTTATACTTTGACGGACGCTCATTGCGTTATTACTGGTCAGAAAAAGTGAACAAGGTATCAAAATGCTTGGAAAAATATGCCAAATATGATGACAGAAAAATTTGGCGATTCTATGTTGCAAAATGCCAAACGCGCGAAAACGCGCGCATAAGTGCGCGCGCAAATTTTGAAAATGCTTAAAATGGCCTGAAACGTGTGCAAACAAAATTTGGGACGAATTGGAGCATTTTGAAATTTTGATGCGCGCGTACGCGCGCGTCGAGGTGCGCACGCGGATTTTGTCGACATTTTTGTTGACCTTTGACCTAAAATTGATGTATACCAAATATGGTTGATTTTTGATGACTCGTTATCGAGATAAGATAATGACCTGATGTTTACAAAATGGCGCCTGGATGACGTCACGATGACCCCATGACCTTGAAAAGTTACTAGAACTTGATATTATAGGGCCTGATGACTGACAGAAATTTGAAGGAAATTGACCATGTCGATTTCGAGTAAACGTTTACACAAAAAAGTGTACGGATGAAATAAAAATAAATAAATAATAAATAAATAAATAAATAAAGAAAGAAAATTCTGACAAAATCAATAGGTGATCTGTCAATGACAGATCACCTAACTAGAAAAGTAATTCGTCATGAGGACGAATTAGGTGGTCTGTCTTTAAATCTGGTGAACGCTGATCTTGTTTAGGATTGTCACAGCTACAACATATCGAAATTTGGAAGAAAATCGATCAATATTTACAGAGATACAATCAAATTTCCATTAATATGCTGACGTCATAATAAGAAAATTCTTTTTGAGTTTCAAGGCCGTTATGATGATGTCACGATATACTTAAGGGCCAAATGAGACATGAAATCATATCTCCGACTCATTCTTTATCCAAATTTAAAAAAATTGGGATCACCAGGTATCCCAAAGCGCCGTTTACTAATGTGTTTCAATTCGTGTTTCTCTCCATGGTAAACATGGTAGGGGTGAAATAAGAATAAAAAGAGCAAAGGGTAGAGCTATAGAAAATTAAAGAACATTACAAGACATCATAGAGGGAGAACGAGAACCAGAGGCGGGAAAGGGAAAGGGTGAGAGAGAAGAAAAAGAGAAGGGCAGAGGCAGCGAGAGACAGGGAAAGAAAATAAGAGTGAGGCATGGCAAAAGAGGTAGAGGGAGGCACAAAGAGAGAGAGAGAGATAGGGTAAAAGAGTATAGAAAGAGAGAGAGAGAGAGATGCAGAGACAGAGCAAGAGAAGGAGGGGGCAAACAAGAGAGGGGAAGAAAAACAATGCAAGAGAGAGAAGTATCTAAGTATCTAAGTATCTTCTCCCGGTTCGGAGGTTGACTGTAACATCTTTCCATTTCACTCTATCTTCTGCCATTCTAGTGCACTCTTTTAGTCCACTCCAGTTCTTGACATTCTCTTCCCAGTTGATTCTGGGTCTTGCTCTCGGTCTAGTTCCTTCCACCCTTCCCTCCAACACATCCTTTAAGAGGCTCTGGTGCCTTTTAACATGACCAAAGTATTTCACTTTTCTCTCTTTAACTAATCCTACCAGTGCAATTTGTTTACGCCCTGCCATGTGCAATATCTCTATGTCTGTTTTCATTCGTTTCCAGGTTATTTTCATTTTTCTTCTGTAAATTCACATTTCAAAAGATGTTATTCTATTTTCAATGGCCTTGCTTATTGTCCATGTTTCTGCTCCATACAGACCATACATAACAGTTTACTAGTCTTAACCTAAGCGCAAATTTCACCTTTCTATCTGTGAATGAGTATTTCATTGCCAGAAATGTATTCCTAGCTATTTCTATTCTTCTTTTTTTTCTGCTTCGCATCTGGCATCATCTGTGATATTTTGTCCTAAGTAGATGTCATTACTGACCTGCTCAATAATATGTCCATCGAGTTTCAAACAGATTCTAGGCGTATTCTCTGTTCTACTAAAAATCATAGACTTAGTTTTCTTGACATTCATGCATATATAGACCAAACTCTTCACTTTTGACTTTTACAATATCAAATACATGTTGTAAATCTGCTTTATTCTCTGCGCAAAGTACAGTGTCGTCAGCACAACGTAAATTATTAATATTTACACCCCCAATACTAACACCTTTCATATCTGAAATTTCCCTGAATACCAACTCTGTGCACAAGTTGAACAGAGATGGGGACATTGCGCATCCCTGACGTACTCCTCTTTTGATTTTTGTGTAACCTGTAATTTCATTGTTAATTTTGCTGTCTGCTCCCAGTAAAGTTTAGATATGAGACGTATGTTTTTACCATCCAGATTAATTTTTTGTAAGCTTTCAATCAATTTGGCGTGGTGAATTTTGTCGAATGCTTTAGAGTAGTCAATAAAGCACACATATAGTTCTTTGTTTACTAGCTGCAATATACCTTTCTGTCATCATTCTCATACAGAATATGGCTTCTCTAGTACCACTTTGAGGTCCGAAACCAAACTGTTTCTTTCCTACTTCATTGTCAATTTGAAATTTTATTTTGTCGAGAATGATCTTTAAGAGCAACTTGGTTACATGGCTCATAAGGCTACTTGTCCGGAAATCTTCACATACACTTGCCTTAGGCTTCTTTGGAATTGTCACAAATATCGACTTTTTCAGATCTTCAGGAATATGACCTGTATTGTATATCATTTGGCAAATACTAGTCAAATGTTCAATCCCAAATTCTTTTAAGGCCACAAGTTCATCCCGTGTAATCCCATCCGGGCCTTCGGATTAAGCTCCCAGTGAATGCAGAGCATGTTTAACTGCTGGTTCGAGTATACTTGGACCCTCGTTGTCAGTGATTGGAAGTTATTGACCTCTGTCATCATCAAATAGGTCTTGGATATATTCTTCCCATCTTTGTTTAATATCTTCCTTTTCAAAGAGGAAGATGTTCCATCTTTGTTCTTGATACATCCGCTTGCTGCCTTGTTTTCTTCTTTTTAAAATGCTTGATTTCTCTGTGCATTTCATTTGTTTGGTTTGTCTTGGAGAAATGCTCTATTGTAACAAATTTTTGAGTTAGCCATTCTTCTTTTGCTTTTTACATTCATTATCAATTACCTTATTGATGTCTCTGTATGATTTGGAGTTTCTGACTTGCTTTTGCCTCTCCTGCATCAAGTTCAGAAACTTTTCTGTCATCCATGGTTGTTTTGCTGGTTTCTTTTTAGTTGGTAGTGTCTTATTTCCATGCTGAATGCTTTTGTCCAAGCATTTCCATTCCACTTCTAGTTTCTTAACCAATAGACAGATTAACACTATATAGGTTTAATCAATAACAAGGAATCAGATTTCCCATAGGGTTGCACGCAAACTATTGACATTCCTCTCCCAGAGAAATAACGTGCAAAATTAGGCATTCTATTACGTTGTTTGTGATTGTATATGTTATGACAGTGGAAGAGGTGATCAAATCATATGTAAAAACAGAACCAAAAATAAATTTTTAAAATGACCCACGGGGAATCAAAGCTTAGAGCCTGGGTCGATTGAATGGGAGGCAAGCGCTTTAACCAATGGACCAAAATATTTCTCATAGACTTAACAAGCAAAGCTGACAAACGGCCTTAGCATAGTCGCGATTTCAACATTCAATTGAAAATTTCGACATGTTCCCATCGTCTGATCAAAAAAAAAGCACGGTTTTTATAGCCCATAGTCTCAGCTATAACATACCCAAATTTGGGAGAAAATAGAGCACAAATAAGCTAGATAGTGCTCAAAGATTAATGTCATGTAGATTCATGATGTGAACGAAATTCACCGTCCATAGACATAACACGCAAATTAAGAAAATTCTGACATGTCATCTTCAAATGAAATTTTCACCATGATAACGTCATCAAAATGAAAAATGATGTGCACTAATCTTGTAGAGAATTGTCTTAACTACATCATATCGAAATTTAAAAGAAAATTGATCAATATTGAGAGAGATACGATCAATTTTCCATAAATATGCTGACGTCATAATATGCAAATTCGTTTTTGAGTTCCAAGGCCATTATGATGATGTCACGATATATATAATGGCCAAATGAGACCAGAAATCATATCTCCGACTCATGATCTAATCAAATATGAAAAAAATTGAAGGTCCCCGTGCATCCCAAAGAGCTATAATGGATTTTGTATAGGCATGTTTTTGCCCATATATGCTATGTATTACAAGAGCTCGCGCGCACGGACATGTTTCTTGAACGGACGCTCATTCCGTTATTAATGGTCATAAAAGGATAAACATGGTATCAAATTGTTCAGAAAAAAATGAGGAACATCATGTCAAAAATAAACTAGGAGGAATTATTTTCGTTCGGCCGTCACGAACGAAAACGCGCGAAATTCGCGTTTTCGCGTTTTGCGAAATGCTTAAAATGACCTGAAACGTATGCAAAATGAATTTGAGACGATTTTGAGCATTTTTAAATTTGCGCGCACTGACGCGCGGACGTACGCGCGCGCGTTTATTGACCTGAAATTGACCGGACGGATATTGACCTTGATCATGGTAAATATGAATGAGAAATGACTTTCTGTTATGAAGTTATGATCGTTTGTGATTTTCAGAAAATATCACAAAATGGCGCCTGGATGACGTCACGATGACTCCATGACCTTGAGAAGGTTACTGGAACTTGATATTATAGGGCCTGATGACTGACAGAAATTCGAAGGAAATTGACCATGTCGATTTCGAGTAAACGTTTACACAAAAAAGTGTACGGAAGAAATAATAAAGAAAGAAAATTCTGACGAAATCAATAGGTAGTCTGTCGTTGACAGACCACCTAATAATACGTACGTATCACCTAATGCATGGTTCCTGCAAAGTTCTACCGAATTCGCAATTTCAACTTTCAATTGAAAGTTTTGACATGATCCCAACATCTGATCAAAAACCAAAAGCACGGTTTTTATAGCCCATAGTCTCAGCTATAACATACCCAAATTTGGGAGAAAATAGAGCACAAATAAGCTAGATAGTGCTCAAAGATTAATGTCATGTAGATTCATGATGTGAACGAAATTCACCGTCCATAGACATAACACGCAAATTAAGAAAATTCTGACATGTCATCTTCAAATGAAATTTTCACCATGATAACGTCATCAAAATGAAAAATGATGTGCACTAATCTTGTAGAGAATTGTCTTAACTACATCATATCGAAATTTAAAAGAAAATTGATCAATATTGAGAGAGATACGATCAATTTTCCATAAATATGCTGACGTCATAATATGCAAATTCGTTTTTGAGTTCCAAGGCCATTATGATGATGTCACGATATATATAATGGCCAAATGAGACCAGAAATCATATCTCCGACTCATGATCTAATCAAATATGAAAAAAATTGAAGGTCCCCGTGCATCCCAAAGAGCTATAATGGATTTTGTATAGGCATGTTTTTGCCCATATATGCTATGTATTACAAGAGCTCGCGCGCACGGACATGTTTCTTGAACGGACGCTCATTCCGTTATTAATGGTCATAAAAGGATAAACATGGTATCAAATTGTTCAGAAAAAATGAGGAACATCATGTCAAAAATAAACTAGGAGGAATTATTTTTCGTTCGGCCGTCACGAACGAAAACGCGCGAAATTCGCGTTTTCGCGTTTTTGCGAAATGCTTAAAATGACCTGAAACGTATGCAAAATGAATTTGAGACGATTTTGAGCATTTTTAAATTTGCGCGCACTGACGCGCGGACGTACGCGCGCGCGCGTTTATTGACCTGAAATTGACCGGACGGATATTGACCTTGATCATGGTAAATATGAATGAGAAATGACTTTCTGTTATGAAGTTATGATCGTTTGTGATTTTCAGAAAATATCACAAAATGGCGCCTGGATGACGTCACGATGACTCCATGACCTTGAGAAGGTTACTGGAACTTGATATTATAGGGCCTGATGACTGACAGAAATTCGAAGGAAATTGACCATGTCGATTTCGAGTAAACGTTTACACAAAAAAGTGTACGGAAGAAATAATAAAGAAAGAAAATTCTGACGAAATCAATAGGTAGTCTGTCGTTGACAGACCACCTAATAATACGTACGTATCACCTAATGCATGGTTCCTGCAAAGTTCTACCGAATTCGCAATTTCAACTTTCAATTGAAAGTTTTGACATGATCCCAACATCTGATCAAAAACCAAAAGCACGGTTTTATAGCCCATAGTCTCAGCTATAACATACCCAAATTTGGGAGAAAATAGAGCACAAATAAGCTAGATAGTGCTCAAAGATTAATGTCATGTAGATTCATGATGTGAACGAAATTCACCGTCCATAGACATAACACGCAAATTAAGAAAATTCTGACATGTCATCTTCAAATGAAATTTTCACCATGATAACGTCATCAAAATGAAAAATGATGTGCACTAATCTTGTAGAGAATTGTCTTAACTACATCATATCGAAATTTAAAGAAAATTGATCAATATTGAGAGATACGATCAATTTTCCATAAATATGCTGACGTCATAATATGCAAATTCGTTTTTGAGTTCCAAGGCCATTATGATGATGTCACGATATATATAATGGCCAAATGAGACCAGAAATCATATCTCCGACTCATGATCTAATCAAATATGAAAAAAATTGAAGGTCCCCGTGCATCCCAAAGAGCTATAATGGATTTTGTATAGGCATGTTTTTGCCCATATATGCTATGTATTACAAGAGCTCGCGCGCACGGACATGTTTCTTGAACGGACGCTCATTCCGTTATTAATGGTCATAAAAGGATAAACATGGTATCAAATTGTTCAGAAAAAATGAGGAACATCATGTCAAAAATAAACTAGGAGGAATTATTTTTCGTTCGGCCGTCACGAACGAAAACGCGCGAAAATTCGCGTTTTCGCGTTTTTGCGAAATGCTTAAAATGACCTGAAACGTATGCAAAATGAATTTGAGACGATTTTGAGCATTTTAAATTTGCGCGCGCACTGACGCGCGGACGTACGCGCGCGCGCGCGTTTATTGACCTGAAATTGACCGGACGGATATTGACCTTGATCATGGTAAATATGAATGAGAAATGACTTTCTGTTATGAAGTTATGATCGTTTGTGATTTTCAGAAAATATCACAAAATGGCGCCTGGATGACGTCACGATGACTCCATGACCTTGAGAAGGTTACTGGAACTTGATATTATAGGGCCTGATGACTGACAGAAATTCGAAGGAAATTGACCATGTCGATTTCGAGTAAACGTTTACACAAAAAGTGTACGGAAGAAATAATAAAGAAAGAAAATTCTGACGAAATCAATAGGTAGTCTGTCGTTGACAGACCACCTAATAATACGTACGTATCACCTAATGCATGGTTCCTGCAAAGTTCTACCGAATTCGCAATTTCAACTTTCAATTGAAAGTTTTGACATGATCCCAACATCTGATCAAAAACCAAAAGCACGGTTTTATAGCCCATAGTCTCAGCTATAACATACCCAAATTTGGGAGAAAATAGAGCACAAATAAGCTAGATAGTGCTCAAAGATTAATGTCATGTAGATTCATGATGTGAACGAAATTCACCGTCCATAGACATAACACGCAAATTAAGAAAATTCTGACATGTCATCTTCAAATGAAATTTTCACCATGATAACGTCATCAAAATGAAAATGATGTGCACTAATCTTGTAGAGAATTGTCTTAACTACATCATATCGAAATTTAAAGAAAATTGATCAATATTGAGAGAGATACGATCAATTTTCCATAAATATGCTGACGTCATAATATGCAAATTCGTTTTTGAGTTCCAAGGCCATTATGATGATGTCACGATATATAATGGCCAAATGAGACCAGAAATCATATCTCCGACTCATGATCTAATCAAATATGAAAAAAATTGAAGGTCCCCGTGCATCCCAAAGAGCTATAATGGATTTTGTATAGGCATGTTTTTGCCCATATATGCTATGTATTACAAGAGCTCGCGCGCACGGACATGTTTCTTGAACGGACGCTCATTCCGTTATTAATGGTCATAAAAGGATAAACATGGTATCAAATTGTTCAGAAAAAATTGAGGAACATCATGTCAAAAATAAACTAGGAGGAATTATTTTTCGTTCGGCCGTCACGAACGAAAACGCGCGAAATTCGCGTTTTCGCGTTTTTTGCGAAATGCTTAAAATGACCTGAAACGTATGCAAAATGAATTTGAGACGATTTTGAGCATTTTTAAATTTGCGCGCGCACTGACGCGCGGACGTACGCGCGCGCGCGTTTATTGACCTGAAATTGACCGGACGGATATTGACCTTGATCATGGTAAATATGAATGAGAAATGACTTTCTGTTATGAAGTTATGATCGTTTGTGATTTTCAGAAAATATCACAAAATGGCGCCTGGATGACGTCACGATGACTCCATGACCTTGAGAAGGTTACTGGAACTTGATATTATAGGGCCTGATGACTGACAGAAATTCGAAGGAAATTGACCATGTCGATTTCGAGTAAACGTTTACACAAAAAGTGTACGGAAGAAATAATAAAGAAAGAAAATTCTGACGAAATCAATAGGTAGTCTGTCGTTGACAGACCACCTAATAAATGTAATTCGTCATGAGGACGAATTAGGTGGTCTGTTATGTAATCTGAATAACTGATCTTGTAGAAAATTGTCTTAGCTACAACATATCAACATTTGTGAGAAAATCGATCCATATTTACAGAGATACAATCAATTTTCCATAAATATGCTGACGTCATAATATGCAAATTCGTAATTGAGTTCCAAGGCCAAAGGGCAAAGGGCAGAGCTATAGAAAATTAAGGAACATTACAAGACATAATAGAAGGAGAACGAGAACCAGAGGCAGAGGCAGAGGTGAGAGAGAAGAAAAAGAGAAGGGCAGAGGCAGAGGGAGACAGAGCAAGAGAATAAGAGGAGGCAAGGCAAGAGGTCGAGGTAGAGGAGGCAGAGAGAGGAGAGGAGTAAAAGTAGAGAGAGATATATATGCAGAGACAGAGCAAGAAGGAGAGCTAGGGGCAAAATAAGAGAGAAGGGAAACAGAGCAAGGAGGAGAACTTGAAGAGAGAGAGATGCAATGGAGAACGATGCATTCAATATATCCAGCATAAAAAGAATTTAATATAGAGAAAGAGAGAAGTATAGACAAGTAAACAATTCTATGTCCACAGAGAGACGTAAACATGCATATACCTTGGGCTGAATAACTGGAAAAGTAAAACGTCTGGGAAGGAGACTAGCAAGGTGATTTGATATTGTAGCAGAGTTGGAGATAAACCTATATTAGGTTTAATACCAGATTTCCCATAGGGTTGTACTCAAACGATTGACATTCTTCTCCCATAGATATAACACGCAAATTGGGCATTTTATTACATTGTTTGTGATTGTATATGATAATATGTTATAATAGTCGAAGAAGATCATAAAATCAAATCTAAAACGACGGCAAAAAAAAAAAAATGACCCACCAGGAATCGAACTTGGGTCGCCGGAATGGGAGGCAAGTGCTATGACCACTATACCAAAATAATCCACATAGACATTACACGTGAACGGAAAATGGAATTCTCAAATCTCACTTTGCAAGTGAAATATGAGCATGATCCCGGCATCTGATCGAAAAATAAAGGGCACACTTGTGATAGCTTATTGTCTCAGCTACAACATACTCAAAGCTCAGCAAAAACAAAACTAAAACGACGGAGATATTGCTCGCGAAAGACGGAATGTAGAATCCAGTTTTGAGAAAAAGTCATGTCCATAGAGAATACACGCAAAATGTGAAAAATTGACATGCCTCCTTTAATCGAAAAAATATGCCATGATGCCTTTGTCAAAATCAAAAATCGTGAGACTGCATTTGTAGAGAATTGTCTCAGCTACAACATATCAAAATTTGGAAGAAAATCAATCAATATTTACAGAATACGATCAATTTTCCAAAAATTATGACGTCATAATATGCAAATTCAAATTTTGAGTTCATAGGCCAATATGATGACGTCAGAACATACGATTGGACAAATGAGACATGAAATCATATCTCCATTTCATAATCTATCAAAAATGAAAAAAATTGGGGGTATTTAGGCATTCTGACGAGCTATGGCGGATTTTATATAGACATGTTTTTACCCTTATTACATTATATTGCCCATTGACGCGCGCACGAATTTTAAAGTTTGACGGACGCGTGGCATTATGGAAGGTCGAGAATGACTGGAAATAGTTCAAATTGTCAAAAATAGTGTCAGGAATACAAACCATGCGAAAAAACGGCGTTTTACGTTTTGTACGCGGTGCGCGCGCAAAACGCGCGCGCGCACGGACGGAAATTTTGAAATGCTTAAAATGACCTGATTCGTACTCTCGTTTAATAGATAAGTGATTTTGAGCATTTTAAAATTTTGACGCGCGCGCGCGCGCGTCGTGACTATGCGACCTTTGATGACATGACCTGTTGACCTTGACCTGATATATGTGATATGAATATGAATTACCTTTGATGAATCATGAAGATATGATTGATGTGATTTCACAAAATGGCGCCTGGATGACGTCACGATGACCTGATGACCTTGAAAATGTTCCTGTCACGTCTTATGACAATGACCTATGACTGTGCCAAAATTGAAGGAAATTGACTGAACCGATCTTGAGTTATCCTCTACACAAAAAGTGTAGGAAATAAAAATAAATAAAGAAAGAAAATTCTGACGAAATCAAAAGGTGATCTGTCGTTGACAGATCACCTAATAATACGTACGTATCACCTAATGCATGGTTCCTGCAAAGTTCTACCGAATTCGCAATTTCAACTTTCAATTGAAAGTTTTGACATGATCCCAACATCTGATCAAAACCAAAAGCACGGTTTTATAGCCCATAGTCTCAGCTATAACATACCCAAATTTGGGAGAAAATAGAGCACAAATAAGCTAGATAGTGCTCAAAGATTAATGTCATGTAGATTCATGATGTGAACGAAATTCACCGTCCATAGACATAACACGCAAATTAAGAAAATTCTGACATGTCATCTTCAAATGAAATTTTCACCATGATAACGTCATCAAAATGAAAAATGATGTGCACTAATCTTGTAGAGAATTGTCTTAACTACAACATATCGAAATTTAAAGAAAATTGATCAATATTTACAGAGATACGATCAATTTTCCATAAATATGCTGACGTCATAATATGCAAATTCGTTTTTTGAGTTCCAAGGCCATTATGATGATGTCACGATATATATAATGGCCAAATGAGACAGAAATCATATCTCCGACTCATGATCTATCAAATATGAAAAAATTGAGGTCCCATGCATCCCAAAGAGCTATAATGGATTTTGTATAGGCATGTTTTTGCCCATATATGCTATGTATTACAAGAGCTCGCGCGCACGGACATGTTTCTTGAACGGACGCTCATTCCGTTATTAATGGTCATAAAAGGATAAACATGGTATCAAATTGTTCAGAAAAAATGAGGAACATCATGTCAAAAAAAACTAGGAGGAATATTTTCGTTCGGCCGTCACGAACGAAAACGCGCGAAATTCGCGTTTTCGCGTTTTGCGAAATGCTTAAAATGACCTGAAACGTATGCAAAATGAATTTGAGACGATTTTGAGCATTTTTAAATTTGCGCGCGCACTGACGCGCGGACGTACGCGCGCGCGTTTATTGACCTGAAATTGACCGGACGGATATTGACCTTGATCATGGTAAATATGAATGAGAAATGACTTTCTGTTATGAAGTTATGATCGTTTGTGATTTTCAGAAAATATCACAAAATGGCGCCTGGATGACGTCACGATGACTCCATGACCTTGAGAAGGTTACTGGAACTTGATATTATAGGGCCTGATGACTGACAGAAATTCGAAGGAAATTGACCATGTCGATTTCGAGTAAACGTTTACACAAAAAAAGTGTACGGAAGAAATAATAAAGAAAGAAAATTCTGACGAAATCAATAGGTAGTCTGTCGTTGACAGACCACCTATAATACGTACGTATCACCTAATGCATGGTTCCTGCAAAGTTCTACCGAATTCGCAATTTCAACTTTCAATTGAAAGTTTTGACATGATCCCAACATCTGATCAAAAACCAAAAGCACGGTTTTATAGCCCATAGTCTCAGCTATAACATACCCAAATTTGGGAGAAAATAGAGCACAAATAAGCTAGATAGTGCTCAAAGATTAATGTCATGTAGATTCATGATGTGAACGAAATTCACCGTCCATAGACATAACACGCAAATTAAGAAAATTCTGACATGTCATCTTCAAATGAAATTTTCACCATGATAACGTCATCAAAATGAAAAATGATGTGCACTAATCTTGTAGAGAATTGTCTCAACTACAACATATCAAAATTTAAAAGAAATCGATCAATATTACAGAGATACAATCAATTTTCCATAAATATGCTGACGTCATAATATGCAAATTCGTTTTTGAGTTCCAAGGCCATTATGATGATGTCACGATATATATAATGGCCAAATGAGACATGAAATCATATCTCCGACTCATATCTATCAAATGAAAAAAATTGAAGGTCCCATGCATCCCAAAGAGCTATAATGGATTTTGTATAGGCATGTTTTTGCCCATATATGCTATGTATTACAAGAGCTCGCGCGCACGGACATGTTTCTTGAACGGACGCTCATTCCGTTATTAATGGTCATAAAAGGATAAACATGGTATCAAATTGTTCAGAAAAAATGAGAATATCATGTCAAAAATAAACTAGGAGGAATTATTTTCGTTCGGCCGTCACGAACGAAAACGCGCGAAAATTCGCGTTTTTTTGCGAAATGCTTAAAATGGCCTGAAACGTATGCAAAATGAATTTGAGACGATTTTGAGCATTTTAAATTTGCGCGCGCTGACGCGCGGACGTACGCATGCGCGCGCGTTTATTGACCTGAAATTGACCGGACGGATATTGACCTTGATCATGATAAATATGAATGAGAAATGACTTTCCGTTATGAAGATATGATCGTTTGTGATTTTCAGAAAATATCACAAAATGGCGCCTGGATGACGTCACGATGACTCCATGACCTTGAAGGTTACTGGAACTTGATATTATAGGGCTGATGACTGACAGAATTCGAAGGAAATTGACCATGTCGATTTCGAGTAAACGTTACACAAAAGTGTACGGAAGAAATAATAAAGAAAGAAAATTCTGACGAAATCAATAGGTAGTCTGTCGTTGACAGACCACCTAATAATCGTACGTATCACCTAATGCATGGTTCCTGCAAAGTTCTACCGAATTCGCAATTTCAACTTTCAATTGAAAGTTTGACATGATCCCAACATCTGATCAAAACCAAAAGCACGGTTTTTATAGCCCATAGTCTCAGCTATAACATACCCAAATTTGGGAGAAAATAGAGCACAAATAAGCTAGATAGTGCTCAAAGATTAATGTCATGTAGATTCATGATGTGAACGAAATTCACTCCATAGACATAACACGCAAATTAAGAAAATTCTGACATGTCATCTTCAAATGAAATTTTCACCATGATAACGTCATCAAAATGAAAAATGATGTGCACTAATCTTGTAGAGAATTGTCTTAACTACATCATATCGAAATTTAAAGAAAATTGATCAATATTGAGAGAGATACGATCAATTTTCCATAAATATGCTGACGTCATAATATGCAAATTCGTTTTTGAGTTCCAAGGCCATTATGATGATGTCACGATATATATAATGGCCAAATGAGACCAGAAATCATATCTCCGACTCATGATCTAATCAAATATGAAAAAAAATTGAAGGTCCCGTGCATCCCAAAGAGCTATAATGGATTTTGTATAGGCATGTTTTTGCCCATATATGCTATGTATTACCAGAGCTCGCGCGCACGGACATGTTTCTTGAACGGACGCTCATTCCGTTATTAATGGTCATAAAAGGATAAACATGGTATCAAATTGTTCGAAAAAATGAGGAACATCATGTCAAAAATAAACTAGGAGGAATTTTTCGTTCGGCCGTCACGAACGAAAACGCAATTCGCGTTTTCGCGTTTTTTGCGAAATGCTTAAAATGACCTGAAACGTATGCAAAATGAATTTGAGACGATTTTGAGCATTTTAAATTTGCGCGCACTGACGCGCGGACGTACGCACGCGCGCGCGTTTATTGACCTGAAATTGACCGGACGGATATTGACCTTGATCATGGTAAATATGAATGAGAAATGACTTTCTGTTATGAAGTTATGATCGTTTGTGATTTTCAGAAAATATCACAAAATGGCGCCTGGATGACGTCACGATGACTCCATGACCTTGAAGGTTACTGGAACTTGATATTATAGGCCTGATGACTGACAGAAATTCGAAATTGACCATGTCGATTTCGAGTAAACGTTTACACAAAAAAGTGTACGGAAGAAATAATAAAGAAAGAAAATTCTGACGAAATCAATAGGTAGTCTGTCGTTGACAGACCACCTAATAATT
>CP137670.1:2284750-2314507 GCA_037976565.1 Mesocentrotus franciscanus | reverse complement strand
GTTGATACTTATAGAGAATATTTTCCAATCTTGAAGTACTTATCCTATCCCTTCACCTCAATCTTTCATTATTCTTTACACTACCATTCTGAAAAAGTATAAAATCTTTGCTTTAAAAACGTCAGAGCATTATGTTGAATTATAAATGTGCAATAATTACAGCTTTGAAACCAAGAAAGAATCATATGCAACAAACATACATGTACATGTACATATTCACATCATTATGGATACTCTTGCATACAAAAAGAAATTTGAAGCTATCCTCCCATTTTTTCTTCTAAATATCCCATGAGGTATAAAATACCTTTTAGATTCAATGGCGATTTAATTAATTCATTGATGTAATTACACATAAGCATACTGAAATATTGCAAATGAAAAAGCATTGTTTATGTGCTATAAAGCAACATTAATGGTGGGACTATTCCTTTGAAAGTAAGGATAAATGATCCAATATAATGTCTAACTATCTGATTCTTGGCTTCAAGATCCAATATAATCAGTGCACTTTTGAATGGATGGTGTTCGTTCCTGACTGCAAGGCTGCACATGTGTGTTACTTGATTGAAGGATTTTATTGAATATTATCCATTCTCACAGTCCAAAGACTGAATTGCAATGGTAACAACAGTTGAAAATATATATACCGTACATGATAAAAGCAATTGTACAATAATTATTAAAGCAGTCCAAGCAATCAACTGTATACAATGAAATTCAAATAAAAGTGATCAAATGACAATAATAATGACAACTTTTGTTAAGTTTGACTAATAAGTAAGCAATGAAAATCTTAACTTAAACATTCTAAAAATATACTATTGAAATTAACATTAAAACCATTACTATTAAAAATTCGACATGCAGAAGGGTTGATTTTGTGTCATTGGTAGAAAATATTGAAATATTGGAATCAAATTTCGTAATGAATTAAGAAATAATGTGAATAATATTGCAAATTCGCGAAGAATGTTAAAATTTGTTGATAATCAAAATAAAACAAACATATTGCAATGGCTAAATCCTCTGTGATCGGTGTGAATTCGTTCATATTCCAATCATAATCGTTATTAAAATTCAATGCAATTAATATAAATATTAATTCACAATTAAATAGGAAATAATTGAAAATTGATTACAAAATTCAATTATTAAACACCTATTGCACAATCACTGGCAAATACACCCCAAAAATGTTTTCATGCATCTCACTATATGTTACAGCAAGAGTAAATGTCAGCAGGCCCGTAGCCAGGGGGGGGCACATGCCCCCTAAAAATTTCCAAGATCACACACCCCTCCTCATAGACCCCTCCCCAGGACGTCGATCAATTACATGTATGTGCCCCTCCCCCTCCCCCAAACATCAAACTCTGGCTACGGCCCTGAATGTCAGACAAACAAAATTAATGACATCAGAAAAATGTTCATTCAGAGTCCTTACCAAGTAAGGAAGAGTGCTATTTCTTAGTCTTTCTTTTCGGCATTTAAAGTCTCTCAATCTTTCACTGTGTTTTAACCGTCGATTCGTGCTCTGCATCTCTGGGAGCCAGTCGCGAAAGTGCTTGTAAAGCGATTCTGTGAACCTTAGGGCAAGATGTTCCTTCTGTCAGAGAGGGATTGCAGACCTTAACTCTAGAGGGCATGTTCATAGCTGTGGTATTGATCGTGAAAATGATACGGAGGGCTCTTTTCTGGACTCTCTCGATATCATTGGCCTCTTCAGATGTAATGGATGAATTCCAAACTGGAACACAGTACTCAAGCACAGGTTGAATGTAGCACGTATAAATAGTGAGGTCGTCTTCCACAGGGGCGGGATAACACTTTAGGGCCCGAATGACGTAGAATTTTCTTGATGCCCTGCCTGTGATATCACGAACGTGGCTGTCCCAACGTAGGTTATGCTGCAGTATGACACCCAGAAGCTTTACCTCTTTGACTTTGTGCAGAGTTGCATCATCTAACTCAAGATGCATAGGTGGAGGTTCGGTCTGTGAGAAGGACACTCTCATCAATTTGCACTTTGACGAGTTGATGCGAAGTTCGTTATCCGAACACCACTGATGGAACAGAGCAGCTCTTTGCTTGATCTAGTCTGCAGCTTTCCGCAGAAGATATATCCTCGACATATTTCCATCTGGATATATACCTGCTGCATCTGTCAATACGTCATTAATCAACACAAGGAAAATTGCTGGCCCAAGGCGAGTAGCCTGGGGTACACCTCCAACTGGAGAAAGAGAAGATGAAAGTACTCCGTTGTATCTTGTCATCTGTTCTCGTCCATGAAGAAAGCTACTGATCCATGGCAGCCTGCATAGAGAAATAAGAAAATGATAGTATGGATAGTAAAAATACAATCGTGCAAACAAATCAAATGGATTCTATTGGGGTTTTACAAAAGGTCTCAAATAAAATAAAAAATCATATCAATTCTATATTAACCTAACAATTAAAGTGGGATAGATCTCTATTTCAAATTCATGTATGCTCCAAAGCCTTTCTTTAGGAATGAATGAATGCATCTAATTAAGTACACAAACTGATCAATATCGAACATGTCATTATATCAAATCCCTAGATATCATTCTTCATATACTGTATAGAGAGAATGACTGGAAATTCAATTTTCAATATATATTTAATGGGTATCCTCCTTCAAATGTGGAAGACATTCTCTTATACTGTAACCCCTTTGACATAATAATCTAATGGCCATGGCATTTTTCTATCTAAACATATAATTTTGAATAAAAATACCTTAAATTTGTCATGGATTCAGTCTTTCAGGCAAGTTCAGCTAAGGCAAGATTGGCATGGGTACTTTGGAGGAATACATGAATGGTGCCACTTGTTGCTTTCCTCTTTCTGTAAATAGGGTTTAATTGAAAATATTACATTACATGTGCATATCTATAGTTTAATAGAACCATTATCATAGATTAGCAGGATATCTTCCTGACTATTACAAAGTTTAAGGCTGAGTGGTAGTACATGTAGGTACATAACAATTACAGTACTGTTTAATTACAGTTAGCATTACAACAGTTGTAAATTTAATCATGAATATGAAAATGTGAACTTGCAAAGAGTAAACTTTAATGCATTACAATGAATCTTTAAGTGTTTAATTATATTGCAAAAGTGTATTGGAAAAAGAGGGAGGGTTCACTACACACACTGATGGAATTTGGTTATCAAAGGGAAGTCTACCTTGATATTATGAGGTTTTGAGAAAAGCAGAAAAATTACAGACAAAACTCAGGGAAAGTTTGAGGAAAATCTGATAAAATATAAAGTTATGAATCCTTAAAGTCTTAAATGACTAAACAACATGTCTGGAACTACCTAACAAAAGAAGAAAAAAATCAACTACAGGCAAGTTCAATGGTCTTGCAGGGTTCATCTGAAGAAAAACTTGCAAACATTACAAAGATGTATTATAGAATCAGAACATGATTTTATATGGGATGTACAACAATAGGGTATTGAAATTGCCTGAGTTGATTTTTTGAAAGTTGTTTCAATGGTGTTAAAAGCAAATTGGCATCTTGTGAATGGTGTAGACTTTATTTTAGTAACATTCCATTTGCAATTTCTTAATTAAGGCTACGAACATCACTGTTATGATAATTGTAGATCTATCACATCCAAGATGACAAGTGACATTTGAAATTAGATTTATATTTGGCTTCCTACACAATTAATCATAGAATGTCTCAAATTTATTCGCTTTCTGTTTCGGCTATGTGTATACATGGTCTCTCTTGCTCCCTATTAGTACTCTGCAAGCACAGACCCAATATTTACCACTTCATTACAAAAATATATTGTGTCTTGAGTGAAGCCTAAACTGGTTCCTACTGCTTAGCCTGGGCTGCGTTCTTAGTCTTCTAGCTCAGATCCTCTCTTCCACACTTCATTTCATTATCGCAGTCTGTTCTTATATCTTCTGGGTTTTTAACATATCCCCATTTTATGTGAATCATGCATTATGTTGCATATTAATGACTGAAGAAAGCAAGTTTTAAATTTTAAATTAAAAGATCTAAGCATACATGAAAGTCAAAGGGCTGGCTCAAAGAGATAGGAGCCAGAAGAAAAAAAGGGGAAGGGGTGGGGGAATTGGACTCAAACTCATGAGATTTCACAAGAAGACTTTATGAAAGCAGGTCGTATATATTATAATAAATATACATGTAGTTGTGCTTTGAATCATCTTCACATGAAAAGAACTATGGGTAAGTAAATGTTTGAAGAAAGAAAAAATTGCATGTACCTGCTACTGCTACTTGAAGCTAACCCTCATTGCTGAGAAACAAGCCTTGAAGTACTGTTACTGTCATATTGCTCGAAAGGAGACTGTAGTTTGGGTAAGAGCAAAAGTTACAATTAAATTTACACATGTAAAGTTCCAAAAATCAAAGGAATAATTAAACATGCTTTAGTATACAATATATACAGTCAAACCGGTCTATAGCGACCGCCCAAGGAAACACAAAAAGTGGTCTTTGTAGACAGGTGGGTGGTCTTTGTACACAGGTTCCTTTAGTACATGTTTCAATGAGAAACCATTTTCAAGGGAAACAAAAAGTGTGGTCTTTGCAGACAGGTGGTCTCTGTAGACAGGTGGTCACTAAAGCAGGTTTGACTGTATATATATATATAATGTATGAACAAGTTTAAAGATTCAAGTTTTATTGTCCATAATAATACATACATTTGCTTCGCTTCATAATATATAACATAGGCTTAACATGATATTATTTGATGAGAGCCAGAAGGGTGTTAACTTAATGTTGAACAAGAATAAGTCAACACCATTCCAGCTCTCAGCAGACAGTACATGCACATAGCACAAATTTTACTCTGGGTGACATCATGAATGCATATTTAAACAGAAATAGCAAACTGACATAATAACAATACTGCAACTTCCTCTGATCAAAAAGAGGAAGAGAGAGGTAGCTACATGTATAGTGAATGAGAGAAAGAAAGGGAAAAGAGAAAAGAGAAAAAAGAGGGACAAAAGGTAGAAAGAGAGACGATATAATCAAATCAGGACAAGACATGTACATTTCTACTCATCTGCATAATCTGCATAATAATATACAATACAAACACTTCAGATCATAGCTATCCAGTATACATGTAGGTACATTTACAATTCCACACAACATGTAATTCACTGAAATATGGTTCAACATATTTTCAACCACAGAGAATCATGACCCTGATATGATGTAAGTTTCATTTATATATTATAGCTTTTCACGCAAGAGATTCCTTGTATATATTGTATATAAAGGCATTTCTTCATTAGTTTACTATGTTTTCAGCATTGACATGTCATGATTGTAATTTTCATGTGTTTTCACTTATATTTAGGTATGAAATACATTTTTGGACAAATCAAAACAGGGAAATATTTCATGTATGGGGAGTCTAAAAATGCAACACTGTAGATTTTGATCGGCAACGTCTTCATAATTATTTTACAGTTCTCACTGAAATTTGGTATGTAATGTTTTAGTGATATCCCCTAAAATCTCTGTGAATTTCACAAAGATCCAAGCTATTATAATAAAAAGTTATGATCATGTTTGTAATATGAAGCACTTTTCAAATGTTACAAATTTACATTTTACAATTATTAAGGTAATTTTAATGTCGTTAATATCTCTTTTATGAGAAATAATGGCCATATTTAAAACTTTTAAAAGGTACATGTATGGAGAAACTTAAAGGGCATGTTTAATACAGTAATTTTCATACAAGTAAGAGCTGAGAATGGATCATATCAAATCAATGTTTGGTAGTTGTTGCTGAACTTAAAATAAATATTTGAAGAGCTGAATAAGTATGTTACTTTCTTTTAAATCAATGATGGTTTCGTTTCCAAGAAATAAAAGAGTGACTTAAATCAAAAGTTGTTTTTGTGAAATGCAGAACCCACAGTTTTCTCGTGCACTGATGCCATGCAACATGCTACAGTGTATCTTTGTAACATTTACAATATGATACGTCTAGAAAAACACAATCCTAAGATTCCTAACTTTGTAGGTTAGTATTGATCCTTGTACAATTCAAAAATGGTAATTTAGAAAATACTAAGACAGCACTGCCAACGAATTGAACGAAATGAATGGATGAGTACTGTTTAAAATGTTTCCAATCAGAATCTTGTTGCATATTCTGTTTAGACACCCTGTAGAAACAAAAATCTTTTAGTGCAAGTTATGATTATTATTTGGCTTGACATGGCAACTAAAGAAACTATAGTACTGCTAGGGACAGTCAGATTTTCTGCAAATTTAGTCTCAAAGTTACTATTCAGTGCGTACATTAAATAAACAAGGGTAACGCTCTCGGTCTCGCCTGCATTGCACAATTCGATATGATGAAAAATTGAGGTTAGGACATTATTTATAGCAGGCGCCCAAAAATGAAATCCTCTGAATATAATCAGCATTTTGAAGTGAATATTGACTAAGAATCATCAAAAGAATTCTTTACAATTATTTGCACCAAGATAGATAACTTTCATGAAATTTGAACAAATAACAAAAATTGATTAATTCATTGTGAAAAACATAATCCAAGTCTACTGACCTAAAATGACCTTTGACGTTGACTTTGCGAACTGGAATTTGTGTCATATGATTTGTGATACTTGATAACCCTTGGGTATAAGTTTCATGGAATTTGAACAAACACTTTTGAAATTATGCTAAAATTAAAATTCAAAAACTTAACCTCAGGTTAAGTTTTTGATGATGATGCCACAACATAGTCTAAGTTTGTTGACCTGAAATGACCTTGACTTTGTGACCTGAAATTTTCCTCGCATGATAGGGAATACTTGATAACTTTATAGTCCAAGTTTCCTTGAATAAGAACAGATACTTTCAAAATTAAATTAACAATTCAAAAACTAATCTCAGGTTAAGTTTTTGATGTTGACGTCGCCGCCGTAACCGGAAAAGCGGCGCCTACAGTCTCGCTTTTTGCTCAGCAGGCGAGACAAAAAGTGTATCAGTTCCCAACTTTGGTAGATCCCAATTAAAAATTCATAACCAATATGACTTTGAAATGTATTTAATGATAAAGAGTAACTTTTTTTTCCTGTCAAATGATACCCTATTCATAATATTTTTGCCATGGGTGACTGAGCACCAGGGTCTTTAAAAAGTGTTGTCAAAATCGCCTTGTACCAAGTTTTGGCTGATGGAACGAATGTGGGTCAGGCCATATTTCTTGGGTCTTAAATCCTGTTAAAAGTTAAATTTTGCCTCGTGATTTGGTGCTTCATTGTTTAAAATGATGCAATGTATCTAGGCTTTCCCAGAATCTTGTTTCAATCCATAGGATAACCTTTTATTATTTTGAACAGCCTACTAACTTCTTGTCAAATATGTACAAGTTTTCTCTGCTCACTTGTCCGCTGCCCTATTTCACATGCGTAAGGAGCATACTGTAAGGTGTTTATCTGGAATACCAGTTTCATAAGCTTTGAAAACTCAAAGGTTACGAAACCCAAATGCAAGAAAGAACACATATGATGATAAGTATCAAAGAAATTGACAGTAGACTTTCATTTTAAAAAAGATAACATTCCAAATAAACTTTATCCATTTTGTATCACTCAGTGAGAAGAATTACCTGAAACAAGAGCTGCGAATATCATAAATTTTGCTTGTAATAAGCATTTCTTTGTGTTTGGTTTGATATCGACACCATTTCTTTTCAACTGCCTAATAGTCAATGTAAATACATGTAAATGAGTAATTGTGTCTGGAATGAGATAACACTATCATAATGGCTTTTGATCCACATTCAATGCTTCAGTCCATATTTGGTACAAGAGGAATTTGACAAAACCGGTACTTTTTGAAAAGCCTGCTGCTCAGTCATCCGTGGCAGCACAATTATGAATATGGTAATATTAGACAGCGTATAAGTTACCCTTTACCATGATATATGATTCAAGCCAGGTCACATAGGTTACAACTTTCTAACTATAAGTTACCAAAGTTGGGTACACTTGTTTTTGATACGCACTGTAGAGGTTGTTGCAATCCACAGCAGTCATTGATTTTGCACAGAGGGGTGGGGAAAACAAATTACCACCCCCTAACCCTCTTTAACTTTTTTAAAGACTAAAACCAATGAGCGGCTCTACATAATATACCAAACAGAATGGAAATCATACTAGAGTTAAAGAATAACTTTTTATATGGACTGGTGTGCATAAGCATAACTTTGACATAGACACACACAAACAAAAATCCAATAACTTTTAAAGGAAGACCAACTATTAATGATTGTGTAGGAGAGTGCATATACATGTATGCATGTACTGTACATGTAGGCAGAAGGGAATATCTTTATCACATAGAGCAACAGAGTGGAAATGGGAACAAAATAGACAAATGATTTATTCAAAGGAGAAAAATTATGCAAAGAATATCTTTGTACAGGGAATAAATAAAATATATCTACAACAAAAAAACAACAAACACAAAGAAAGGGAAATCAGATGAATATTGTTGGAGAAGAACATTATATTAAACAGTAAATTCAGAGAAAATATCTATATATTAATGTGAATGTTAAAGTGCTATATGTCTTTTCTCTCTATATACTCGTTTTATGTTGTATGTATCATGTCACATGTACATTTTATTTATTTTCTCTGTGAATAATGCATGTAAACGCAACAACTTTCCTTTTGGACCAATAAATTTGAATTGAATTGAATTGAATTATCTTTGATGCAAATTATGCTTCAGTTTCCTTTATTTGTATACAAATTCAGACAAATTGCAAAATATTTTGGTAATGGGAAGATAACTGACCATGGTTACTTAATCTTGGGTAATTAATACTAGTATTCAGTGGTTTGGATCCTCAGGGAGAAGTGTATTATAAATCAAATTATATTTATTATTTTAGCTTTACCAAATCTATAGAACATAATGGAAATTGAATGGAAAAACTGTATTTTCCAATCAATAACATGACTCATCTGTAAATATGTGAACATGTAGGGTCCTATTACATGTATATTAAAGATATGTAATAAATCGTTTTTAAAATGGCATAAGAATAAGGAGAGGGAGAAAGTGGATTTTATTTCAAGTGCAACATGGATGCTTCACAATATACCATTGCTCATTCTGTCAATAGGCCTAATGGACTAAAACATTAACAAACATACTAGAAAATAATATTTTCTTTTCATGATTTGTCACAAGGTTTGGAAAACAAAAGTTGTTCAGTTTTCTATTAGAGGGATATCAGATGGATATAAAACAGGGTGACGATGTTAATGCAGAGTTGATAGTGAAGGGCAGATTAGGAAAGAGAAAAGGAAGACACTTTAATAGTAAAAACATGTAGTACGTAAAGGGACTTTTTGGTCCTCTTATACAGAACATGTAGCTTGAAAAAGTCGAAGAAACTGTGCGGCAAATGTGATTTCTAGACCATTCTAGATGCATTTGACTGAAATAAGTCAACTTCTGCAAAAATTACTATCATGATAGCAGAAGTGGATCAATAACTGCTTTTCAAACATCATAAATTTCTTATACTACTGTTACAAATTTTCCAAACAGTGTTCATTCACATGTTAAAGGTACTATGTCCCATTTGCAGGCAAAAATGAAAAGCTTAAATTCCAAGGGCATTTGTAAGACACTGTACTAATTTAGAACTTCCCTAAAAACGAAAGGGCTTGAAAATGGCTTTTAGTGGGAAAATAACAAACATTAGTTTTCAAATCGACTTAAGTGATTGCAATCACCAAAGTAATAATCTGATTTTCAGACCCTTTTACCTAATGGTTGTACATGTACGTCTGCACAAAGATTCAATCAGTTTAATTTTGGCCATTACAAGTAGTGGGTTATTGATATAGAAAATGCTCATGTACATTGTACACCCTGTACCTGTTACAGCTCATTTTAGGTAAGTTATTACCAAAGAAAAAAAGATGCCAGTCAATCACTCAATAGTGTATGACAGTAAAGTCTAGAAGGTAAACAGGTTTCCTTGCATAATTTGAATATTAGGACACTGCTAATGTTTACATTTCACAGATAGGACATACATGACATATTCATGCAAATTTCTACAGAATTTGATGTTGGCCGCAAAAGGGACAGACATGTAGTATTTTTAAAGCCTAAGTCCACTCCAAAAATAACTTACTTTCAATAGAAGCAGAACAATCAAACAAACCAATCAAAAAAAGTTTGAGCAAAATCAGATAACTAATAAGAAAGTTATGAATTTTTGAAAAAGTATGTAAAACTGGAACAATGGAAATCACTACACAAATTGCCAATTTGGTTATCAGTTTGTGACGTCATCACTGGTCATGTCCTCACTATTTATCAATTGCTTTATATAGTTTAATCCCATTCATTTCCCTTTAAAAAAAAAACTCTTTATTAGTGCATCCACACAAAAACATATTACAATCAATCTAACTTGGATGCTGGTGTGAAGAAATAAGATTCTTAGGGAGAAAATAGGAAATTTATATTATCAATATAAAGAAAATAATTAGTGGATAGTGAGGACCTGACGTCACAGACTCATGAGTGAGTTGCCAATTTGTCTAGTGATTTTCAAAGTTTTTGATGTCATTACAAATTCATAACTTTCTTATTAGTTATCCGATAGCGCTCAAACTTTTTTTGATTGGTTTGTCTGATTTTTCTGCTTCTATTGAAAGTAAGTTATTTTTGGAGTGGACTTGGGCTTTAAGGGTGGTCCACAAACAAATATTCAAACTTTTTAATTTGAAATGTGGAAGAAGTATGAACTTATACTTGCAAAGCACAAAGTCCCTTGCAGCTGGGCTCCAGGGCTTGCTTAAGGGCTTTAATGTTCCTAGATATTCTAGTGCAATATGTGCCATCTATTGAAGCACTTTCTAACAAGTTTTATGACTATTATGTCATAAATAATTCTTGGTTGAGAAGGACTATTAATCTAATGCTGATTTTCATACTGATACAATCAAAATTCAAACCTATTGTTATTACATGGTATACACCCCTTGTGGATCACGCTTAGGTTTATATGTACATGTACATACATGTACATGTACTTACAGTGTGTATCATGCTCTTTCTCAATCAAACTGATGACAAGATGGACTTTGACTACCATTCTGGCTTTGAAGCCAACACTTCAATTTGTTGGATCAAGAAACTCATTGGTTGGATGAATATCTTTGACAGTTCTATTCAATCATTCTGAAAATTGCAATTTTTCCTTCTACAGCAGATTTATTTCCAAAGTCATTTACCGGTACATTTCATTTATTTGCTGACAGATAATTGCAGTCACTTTTGCAATCAATTAGTTACTCTATCCAGTTATATCATATGATCTCCCTTTCTCACTCTTTATCTCTCTCTTGCAGCTGCAAGTTCCAGGTTCTGTTTTAAGTTCATGCAACTTACAGGAATACATGGGTGTCATTGACAATAGGGTAAAGGAGGGTACTTTTGACAGACTTTGTTTCAAATCGGCATCCCAAATATATAGCTACAGATACTGGGTAATAAAGTGTACATGTACATGTAAATGTAGCTGCACAAATCTAGAGTCTGTTTATCATGCATTTTATAGATTTGGAGCAAATAATTTAGAACATAAATCGGTTCTACAAAAATTAAAACTTGGGATGAAAAATAGGAAATCTGAAAATGATTTACTTTTCATTTATAATTTCAAAGCGTAGCCAGTCGAATGGGAGGAAATAAATGCCAATATACCTCTTACATGTAGTGAGAAATAATTTGTTGTGATAGCTGATATTAATAATAACAATAATAATAAGATATTTCTATACCACAAATTGCAAAATGCCTCTAAGCGGTTTAGAAAGAAAATAGTTGAGAAGTTAAGGAAACAGAATTTGCATTACAAATTACATCAAATCAATTAACATTAAAACTTTGCAAATGAAAATAATACATGTCCATAATTACAAATCGCTTACAACCAAAATACAAATAGTTCAAAAATTAATAGTATCCTATGTTAATCTACACAAAATATAAAAGGCAAAAGATTAGAGGGCTATTCAAGAACAAGATTTAAAGAGATGTGTTTTTAGCATTGTTTTAAATGTATTTAAAGAACTGGCATTGCGAAATTGAAGGGGGAGATTGTTCCAAAGAAATGTAGCTGCAAAAAGAAAGAATGACCATATTGTTTATAAGAAATAGTGTGAGACCGAGAGAGGAGAGATTGAGAAGCAGATCGCAAAGTCCGGACAGGAGTGTATCGAGGAAGGAGTTCAGAAAGATATGAAGGAGCGAAACCATGATAAGTCTTGAAAGTAGCATTGTTTTAATTGGTTGCTTTAAAAGCAGATATAACGCATCTACTTTAATACTAGCTAAAAGACATGTACATTAAAATGCAAATTTTCACCACACTTAAATTGACTTGCCTTGTCCCAGACTTCAAAATCCCTGTCTACAGTATCTCTCTCAGTCTGTTTACTTCTCTCCCTTTATTTCTATCTTGGCTAGGATGTAGAACTTTGCTTGAGTCTTTCCCATTCCACCATATTACTATTCTTGTAACCCCTCCAGATGATTTCCAGGTAAATTTGCAAGGGTTTCACTATCCCCACCTCCAACTTCACTTTATAAAGAAAGTTTGATAGTAAAAATTTGAAAGAAATAGTATTCATATTATTTGAATAGTTCGCAACTGGTCGCAAAATAGAGATTACTAGGTCAGTAGCACGATCAGAGACTTGATGCGGTGCTCATCATACATTTGAAAAAATCTTGGACTTGCATTTAAACCATAACATTTTGTAAACCGTTGTATCAAAATGAAGAGCAAGTCCATATATATGCAAATTATCAAATTTTTGGTTAAATTTTGGAATTATTTTAAAGTGATTTGTACGAGAAGAAAAAAAGAGGCTATAGTACTAGTACTAGTTACTAGCTAACGCCAGTAGGTAAGGTTCGTTGGGTGTGGGTACTAGTTGTGATTATGAACAAATTTGAATTTTTGTTTTATATCTCTTGATAGGGTATATACTGTATGGATGTCAATTAAGGCTACGTGATAACAATGTCATACTATCAGTAGGGGTGCTGGTCCGAGAATAAGGATCGTCCGCACAAACGAGGATCGTCTTCGTAAACGCAGACAGACGCGTTGGGAAAAAAAAGGATCGTCCACATTTTCGCTGATGTTTCTGATTTCCGATCCGTGCTTGGTGATGCGAAAAAACAGGTTCTGCAATGATTTTCTTGATGCATTTTACATTGACTTTGTACAGAGACTTTCACGTTATGACCGATAAATCCTCGGGAAGACGGACATAAAAGTAGACGGTGAACGCCAGGGCGCGAATCGAAAACCTGAAACCCGAAACCCGCAGTGCGCCGAAGAAAAAAAACAACGATCCTTTATTTTTTAGGACGCATTTTGTCCGTGTATACAAGGATACCCTCGTTTATGTGGACGATCCTCATTCTCTGACCAGCGCCCCTACTGATTGTATTTATAACCTAGATCTACATCTACATCGATCCTAGCCATGCAGCTACCATTGCATTGACTCGAGGATGACAGCTATATTGTACATTAAGAAATTTGATTTCGACGTCATATGTAACCTTCAAGGACGTCAATCCGATACAGGGGGACATCATATCAAATGTCCCCACCCCCCATGTTTTGTCAGAAAAGGGAGACCACCAGGAACAACTAAAAAACACATTTTAAACATTAGTGCTCCTCCCCCTTCCCCGGCCCCCTCACCCTTATGCACCTGCTGGCTGATTCGATTTTGATTTGAGGCTAAATATTTTCTCACAAATTGGGCCCCCCAATGCTCAAGCTCGGATCGATGCCCTTGGCAAGCTTACATAAACTTAGGTCCACGCCTAAAACGCAATCATTAGCGTCACGGTTTATCGATATTTTTATCGTATTCCACTCCACCCTGCAGGGCAAAACCAGGCCTGGCCATGGCCAGGGACATGGTCATGGTTGATGGTTCGTGATCCACCTCAGACCATAGGCATCGGCGCATCCCTGCCGGTATGCCGCGAGCTCCGGCAGTGCTATCATTTTCATTTGAATGCGAAGCAAGTTAGATTTAAAAAAGGATGATTCTAAGACGCTGATACTGTAGTAGAACCTACCTTAATCAGATGGCTGAGCACATAATAGAGAGCTATGTTGATGTCTCCGCATACTACTGCAATGTTAAGGGAAACCTAGCTTCGTGTGGTCTAGTTGTTTCAGTCTGGCAACCGTGTTCGTGAACGAGAAGAAAGATGCACACAGCTAGCTAGCTGGATGGAGACCTGGATGGAGCTCGATTGTCGGCCGGCTGGCCGGCGGTCAGATGCGAGCTTCCAGCGTACGTGGATGCGCCCGATTCAGAGCGAGTGCCAGTTTCTCGAAACTGTCATAAGTCTAAGTTCGTGGACATTATATAGAAATGCGTGTTAGTTCTATAACACACGTTTCAATAGGATATCTACAAAGTTAGACTTAATGACGGTTTCGAGAAACCACCCCAGATGTTCGGTGTCAGGTTCGGAACCGTCGGATCCAGTGGATTCCTGGGAGGCGCACGCCCTTTTTTCCGAAAAAAGGATTGAAATATTCACATAATGTTTACGCATTCGGATATGCCTCAGAATCTACAAAAGGCATCATATTTTCCGGGGCCCGCCTCCACGTAAAGGCTTCCTGCTTGCAATTTCGTACATTTCAAGCTCCCTCCCCTCCCTCCCTCCCTAGTAAAATCTTGGATCTGCCCCTGGTTGTATCACGGTATGGCAAAGGTAACCTGGCGCTACAGTCGTTCGTAGCAAACAAATATTACTGGGCGGTGTTGTCTGGTTAACGAGTCTAACCGCAAAACGTAGGCATAACTACGCCTCAATAGTATATAGAACGCTTCATACCCCATGGTACATGTGTTGTAACCGCGTCTTATGCACATGGTATCATTTTTACCACATTTGACGATGAGCATTGATGTCGCAGTTTGTATCGGGTGACATGGCTACCCCACCTCCCCTTTTATTATCAATAACCACCATATTATAACCTTCAAATGAAGTTATTGGAACATGGGAATCCTGAAGCCAAATCTCGCTCAAGTCGATGAAGGAACAGTCGGATTTGAGTATTTTTATTAATAATTCTTTTCGTCAAAGTTTTTTTTCTGCAAGCCTCTGATATTGTAGTGTAATAAAGACATACTATTATTACAAGCTGAAGTTTTATCTAAAATAAAAAATCTGTGTCAAATATTAAGTAGAGGATCGAGTAATTATTAGGTCATTTATGTCATGCTGAAATTCTAGTTCTGCAGTTAAGGCGTTTAGTTCACTAGCTATATGTTGTTCGTAAGTGGTGGTTTCCGGTTCAGAATTATTATTATAAAAATTATCAAAATGATTAGGAGTTAATAGTTTGGATTGAAACTCATCGTCATCTAAGCTACTGATTGGTAAAAAATTCATAATTTTCATTCTGTGCGACAAGCGTTCATATTCCGACTTGATAGATCATGTAAATAAGTTATTCAGGCATGCGAAGTCAGATGTTCTGTCTGTCGGGCATGACGAGTTTACAACACAATAGTCTTGTTCAGACGGAGCTAGTCGGGGTAAATATGGGGGGTATATGGCGGGCCAAGCATGACACTATCCGTACAACTATACAACTATACGACTATACGTATATCCAGCTGGTCAATCAGAACGCAGGAATCTGAACATCTATACAACTATACCAGTGGCGGATTCAGGGGGCACAGGGGACACGTGCCCCCCTCCCCTCGGAAAAAAAAGGGGGAAGGCGGAAGGGGAAAAAGAAAAAAGAAGAAAAGGAGAAAAAGGTGGGGGAAAGAAAAAGGAGGGGAAAAAGAAAGAAAAGGGAAGAGAGAAAGAAGAAGAAAATAGGAAGGAGAGAAGAGGGAAGAGGAGAAAAAGGAGGGGGTATATGGCGGGCCAAGCATGACACTATCCGTACAACTATACAACTATACGACTATACGTATATCCAGCTGGTCAATCAGAACGCAGGAATCTGAACATCTATACAACTATACCAGTGGCGGATTCAGGGGGCACAGGGGACACGTGCCCCCCTCCCCTCGGAAAAAAAGGGGAAGGCGGAAGGGAAAAAGAAAAAGAAGAAAAGGAGAAAAGGTGGGGAAAGAAAAGGAGGGAAAAAGAAAGAAAAGGGAAGAGAGAAAGAAGAAGAAAAGAGGAAGGAGAGAAGAGGGAAGAGGAGAAAAGGAGGGGAAATTGAGAAGGGGAAGAGAGAAAGAGGATAGAAAAGGCGGAAAAAGAAGAAAGGGGGAAAGACGGAGAAGAGAAAAGAGGGAAAGGAGAATAATGAGAAGGGAAATGAAAGAAAGGGGGATAATATTATAAGAAGGTGATTTGTGTTGGTGACTCCACCCAACATCCCCCTCTCTCTCTTACTCCCACCCCTCTTCTCTTAGGCTCTTACCCCCCCCCCATCTCTCTCCTCTCTTTCATCCCCCGTTTCTTTTGTTTCCTTTTTCTCTTCTTTTTTATTTTCTCCTTTTCTTTCTTTTCCTTTCTTTCCTCTCCTTCCTCTTTTTCTTTTTTTATCTTTCTTTCTTCTTTTCTCTTCTCTTTCCTTTCTTTCCTTTCTTTTCCTTTTCTTTTTCTTCTTTTCTTTCCCTTTTCCTCTCATTCCCCCTCCCTCTTTTTCTCATTTTCCCGACAGCAGCGCAATTTTACCGACAATATCCTGGCAGGTGTGGGGGGTCTCGCATCCCCTTTAGCGACGCCCCTGGTTGTTATCCCATTATTCTTTTAAAAGAAATGCAATTCTTCATGCTCTCACACCTCTCTTCTATCGTTGTTTAATTCTTTTTTCATTTGTTCCTTTCTCCTTTAACTCATAACAATTCTTCCTTCTCCCCTTTTTTCCCATCTCTTTTTTGTTTGTTCTGCTTGTGCTTTTTTACGGGGCTACACGCCTGGCAAGAGGGACCCCATATTATGCACACTGCAAAATTTACGATGTAAATAAGAGGAACATAGTTGCTGTTTAACAGCAATTCCATGATTGGCAATTCACGGTTATAAAAACCCAGGGCTTTAATGGGTAGAATGGTCAGGACACAAATAAATCCATGCTTCAAGCATTTTCTTGCATGCTCCCTCTTAACACAAAGGCACTACATTTTTCAAACAAAAGTTCTGCGATTGGTTTTGTCGATGATTATTATATAGTAACTATCTTCCGTGCAATGCATCACATAAACTAAAAACTGAAACAAAAAATACCAAATTCATGTTGCCTTCGGAGTATGACCCCATTTTTGAATATATATTAGTATTTTTAAGAAGAAGAAAAAAAAAAAAGCTTCGCTAATGTTTCTTAGCTCGACACACAACACTTGGATGCAAATAATTGTTTATGTTGATGTGACGATTAACGGTTTCATGTGACAAAAAGATTGTATCCGGCAGCCCGGGGAAGGGGGGGGATTACGAAATCAAACCAATGTAAATATGCAAAAGGCATATTCATGACTGAAATTGTAACTCCTGTTCTGTTGAGTGTTTTTTTCTTGCAATTATTGTGATCCATATTATTTTCTTAAATTATACATAAATGAGATTTTCGCACTCACTAAATGTCATAATCCTCTGCGTTTAAACAGGAGGGGGCTATTTATTTTGTAACTCCTGTTCTGTTGAGTGTTTTTTTCTTGCAAATATTGTGATCCATATTATTTTCTTAAATTATACATAAATGAGATTTTCGCACTCACTAAATGTCATAATCCTCTGCGTTTAAACAGGAGGGGGGGGGGGGCTATTTATTTTTGGAAGGGGATTTACAATATAAAGTTAGATCACAAGGGTCATTCAAACGCAGCAGTCAATGATGTCATCAGATTTGACGCGATATCTATATTTCTTTGCTCACTACTTCCATTGCTATTAAAACAACAACTACGACTACTACTACTACTATTACTACAACAACTTATATTCCTACTACTACTTCAACAACTACTACTAGTACTACTAGTACTACTACTACTACTACTACTACTACTACTACTACTACTACTACTACTACTACTACTACTACTACTACTACTACTACTACTACTACATTTGATGATTGAGTGCATGATCAAACGTTGTTTCGAATCCATCTTGTTTGCTAAAAATACATTTTCCCCTTGAAATAGAATTTTAAAGAAATGGTTCCTCTTTCCTGACACCATGACAAAAACCGTCAAGTGACAATCATGCCACAAAGCAATTGTGAATTGCAAAATGTTGTTCCTTTAGAAGAGCGTCCTCGATTGGCCGCGGTTGTGTGCAGCCTTTGTGTTAGTCTTATTCGAGACTCGAAAGAACATACAATATGTATTTGAGACTCGAATCCACACGCAGTTATAAAACTCCACAATAAAAAAGCAAAAATAAGGAGAGAAATGCAAAGGGCTTTAACAATTCCTTCCATTCTGAAGAAAATGCCTGAGATTGAAATGAGAGATTTTTCAGTTGATCCATGCTAGATGTAGGCGAGACTGAAAGGATAAACTACACCCAACCAAATTACTGCAAACCTCATGGGCCTAAAGTACTTATTTTGATAATTATGTTTATCGGGTTTGTCATTGCGCTTCGCAAAAGGCATTTATAATTTGTTTTCCTCTTACCTAAGTTGTAGTCTGCAGAGTCGTGAATAAGTGTGTTTGTGTGTGTGTGTGTGGAGGGAGGGGGTGGAGGAGGGGGTGGAAGAATGGTTGATGTTCCTGATGTTGCGCTTTGACGTTTGTACTGCAGTTAGAGAAAAAGGTATATCGCAGTACATTTTTCTATACTTCAACATGGTTTATGCAAGCAATTTGGTGATAAATAGTTCTGTTTTTTTCTTCTATCTAAGTGTGTTAACAAGTGAGGGCAATCAGCCGTAACTTTCCCGAGATATGGAGAATACTTAGGAGAGCCGGTAGGGGGCGGGGAGATCGGTGTGTTTCCAAGAAATATCATGTAAAACAATTAATGTATATCCCTCTTCATTTTGCATTCCCCTTCTCACCATTCTTTGATCGACCCTGCAGAACCTTGCTAATTTTCCGTGGTGAAAACGGGATTCAGAGGGTGGAATGTAAATGTACGGGAGTGTAGAGTAAACAGAATAACAAAACAGGATTGTGCCTTTGTATTAAAAAAAAAAAAAAATAGTGCTCCTTTGAAAATTGCCAATTTTCCTTTCTAATAAATGTTATGTTTCCCTCTGATAAGTGCCTCCTTTAGTTTGACACGTGCCACTTTTCCTTTCTTATACGTGAGCCTTTACCTTTTAATAACTGCCCCTTTTTCTTGTATAATAACTACCATTCTCCAGTCCTATAAATGCCCCCTTTCCACCTCTAATGAGAGCCCTATTCAAATATGATAGGTGCCCTTTTTTACTTTGACAAGTATCCATTTTCCTTTGAAACAAGTGAAGTTTCCCTCATAGGAAGTGCACCTTTTCTTCTCTGATGAGTGCCCCTGTAAACATATGAGAAATACATTATTAGGTTGATCTTCAAATATTCTTCTTTTCGTGGTCCGAGATAGTGGTTTAGGACGATGCTTTGCTGTTGCGTGTGGTGTTCTAAATGTTTATTTGCAAGCGAGCCAAACGAGCGAGGAATTGTTACAAAAAAATTGTGGTCACATTAGGACCGATTAGTTATGTTACTCTTTTTAGGTGTCCCTTTTTTTCTCTCCAGAAAGTGCCCCTTTGTTGATGCCTCCACACTTTGAAAGACGTTCCGCCGCCCCTGTATCATAATAATGTTCGCATATTTCAAAAGGTCATTGTAATCGCCTTAGATTTGTATAGATCCCCTTTTTGTTTAGATTTTGTGTCAAAAGAAGTGCAAGACTCTAGGCGATAAAGTCATGAAAGCTCGTGGTGCAGAAACAAAAACATCGAACGTTTCGTGGCGCGCGTCTGGGGGTCTTCCCTGGCACTTTTAGGGCTAAAGGAGAAGTCCGCCCCGATATCACGTAAGTTTTAAGAAAAGCAGAACAATTACAAAAGCTGGTCTGTGAAAGTTTGAGCAAAACCAATTAGAAATAAGAAATGTATGTGTTTTTTTAAGGCCGGGGGTTGATGAAACCCTAATTGGCAAATCTGCGACGTATCTTGCGAGGTCCCTCATGTGCTCTGTACTCATTCGAATATGTAAACAAATGTTACATTATTGAAACATTGCTGTAATACCTTGTACATTAACCAATATATACCATTTGAGCCTCGCCAATCTCCAAAATTACAAAAGTAATATATGGATGATGATCCCCCAGCAAAAGAGAGAGAGAGAGAGAGAGAGAGAAAGAAGGAAATGGAAAGAAGAGAGAAAAGAAAAGGGTTTAAAAGAAGGAGATCGGGGGGGGGCCGAAAGGTCTTGCCCCCAGACTGTCCCCCCATCAAACAAAATAAGAGAGTTAAAGGAAGGAAAGGGAAAGAAAAAAGGAAAAGCGGAGATAAAGGGAAAGAAAAAAAAGGAAGAAAGGAAAAGAAGGGGAATATCAGTTGCAATTTTCCCGCCAACAAGTTGTGAATCGGGGGGGGGGGGGCCAAAAGGCCCTTGCCCCTAAATTCCTAAATTAAACAGTCAGGCAAGAAATATGCTTAATTAGAGGCCTACATGTCAGGGCCCACGGAACGGCGGGGTTCGGGGGCCTCGAGCCCCATTTTTGTGAAAAAGTGTATTAAAGAGAAATAGAAAAAAAATAGAGAAAGAAAGAAAGAATAGTGACCTGCCAGTGTCAACAAATAATAAGGTATCAAAATATGCTCATCTGACCGATATTAAATGCCTAAAACCCATGATCTTCTGGGGGTTCCGCCCCCTGGGCCCCACGCCAATTAGTGACCTGCCAGTGTCACAAATAAGGTATGAAAAATGCTCAACTGACCGTAATTAAATGCCTAAAACCCCTGAACTTCCGCTGGATCTGCCCCCTGGAAACTACCTAGGGCCCTAAGGCGGACCCCTATATGCTAATCTGACCGTAATTAAACGCCTGAAACCCTTGAGCTTCCGGGGGCTCTGCCCCCTGGACCCACTCAAGGGCCCTAATGCGGTCCCCTGAATGCTCATTTGACCGTAATTTATTGCCTAAAACCCCTGAGCTTCCGGGGGATCCGCCCCCTGGAACCCCACGCCAATTAGTGACCTGCCAGTGCACACATAAGGTATCAAAATATGCTCATCTGACCGTAATTAAATGCCTCAAAACCCCTGGGCTTCTGGGGTCTCCGCCCCTCGATCCCCGCCGGGGCTTTGCCCCTATATCCCACGCCAATTAACGCTACGCTCTACCTGATCGTAAATACTTTAGCCTCCCCCTGTTACACCCACAAATGTAATAACGCCCACAAATGTAATAACGCCCACAAATGTAATAACACTTTACCCACAAATGTAATAACACCCACAAATGTAATAACACTTTACCCACAAATGTAATAATTTCAACCACAAATGTAATAACCACTTTACCCACAAATGTAATAATTTTGAATCACCCACAAATGTAATAATGACTTTACCCACAAATGTAATAAATTTGAAGGGATATTTTGTCTGTAATAAAGCATGGGTATAGCGCGCAGTCTTTACTCCAGACCCGGTTATTTCAAAAATTTAAAAAAATCTTCAAAACTAAGACCCCATAATCCTTTTCCTGTGGAATAACATTAGAATCGAGCGCAGTCTTTCCTCCAGACCCGGTCATTTCAAAAATAAAAACAATAAAAAACAAAACAAAAATTCAAATCTAAGACCCAACAATCCTCCAAACTAAGACCCTGTAATAAAGCATGTGTTTAGAGCGTTGTCTTTACTCCACACCCGGTTATTTCAAAAATAAAATAAAACAAAACAAAACAAAACATTAACTTTAAAACTAAGGCTCCACCATCTTCCAAACTAAAACCCTGTAATAAAGCATGGGTATAGCGCGCAGTCTTTACTCCAGACCCGGTTATTTCAAAAATTTAAAAAATCCTCAAAACTGAGACCCCATAATCCTTTTCCTGTGGAATAACGTGATAATCGAGCATAGTTGTTCTTCCAGACCCGGTTATTTCAAAAATAAAAAAACAATAAAAAACAAAACAAAAAATTCAAATCTAAGACCCAACAATCCTCCAAACTAAGACCCTGTAATAAAGCATGGGTTTAGAGCGTTGTCTTTACTCCACACCCGGTTATTTCAAAAATAAAACAAAACAAAACAAAACAAAACATTAACTTTAAAACTAAGGCCCCACCATCTTCCAAACTATAAGACCCTGTGATAAAGCATGGGTTTAGAGCGTAGTCTTTACTCCAGACCCGTTTAAGTTAAAAAAAAATCTTCAAAACTAAGACCCCACCATCTTATTCCTGTGGAATAACATGAGTATTGAGCGTAGTCTTTCCTCCAGACCCGTTTATTCAAAAGTTTAAACAAAAAACTTTTAAACTAAGACCCCACCATCTTCCAAACTAAGACCAGGTAATAAAGCATGGGTTTAGAGCGTAGTTTTTCTTCCAGACCCGGTTATTTTAAAACTGTTTAAAAATCTTCAAAACTAAGACCCCATCATCTTATTCCTGTGGAAGAACATGAGTATCGAGCGTAGTCTTTCCTCCAGACCCGGTTATTCAAAAGTTAAAAAAAACAAAAACAAAAACAAAAAACAAAAACAAAAAAACCGTTTAAACTAAGACCCCTCCATCTTCCAAATTAAGACCCGGTAATAAAGCATGGGATTAGAGCGTAGTCTTTACTTCAGACTCAGTTATTTTAAAAAAAAATCTTCAAACTAAGACCTCACCATCTCATTCCTGTGGAATAACGTGTGTGTGTGTGTGTGTATTGGGTTTTTACAGACGTGTATCAATCAGATATGATTATTTACGTCTGGGGACCGACCTTTAACGTCACCATTCGAAAGACGTGACTCAGTTTCGAACCTGCGTCCTCGGCTGAATCAGTTTGTAACTTCCACTGTTAGCTGGATTACAGGCGCACGCCACAACGCCTAACATGGTATCGAGCGTAGTCTTTTCTCCAGACCCGGTTATTTCAAAAGAAATAGAAATTTAAACAAATCTTCGAAACTAAGACCCACCATCTTATTCCTCTTTTTTTCATTTAAAAATAAATTACATTATTACATATGTGGATACAACACGTCACAAATAAATGATTGGTCGGCGGTCACACGAACTGACGAATCAGTCAAAATGGTCCATATATATAACACACAGAGGAGGGACCGATTCGATGGTTCGTTGACCGTCGACGATTTTTAATCATGTAAATATTCTAACGCCCACAAATATCCTGGAATTCAATGTTCGTAGAAAAAAGTAATCGAATAAGTGACCTTAAATGTATTTAAATATTGACGCTGATTGTTTTATGCATGTGATTATGAAATATGTTCACGATATGTAACATATATATATATGTACGCTATTAGTGACATTGAAACGTTGGATTGCGATGTTATATTTTCATGAGTGCGTGAATGAATTACCTTTCTTCATGTGATGAACGTATCAATTACTTATACTGAAGACTACCAATTGGTACGCGGTACACGGTGTGAATTCATGAGAACGAAATTTATTCAAAGGCAAATACAAACAAAACGCATTTATATTACAGTTTTCCCTACTTCTGAAACACTCAAGCAGCTATATAAACAAGAACAAGTCTGAAATGATAATCAGTTAACAAGCAAATAACAACGCATACTTTCATATAACAAATCATAAATAGCTGTATAACGAGATCACGCGAAACATATTTGCATGTTTTGAATGAACGATTGCAGAACCCTTTGACTGATAAAATATCTATATACTCTCTCAATCAATGTGAGTAAATTGAAGAGGTTATGGTTTTATAGTGATGCAATGATGGATACATAGATTTTGTAAGATAGAAAGTATTTTATTCCAAACGAATGAAGAGGTTGTTTCATTAATATACAGACGGTAACAAAACCAAAATAATTATTACGTATAAAAAGGTGGAGTAACTCACATGTCTTTTACAAGCAAACAAGGTTATAATTTGGGCAATATTGAACCTGATAACATCAACTGAACTTGATATAAAACGCAAACAACTTAACATTCACGCACTCATGAAAATAAAACATCGTAATCCAACGTTTCAATGTCACTAATAGCGTACATATATATATATATATATGTTACATATCGTGAACATATTTCATAATTACATGCATAAAACAATTAGCGTCAACATTTAAATACTCTTAAGGTCACTTATTGGATTACTTTTTTTTCCACGACCATTGAATTCCAGGATATTTGTGGGCGTTAGAATATTTACATGATTAAAAAATCGTTGACGGTCGACGAACCATCGAATCGGTCCCTCCTCTGTGTGTTATATATATGGACCATTTTGACTGATTCGTCAGTTCGTGTGACCGCCGACCAATCATTTATTTGTGACGTGTTGTATCCACATATGTAATTATGTAAAGGGATGCCATGCATCGCCAAAAAATAATGATGATAATGATGAGTACTTATAACGCGCTATATCCACCTTATGTAGATGCTCAAAGTACTTATTTTTTTTTTTTTTTTTTATTATTTTTAAATGAAAAAACAGGAATAAGATGGTGGGTCTTTGTTTCGAAGATTCGTTTAAATTTCTATTTCTTTTGAAATAACCGGAGGAAAGACTACGCTCTATACCCATGTTATTCCACAGGAATGAGATGGTGAGGTCTTAGTTTGAAGATTTTTCTTTTTTTTTTAAATAACCGAGTCTGAAGTAAAGACTAGGCTCTAATCCCATGCAAAAAAAAAAAAAAGAAGAAAAAAAAAAAAAATAAGCAAGGGGGATGGAGGGGAAAAGTTTCTAAAAATAGTCATTTATGACATGTAATTGTACGCATGTATATATGAATATGTGAATAAAAAAATTCATAAAATGGTGTGTGGCAAAAATAGTCAACTGTGACTAATTGCCAAACAAAATCAAATCAAGAAGAAGAAGCTTTATTACCGGGTCTTAGTTTGGAAGATGGTGGGGTCTTAGTTTAAAAGGTTTTTTTTATGTTTTGTTTTGTTTTGTTTGGTTTGTTGTGTTTGTTTTTTTTTACTTTTGAATAACCGGGTCTGGAGGAGAGACTACGCTCAATACTCATGTTCTTCCACAGGAATAAGATGATGGGATCTTAATTTTGAAGATTTTTAAAAAGTTTTGAAGTTACCGGGTCTGGAAGAAAAACTACGCTCTAAACCCATGCTTTATTACCTGGTCTTAGTTTGGAAGATGGTGTGGTCTTAGTTTAAAAGTTTTTGTTTGTTTACTTTTGAATAACCGGGTCTGGAGGAAAGACTACGCTAAATACTCATGTTATTCCACAGGAATAAGATGGTGGGGTCTTAGTTTTGAAGATTTTTTTTTAACTTAAACGGGTCTGGAGTAAAGACTACGCTTTAAACCCATGCTTTATCACAGGGTCTTATAGTTTGGAAGATAGTGGAGCCTTAGTTTTAAAGTTAATGTTTTGTTTTGTTTTGTTTTGTTTCATTTTATTTTTTAAATAACCGGGTGTGGAGTAAAGACAACGCTCTAAACACATGCTTTATTACAGGGTCTTAGTTTGGAGGATTGTTGGGTCTTAGATTTGAATTTTTGTTTTGTTTTTTATTGTTTTTATTTTTGAAATGACCGGGTCTGGAGGAAAGACTACGCTCGATTCTCATGTTATTCCACAGGAAAAGGATTATGGGGTCTTAGTTTTGAAGATTTTTAAATTGTTGAAATAACCGGGTCTGGAGTAAAGACTGCGCGCTATACCCATGCTTTATTACAGGGTTTTAGTTTTGAACAAATTCGACAAAATATCCCTTCAAATTTATTACATTTGTGGGTAAAGTCATTATTACATTTGTGGGTGATTCAAAATTATTACATTTGTGGGTAAAGTGGTTATAACATTTGTGGGTGAAATTATTACATTTGTGGGTAAAGTGTTATTACATTTGTGGGTGAAGTGTTATTACATTTGTGGGCGTTATTACATTTGTGGGCGTTATTACATTTGTGGGTGTAACACCCCCACCCACTTTGAAAAACGTTCAGCGGGGCCTGCATGTAAGAGTGGGGTGATGCGGATTTTTTTGTCTGCCCCCTCCCAATGTTTTTTTTTCTGATTACGCCACTGCTGGTCACCATTACGTACTAATATTTGGCTCGCATAATTTCAAATTTGCCCCCCCCCCCTAAGAAATCGTGGATCCGCGCCTGGATACAACGTAGCATACCTTACTGCTTAAACTGAGAGGGGAAAAAAGGGAATCTCAGAAAAGATAGGCTTGTTGAGCGAGATTCCCAGTATAAATTAAGTACTAGACCATCGTCAACGTGCATCAAATCCTGGACATGCCTGCTCCCAGAGAGACCCAAGACGCGCGAATTCACCCGCCCGCGCAAGATCCCCGGGTCCCGCCGAGGCCCATTCCGCATACACAATGGCGGTAGTGGTGATGGACAGGGTGGAAAAGGGACATGACATGTTATCAAATCACATTCATTAGTAGTTCTCACGATTGACATTTAAGTAAAAAAATCAATAATATTATGAACACAGATTACATAAACCATTATTGGCCATAATAAGGGGATGTATGGTAAACTTTTCAACCTCCTATTTTTGGGGAAAACATTACAATTACAAACCGTGTATATGTTTCAAAGTAATTATATATATATATATATATATATATATATATATATATATATATTATGTATTAACTAAGTATATTAAGGAGATACCTGCTCTCATGAGGAGAAAAGTTGATCGAAATGTTATAGTTTTGAAAATATGTGGACAACTTTAGGTGTCTATTTAATATTTTTGGACAAAACCTATATTTATTTTGTCAGATAGTGAATTTAACAAAATACATGTATAAATTATATTTAAAAAAAACATGTATAAATAGTTTTAAAAATAAACAAATCATTTGAATAACAAAATAATCCTCGGGAGTTTCATTTCACTGAAGCCGGTTTCAATTTACATGTATTTCGTCTGCTCCAGAATAGCGATTGAACCTTCCTTCCACATTCGGTTTACAGACCGTGTGCGCCTAACCATGACAATTGTTACGATATTTCCCATAATAACTCTATTCCATCATGATAATCTGTACATTATAATAACACAGTAGGTCTACAAGCGTCACTTCGAGAGGGCCCAATATTAAAGGTAGGCAAAATGCTATATGAACGTTTAGGACAAAGTAAGGTGGATATGTTTGAACATATTGTTTTTGTTGTTTTTCTTCCAATTTTTGGTCATCACAACTATATTTTGTTTTATTGCTTCCTGCTTTGCAACACTCCGAGTGCAAGATATAACACTGCTACAGTAGGCCTATATCCGTGTATGTATTATGGGTGTGGGCCGGGCCTCTTTTTCGTTCAATTTCGTGAACAGTTTGTAGTGATATACATCCGCGCTGAACGTAATGCTCGTGAGTTACACGCACAGCAGCCCCGAATTGAAGCAATATATACGGAGCAATATATACGGAGAATATCTGTATATCTACGATGAAATACTCGTGTAAGTTACGTACCTTCCGAAACAGTCTTGATAATTTATGAATATTCCAGAATATCCTCAAGATAGTCCAAATAGATTAAAGAAATACAGCGTGTTTGTTAAACTAAAATAGCAAGCAGCATTGTGCTTTAAAGTCTCCAGACTAGCTGTGTACACAGATCGTGTGAAGTATGACCGTACGTAAGAATAATGAAATATCACCATTAATCTTTACGAATTGAAAGAACTTATTATCACTCAAAAGGCATTGTGTGGCCAATATTGTTAGTTATACATGACGCTACGTATTGTTTTTGCAAACGATATCACTAATGGTATTCTTGTAGATACCAAATTTGTTCACAAGCAGGAGGTTTGTCATAGGCCCACTAGTTCCATTCCCGCACCGTGATGCGTTGGGGTTTGTGTTTGTTAATATAACGATCGGCAAACCCCTTTTACGTCTTATTTCAATATATTGGTATGCCACATAGAGGCATGTAAACATTACCTAATGTTTAAAGATGGAAATATATTTATCGGGCTTTTAAACAGATTATGTCGTGAAAATCCAGCAGCACAACAAAAGTATTGACAGCACGAAATCTAGATGTCAGAGTCATCACTAATCTACCTGGTTGTGAAGACAAAACTAGTAAAAACGGGACTACAAGTGATTTATTGAACATGGGAATATGTGATAAATAGATAGATATGCTATTTGAATAAACACTGAACGGCATTTTGGGGTTAATGCATGGCATCCATGCTAAAACTCTTGCAAACATGTCTAGGAATAGGATAAGGGTGCCTGCCATGTGCATTCTTTAATAAAAAATGTCAATTTCGGCCCAAATTTTGAAAGAATGTCAACAATCTTGAATTTGTTATTTTTTGACCGAATATATATATATATATATATCTGAAAACGACCTTTCAAATGACATAATGTTTACCGTGAGTTCGAAGAAATAACCTGTCTAATATACATTTGATTGTTGGATATTGCACACATATGTATGGCTAAATGAAACAAGAAAGTGAGATCTACTCAGGATATGGTGTTATTAACTACCTATATTTTAAAGGTTTTTTTTACACAAATAGACAAACAATGTAGAATAACAAACAATGCCAAATGTCGTCTAGTACCATCATCTATCATAATATGCTGGTTTTGCCATCAAGTTGGTTGAGGATGCGACCATCATGGCCGTTACCAATTTGAATTTTGTGAATACCACATATTTGTATTTGAATAACGTATACAAATATATGCGTCAAAGTACATGTAATTTGACATTTCAATTTGATTGCGTATGAACATGTATTGCTAGATATCTAGGTTTTAATTTTTTAACATATCTAATGGCATAGCAAAAACACTGTCTGTAGGTCTTTCTATTTACTATGAAGAAATGTTACATTATTGAAACATTGCTGTAATACCTTGTACATTTACCAGAATATACCATTTGAGCCTCACCAATCTCCAAAATTACTAAAGTAATATATGGATGATGATAGATTGTAACTGTTTCTTGTAGCTCCCTACTAGATACAACGTAGCATACCTTAGTACTTTAACTCAGAGGGGAAAAAGGGAATCTCAGAAAAGCTGTGCTTGTTCAGCGAGATTCCAAGTATAAATTAAGTACTAGACCATCGTATGCGTGCATCAAATCCTGCACATGCCTGCTCCCAGAGAGACCCAAGACGCGCGACTTCACCCGCCCGCGCCAGATCCCCGGGTCTCCCCCGCCGAGGCCCATTCCGCATACCCAATGGTGGTAGTGGTGTTGGAGAGGGTGGAAAATGGACATGACATGTTATCAAATCACATTCATTAGTAGTTCTCACAATTGTCATTTAAGTAAAAATCAATAATATTATGAACACAGATTACATAAACCATTATTGGCCATAATAAGGGGATGTATGATAAACTTTTCAACTTCCTATTTTGGGGGAAAACATTACAATTACAAACCGTGTATATGTTTCAAAGTGATTATATGTATATATTATTTATTAACTAAGTATATTAAGGAGATACCTTGTCTG
>CP137670.1:2253294-2284250 GCA_037976565.1 Mesocentrotus franciscanus | reverse complement strand
GGATATGCATTTAAGAATTATAAAATATATCAAATATCTAACATATCATACAGAATACAGGATCAAAAGAAGTACATATTCTTATAATATTTCAGTACAGATGTGTAGTTTATAGATCAATATGTCTACATGCTACACCTATTATTGAAATTCTTTACTGTCTTATCTTTGGGAGATATGATGATATATGTATTGCCCTTACTGAAATCAGGAAGGGCAATATTTCCTTGTATCTCCCTCAAGGCCAGTAATTATATAAATGACAAACATGTCAAGCTCCAATGAATGATAATGATAGGTTATGCCAAACTATAGTGTATACCATTTCAAAACCCTTTATGTTATCTTTCCTATTAATGTTACTCATTCAATCCTAAATCTTCTACATACATGTACAGGGTTGTGGTGAATTTCACATATTTTAGGGGGTAAGAATATGATCCATAAGCTATTCATAACCTATCATCATGATATTCGAACTATCACATCAGATGTAATACATATACCAACATATATTCGATTTAGAGAGGCTGCGTTGTTGTAAGGGAAAGTTTTGCCCTGACTTTTTAATTTTAAGTTACATACATGTATCCGGTAAGGTTTTTTGTTGATATGCCTAAAGTGATCTTATATTTACATAAATAGAAAAAGAATCAATGTGACACCTGTATCAAGATTTGTTTCAAAACAATTGCAGCTACCATTTAAAGTTAGGATATTTGCATAGAGTCAATCAGCAAGACAACCATTACAAGACATTGGACGATCACATTACTAAACAAAGTTCAAAATTTTACAATTATTTGTAACATTTGAATTGAACCACATTGCTCACTGCATGCAACACTGTACGGAAAGAGAGTGATCGTTCGATTTATCACATTATATGGAGAAAGGACTAATCATAAATTGTAATCTGATGCCACGTATATCATAATGTATCCTCACAGCTCACTGAACATTGTATACCGGTAATATTAAAGTTGAAACAGGATTTTTCAAAGATTAGAATTTTGTACCACTGGAATAGTAGGCTTTGACCACTACTATTACATGTAGAGGTTTTAGTTTATCAATACTTCAGAGTTGAAGCTGCCAGAGAGGAATTTAATCATTTGTTTATATTACTGGGTAGTAAGATGTTTAAATGTTATGATTATACTCAGATCAAAACCTGTTTTGCTTTAAAAAGTGATTTGAAAAATGACACTACATTGTAGCAACAACTTCACAGAACTAGTAAATGGAGCTTCAAATGTAAATGTCACAGATATTAAATATTTGAACTTTGAAGAAGATGCATTTCTGAAGCAATCCACCCTGTTTAGAAAGTTGGTTTTCGTTAATATCACTTATTAGAATATATTACTTTCCTTTTTGTTGTGTGATACCTGTAGACCTATTTCTCTATGCAATGATATGATACAGTACCCAATTTATTGTGGTGCCATTATTGAGAGTTATTATTTTGAGAGTTTCAACAGGTCTTTTGGATAACATGATATCTGTTTGGGTGCAGAAATCTACAATTTCATTAAAATATGTATTTTAGAATCAACATTAAAAGTAAGAGTCACTACCGGTATTTTATTTTGCAACATTGTCACTTATCATGTTTCCCATTCAGCAGTACAGTATACTGCACATCTCAAAATTACAAAATCCATATAATTTAGGCACCAATGTAAAGGGAAATTAATTGGTCAATGAAATGTTATAATGCAATGCTATGCAATTGATGAATTAACAAAGGACAAACTTCTAAAGGTAGTCATACAAATGATACAATCATGTTGACAGAAAATTAAAATAGCATAATAGGTAAGGTCCTGAAGTTGGAAGTCTTTTGTTATTCCAGTTTATGAGTTTAAGAATGGTCCCCAATTAGTAAGGTTTTAATTACTGATATTTGCTGCAAGCCTGAAACTCCAAATTTGTCTACTTCAACTCCTTGAAAAAGGGTCTTGTCTGCTGAAAACAAAGCTACATGTACATGTATATATACATTCTGTTGTACAGCTTTTTGACAAGGCTCTCACAATAAGGATAACATCATTTCCTTCAGGATGACACAGTACACTGTAGAATTTTTGTTGCCGTGCATTAAAAATATCATGAGAATGCTAAACTGTATTATGTTTTGAACCTGAACACATATCACATAATGTCTGTTCTCTGATTCTTAAATGTTGGTATTTGTATACACTCTACATGTAAAAAGTTACATGAGGGTATTCAACATGTTTTAATGGATGCTTTTACTTTGTTCGGTACAACATACCCTAGATATATACAGTAAATATACCTACAATGTAGGTTGAATTGAGAGATTTTTTAATACAATATATCTCTAGAGTTGATAAATTATTACATCTCTATTTAACATCAACCACGAAAAGAAAAAAATTGTTGGGTGAAATATTTGCTCATTGTGTTAAAGATTTCTCTACTAAAGTACTGAAAATGGTTCAGAAATTGAAGTTATGAAAATAATAATCACTATTCATTCATTATTGTTTTTAACTAATCGACCTACATGTAGCCAATGACTTTGACTCACTCACTCGATATTCAAGAACATTATTACAATTTGTAAATAGTGACTTTTGGTCATTGGATGATGAATGAAGGTTTTAATGATGAATTTCATGGCTATTTAATGTACACATCAGCAGCAAAATAGAGAGTTGCTATATTCACAGTATACAACTAAATGCTTCTGCTGGTTCTGCACACACTATGCACAGTATCAATAACGTTGTTGGATCATATAATATACCATCCTATATTGCAAGTTGAATTGGTAAATAAAGAAAGATCAGAGAAAAATTGGTGAGAGTTTGAGGAAATGCTCAGAGAAAAATAAAAAAGTTCAAAGTAATTGAAAAAAAGAAAAAGAAAAACTATTAGAAAGCTGTAATACAAAACCAGCATATCAGTCATTCTACTGTAATAAATTTGGGGCAACTCTCCATTCCTTTCACACTTTACAACAAAATTTACAGTATTCCAGTCCCTTTTCTCTCAGAGCCATTCTGAGTGTTTCCACAGAAAAAGTGATACGGTATCATACCGTGTCATACCGCGTCAATTTCCTGTGGAAACACAAGCGTGTCGACCGAGATACGGTATTTCAGAACCACCTCTGGGAGGTGGATTTTGCCGTGTCGATCCGTGTCGATTTCCTGTGGAAACACACAGCGACAAACCGTATCTGGCGGGAGGGAGAACAACGTGGAATCCTATGTAGATCTGGATCCATGCTGCGCGCGCTCTGTGGAAACAAATACCGTATCGCCGCGACACGGTATTTCTGTGGAAACAGATTGGTATCATACCGTGTCGCCGCGACACGGTATTTCAATTCGGATCGTTCCACTTTTTTCTGTGGAAACACGCTGATAGATATCTCAATACCGGTAGGTTCATGCCCAGTTGACCAAAGGCCCGCTAGACTGAAGGCCTCTGTTTGTATAATGCGCTATATATACATGAACAAAAAAATCTAATTATCATTATTATTCATACATGTACATGTAGTAGGGGCAGCGGAACATTTTTCAGTGGGGGTGAGCATTGACGTACATTTACATGGAGGCATGCAGAGAAAGGAGACAAATCTGAAGGGGAAAAAAAAAATCGGCTTTGCAGGCCTTCGGTCTCAGGGCCTTCGGTCAATCGGGCAGACCCTGCTTAATACATACATTAGGTCCTCTAAAAATGAAGAGGTCCTATTATAGACGTTATAAGTGTTTAATGATATGAGAGAGTGGTCCAACATTACATCACAATGCCAAATCATCAATTTGAAAATTTGAATTTTATATATACTCTACTGACTACAAATTTCAAACATTAAAGGTATAGACCAGTTTTGGAAAGGCGTCCCTCTCAAAATATGAAACGGAAGCTCTTATTACCAATCATGTGAAAGAATATGCTTTTACTCATACGTGATGACACATTTGGCCGGAAACCGCCTATTACTTGATATAGGGTAGTCCCATATACATCTTTCTGTGTACAGTGCTTGTAACTTTACCAAGACTGGGCCAAATTTCTTATCATGTTGATGATTCCAGAACCTTGCAGTATACACCAATACTTACATGTATATGCTAGATGATCAACCTTTTCTGATCGATTCCACAACGTTTCTTTCATAATGCAATCGCATGACCAGAACTGGTCTATACCTTTAAAAGCCTACTTATTACTTATCTGAGTTTGCTCAACTTTTACCAGAATGCTTCTCCAATGTTTTCTGCTTTCCGTACTATCAGGGATACATTTCCCTAAAAAATAACTATGACTACATGTATCAATACTTGCTACTGGCTCTCAACCTAAATCTTTATTTCCTGCACCCCAGGGAAGAACAGTTTTCCTATACTAACAAATCTGAATGGGTTATCCAGCCATTCACTTTACCATTGATTTTACTATGTACATGTACATGCATTTTCTTTGCATTGTTTTTAATATTGTGATATGGAAAATAAAAACCAATACCAATACCAAACCTTTACAATGTTTACTTATTAGATAAAAAAAGAGTGACAAAATAAACATTAAAATTGTAACTTGCAATACTCTTTTGGTGTTGAATAACATGTACATGTATGATGATAAGGTTTTAACCTTATTACCCAGCAAGTCTTCAATAATATTCCAAATATTTATAAGATTTCTTTTATTGTCATTGAAATGTTTCTGGATAATAACAAAGTCAGGTTTTGCATAACAATTTATCAAGTATATTACCCATATTCTTATTAACCTTTTACTAACTTCAGAAGCATTCAGACAATATTGTTTATGTTTATTGCATCAACCAAACTAACTCTAATGTCATCCAAAAATGTTGTTGTTTTAACAGCTACATGTACTAATGTATTTACAGTTCATTTCTATTTCTTTTCAAGAGATTTTTGTCATATATTTTTGTTTTGATATAGAAACAAAATTTGAGTAAATAATACCAACAAAATCATTGCCGTTAATTTGCATAATCTTCAATGGTCAATGTTAGGATTAATCGTTACATGTACATACCGGTAATCATCTGGTGTATGAGTAAATATTTTCATGTTTGATTTGGGTTTCTGAATATCACTGTAACTACTATCAGTGATAGTAGTGATTAATTGTTGCAGTAAAAATCATCTAAGTCATAATTTCATCTCTAAAATTAGTGTCAAGAGAATCTAAAATTCACATACACCTGTAGGAACACCACCATCCCTTCAACACACGTATACATGTACATGTATATTTACATTGGATAAAAGTGTAACCCTGTTTATTGAACAATAATGAAGTATTTCATGAATCCATGTTTCAGAGAGGTTCTTGAGTTAAAGGCTATCTGTTTGGATAATATGTCCTAATTTGGAATTAAACTAATCTAAATTAACCATTATACCCTTGATAAGCTGAGTTAAGCTCAATATCAGTAACATATTTACAGAGAAATAAATTTGACAAATATTCTTAACATAATTGAAACATGCATGTGCAGGTACTAGCATTTTGTTATCCTTTTTCATAATTGTGTACATGTACATACATTAGTCTACTCTTAAACATAAACTGTACAAAGGCAAAAATTCTTTTCTTTTTTTGGTAACAAACAAAAAAGGAGTAAAGTATTACACTAGTTAAAGGTATTAAAGCCCCTCTATACAATTGTATAATAATGTTACTAGTCAATGGATGAGAGTGAACATATCCCTGCATGTTGATCTAGTGGGGGGGGGTAATTGTCTGGCTTGGAATCCACCGGAGGTGATTGCTCAGGGGGTAATAGTCCTAGAACCTGTTTTCTTTTATCAATATTTGTCTTCAAACACATTTTTGGGGGAAATCTTTGCAGAAATGTGTCTTAAATGGCAACCCCTTTCACATTATGATATAGTTTACAACATGAAATTTTGCCGTCAAATTTGGGGCTCCCAACACTTTAGAGGGGCTTTAAACTGCAAGGAAAATGTTCAGTATATGTATGGTTCACTGTACAAGAGATGTACCAGCCAAATGTGACATTATGTATTTAAATTATCCATTATCTTTGCATGAGATTAGCTTTCTTACATCTTTGTTTTTATCACGGAGGATGAGTGCAATAACTTGTCCTGACTTGTCCATGCAGTGTTTTAGGACAGGATCTTGTCAGGGATAGCAAAGCAGCATTTTTCTTTTGTCAGGTCTTCTTGGATTGATTTTTTTTTCAAGAAAGTTTTTTCCTTCCTCTCAAAGAAGCATGCAATTGTGTAGAAGACTAAGAGTTGAATTTAGCTACAATTGCCAATTGGGCAAGATTTTTTTTCTTCTTAGAATCATCTGGCATTGCCTTTTTCCTTGATAGCTCGTCTGGTTCACTCTGATTTCAGCATTTGATTCACTGAGCCTAGTATGTTTGGCTCCACTGACCGTCTCTATACGTACGGGTTAGTGAGGGGAGGTTATGCAATGCAGTTTGTGTGTGATTGCTGATCTCATCGCGCACAGTAGCTTCAAGAAAATGGTCAGATAAGGTGAAAGTAAACTTGTCTTTATATTTTGATGTTCTATAATGATTTTTCAACGTTATTTTTATTGTATATATGAAAATTAGATTATTTTTTCAACCTTTTTTCTAAAACAATTTTTTTGAGAAGAAAAAACGAGGCCAAATTTTGTGCAAAATTCCAAGGAAAATCTCTAATTGACCCCCTCCATTGTGCATGTGCCAAGGATTACAGATTATCGTACACAGATGTGTCAGTGTATGGGAAAGTCTGACAAATGTTAGTTTTATTCAAATTTAAAATTCCCCATACCAGACAGTTATTTCTGTCCAACTTCTTGGCAAGAGAAATGCCAAGGATCTCATCAACTGCTTTGGGGATGATTGCGTTTGTGCATCTGTAATACCTAGTTTAGGCAGAGGCTGCGGAGACTGCACGGCTACATATACTGCACTGAACTTGCACGATTTCTGTACAACCTCCGAGCAGCCTCTGTACGGATTGGCCCCGGCCTGCCGAGGGCCAATACAAGAAATGGCACGATGCTCGTACACTGTAGATAATGTAAACACAAACATCATCGCCCGTAGCCACTTACGATGCCCCCAAAATCGCACACACAAAAAAATTTCGTAGAACAATTTATCGTACACCGACCGGGGCACTGTAAACTAAGCATTAGCACTTATTAGTTATTGATACGTTGAAGTAACCTATAGTTCAACTTCTGTCGTGACTTGTGAGTAATTCTTCTGTACATTTGCTTGGAGTTGGAGAAACAAGTTTTACCTATGTACGTACCTAATATAGTAATACCCCGCACATTTATTTATACACCGTAGCACATCGTCCCCAAAAACATGGTATCTAAAAATGTGCGGGGTATTCTGCAGTTATAAGCCCAAGTTTTTGCTATCCTATGTGTATCCGTTTTTAAGACAAGTTAAGTTAAGTGGTAGTTTGCATTCTTTTCATTTTAGTTGTAGAGGTGTAGATCTTACTTTACTAGTACTAGTAGTCTAGCCTGTAGTAGATTCTAGTAGTAGTACAGTAGTAGTAGTAGTAATGGCTATGCCTCTGCCGGCTGCCTGTGCTTGCTGTGGTCATAATTCATATGGACTTATTTCAGCTAAATTTTGTGAAGTTATTCACTTGTTATTGCCCAGCTCAGTCTAATAATATCAGTAGATCAATATGCAGGGCTATGTTCACTCTCATCCATTGACCAGTAACATTATTATACGCGAGATTGTCAAGATTGGAATCATGCATTTAACTGACTAGGCCTAGACTAGTACATGTACTACTAGTCTTATCGTCTTACTCTTAGTGAGCTACACCGCGCCACTGCTAACTCCAAGGAGTTCCGCCGCCTTCGGCGGCGGAGCTACCTGGAGTTACGCCACTGCTTGCTGAGCTGTGCAGCTGTACCGCCAGCCTGGCACCGGGCTACATGTACATTGACTGTACATGTACATACTGCGGCAGAAGCACAATTTCAACTAATGAAGCTTAGCTATAAATAAATTTAAAAAAATATATATATATATAGACCTATGCATATACTGCTCTTGTTGTCAAAGAAAAAACCAAAACAAACCTTACCTTGAAACATCTCGAAAATACCAAAGATATGAGAATATGTAGCTTTTCACCGGCTTATTATTATTTGGAACGTCCGATAACAACATGCACGTGTTAAGATATTATCTAGATAGTCTAGTTCTAAGCACACGCAGACTGTGACATTAAGCTGATCAAGTGTACCGAAAAAGAAAAGAAAAGTGTACCGACCCAGCACTGAGCCACCGACCATACACCCAGTGGCGGATCTAGGGGGGCAGGCCCTCCCTAGAAAAAAAAAGGTAAAAACGCCCTTTTTTGTAAAAAAAAAAAAGAAGAAGATGGGCCCGCTCCGGCCTGGCGCTCAAGGGGCCGGGAGGGGGGTGGTGGTTGAAAAAGCACTCCCCGTTGAGCACAAAAAATGAGTGCCCACTATATTTTATCTCATAAAATAATCACAAATTATAGTAATCATCAAATGATTATCACACCTTAGGGATAATAGACGAATGTGCATTAGAACGACTGAAAATAAGACTATTATTGGAGATTACACCAAATGGCTACAAATTAGACCAAGTGATAAATAGATAAAATGATTATTAGATATGTAGATTGTAGACGAGCTTGGGTGTAGACCATATTGGAATAGATCAACTGGGTTGGGTAAGAGAACGCTTAATTAGTCTTTATACAAGCATAACACCAAAATTATCTTTATGATTTCAGCGTTAGATGGTTGATACTTGAATTTTTACTAAACAAAATAAAGGTGAGAATATATGGAATGGTAACTAAACATACGAATTATGGCTCATATAAACGAGTCATAATAGTGAGATGCGCCTACTATTTCACATTAGTATTTCTTCTGTTTTCACCCCATGATCCAATATCGGCTGAGAAGATTAGACTAATTTCAAACGATGTATATTCGGTATATTCCCAAGAAGAAAAAATCACTGTGTAGTATAGTCTCCTTAAAGAACAGTTTCCGATGTTGCATGGCTGAATATTGAAGCAAGAGATGTTGTATCTCGTCTTTATCTCTCTGACAAACAAAAGAGATACTGCTACATCTAGACACATGCATAGATCCCTCACAGGCTCACACACGCCTACAAAGGGCTGATTCGATCGGATATTTTAAGACTCGCGTTAAAATTGAATGTATTTCTGTTTTTAAGACTAGCAACACTAATCAATGCTTATGGAGGCCATTTCACAATTATTTACTTTCAATAAGATAGCAATAGTAAGCATTTGAAAATATATGATTCACAAGAAAAATATTATTACATAACAAAACTAAAGAATTTGATTTTTTTACCAACAAATTTCATTCAGTCCTGGATGGTAACTTCAAATTGGCCACTAGCCTGGTTGCTGCAGAAAGATTTTCGTAAGTGGATTTACGTCATCATTAAGCTATACCACTTGTTATTCAACATTTTGCTATTTCAAACAAACATTTAAAATTTGTCCCTGAAAAATCAATTAAATATATTCTAAAACTAATATATTTTTTATAGAGTTTTTATTTCAGTATTTTTGAAAGTCCGAAATTTAAAATGTGTACCGATATAAAAACATAAATACGAGATTCACGTCAAATCGGCCACATTTGCTACGCTCGGGAACGTTATAACTACGCCTCAATAGTCTATAGAACGCTTCATACCCCATGGTGCAGAGGTTGTAACCGAGTCGTATGCACATTTCACCATTTTCATCACATATCTCTTTGTGTCATTGAGAACGCGGATTGTATCGCCTGGCCATGTGTACATCCAATAACTTAAAATTTAAACTACTTGAAAATGTTGACGTAATGTCCAAAGTAATGGAAAGCATATTTATTGAAATAGATACCTCTGATAATAAGAGCTGTTTTTGGAGTAATGTATGGGCCGCTTTGGTCAAATCTTCAAAACATGTTGTCAACACTAATCTTTTTAAACAAACAATGCTTTATTATGGGCGAATTTAATGTAGATGTGGAATGTGTAGGAATCCTTTCTGCCAAGAAATTCTTGATGTTATGCTCTCGAAAGCTTTTCCTTCCTTCATAAAGAGACCCACTCGAATATCTGATACGTCCTCCTCCTTAATTGATAATATTTTCAACAATATACTTTTACCCGTCAGCTCTGGTATAATTTTTCTGACATAACAAATCATTTTCCTTTATTTTCAAATATTCCCACCCTAAATGCTGGTAGTTTAAACAGTAAATTTACAACTGGCTGTCGTAAACTATCCCAAGATAACGTGAATAGACTTAAGTATTCCCTAAGTACGACCGATTGGTGTATAATTTTCACATCAGAAGATGTAAATATTCTCGTCGATTGAGATGATATTCATTACAAAATAAATCATAATGTGTACATGAGGAATGTAAGGTAAATCAGATATTATGATAACTTTTCTAAGGAATCTAGATCTAGATCTAGCTTTTAGTCTGCATCACTAGACATGTCTGTGGGATTCATCCTGTCATAAAAGGGTAGAGGTTGCGAAATAAAACTTTCTAAAGTTTTATGAATACATATTGCCTAGTAAAGCTTAGTTGAAATCTAGAGCATTCTAGTCGCCAATAAGGCCTAGTAAGGTTATATGAACATGGGCCCTTGGATCTAGACAATGCACTGTACTGAAAATGTGTCTCATTTTAGAGCCAAACAGTGCCCTATTTACCACTACCATGTACCTGTTTCACTAATGAGAAGAACAATTCTTACTATAGTTTATATGACAACACGTTTTACCACTATCCCCCTTACCAAAAGCAGATTATTGTTCATCTTAATGGCTCGCATGTGTCCCCCATCTAAAGGAAATGAGGGCAATATTTCTAAAAATGTCCCCGAGGGTTACTCCCTATGCTCGCTCGCGCTTAAAGTTGATAGATATGTTATTATGAAATAAAGCGGAATGCATCGAGGATGTTGACATTGCTGTAACATTGATGAGATTGTGCTGAAAACCACATCGAGTTCGACGCAATACGATTTCACAGAATTCACGGGAAAATATTGCAGAGACAATAAGAAAAACTACAGGGTAAATGCATAGAAACAAAATGTTAAAAAGGCACATAAAGATCCTTTTAAAGGTAGAAACAGTTTCGAAGATGATCCTTGATAACGTATTCACTAAAATGTGGGGATTCCTTATCTCAGAATATAATTTTTCCTGCCTGTGTGTTTACACTTTGTCGGTTTTTTTGTTCTCGAAATACCTTGGTACCATCCCTTCTAAAGATACATGTATTCCACAGTGTTTCCATATTATTTTACTGGTTATCTTTATATTAAATGAAGGGACCTACAGACAGTGTTTTTGCTTTGCCTATACATATGTTTAATGTATCACAACCTAGATAACTAGCAATACATGTACACAAGAAATCAAACTGAAATTTCAAATTAAATTTACTTCGACTCATATATGTGTATACGTAATTCAAATACAAATATGTGGTATTCACACAATTCAAATTTGTAACGGCCATGGCGGTCACATCCACAACCAACTTTATGGCAAAACCAGCAGATTATGATAAATGCCGATACTAGATGACAGTCTTAATCTTTTGGCATTGTTTGTCTATTTGTGTAAAATCTTCATTATTTATTATTACTTCAAACTGAAAATAAACATTATATCAATTAAGGGTAACTAAATTAAAAAATCATGTTGACTTTTGTTGATCTGTAATAATGAATACATCACATATCTTTTGACTTTTTGGTGTACATTTATGTCATATATTTTATATTATTTTTTAAATTATTTTTGTTCTACCTACTAAGCTCCACCCCTTCAAAAAAAAAAAACCTCCAAAAGCAAATGACTTTTGTGACATCATGCCAGTCATTCATCAGTCAGCTAGATGAACAAAAGACATTGGTATGTCCCTTCCAATCAACTGACCACCTGTTCACAATAGCATTGCATGTTTTCATATAATAGCCCATTGAAACCCTTCTTTTTATGGTGTTGCTTGGGGATTTCTGACATAGCAACTGCTTAAAATGTAATTGAATTTTGTGAGTGGGCATTTTATAAAAACATGCAATGCTGAATGAACAGGTGGTCAGTTGATGGGTCTTTTGTTCATTTATCTGACCGAAGAATGACTGGCATGATGACGTCACAGAAGTCATTTGTGTGGAGCTTAGCAGGTAGAACAAAAGTAATAATAAAAATTATATAAAATATATGCAATAAATGTACACCAAAAAGTCAAAAGATATGTGATGTATACATTATTACAGATCAATAAAAGTCAACATGAATTTTTAATTTAGTTACCCTTTAAAGGGTCTTTTTAGATAATATATATACGATCAAAAATAACAAATTCAAGATTGTTGAAATTCTTTCAAAATTTGGGCCGAAAGTGACATTTGTTGTAAAGAATATACATGACAAGCACTCCAACCTTTTCCCTTTATATTTTGCCAGAGTTTTCTCATTGATGCCATGCATTACCCCAAAATGCCGTTTAGTGCTTATTCAAATAGCACATCTATCTGTCAATTAACTATTCCCATGTTCAATAAGTCATGTTCACTTCGTTTCCAAATTTAAATATTTTTGTCTTCATTACCAGGTAGAATAGTGATGACTCTGACATCTAAATTTCATGCTGTCAATACTTTTGTTGTGCTGCTGGCTTTCACGACATAATTTGTTTAAAAGCTCGATAAATATTTCCCCCTCTTTAAACATTAGGTAATGTTTACATGCCTCTATGTGGCATACGCATATATTGAAAATAAACGTAAAATGGGTTTACGAATCGTTTAACAAACACATCATTTACACTGCCCCCACCTTGTTTACAACGCATCACGGTGCGGGAATGGAACTAGTGGGCCTATGACAAACATTCTGCTTGTGAACAAATTTGGTATCTACAAGAAGACCATTAGGGATATCGTTTGCCAAAACTGATACATAGCTTTACGTATAACTAACAATTTTGGCCACACAATGCCTTTGACGGATAATAAGTTATTTCAATTCGTAACAATCAATGGTGATATCTCATTATTCTTACGTACGGTCATACTTCACACGATCCGTGTACACAGCTAGTCTGAAAACTTTAAGCACAATGCTGATTGCTAATTTTAGTTTGACAAACTCGCTGTATTTCGTTAATCTATTAGGACTATCTTGAGGATATTCTGGAATATTCATAAATTATCAAAACTGTTTTGGAAGGTACGTCACTGACACGAGTATTTCATCGTAGATATATAGATATTCTCAGTATATATTACTTTAATTCGGGGCTGCTGTGCGTGTAGCTCGCGTGCATCACATTCAGCGCGGATGTATATCACTACAAACTGTTCACGAAATTGAACGTAAAGAGGCTCTGCCCACACCCATAATACATACACGGATATAGGACTACTGTAGCAGTGTTATATCTTGCACTCGGAGTGTTGCAAAGCAGGAAGCAATATTAAAGGCAAAATATAGTTGTGATGACGAACAAATGTACGAAAAACAACAACAACAACAACAACAACAAGAAAATGTTCAAACATATCAACTTAATTTGTTTTAAACGTTCATATATCATTTTGCCTACCATAAATATTGGGCGTCTCGAAGTGGCGCTAATAGACCTTCTGTGTTGTTATAATGTACAGATTATAATGATGGCATAGAGTTATTATGGGAAATGTCGTCACAATTGTGAAGATTATGCGCACACAGTCTGTAAGACCGATTGTTGAAGGAAGGTTCAATTGCCATTCGAAATAGCAGACGAAATACATGTACATTAAAACAGGCTTCAGTGAATTGAGACGCCCAAGGATTGTCGTTTTATTCAACTGATATGTTTATTATGTATGCATGTATTGTGTTTATTATGTATACATGTATTTTGTTTAATTTACTATCTTACATAAACACCTGGGGAAAAAGAAGAAAAAAAAGTTGTCCACATATTTTCAAAACGTCAAACATTCCGATCAACTCCTCATGAGAACAGAGAAGTTAGGTATAATCTTAATATACTTAGTTAATACACAATACAGTCAAACCTGCTTTAGTGACCACCTGTTTACAAAGAATACCTGCCTACAAAGACTACATTTTTGTTTCCCTTGAAAATGGTTTCTCATTGAAATATGTACTAAAGGACCCCGTCTACAAAGACCACTTTTGTGTTTCCTTTGAGCGGTCGCTATAGACAGATTTAACTGTATATGTATAATAACCTTGAAACAAATACATGGTTTATAATTGTTATGTTTTCCCCTAAAATAGGAGGTTCAAAAGCTTTACATACATCCCCTTATTATGGCCAATAATGGTTTAAGTAATATGTGTTTATAATATTATGGATTTATACTTAAATGTCAATTGTGAGAACTACTAATGAATGTGATTTGACAACATGCCATGTCCATTTTCCACCCTCTCCAACACCATTACCACCATTGGGTATGCGTAATGAGCCTCGGCGGGGGAGACCCGGGGATCTTGCGCGGGCGGATGAATTCGCGCGTATTGGGTCTCTCTGGAAGCAGGCATGTGCAGGATTTGATGCACGCAGACGATAGTCTAGTACTTAATTTATACTGGGAATCTCGCTGAACAAGCATAGCTTTTCTGAGATTCCCTTTTTCCTCTCAGTTTAAGCAGTAAGGTATGCTACGTTGTATCTAGTAGGGAGCTACAAGAAACAGTTATAATCTATCATCATCCATATATTACTTTAGTAATTTTGGAGATTGGTGAGGCTCAAATGGTATATTCTGGTAAATGTACAAGGTATTACAGCAATGTTTCAATAATGTAACATTTCTTCATAGTAAATAGAGAGACCTACAGACAGTGTGTTTGCTATGCCATTAGATATGTTTAAAAATCAAAACCTAGATAACTAGCAATACATGTTCATACGCAATCAAATTGAAATGTCAAATTACATGTACTTTGACGCATATATTTATATACGTTATTCAAATACAAATATGTGGTATTCACAAAATTCAAATTGGCAACGGCCATGATGGTCACATCCTCAACCAACTTGATGACAAAATGACGGTACTAGACGACATTTGGCATTGTTTGATATTCTACATTGTTTGTCTATTTGTGTAAAAAAACCTCCAAAATATAGGTAGTTAATAACACCATATCCTGAGTAGATCTCACTTTCTTGTTTCATTTTGCCATACATATGTGTGCAATATCCAGCAATCAAATGTATATTAGACAGGTTATTTCTTCGAACTCACGGTAAACATTATGTCATTTGAAAGGTCTTTTTCAGATAATATATATTCGGTCAAAAAATAACAAATTCAAGATTGTTGAAATTATTTCAAAATTTGGGCCGAAATTGACATTTTTTATTAAAGAATGCACATGTCAGGCACCCTTATCCTATTCCTAGATATGTTTGCAAGAGTTTTAGCATGGATGCCATGCATTACCCTAAAACGCCGTTCAGTGTTTATTAAAATAGCATATCTATCTATTTATCACATATTCCCATGTTCAATAAATCACTTGTAGTCCCGTTTTTACTAGTTTTGTCTTCACAACCAGGTAGATTAGTGATGACTCTGACATCTAGATTTCGTGCTGTCAATACTTTTGTTGTGCTGCTGGATTTTCACGACATAATCTGTTTAAAAGCCCGATAAATATATTTCTATCTTTAAACATTAGGTAATGTTTACATTCCTCTATGTGGCATACCAATATATTGAAATAAGACGTAAAAGGGTTTGCCGATCGTTATATTAACAAACACAAACCCCAACGCATCACGGTGCGGGAATGGAACTAGTGGGCCTATGACAAACCTCCTGCTTGTGAACAATTTGGTATCTACCAGAAGACCTTTAGGAAATCGTTTGCCAAAACTGATACGTAGCTTCATGTATAACTAACAATATTTGCCACACGATGCCTTTTGAGTGATAATAAGTTCTTTCAATTCGTAAAGATCAATGGTGATATTTCATTATTCTTAAGTACGGTCATACTTCACACGATTCGTGTACAAAGCTAGTCTGGAGACTTTAAGCACAATGCTGCTTGCTACTTTTACTTTGACAAACATGCTGTATTTCTTTAATCTATTAGAACTATCTTGAGGATATTCTGGAATATTCATAAATTATCAAGACTGTTTCGGAAGGTACGTAACTTACACGAGTATTTTATCGTAGATATACAGATAGTCTCCGTATATATTGCTTCAATTCGGGGCTGTTGTGCGTGTAGCTCGCGCGCTTCACGTTCAGCGCGGATGTACCGTATATCACTACAAACTTTTCACGAAATTGAACGTAAAAGAGGCTCGGCCCACACCCATAATACATACACGGATAAAGGCCTACTGTTGCAGCGTTATATCTTGCACTTGGAGTTTTGCAAAGCAGGAAGCAATAAGACAAAATATAGTTGTGATGACACCAAATGTACGAAAAACAACAACAACAACAACAACGATATGTTCAAACATATCCACCTTACTTTGTCCTAAACGTTCATATAGCATATTGCCTACCTTAAATATGGAGCCCTCTCGAAGTGGCGCTTGTAGACCTACTGTGTTGTACTGTACAGATTATAATGATGGCATAGAGTTATTATGGGAAATGACGTCACAATTGTCATGATTATGCGCACACAGTCTGTAAGACCGCATTGTGGAAGTAAGGTTCAATTGCTATTCTGGAGCACACGAAATACATGTAAATTGAAACGGGCTTCAGTGAATTGAAACTCCCGAGGATTATTTTGTGATTATGATTTGTTTATTTTGTTTACTATTTATACATGTTTTTTAATATATTATGTATACACGTATTTTGTTAAATTTACTATCTGGTATTTGGCCAAAAATATTACATAGACACCTGGTTTAAAAAAAAAAGTTGTCCACATATTTTCAAAACTCCAAATTCCGATCAACTTTTCTCCTCATGAGAACAGACAAGGCATCTCCTTAATATACTTAGTAAATACATAATATATATATTATCACTTTGAAACATATACACGGTTTGTATAAATTGTTATGTTTTCCCGAAAAATAGGAGGTTGGAAAGCTTTACATACATCCCCTTATTATGGCCAATAATGGTTTAAGTAATCTGTGTTCATAACATTATTGATTTTTACTTAAATGTCAATTGTGAGAACTACTAATGAATGTGATTTGACAACACGTCATGTCCATTTTCCACCCTCTCCAACACCATTACCACCATTGGGTATGCGGAATGGGCCCCGACGGGGGAGACCTTGGGATCTGGCGCGGGCTGGTGAATTCGCGCGTCTTGGGTCTCTCTGGGAGCAGGCATGTGCAGGATTTGATGCACGCTGACGATGGTCTAGTACTTAATTTATACTGGGAATCTCGCTCAACGAGCCTAGCTTTTATGAGATTCCCTTGTTTCCCTCTCAGTTAAAGCACTTAGGTATGCTACGTTGTATCTAGTAGGGAGCTACAAGAAAATCTATCGTCATCCATACATTACTCTAGTATTTTTGGAGAGTGGCGAGGCTCAAATGGTATATATTGGTAAATGTACAAGGTATTACATCAATGTTTCAATAATGTAACATTTGTTTACACATTCGAATGAGTACAGAGCAAATGAGAGGACATCGAAAGTTACGTCGCAGATTTGCCAATTAGGGTTCGATCAACCCCACCTTAAAACAAAACATACATTTCTTATCAAGTGGGCTGTATATAATACAGACCACCTTATGTTTTCGTTAAAATTGCCTTTATTTATTATTTAGGTGGTCTGTCGGTATCGACAGATCACCTATTGTTTTCGTCAGAATTTTCTTTCTTTATTAGGTGATCTGTCATTGACAGATCACCTATTGATTTTGTCAGAATTTTCTTTCTTTATTATTATTAGGTGGTCTGTCAACGACAGACTACCTATTGATTTCGTCAGAATTTTCTTTCTTTATTATTTCTTCCGTACACTTTTTTGTGTAAACGTTTACTCGAAATCGACATGGTCAATTTCCTTCGAATTTCTGTCAGTCATCAGGCCCTATAATATCAAGTTCCAGTAACCTTCTCAAGGTCATGGAGTCATCGTGACGTCATCCAGGCGCCATTTTGTGATATTTTCTGAAAATCACAAACGATCATAACTTCATAACAGAAAGTCATTTCTCATTCATATTTACCATGATCAAGGTCAATATCCGTCCGGTCAATTTCAGGTCAATAAACGCGCGCGCGTACGTCCGCGCGTCAGTGCGCGCGCAAATTTAAAATGCTCAAAATCGTCTCAAATTCATTTTGCATACGTTTCAGGTCATTTTAAGCATTTCGCAAAACGCGAAAACGCGAATTTTCGCGCGTTTTCGTTCGTGACGGCCGAACGAAAATAATTCCTCCTAGTTTATTTTTGACATGATGTTCCTCATTTTTTCTGAACAATTTGATACCATGTTTATCCTTTTATGACCATTAATAACGGAATGAGCGTCCGTTCAAGAAACATGTCCGTGCGCGCGAGCTCTTGTAATACATAGCATATATGGGCAAAAACATGCCTATACAAAATCCATTATAGCTCTTTGGGATGCACGGGGACCTTCAATTTTTTTCATATTTGATTAGATCATGAGTCGGAGATATGATTTCTGGTCTCATTTGGCCATTATATATATCGTGACATCATCATAATGGCCTTGGAACTCAAAAAACGAATTTGCATATTATGACGTCAGCATATTTATGGAAAATTGATCGTATCTCTCAATATTGATCAATTTTCTTTTAAATTTCGATATGATGTAGTTAAGACAATTCTCTACAAGATTAGTGCACATCATTTTTCATTTTGATGACGTTATCATGGTGAAAATTTCATTTGAAGATGACATGTCAGAATTTTCTTAATTTGCGTGTTATGTCTATGGACGGTGAATTTCGTTCACATCATGAATCTACATGACATTAATCTTTGAGCACTATCTAGCTTATTTGTGCTCTATTTTCTCCCAAATTTGGGTATGTTATAGCTGAGACTATGGGCTATAAAAACCGTGCTTTTGGTTTTTGATCAGATGTTGGGATCATGTCAAAACTTTCAATTGAAAGTTGAAATTGCGAATTCGGTAGAACTTTGCAGGAACCATGCATTAGGTGATACGTACGTATTATTAGGTGGTCTGTCAACGACAGACTACCTATTGATTTCGTCAGAATTTTCTTTCTTTATTATTTCTTCCGTACACTTTTTGTGTAAACGTTTACTCGAAATCGACATGGTCAATTTCCTTCGAATTTCTGTCAGTCATCAGGCCCTATAATATCAAGTTCCAGTAACCTTCTCAAGGTCATGGAGTCATCGTGACGTCATCCAGGCGCCATTTTGTGATATTTTCTGAAAATCACAAACGATCATAACTTCATAACAGAAAGTCATTTCTCATTCATATTTACCATGATCAAGGTCAATATCCGTCCGGTCAATTTCAGGTCAATAAACGCGCGCGCGCGTACGTCCGCGCGTCAGTGCGCGCGCAAATTTAAAAATGCTCAAAATCGTCTCAAATTCATTTTGCATACGTTTCAGGTCATTTTAAGCATTTCGCAAAAACGCGAAAACGCGAATTTTCGCGCGTTTTCGTTCGTGACGGCCGAACGAAAATAATTCCTCCTAGTTTATTTTTGACATGATGTTCCTCATTTTTTCTGAACAATTTGATACCATGTTTATCCTTTTATGACCATTAATAACGGAATGAGCGTCCGTTCAAGAAACATGTCCGTGCGCGCGAGCTCTTGTAATACATAGCATATATGGGCAAAAACATGCCTATACAAAATCCATTATAGCTCTTTGGGATGCACGGGGACCTTCAATTTTTTTCATATTTGATTAGATCATGAGTCGGAGATATGATTTCTGGTCTCATTTGGCCATTATATATATCGTGACATCATCATAATGGCCTTGGAACTCAAAAAACGAATTTGCATATTATGACGTCAGCATATTTATGGAAAATTGATCGTATCTCTCTCAATATTGATCAATTTTCTTTTAAATTTCGATATGATGTAGTTAAGACAATTCTCTACAAGATTAGTGCACATCATTTTTCATTTTGATGACGTTATCATGGTGAAAATTTCATTTGAAGATGACATGTCAGAATTTTCTTAATTTGCGTGTTATGTCTATGGACGGTGAATTTCGTTCACATCATGAATCTACATGACATTAATCTTTGAGCACTATCTAGCTTATTTGTGCTCTATTTTCTCCCAAATTTGGGTATGTTATAGCTGAGACTATGGGCTATAAAAACCGTGCTTTTGGTTTTGATCAGATGTTGGGATCATGTCAAAACTTTCAATTGAAAGTTGAAATTGCGAATTCGGTAGAACTTTGCAGGAACCATGCATTAGGTGATACGTACGTATTATTAGGTGGTCTGTCAACGACAGACTACCTATTGATTTCGTCAGAATTTTCTTTCTTTATTATTTCTTCCGTACACTTTTTGTGTAAACGTTTACTCGAAATCGACATGGTCAATTTCCTTCAATTTCTGTCAGTCATCAGGCCCTATAATATCAAGTTCCAGTAACCTTCTCAAGGTCATGGAGTCATCGTGACGTCATCCAGGCGCCATTTTGTGATATTTTCTGAAAATCACAAACGATCATAACTTCATAACAGAAAGTCATTTCTCATTCATATTTACCATGATCAAGGTCAATATCCGTCCGGTCAATTTCAGGTCAATAAACGCGCGCGCGCGTACGTCCGCGCGTCAGTGCGCGCAAATTTAAAATGCTCAAAATCGTCTCAAATTCATTTTGCATACGTTTCAGGTCATTTTAAGCATTTCGCAAAACGCGAAAACGCGAATTTTCGCGCGTTTTCGTTCGTGACGGCCGAACGAAAATAATTCCTCCTAGTTTATTTTTGACATGATGTTCCTCATTTTTTCTGAACAATTTGATACCATGTTTATCCTTTTATGACCATTAATAACGGAATGAGCGTCCGTTCAAGAAACATGTCCGTGCGCGCGAGCTCTTGTAATACATAGCATATATGGGCAAAAACATGCCTATACAAAATCCATTATAGCTCTTTGGGATGCACGGGACCTTCAATTTTTTTCATATTTGATTAGATCATGAGTCGGAGATATGATTTCTGGTCTCATTTGGCCATTATATATATCGTGACATCATCATAATGGCCTTGGAACTCAAAAACGAATTTGCATATTATGACGTCAGCATATTTATGGAAAATTGATCGTATCTCTCTCAATATTGATCAATTTTCTTTTAAATTTCGATATGATGTAGTTAAGACAATTCTCTACAAGATTAGTGCACATCATTTTTCATTTTGATGACGTTATCATGGTGAAAATTTCATTTGAAGATGACATGTCAGAATTTTCTTAATTTGCGTGTTATGTCTATGGACGGTGAATTTCGTTCACATCATGAATCTACATGACATTAATCTTTGAGCACTATCTAGCTTATTTGTGCTCTATTTTCTCCCAAATTTGGGTATGTTATAGCTGAGACTATGGGCTATAAAAACCGTGCTTTTGGTTTTTGATCAGATGTTGGGATCATGTCAAAACTTTCAATTGAAAGTTGAAATTGCGAATTCGGTAGAACTTTGCAGGAACCATGCATTAGGTGATACGTACGTATTATTAGGTGGTCTGTCGTCTTCGACAGATCACCTATTGATTTCGTCAGAATTTTCTTTCTTTCTTTATTTTTATTTCCTACACTTTTTTGTGTAGAGGATAACTCAAGATCGGTTCAGTCAATTTCGTTCAATTTTGGCACAGTCATAGGTCATTGTCATAAGACGTGACAGGAACATTTTCAAGGTCATCAGGTCATCGTGACGTCATCCAGGCGCCATTTTGTGAAATCACATTATCAATCATATCTTCATGATGCGTCATCAAAGGTAATTCATATTCATATCACATATACTTCAGGTCAAGGGTCAACAGGTCATGTCATCAAAGGTCACATAAAGGTCATGACGCGCGCGTACGCGCGTCAAAATTTTAAAATGCTCAAAATCACTTATCTATTAAACGAGAGTACGAATCAGGTCATTTTATGCATTTCAACAATTTCCGTCCGTGCGCGTCCGCGCGCGCGTTTTGCGCGCGCGCACCGCGTACAAAACGTACAAACGCCGTTTTTTCGCATGGTTTGTATTCCTGACACTATCCTTGACAATTACCAACTATTTCCAGTCATTCTCGACCTTCCATAATGCCACACGCGTGCGTCAAACTTTAAAATTCGTGCGCGCGTCAATGGGCAATATAATGTAAAAAGTAGTAAAACATGTCTATATAAAATCCGCCATAGCTCGTCAGAATGCCTAAATACCCCCCAATTTTTAAACATTTTCTGAAAGCCCATGAAATGTTCATGTGATTTCATGTCTAATTTGTCCAATCGTATGTTCTGACGTCGTCATATTTGCCTATGAACTCAAAATTTGATTTTGAAAATATGACATCATAATTTTTGTATTCATTTGAAAATATTGCTGTAAATATTGTTGATTTTCTTCCAAATTTTGATATGTTGTAGCTGAGACAATTCTCTACAAATGCAGTCTCCACGATTTTTCATTTTGACAAAGGCATCATGGCGTATTTTTGCGATTAAAGGAGGCATGTCAATTTTTCACATTTTGCGTGTATTCTCTATGGGACATGACTTTTTCTCAAAACTGGATTCTACATTCCGTCTTTCGCGAGCAATATCTCCGTCGTTTTAGTTTTGTTTTTGCTGAGCTTTGAGTATGTTGTAGCTGAGACAATAAGCTATCACAAGTGTGCCCTTTATTTTTCGATCAGATGCCGGGATCATGCTCATATTTCACTTGCAAAGTGAGATTTGAGAATTCCATTTTCCGTTCACGTGTAATGTCTATGTGGATTATTTTGGTATAGTGGTCATAGCACTTGCCTCCCATTCCGGCGACCCAAGTTCGATTCCTGGTGGGTCATTTTTTTTTTTTTGCCGTCGTTTTAGATTTGATTTTATGATCTTCTTCGACTATTATAACATATTATCATATACAATCACAAACAATGTAATAAAATGCCTAATTTTGCGTGTTATATCTATGGGAGAAGAATGTCAATCGTTTGAGTACAACCCTATGGGAAATCTGGTATTAAACCTAATATAGGGTTTATCTCCCAACTCTGCTACAATATCAAATCACCTTGCTAGTCTCCTTCCCAGACGTTTTTACTTTTTCCAGTTATTCAGCCCAAGGTATATGCATGTTTACGTCTCTCTCGTGGACATAGAATTGTTTACTTGTCTATACTTCTCTCTTTCTCTATATTAAATTCTATTTATGCTGGATATATTGAATGCATCGTTCTCCATTGCATCTCTCTCTTTCTCCTCTCTCTTGCTCTGTTTCCCTTCTCTCTTATTTTGCCCCTCTCCTTCTCTTGCTCTGTCTCTGCATATATATCTCTCTCTACTCTTTTACCCTCTCCCTCTCTCTGCCTCCCTCTACCTCGACCTCTTGCCTTGCCTCCCTCTTATTCTCTTGCTCTGTCTCCCTCTGCCTCTGCCCTTCTCTTTTTCTTCTCTCTCACCCTCTACCTCTCCCGCCTCTGGTTCTCGTTCTCCTTCTATTATGTCTTGTAATGTTCCTTAATTTTCTATAGCTCTGCCCTTTGCCCTTTGGCCTTGGAACTCAAAATACGAATTTGCATATTATGACGTCAGCATATTTATGGAAAATTGATTGTATCTCTGTAAATATGGATCGATTTTCTTCCAAATTTTGATATGTTGTAGCTAAGACAATTTTCTACAAGATCAGTTATTCAGATTACATAACAGACCACCTAATTCGTCCTCATGACGAATTACATTTCTAGTTAGGTGGTCTGTCAACGACAGACTACCTATTGATTTCGTCAGAATTTTCTTTCTTTATTATTTCTTCCGTACACTTTTTTGTGTAAACGTTTACTCGAAATCGACATGGTCAATTTCCTTCGAATTTCTGTCAGTCATCAGGCCCTATAATATCAAGTTCCAGTAACCTTCTCAAGGTCATGGAGTCATCGTGACGTCATCCAGGCGCCATTTTGTGATATTTTCTGAAAATCACAAACGATCATAACTTCATAACAGAAAGTCATTTCTCATTCATATTTACCATGATCAAGGTCAATATCCGTCCGGTCAATTTCAGGTCAATAAACGCGCGCGCGCGCGTACGTCCGCGCGTCAGTGCGCGCGCAAATTTAAAAATGCTCAAAATCGTCTCAAATTCATTTTGCATACGTTTCAGGTCATTTTAAGCATTTCGCAAAAAAACGCGAAAACGCGAATTTTCGCGCGTTTTCGTTCGTGACGGCCGAACGAAAAATAATTCCTCCTAGTTTATTTTTGACATGATGTTCCTCATTTTTTTCTGAACAATTTGATACCATGTTTATCCTTTTATGACCATTAATAACGGAATGAGCGTCCGTTCAAGAAACATGTCCGTGCGCGCGAGCTCTTGTAATACATAGCATATATGGGCAAAAACATGCCTATACAAAATCCATTATAGCTCTTTGGGATGCACGGGGACCTTCAATTTTTTTCATATTTGATTAGATCATGAGTCGGAGATATGATTTCTGGTCTCATTTGGCCATTATATATATCGTGACATCATCATAATGGCCTTGGAACTCAAAAAACGAATTTGCATATTATGACGTCAGCATATTTATGGAAAATTGATCGTATCTCTCTCAATATTGATCAATTTTCTTTTAAATTTCGATATGATGTAGTTAAGACAATTCTCTACAAGATTAGTGCACATCATTTTTCATTTTGATGACGTTATCATGGTGAAAATTTCATTTGAAGATGACATGTCAGAATTTTCTTAATTTGCGTGTTATGTCTATGGACGGTGAATTTCGTTCACATCATGAATCTACATGACATTAATCTTTGAGCACTATCTAGCTTATTTGTGCTCTATTTTCTCCCAAATTTGGGTATGTTATAGCTGAGACTATGGGCTATAAAAACCGTGCTTTTGGTTTTTGATCAGATGTTGGGATCATGTCAAAACTTTCAATTGAAAGTTGAAATTGCGAATTCGGTAGAACTTTGCAGGAACCATGCATTAGGTGATACGTACGTATTATTAGGTGGTCTGTCAACGACAGACTACCTATTGATTTCGTCAGAATTTTCTTTCTTTATTATTTCTTCCGTACACTTTTTTGTGTAAACGTTTACTCGAAATCGACATGGTCAATTTCCTTCGAATTTCTGTCAGTCATCAGGCCCTATAATATCAAGTTCCAGTAACCTTCTCAAGGTCATGGAGTCATCGTGACGTCATCCAGGCGCCATTTTGTGATATTTTCTGAAAATCACAAACGATCATAACTTCATAACAGAAAGTCATTTCTCATTCATATTTACCATGATCAAGGTCAATATCCGTCCGGTCAATTTCAGGTCAATAAACGCGCGCGTGCGCGTACGTCCGCGCGTCAGTGCGCGCGCAAATTAAAAATGCTCAAAATCGTCTCAAATTCATTTTGCATACGTTTCAGGTCATTTTAAGCATTTCGCAAAACGCGAAAACGCGAATTTTCGCGCGTTTTCGTTCGTGACGGCCGAACGAAAAATAATTCCTCCTAGTTTATTTTTGACATGATGTTCCTCATTTTTTCTGAACAATTTGATACCATGTTTATCCTTTTATGACCATTAATAACGGAATGAGCGTCCGTTCAAGAAACATGTCCGTGCGCGCGAGCTCTTGTAATACATAGCATATATGGGCAAAAACATGCCTATACAAAATCCATTATAGCTCTTTGGGATGCACGGGGACCTTCAATTTTTTTCATATTTGATTAGATCATGAGTCGGAGATATGATTTCTGGTCTCATTTGGCCATTATATATATCGTGACATCATCATAATGGCCTTGGAACTCAAAAACGAATTTGCATATTATGACGTCAGCATATTTATGGAAAATTGATCGTATCTCTCTCAATATTGATCAATTTTCTTTTAAATTTCGATATGATGTAGTTAAGACAATTCTCTACAAGATTAGTGCACATCATTTTTCATTTTGATGACGTTATCATGGTGAAAATTTCATTTGAAGATGACATGTCAGAATTTTCTTAATTTGCGTGTTATGTCTATGGACGGTGAATTTCGTTCACATCATGAATCTACATGACATTAATCTTTGAGCACTATCTAGCTTATTTGTGCTCTATTTTCTCCCAAATTTGGGTATGTTATAGCTGAGACTATGGGCTATAAAAACCGTGCTTTTGGTTTTTGATCAGATGTTGGGATCATGTCAAAACTTTCAATTGAAAGTTGAAATTGCGAATTCGGTAGAACTTTGCAGGAACCATGCATTAGGTGATACGTACGTATTATTAGGTGGTCTGTCAACGACAGACTACCTATTGATTTCGTCAGAATTTTCTTTCTTTATTATTTCTTCCGTACACTTTTTGTGTAAACGTTTACTCGAAATCGACATGGTCAATTTCCTTCGAATTTCTGTCAGTCATCAGGCCCTATAATATCAAGTTCCAGTAACCTTCTCAAGGTCATGGAGTCATCGTGACGTCATCCAGGCGCCATTTTGTGATATTTTCTGAAAATCACAAACGATCATAACTTCATAACAGAAAGTCATTTCTCATTCATATTTACCATGATCAAGGTCAATATCCGTCCGGTCAATTTCAGGTCAATAAACGCGCGCGCGCGTACGTCCGCGCGTCAGTGCGCGCGCAAATTTAAAAATGCTCAAAATCGTCTCAAATTCATTTTGCATACGTTTCAGGTCATTTTAAGCATTTCGCAAAAACGCGAAAACGCGAATTTTCGCGCGTTTTCGTTCGTGACGGCCGAACGAAAAATAATTCCTCCTAGTTTATTTTTGACATGATGTTCCTCATTTTTTCTGAACAATTTGATACCATGTTTATCCTTTTATGACCATTAATAACGGAATGAGCGTCCGTTCAAGAAACATGTCCGTGCGCGCGAGCTCTTGTAATACATAGCATATATGGGCAAAAACATGCCTATACAAAATCCATTATAGCTCTTTGGGATGCACGGGACCTTCAATTTTTTTCATATTTGATTAGATCATGAGTCGGAGATATGATTTCTGGTCTCATTTGGCCATTATATATATCGTGACATCATCATAATGGCCTTGGAACTCAAAAAACGAATTTGCATATTATGACGTCAGCATATTTATGGAAAATTGATCGTATCTCTCTCAATATTGATCAATTTTCTTTTAAATTTCGATATGATGTAGTTAAGACAATTCTCTACAAGATTAGTGCACATCATTTTTCATTTTGATGACGTTATCATGGTGAAAATTTCATTTGAAGATGACATGTCAGAATTTTCTTAATTTGCGTGTTATGTCTATGGACGGTGAATTTCGTTCACATCATGAATCTACATGACATTAATCTTTGAGCACTATCTAGCTTATTTGTGCTCTATTTTCTCCCAAATTTGGGTATGTTATAGCTGAGACTATGGGCTATAAAAACCGTGCTTTTGGTTTTTGATCAGATGTTGGGATCATGTCAAAACTTTCAATTGAAAGTTGAAATTGCGAATTCGGTAGAACTTTGCAGGAACCATGCATTAGGTGATACGTACGTATTATTAGGTGGTCTGTCAACGACAGACTACCTATTGATTTCGTCAGAATTTTCTTTCTTTATTATTTCTTCCGTACACTTTTTTGTGTAAACGTTTACTCGAAATCGACATGGTCAATTTCCTTCGAATTTCTGTCAGTCATCAGGCCCTATAATATCAAGTTCCAGTAACCTTCTCAAGGTCATGGAGTCATCGTGACGTCATCCAGGCGCCATTTTGTGATATTTTCTGAAAATCACAAACGATCATAACTTCATAACAGAAAGTCATTTCTCATTCATATTTACCATGATCAAGGTCAATATCCGTCCGGTCAATTTCAGGTCAATAAACGCGCGCGCGTACGTCCGCGCGTCAGTGCGCGCGCAAATTTAAAAATGCTCAAAATCGTCTCAAATTCATTTTGCATACGTTTCAGGTCATTTAAGCATTTCGCAAAAAAACGCGAAAACGCGAATTTTCGCGCGTTTTCGTTCGTGACGGCCGAACGAAAAATAATTCCTCCAGTTTATTTTTGACATGATGTTCCTCAATTTTTTCTGAACAATTTGATACCATGTTTATCCTTTTATGACCATTAATAACGGAATGAGCGTCCGTTCAAGAAACATGTCCGTGCGCGCGAGCTCTTGTAATACATAGCATATATGGGCAAAAACATGCCTATACAAAATCCATTATAGCTCTTTGGGATGCACAGGGACCTTCAATTTTTTTCATATTTGATTAGATCATGAGTCGGAGATATGATTTCTGGTCTCATTTGGCCATTATATATATCGTGACATCATCATAATGGCCTTGGAACTCAAAAAACGAATTTGCATATTATGACGTCAGCATATTTATGGAAAATTGATCGTATCTCTCTCAATATTGATCAATTTTCTTTTAAATTTCGATATGATGTAGTTAAGACAATTCTCTACAAGATTAGTGCACATCATTTTTCATTTTGATGACGTTATCATGGTGAAAATTTCATTTGAAGATGACATGTCAGAATTTTCTTAATTTGCGTGTTATGTCTATGGACGGTGAATTTCGTTCACATCATGAATCTACATGACATTAATCTTTGAGCACTATCTAGCTTATTTGTGCTCTATTTTCTCCCAAATTTGGGTATGTTATAGCTGAGACTATGGGCTATAAAAACCGTGCTTTTGGTTTTTGATCAGATGTTGGGATCATGTCAAACCTTCAATTGAAAGTTGAAATTGCGAATCGGTAGAACTTTGCAGGAACTTGCATTAGGTGATACGTATTATTGGTGGTCCTGTCAACGACAGACTCACCTATTGATTTCGTCAAATTTTCTTTATTTTTCTTCTGTACATATTTTGAACGTTTACTGAAAATCATGGTCAATTTCGAATTTCTGTCAGTCATCAGGCCCTATAATATCAAGTTCAAGTAACCTTTCAAGGTCATGGAGTCATCGTGACGTCATCCAGGCGCCATTTTGTGATATTTTCTGAAAATCACAAACGATCATAACTTCATAACAGAAAGTCATCATTCATATTTACCATGATCAAGGTCAATATCCGTCCGGTCAATTTCAGTCAATAACGCGCGCGCGCAGCAGTACGTCCGCGCGTCAGCGCAAATTTAAAAATGCTCAAAATCGTCTCAAATTCATTTTGCATACGTTTCAGGTCATTTAAGCATTTCGCAAAACGCGAAAACGCGAATTCGCGCGTTTTCGTTCGTGACGGCCGAACGAAAAATAATTCCTCCTAGTTTATTTTTGACATGATGTTCCTCATTTTTTCTGAACAATTTGATACCATGTTTATCCTTTTATGACCTATTAATAACGGAATGAGCGTCCGTTCAAGAAACATGTCCGTGCGCGCGAGCTCTTGTAATACATAGCATATATGGGCAAAACCATGCCTATACAAAATCCATTATAGCTCTTTGGGATGCACGGGGACCTTCAATTTTTTTCATATTTGATTAGATCATGAGTCGGAGATATGATTTCTGGTCTCATTTGCCATTATATATATCGTGACATCATCATAATGGCCTTGGAACTCAAAAAACGAATTTGCATATTATGACGTCAGCATATTTATGGAAAATTGATCGTATCTCTCTCAATATTGATCAATTTTCTTTTAAATTTCGATATGATGTAGTTAAGACAATTTCTACAAGATTAGTGCACATCATTTTTCATTTTGATGACGTTATCATGGTGAAAATTTCATTTGAAGATGACATGTCAGAATTTTCTTAATTTGCGTGTTATGTCTATGGACGGTGAATTTCGTTCACATCATGAATCTACATGACATTAATCTTGAGCACTATCTAGCTTATTTGTGCTCTATTTTCTCCCAAATTTGGGTATGTTATAGCTGAGAATATGGGCTATAAAAACCGTGTTGGTTTTTGATCAGATGTTGGGATCATGTCAAAAACTTTCAATTGAAAGTTGAAATTGCGAATTCGGTAGAACTTTTGCAGGAACCATGCATTAGGTGATACGTACGTATATTAGGTGGTCTGTCAACGACAGACTACCTATTGATTTCGTCAGAATTTTCTTTCTTTATTATTTCTTCCGTACACTTTTTTTGTGTAAATGTTTACTGAAATCGACATGGTCAATTTCCTTCGAATTTCTGTCAGTCAATGCCCTATAATATCAAGTTCAAGTAACCTTCAAGGTCATGGAGTCATCGACGTCATCCAGGCGCCATTTGTGATATTTTCTGAAAATCACAAACGATCATAACTTCATAACAGTCATTTCTCATTCATATTTACCATGATAAGGTCAATATCCGTCCGGTCAATTTCAGGTCAATAAACGCGCGCGTACGTCCGCGCGTCCGTGCGCGCGCAAATTTAAAAATGCTCCAAAATCTCTCATTTTGCATACGTTTCAGGTCATTTTAAGCATTTCGCAAAAACGCGAAAACGCGACTGCGCGTTTTCGTTCGTGATGGCATTACGCAACATAATTCTCCTAGTTTATTTTTGACATGATGTTCCTCATTTTTTCTGAACAATTTGATACCATGTTTATCCTTTTATGACCATTAATAACGGAATGAGCGTCCGTTCAAGAAATATG
>CP137670.1:2231572-2252794 GCA_037976565.1 Mesocentrotus franciscanus | reverse complement strand
GTTTATTTTTGACATGATGTTTCCTCATTTTTTCTGAACAATTTGATACCATGTTTATCATTTTATGACCATTAATAACGGAATGAGCGTCCGTTCAAGAAACATGTCCGTGCGCGCGAGCTCTTGTAATACATAGCATATATGGGCAAAAACATGCCTATACAAAATCCATTATAGCTCTTTGGGATGCACGGGGACCTTCAATTTTTTTCATATTTGATTAGATCATGAGTCGGAGATATGATTTCTGGTCTCATTTGGCCATTATATATATCGTGACATCATCATAATGGCCTTGGAACTCAAAAAACGAATTTGCATATTATGACGTCAGCATATTTATGGAAAATTGATCGTATCTCTCTCAATATTGATCAATTTTCTTTTAAATTTCGATATGATGTAGTTAAGACAATTCTCTACAAGATTAGTGCATCATTTTTCATTTTGATGACGTTATCATGGTGAAAATTTCATTTGAAGATGACATGTCAGAATTTTCTTAATTTGCGTGTTATGTCTATGGACGGTGAATTTCGTTCACATCATGAATCTACATGACATTAATCTTTGAGCACTATCTAGCTTATTTGTGCTCTATTTTCTCCCAAATTTGGGTATGTTATAGCTGAGACTATGGGCTATAAAAACCGTGCTTTTGGTTTTTGATCAGATGTTGGGATCATGTCAAAACTTTCAATTGAAAGTTGAAATTGCGAATTCGGTAGAACTTTGCAGGAACCATGCATTAGGTGATACGTACGTATTATTAGGTGGTCTGTCAACGACAGACTACCTATTGATTTCGTCAGAATTTTCTTTCTTTATTATTTCTTCCGTACACTTTTTGTGTAAACGTTTACTCGAAATCGACATGGTCAATTTCCTTCAATTTCTGTCAGTCATCAGGCCCTATAATATCAAGTTCCAGTAACCTTCTCAAGGTCATGGAGTCATCGTGACGTCATCCAGGCGCCATTTTGTGATATTTTCTGAAAATCACAAACGATCATAACTTCATAACGAAAGTCATTTCTCATTCATATTTACCATGATCAAGGTCAATATCCGTCCGGTCAATTTCAGGTCAATAAACGCGCGCGCGTACGTCCGCGCGTCAGTGCGCGCAAATTAAAAATGCTCAAAATCGTCTCAAATTCATTTTGCATACGTTTCAGGTCATTTAAGCATTTCGCAAAAAACGAAAACGCGAATTTTCGCGCGTTTTCGTTCGTGACGGCCGAACGAAAATAATTCCTCCTAGTTTATTTTTGACATGATGTTCCTCATTTTTTCTGAACAATTTGATACCATGTTTATCCTTTTATGACCATTAATAACGGAATGAGCGTCCGTTCAAGACATGTCCGTGCGCGCGAGCTCTTGTAATACATAGCATATATGGGCAAAAACATGCCTATACAAAATCCATTATAGCTCTTTGGGATGCACGGGGACCTTCAATTTTTTTCATATTTGATTAGATCATGAGTCGGAGATATGATTTCTGGTCTCATTTGGCCATTATATATATCGTGACATCATCATAATGGCCTTGGAACTCAAAAAATTTGCATATTATGACGTCAGCATATTTATGGAAAATTGATCGTATCTCTCTCAATATTGATCAATTTTCTTTTAAATTTCGATATGATGTAGTTAGACAATTCTCTACAAGATTAGTGCACATCATTTTCATTTTGATGACGTTATCATGGTGAAAATTTCATTTGAAGATGACATGTCAGAATTTTCTTAATTTGCGTGTTATGTCTATGGACGGTGAATTTCGTTCACATCATGAATCTACATGACATTAATCTTTGAGCACTATCTAGCTTATTTGTGCTCTATTTTCTCCCAAATTTGGGTATGTTATAGCTGAGACTATGGGCTATAAAAACCGTGCTTTTGGTTTTTGATCAGATGTTGGGATCATGTCAAAACTTTCAATTGAAAGTTGAAATTGCGAATTCGGTAGAACTTTGCAGGAACCATGCATTAGGTGATACGTACGTATTATTAGGTGGTCTGTCAACGACAGACTACCTATGATTTCGTCAGAATTTTCTTTCTTTATTATTTCTTCCGTACACTTTTTTGTGTAAACGTTTACTCGAAATCGACATGGTCAATTTCCTTCAATTTCTGTCAGTCATCAGGCCCTATAATATCAAGTTCCAGTAACCTTCTCAAGGTCATGGAGTCATCGTGACGTCATCCAGGCGCCATTTTGTGATATTTTCTGAAAATCACAAACGATCATATCTTCATAACAGAAAGTCATTTCTCATTCATATTTACCATGATCAAGGTCAATATCCGTCCGGTCAATTTCAGGTCAATAAACGCGCGCGCGCGTACGTCCGCGCGTCAGTGCGCGCGCAAATTAAAAATGCTCAAAATCGTCTCAAATTCATTTTGCATACGTTTCAGGTCATTTTAAGCATTTCGCAAAAAAACGCGAAAACGCGAATTTTCGCGCGTTTTCGTTCGTGACGGCCGAACGAAAAATAATTCCTCCTAGTTTATTTTTGACATGATGTTCCTCATTTTTTCTGAACAATTTGATACCATGTTTATCCTTTTATGACCATTAATAACGGAATGAGCGTCCGTTCAAGAAACATGTCCGTGCGCGCGAGCTCTTGTAATACATAGCATATGGGCAAAAACATGCCTATACAAAATCCATTATAGCTCTTTGGGATGCATGGGACCTTCAATTTTTTTCATATTTGATAGATATGAGTCGGAGATATGATTTCTGTCTCATTTGGCCATTATATATATCGTGACATCATCATAATGGCCTTGGAACTCAAAAAACAATTTGCATATTATGACGTCAGCATATTTATGGAAAATTGATCGTATCTCTGTAAATATTGATCAATTTTCTTTTAAATTTCGATATGATGTAGTTAAGACAATTCTCTACAAGATTAGTGCACATCATTTTCATTTTGATGACGTTATCATGGTGAAAATTTCATTTGAAGATGACATGTCAGAATTTTCTTAATTTGCGTGTTATGTCTATGGACGGTGAATTTCGTTCACATCATGAATCTACATGACATTAATCTTTGAGCACTATCTAGCTTATTTGTGCTCTATTTTCTCCCAAATTTGGGTATGTTATAGCTGAGACTATGGGCTATAAAAACCGTGCTTTGGTTTTGATCAGATGTTGGGATCATGTCAAAACTTTCAATTGAAAGTTGAAATTGCGAATTCGGTAGAACTTTGCAGGAACCATGCATTAGGTGATACGTACGTATTATTAGGTGGTCTGTCAACGACAGACTACCTATTGATTTCGTCAGAATTTTCTTTCTTTATTATTTCTTCCGTACACTTTTTGTAAACGTTTACTCGAAATCGACATGGTCAATTTCCTTCAATTTCTGTCAGTCATCAGGCCCTATAATATCAAGTTCCAGTAACCTTCTCAAGGTCATGGAGTCATCGTGACGTCATCCAGGCGCCATTTTGTGATATTTTCTGAAAATCACAAACGATCATAACTTCATAACAGAAAGTCATTTCTCATTCATATTTACCATGATCAAGGTCAATATCCGTCCGGTCAATTTCAGGTCAATAAACGCGCGCGCGCGTACGTCCGCGCGTCAGTGCGCGCGCAAATTTAAAAATGCTCAAAATCGTCTCAAATTCATTTTGCATACGTTTCAGGTCATTTAAGCATTTCGCAAAAAACGCGAAAACGCGAATTTTCGCGCGTTTTCGTTCGTGACGGCCGAACGAAAAATAATTCCTCCTAGTTTATTTTTGACATGATGTTCCTCATTTTTTCTGAACAATTTGATACCATGTTTATCCTTTTATGACCATTAATAACGGAATGAGCGTCCGTTCAAGAAACATGTCCGTGCGCGCGAGCTCTTGTAATACATAGCATATATGGGCAAAAACATGCCTATACAAAATCCATTATAGCTCTTTGGGATGCACGGGACCTTCAATTTTTTTCATATTTGATAGATCATGAGTCGGAGATATGATTTCTGGTCTCATTTGGCCATTATATATATCGTGACATCATCATAATGGCCTTGGAACTCAAAAACGAATTTGCATATTATGACGTCAGCATATTTATGGAAAATTGATCGTATCTCTCAATATTGATCAATTTTCTTTTAAATTTCGATATGATGTAGTTAAGACAATTCTCTACAAGATTAGTGCACATCATTTTCATTTTGATGACGTTATCATGGTGAAAATTTCATTTGAAGATGACATGTCAGAATTTTCTTAATTTGCGTGTTATGTCTATGGACGGTGAATTTCGTTCACATCATGAATCTACATGACATTAATCTTTGAGCACTATCTAGCTTATTTGTGCTCTATTTTCTCCCAAATTTGGGTATGTTATAGCTGAGACTATGGGCTATAAAAACCGTGCTTTTGTTTTGATCAGATGTTGGGATCATGTCAAAACTTTCAATTGAAAGTTGAAATTGCGAATTCGGTAGAACTTTGCAGGAACCATGCATTAGGTGATACGTACGTATTATTAGGTGGTCTGTCAACGACAGACTACCTATTGATTTCGTCAGAATTTTCTTTCTTTATTATTTCTTCCGTACACTTTTTTGTGTAAACGTTTACTCGAAATCGACATGGTCAATTTCCTTCAATTTCTGTCAGTCATCAGGCCCTATAATATCAAGTTCAGTAACCTTCTCAAGGTCATGGAGTCATCGTGACGTCATCCAGGCGCCATTTTGTGATATTTTCTGAAAATCACAAACGATCATAACTTCATAACAGAAAGTCATTTCTCATTCATATTTACCATGATCAAGGTCAATATCCGTCCGGTCAATTTCAGGTCAATAAACGCGCGCGCGCGTCCGCGCGTCAGTGCGCGCGCAAATTTAAAAATGCTCAAAATCGTCTCAAATTCATTTTGCATACGTTTCAGGTCATTTTAAGCATTTCGCAAAAAAACGCGAAAACGCGAATTTTCGCGCGTTTTCGTTCGTGACGGCCGAACGAAAAATAATTCCTCCTAGTTTATTTTTGACATGATGTTCCTCATTTTTTCTGAACAATTTGATACCATGTTTATCCTTTTATGACCATTAATAACGGAATGAGCGTCCGTTCAAGAAACATGTCCGTGCGCGCGAGCTCTTGTAATACATAGCATATATGGGCAAAAACATGCCTATACAAAATCCATTATAGCTCTTTGGGATGCACAGGGACCTTCAATTTTTTTCATATTTGATTAGATCATGAGTCGGAGATATGATTTCTGGTCTCATTTGGCCATTATATATATCGTGACATCATCATAATGGCCTTGGAACTCAAAAACGAATTTGCATATTATGACGTCAGCATATTTATGGAAAATTGATCGTATCTCTCTCAATATTGATCAATTTTCTTTTAAATTTCGATATGATGTAGTTAAGACAATTCTCTACAAGATTAGTGCACATCATTTTTCATTTTGATGACGTTATCATGGTGAAAATTTCATTTGAAGATGACATGTCAGAATTTTCTTAATTTGCGTGTTATGTCTATGGACGGTGAATTTCGTTCACATCATGAATCTACATGACATTAATCTTTGAGCACTATCTAGCTTATTTGTGCTCTATTTTCTCCCAAATTTGGGTATGTTATAGCTGAGACTATGGGCTATAAAAACCGTGCTTTTGGTTTTTGATCAGATGTTGGGATCATGTCAAAACTTTCAATTGAAAGTTGAAATTGCGAATTCGGTAGAACTTTGCAGGAACCATGCATTAGGTGATACGTACGTATTATTAGGTGGTCTGTCAACGACAGACTACCTATTGATTTCGTCAGAATTTTCTTTCTTTATTATTTCTTCCGTACACTTTTTGTGTAAACGTTTACTCGAAATCGACATGGTCAATTTCCTTCAATTTCTGTCAGTCATCAGGCCCTATAATATCAAGTTCCAGTAACCTTCTCAAGGTCATGGAGTCATCGTGACGTCATCCAGGCGCCATTTTGTGATATTTTCTGAAAATCACAAACGATCATAACTTCATAACAGAAAGTCATTTCTCATTCATATTTACCATGATCAAGGTCAATATCCGTCCGGTCAATTTCAGGTCAATAAACGCGCGCGCGCGTACGTCCGCGCGTCAGTGCGCGCAAATTTAAAAATGCTCAAAATCGTCTCAAATTCATTTTGCATACGTTTCAGGTCATTTTAAGCATTTCGCAAAAAACGCGAAAACGCGAATTTTCGCGCGTTTTCGTTCGTGACGGCCGAACGAAAAATAATTCCTCCTAGTTTATTTTTGACATGATGTTCCTCATTTTTTCTGAACAATTTGATACCATGTTTATCCTTTTATGACCATTAATAACGGAATGAGCGTCCGTTCAAGAAACATGTCCGTGCGCGCGAGCTCTTGTAATACATAGCATATATGGGCAAAAACATGCCTATACAAAATCCATTATAGCTCTTTGGGATGCACGGGGACCTTCAATTTTTTTCATATTTGATTAGATCATGAGTCGGAGATATGATTTCTGGTCTCATTTGGCCATTATATATATCGTGACATCATCATAATGGCCTTGGAACTCAAAAACGAATTTGCATATTATGACGTCAGCATATTTATGGAAAATTGATCGTATCTCTCTCAATATTGATCAATTTTCTTTTAAATTTCGATATGATGTAGTTAAGACAATTCTCTACAAGATTAGTGCACATCATTTTCATTTTGATGACGTTATCATGGTGAAAATTTCATTTGAAGATGACATGTCAGAATTTTCTTAATTTGCGTGTTATGTCTATGGACGGTGAATTTCGTTCACATCATGAATCTACATGACATTAATCTTTGAGCACTATCTAGCTTATTTGTGCTCTATTTTCTCCCAAATTTGGGTATGTTATAGCTGAGACTATGGGCTATAAAAACCGTGCTTTTGGTTTTTGATCAGATGTTGGGATCATGTCAAAACTTTCAATTGAAAGTTGAAATTGCGAATTCGGTAGAACTTTGCAGGAACCATGCATTAGGTGATACGTACGTATTATTAGGTGGTCTGTCAACGACAGACTACCTATTGATTTCGTCAGAATTTTCTTTCTTTATTATTTCTTCCGTACACTTTTTTGTGTAAACGTTTACTCGAAATCGACATGGTCAATTTCCTTCAATTTCTGTCAGTCATCAGGCCCTATAATATCAAGTTCCAGTAACCTTCTCAAGGTCATGGAGTCATCGTGACGTCATCCAGGCGCCATTTTGTGATATTTTCTGAAAATCACAAACGATCATAACTTCATAACAGAAAGTCATTTCTCATTCATATTTACCATGATCAAGGTCAATATCCGTCCGGTCAATTTCAGGTCAATAAACGCGCGCGCGCGTACGTCCGCGCGTCAGTGCGCGCAAATTAAAAATGCTCAAAATCGTCTCAAATTCATTTTGCATACGTTTCAGGTCATTTTAAGCATTTCGCAAAAACGCGAAAACGCGAATTTTCGCGCGTTTTCGTTCGTGACGGCCGAACGAAAAATAATTCCTCCTAGTTTATTTTTGACATGATGTTCCTCATTTTTTCTGAACAATTTGATACCATGTTTATCCTTTTATGACCATTAATAACGGAATGAGCGTCCGTTCAAGAAACATGTCCGTGCGCGCGAGCTCTTGTAATACATAGCATATATGGGCAAAAACATGCCTATACAAAATCCATTATAGCTCTTTGGGATGCACAGGGACCTTCAATTTTTTCATATTTGATTAGATCATGAGTCGGAGATATGATTTCTGGTCTCATTTGGCCATTATATATATCGTGACATCATCATAATGGCCTTGGAACTCAAAAACGAATTTGCATATTATGACGTCAGCATATTTATGGAAAATTGATCGTATCTCTCAATATTGATCAATTTTCTTTTAAATTTCGATATGATGTAGTTAAGACAATTCTCTACAAGATTAGTGCACATCATTTTCATTTTGATGACGTTATCATGGTGAAAATTTCATTTGAAGATGACATGTCAGAATTTTCTTAATTTGCGTGTTATGTCTATGGACGGTGAATTTCGTTCACATCATGAATCTACATGACATTAATCTTTGAGCACTATCTAGCTTATTTGTGCTCTATTTTCTCCCAAATTTGGGTATGTTATAGCTGAGACTATGGGCTATAAAAACCGTGCTTTTGGTTTTTGATCAGATGTTGGGATCATGTCAAAACTTTCAATTGAAAGTTGAAATTGCGAATTCGGTAGAACTTTGCAGGAACCATGCATTAGGTGATACGTACGTATTATTAGGTGGTCTGTCAACGACAGACTACCTATTGATTTCGTCAGAATTTTCTTTCTTTATTATTTCTTCCGTACACTTTTTGTGTAAACGTTTACTCGAAATCGACATGGTCAATTTCCTTCAATTTCTGTCAGTCATCAGGCCCTATAATATCAAGTTCAGTAACCTTCTCAAGGTCATGGAGTCATCGTGACGTCATCCAGGCGCCATTTTGTGATATTTTCTGAAAATCACAAACGATCATAACTTCATAACAGAAAGTCATTTCTCATTCATATTTACCATGATCAAGGTCAATATCCGTCCGGTCAATTTCAGGTCAATAAACGCGCGCGCGCGTACGTCCGCGCGTCAGTGCGCGCGCAAATTAAAAATGCTCAAAATCGTCTCAAATTCATTTTGCATACGTTTCAGGTCATTTAAGCATTTCGCAAAAAACGCGAAAACGCGAATTTTCGCGCGTTTTCGTTCGTGACGGCCGAACGAAAAATAATTCCTCCTAGTTTATTTTTGACATGATGTTCCTCATTTTTTCTGAACAATTTGATACCATGTTTATCCTTTTATGACCATTAATAACGGAATGAGCGTCCGTTCAAGAAACATGTCCGTGCGCGCGAGCTCTTGTAATACATAGCATATATGGGCAAAAACATGCCTATACAAAATCCATTATAGCTCTTTGGGATGCACGGGGACCTTCAATTTTTTTCATATTTGATTAGATCATGAGTCGGAGATATGATTTCTGGTCTCATTTGGCCATTATATATATCGTGACATCATCATAATGGCCTTGGAACTCAAAAACGAATTTGCATATTATGACGTCAGCATATTTATGGAAAATTGATCGTATCTCTCTCAATATTGATCAATTTTCTTTTAAATTTCGATATGATGTAGTTAAGACAATTCTCTACAAGATTAGTGCACATCATTTTCATTTTGATGACGTTATCATGGTGAAAATTTCATTTGAAGATGACATGTCAGAATTTTCTTAATTTGCGTGTTATGTCTATGGACGGTGAATTTCGTTCACATCATGAATCTACATGACATTAATCTTTGAGCACTATCTAGCTTATTTGTGCTCTATTTTCTCCCAAATTTGGGTATGTTATAGCTGAGACTATGGGCTATAAAAACCGTGCTTTTGGTTTTTGATCAGATGTTGGGATCATGTCAAAACTTTCAATTGAAAGTTGAAATTGCGAATTCGGTAGAACTTTGCAGGAACCATGCATTAGGTGATACGTACGTATTATTAGGTGGTCTGTCAACGACAGACTACCTATTGATTTCGTCAGAATTTTCTTTCTTTATTATTTCTTCCGTACACTTTTTGTGTAAACGTTTACTCGAAATCGACATGGTCAATTTCCTTCAATTTCTGTCAGTCATCAGGCCCTATAATATCAAGTTCAGTAACCTTCTCAAGGTCATGGAGTCATCGTGACGTCATCCAGGCGCCATTTTGTGATATTTTCTGAAAATCACAAACGATCATAACTTCATAACAGAAAGTCATTTCTCATTCATATTTACCATGATCAAGGTCAATATCCGTCCGGTCAATTTCAGGTCAATAAACGCGCGCGCGTACGTCCGCGCGTCAGTGCGCGCGCAAATTAAAAATGCTCAAAATCGTCTCAAATTCATTTTGCATACGTTTCAGGTCATTTAAGCATTTCGCAAAAAACGCGAAAACGCGAATTTTCGCGCGTTTTCGTTCGTGACGGCCGAACGAAAATAATTCCTCCTAGTTTATTTTTGACATGATGTTCCTCATTTTTTCTGAACAATTTGATACCATGTTTATCCTTTTATGACCATTAATAACGGAATGAGCGTCCGTTCAAGAAACATGTCCGTGCGCGCGAGCTCTTGTAATACATAGCATATATGGGCAAAAACATGCCTATACAAAATCCATTATAGCTCTTTGGGATGCACGGGGACCTTCAATTTTTTTTCATATTTGATTAGATCATGAGTCGGAGATATGATTTCTGGTCTCATTTGGCCATTATATATATCGTGACATCATCATAATGGCCTTGGAACTCAAAAACGAATTTGCATATTATGACGTCAGCATATTTATGGAAAATTGATCGTATCTCTCTCAATATTGATCAATTTTCTTTTAAATTTCGATATGATGTAGTTAAGACAATTCTCTACAAGATTAGTGCACATCATTTTCATTTTGATGACGTTATCATGGTGAAAATTTCATTTGAAGATGACATGTCAGAATTTTCTTAATTTGCGTGTTATGTCTATGGACGGTGAATTTCGTTCACATCATGAATCTACATGACATTAATCTTTGAGCACTATCTAGCTTATTTGTGCTCTATTTTCTCCCAAATTTGGGTATGTTATAGCTGAGACTATGGGCTATAAAAACCGTGCTTTTGGTTTTTGATCAGATGTTGGGATCATGTCAAAACTTTCAATTGAAAGTTGAAATTGCGAATTCGGTAGAACTTTGCAGGAACCATGCATTAGGTGATACGTACGTATTATTAGGTGGTCTGTCAACGACAGACTACCTATTGATTTCGTCAGAATTTTCTTTCTTTATTATTTCTTCCGTTTTTTGTGTAAACGTTTACTCGAAATCGACATGGTCAATTTCCTTCAATTTCTGTCAGTCATCAGGCCCTATAATATCAAGTTCAGTAACCTTCTCAAGGTCATGGAGTCATCGTGACGTCATCCAGGCGCCATTTTGTGATATTTTCTGAAAATCACAAACGATCATAACTTCATAACAGAAAGTCATTTCTCATTCATATTTACCATGATCAAGGTCAATATCCGTCCGGTCAATTTCAGGTCAATAAACGCGCGCGCGCGTACGTCCGCGCGTCAGTGCGCGCGCAAATTAAAAATGCTCAAAATCGTCTCAAATTCATTTTGCATACGTTTCAGGTCATTTTAAGCATTTCGCAAAAAAGCGAAAACGCGAATTTTCGCGCGTTTTCGTTCGTGACGGCCGAACGAAAAATAATTCCTCCTAGTTTATTTTTGACATGATGTTCCTCATTTTTTCTGAACAATTTGATACCATGTTTATCCTTTTATGACCATTAATAACGGAATGAGCGTCCGTTCAAGAAACATGTCCGTGCGCGCGAGCTCTTGTAATACATAGCATATATGGGCAAAAACATGCCTATACAAAATCCATTATAGCTCTTTGGGATGCACGGGGACCTTCAATTTTTTTCATATTTGATTAGATCATGAGTCGGAGATATGATTTCTGGTCTCATTTGGCCATTATATATATCGTGACATCATCATAATGGCCTTGGAACTCAAAAAACGAATTTGCATATTATGACGTCAGCATATTTATGGAAAATTGATCGTATCTCTCAATATTGATCAATTTTCTTTTAAATTTCGATATGATGTAGTTAAGACAATTCTCTACAAGATTAGTGCACATCATTTTCATTTTGATGACGTTATCATGGTGAAAATTTCATTTGAAGATGACATGTCAGAATTTTCTTAATTTGCGTGTTATGTCTATGGACGGTGAATTTCGTTCACATCATGAATCTACATGACATTAATCTTTGAGCACTATCTAGCTTATTTGTGCTCTATTTTCTCCCAAATTTGGGTATGTTATAGCTGAGACTATGGGCTATAAAAACCGTGCTTTTGGTTTTTGATCAGATGTTGGGATCATGTCAAAACTTTCAATTGAAAGTTGAAATTGCGAATTCGGTAGAACTTTGCAGGAACCATGCATTAGGTGATACGTACGTATTATTAGGTGGTCTGTCAACGACAGACTACCTATTGATTTCGTCAGAATTTTCTTTCTTTATTATTTCTTCCGTACACTTTTTTGTAAACGTTTACTCGAAATCGACATGGTCAATTTCCTTCAATTTCTGTCAGTCATCAGGCCCTATAATATCAAGTTCCAGTAACCTTCTCAAGGTCATGGAGTCATCGTGACGTCATCCAGGCGCCATTTTGTGATATTTTCTGAAAATCACAAACGATCATAACTTCATAACAGAAAGTCATTTCTCATTCATATTTACCATGATCAAGGTCAATATCCGTCCGGTCAATTTCAGGTCAATAAACGCGCGCGCGCGCGTACGTCCGCGCGTCAGTGCGCGCGCAAATTTAAAAATGCTCAAAATCGTCTCAAATTCATTTTGCATACGTTTCAGGTCATTTTAAGCATTTCGCAAAAAAACGCGAAAACGCGAATTTTCGCGCGTTTTCGTTCGTGACGGCCGAACGAAAAATAATTCCTCCTAGTTTATTTTTGACATGATGTTCCTCATTTTTTCTGAACAATTTGATACCATGTTTATCCTTTTATGACCATTAATAACGGAATGAGCGTCCGTTCAAGAAACATGTCCGTGCGCGCGAGCTCTTGTAATACATAGCATATATGGGCAAAAACATGCCTATACAAAATCCATTATAGCTCTTTGGGATGCACGGGACCTTCAATTTTTTTATTTGATTAGATCATGAGTCGGAGATATGATTTCTGGTCTCATTTGGCCATTATATATATCGTGACATCATCATAATGGCCTTGGAACTCAAAAACGAATTTGCATATTATGACGTCAGCATATTTATGGAAAATTGATCGTATCTCTCTCAATATTGATCAATTTTCTTTTAAATTTCGATATGATGTAGTTAAGACAATTCTCTACAAGATTAGTGCACATCATTTTTCATTTTGATGACGTTATCATGGTGAAAATTTCATTTGAAGATGACATGTCAGAATTTTCTTAATTTGCGTGTTATGTCTATGGACGGTGAATTTCGTTCACATCATGAATCTACATGACATTAATCTTTGAGCACTATCTAGCTTATTTGTGCTCTATTTTCTCCCAAATTTGGGTATGTTATAGCTGAGACTATGGGCTATAAAAACCGAGCTTTTGGTTTTTGATCAGACGATGAACATGTCGAAATTTTCAATTGAATGTTGAAATCGCGACTATGCTAAGGCCGTTTGTCAGCTTTGCTTGTTAAGTCTATGAGAAATATTTTGGTCCATTGGTTAAAGCGCTTGCCTCCCATTCAATCGACCCAGGCTCTAAGCTTTGATTCCCCGTGGGTCATTTTAAAATTTATTTTTGTTCTGTTTTTACATATGATTTGATCACCTCTTCCACTGTCATAACATATACAATCACAAACAACGTAATAGAATGCCTAATTTTGCACGTTATTTCTCTGGGAGAGGAATGTCAATAGTTTGCGTACAACCCTATGGAAATCTGATTCCTTGTTATTGATTAAACCTATATAGTGTTAATCTGTCTATTGGTTAAGAAACTAGAAGTGGAATGGAAATGCTTGGACAAAAGCATTCAGCATGGAAATAAGACACTACCAACTAAAAAGAAACCAGCAAAACAACCATGGATGACAGAAAAGTTTCTGAACTTGATGCAGGAGAGGCAAAAGCAAGTCAGAAACTCCAAATCATACAGAGACATCAATAAGGTAATTGATAATGAATGTAAAAAGCAAAAAAGAATGGCTAACTCAAAAATTTGTTACAATAGAGCATTTCTCCAAGACAAACCAAACAAATGAAATGCACAGAGAAATCAAGCATTTTAAAAAGAAGAAAAACAAGGCAGCAAGCGGATGTATCAAGAACAAAGATGGAACATCTTCCCTCTTTGAAAAGGAAGATATTAAACAAAGATGGGAAGAATATATCCAAGACCTATTTGATGATGACAGAGGTCAATAACTTCCAATCACTGACAACGAGGGTCCAAGTATACTCGAACCAGCAGTTAAACATGCTCTGCATTCACTGGGAGCTTCTTAATCTGAAGGCCCGGATGGGATTACACAGGATGAACTTGTGGCCTTAAAAGAATTTGGGATTGAACATTTGACTAGTATTTGCCAAATGATATACAATACAGGTCATATTCCTGAAGATCTGAAAAAGTCGATATTTGTGACAATTCCAAAGAAGCCTAAGGCAAGTGTATGTGAAGATTTCCGGACAAGTAGCCTTATGAGCCATGTAACCAAGTTGCTCTTAAAGATCATTCTCGACAAAATAAAATTTCAAATTGACAATGAAGTAGGAAAGAAACAGTTTGGTTTCGGACCTCAAAGTGGTACTAGAGAAGCCATATTCTGTATGAGAATGATGACAGAAAGGTATATTGCAGCTAGTAAACAAAGAACTATATGTGTGCTTTATTGACTACTCTAAAGCATTCGACAAAATTCACCACGCCAAATTGATTGAAAGCTTACAAAAAATTAATCTGGATGGTAAAAACATACGTCTCATATCTAAACTTTACTGGGAGCAGACAGCAAAATTAACAATGAAATTACAGGTTACACAAAAATCAAAAGAGGAGTACGTCAGGGATGCGCAATGTCCCCATCTCTGTTCAACTTGTGCACAGAGTTGGTATTCAGGAAATTTCAGATATGAAAGGTGTTAGTATTGGGGTGTAAATATTAATAATTTACGTTGTGCTGACGACACTGTACTTTGCGCAGAGAATAAAGCAGATTTACAACATGTATTTGATATTGTAAAAGTCAAAAGTGAAGAGTTTGGTCTATATATGCATGAATGTCAAGAAAACTAAGTCTATGATTTTTAGTAGAACAGAGAATACGCCTAGAATCTGTTTGAAACTCGATGGACATATTATTGAGCAGGTCAGTAATGACATCTACTTAGGACAAAATATCACAGATGATGCCAGATGCGAAGCAGAAAAAAAAGAAGAATAGAAATAGCTAGGAATACATTTCTGGCAATGAAATACTCATTCACAGATAGAAAGGTGAAATTTGCGCTTAGGTTAAGACTAGTAAACTGTTATGTATGGTCTGTATGGAGCAGAAACATGGACAATAAGCAAGGCCATTGAAAATAGAATAACATCTTTTGAAATGTGAATTTACAGAAGAAAAATGAAAATAACCTGGAAACGAATGAAAACAGACATAGAGATATTGCACATGGCAGGGCGTAAACAAATTGCACTGGTAGGATTAGTTAAAGAGAGAAAAGTGAAATACTTTGGTCATGTTAAAAGGCACCAGAGCCTCTTAAAGGATGTGTTGGAGGGAAGGGTGGAAGGAACTAGACCGAGAGCAAGACCCAGAATCAACTGGGAAGAGAATGTCAAGAACTGGAGTGGACTAAAAGAGTGCACTAGAATGGCAGAAGATAGAGTGAAATGGAAAGATGTTACAGTCAACCTCCGAACCGGGAGAAGATACTTAGATACTTAGATACTTCTCTCTCTTGCATTGTTTTCTTCCCTCTCTTGTTTGCCCCCTCCTTCTCTTGCTCTGTCTCTGCATTTCTCTCTCTCTCTCTTTCTATACTCTTTTACCCTATCTCTCTCTCTCTCTCTTTGTGCCTCCCTCTACCTCTTTTGCCATGCCTCACTCTTATTTTCTTTCCCTGTCTCTCGCTGCCTCTGCCCTTCTCTTTTTCTTCTCTCTCACCCTTTCCCTTTCCCGCCTCTGGTTCTCGTTCTCCCTCTATGATGTCTTGTAATGTTCTTTAATTTTCTATAGCTCTACCCTTTGCTCTTTTTATTCTTATTTCACCCCTACCATGTTTACCATGGAGAACACAATTGAAACACATTAGTAAACGGCGCTTTGGGATACCTGGTGATCCCAATTTTTTTAAAATTGGATAAAGAATGAGTCGGAGATATGATTTCATGTCTCATTTGGCCCTTAAGTATATCGTGACATCATCATAACGGCCTTGAAACTCAAAAAGAATTTTCTTATTATGACGTCAGCATATTAATGGAAATTTGATTGTATCTCTGTAAATATTGATCGATTTTCTTCCAAATTTCGATATGTTGTAGCTGTGACAATCCTAAACAAGATCAGCGTTCACCAGATTTAAAGACAGACCACCTAATTCGTCCTCATGACGAATTACTTTTCTAGTCTAGTTTATTTTTATTTCATCCGTACACTTTTTTGTGTAAACGTTTACTCGAAATCGACATGGTCAATTTCCTTCGAATTTCTGTCAGTCATCAGGCCCTATAATATCAAGTTCTAGTAACTTTCTCAAGGTCATGGGGTCATCGTGACGTCATCCAGGCGCCATTTTGTAAACATCAGGTCATTATCTTATCTCGATAACGAGTCATCAAAAATCAACCATATTTGGTATACATCAATTTTAGGTCAAAGGTCAACAAAAATGTCGACAAAATCCGCGTGCGCACCTCGACGCGCGCGTACGCGCGCATCAAAATTTCAAAATGCTCCAATTCGTCCCAAATTTTGTTTGCACACGTTTCAGGCCATTTTAAGCATTTTCAAAATTTGCGCGCGCACTATACGCGCGTTTTCGCGCGTATTGGCATTTTGCAACATCAAATCACCAAATTTTTCTGCATCATATTTGGCACATTTTCCAAGCATTTTGATACCTTGTTCACTTTTTCTGACCAGTAATAACGCAATGAGCGTCCGTCAAAGTATAACAGCACCCGCGGACCGCGCTATCTCTATCCACAATACATAGGCAAAAACATGCCTATACAAAACTCATTGTAACTCTTCAGAATGGATGGATACCCCAATTTTTTTCATATTTGGATAGATTATGAGTCGGAGATATGATTTCATGTCTCATTTGACCCTCAATCAACTCATGACGTCATCATATCGGCCTCCGAACTCAAAATTTCAATTTGCATATTATGACGTCAGCATATTTTTGGAAAATTGATTGTATCTCTGTAAATATTGATCGATTTTCTTCCAAATTTTGATATGTTCTAGCTGAGACAATTCTCTACAAATGCAGTCACCACGATTTTCATTTTGACAAAGGCATCATGACGTATTTTGGGATTAAAGGAGGCATGTCAATTTTCACATTTTGCGTGTATTCTCTATGGGACATGACTTTTTCCTAAACTGGATTCTACATTCCCGTCTTTCGCGAGCAATATCTCCGTCGTTTTAGCTTTGTTTTCGCTGAGCTTCGAGTATGTTGTAGCTGAGACAATAAGCTATCGTAAGTGTGCCCTTTATTTTTCGATCAGATGCCGGGATCAAGCTCATATTTCACTTGCAAAGTGGGATTTGAGAATTCCATTTTCCGTTCACGTGTAATGTCTATGTGGATTATTTTGGTATAGTGGTCATAGCACTTGCCTCCCATTCCGGCGACCCAAGTTCGATTCCTGGTGGGTCATTTTTTTTTTTTTTTTTGCCGTCGTTTTAAATTTGATTTTATGATCTTCTTCGACTATTATAACATATTATCATATACAATCACAAACATTGTAATAAAATGCCTAATTTTGCGTGTTATATCTATGGGGAAGAATGTCAATCGTTTGAGTACAACCCTATGGGAAATCTGATTCCTTGTCGTGTATTAAACCTATAGGGTTAATCTCCCAAGTCTGTTGGAATATATCAAATCATCCCATTTTCATGATGTTTAGTCTCCTTCCCAGACGTTTATACTTTCCAGTAATTCAGCCTAGGTATATGCAATCTTTACGTCTCTCCCGCGGACATAGAATTGTTTACATGTCTATAACTTCTCTCTTTCTCTATAATATAGTAAATATTCAATTCTATTTATGCTGGAAATATTAAAAGCATCGTTCTCCATTGCATCTCTTTCTCTTGCTCTCTGTTGCTCTGTTTCCCTTCCCCTCTCTTGATCTGCCCTCTATCCTTCTCTTGCTCTCTCATTGCATCTCTCTCTTACTCTTTCACTCTCTCCCTATCTCTGTCTCCCTCTCTTGCTCTGCCTAGCTCCCTCTGTCTCTGCCTCTCATTGTATACTCTCTCACCCTCTCCCTTTCCCGGCCTCTGGTTCTCGTTCTCCCTCCGATATCTATTGTAATTTTCTTTAATTTCCTCTAGCTCTTCATTTTGCCCTTTGTATTCTTATTTCACCCCTACCATGTCCTCTCTCCTTCAAAGTGTATGCATTCTGATTCCTCTTTCTTCCCTCGGTCCAGCTCATGTATTTTTACATGTCAATAACTCGTCTCCCTCTCTCCTTCTCTATATCTATATTTTCATTAAATTTCATTATGATCATGATTTTGATCATAATCATTTCTCAATATTTTGTTCATCAGTTAAGTTTTCACTTCAGTTCAGGTCACAGTTCAATCTATCAGTTCATTCATCAGTTCATCAGTTTAGCTCATCAATTCAGTTCATTTCACATCAGTTCAATCTATCAGTTCATCAGTACTTCATTCATCAGTTCATATCTTAATACATCATTTTACATTAACATCATTAAATTGGATCATTGAATTGAAGATTAGCATGATCATAAGAATTGAAGACAGATCACCTAATTCGTCCTGATGACGAATTACTTTTCTAGTTTATTTTTATTTCATCCGTACACTTTTTTGTGTAAACGTTTACTCAAATCGACATGTTCAATTTCCTTCGAATTTCTGTCAGTCATCAGGCCCTATAATATCAAGTTCAAGTAACTTTTTCAAGGTCATGGAGTCATCATGACGTCATCCAGGCGCCATTTTGTAAACATCAGGTCATTATCTTATCTCGATAACGAGTCATCAAAAATCAACCATATTTGGTATACATCAATTTTAGGTCAAAGGTCAACAAAAAAGTCGACAAAATCCGCGTGCGCACCTCGACGCGCGCGTACGCGCGCATCAAAATTTCAAAATGCTCCAATTCGTCCCAAATTTTGTTTGCACACGTTTCAGGCCATTTTAAGCATTTTCAAAATTTGCGCGCGCGCACTTATGCGCGCGCGTTTTCGCGCGTTTTGGCATTTTGCAACATCAAATCACCGAATTTTTTCTAGCATCATATTTGGCACATTTTCCAAGCATTTTGATACCTTGTTCTCTTTTTCTGACCAGTAATAACGCAATGAGCGTCCGTCAAAGTATAACAGCACCCGCGGACCGCATATCTCTATCCACAATACATAGGCAAAAACATGCCTATACAAAACTCATTGTAACTCTTCAGAATGGATGGATACCCCCAATTTTTTTCATATTTGGATAGATTATGAGTCGGAGATATGATTTCATGTCTCATTTGACCCTCAATCAACTCATGACGTCATCATATCGGCCTCCGAACTCAAAATTTCAATTTGCATATTATGACGTCAGCATATTTTTGGAAAATTGATTGTATCTCTGTAAATATTGATCGATTTTCTTCCAAATTTTGATATGTTCTAGCTGAGACAATTCTCTACAAATGCAGTCACCACGATTTTTCATTTTGACAAAGGCATCATGGCGTATTTTTGCGATTAAAGGAGGCATGTCAATTTTTCACATTTTGCGTGTATTCTCTATGGGACATGACTTTTTCCTAAACTGGATTCTACATTCCCGTCTTTCGCGAGCAATATCTCCGTCGTTTTAGCTTTGTTTTCGCTGAGCTTCGAGTATGTTGTAGCTGAGACAATAAGCTATCACAAGTGTGCCCTTTATTTTTCGATCAGATGCCGGGATCATGCTCATATTTCACTTGCAAAGTGGGATTTGAGAATTCCATTTTCCGTTCACGTGTAATGTCTATGTGGATTATTTTGGTATAGTGGTCATAGCACTTGCCTCCCATTCCGGCGACCCAAGTTCGATTCCTGGTGGGTCATTTTTTTTTTTTTTTTGCCGTCGTTTTAAATTTGATTTTATGATCTTCTTCGACTATTATAACATATTATCATATACAATCACAAACAATGTAATAAAATGCCTAATTTTGCGTGTTATATCTATGGGAAGAATGTCAATCGTTTGAGTACAACCCTATGGGAAATCTGATTCCTTGTCGTGTATTAAACCTATAGGGTTAATCTCCCAAGTCTGTTGGAATATATCAAATCATCCCATTTTCATGATGTTTAGTCTCCTTCCCAGACGTTTATACTTTCCAGTAATTCAGCCCAGGTATATGCAATCTTTACGTCTCTCCCGCGGACATAGAATTGTTTACATGTCTATAACTTCTCTCTTTCTCTATAATATAGTAAATATTCAATTCTATTTATGCTGGAAATATTAAAAGCATCGTTCTCCATTGCATCTCTTTCTCTTGCTCTCTGTTGCTCTGTTTCCCTTCCCCTCTCTTGATCTGCCCTCTATCCTTCTCTTGCTCTCTCATTGCATCTCTCTCTTACTCTTTCACTCTCTCCCTATCTCTGTCTCCCTCTCTTGCTCTGCCTAGCTCCTCTGTCTCTGCCTCTCATTGTATACTCTCTCACCCTCTCCCTTTCCCGGCCTCTGGTTCTCGTTCTCCCTCCGATATCTATTGTAATTTTCTTTAATTTCCTCTAGCTCTTCATTTTGCCCTTTGTATTCTTATTTCACCCCTACCATGTCCTCTCTCCTTCAAAGTGTATGCATTCTGATTCCTCTTTCTTCCCTCGGTCCAGCTCATGTATTTTTACATGTCAATAACTCGTCTCCCTCTCTCCTTCTCTATATCTATATTTTCATTAAATTTCATTATGATCATGATTTTGATCATAATCATTTCTCAATATTTTGTTCATCAGTTAAGTTTTCACTTCAGTTCAGGTCACAGTTCAATCTATCAGTTCATTCATCAGTTCATCAGTTTAGCTCATCAATTCAGTTCATTTCACATCAGTTCAATCTATCAGTTCATCAGTACTTCATTCATCAGTTCATATCTTAATACATCATTTTACATTAACATCATTAAATTGGATCATTGAATTGAAGATTAGCATGATCATAAGAATTGAAGACAGATCACCTAATTCGTCCTGATGACGAATTACTTTTCTAGTTTT
>CP137670.1:2204053-2231072 GCA_037976565.1 Mesocentrotus franciscanus | reverse complement strand
ATTCGCAATTTCAACTTTCAATTGAAAGTTTTGACATGATCCCAACATCTGATCAAAACCAAAAGCACGGTTTTATAGCCCATAGTCTCAGCTATAACATACCCAAATTTGGGAGAAAATAGAGCACAAATAAGCTAGATAGTGCTCAAAGATTAATGTCATGTAGATTCATGATGTGAACGAAATTCACCGTCCATAGACATAACACGCAAATTAAGAAAATTCTGACATGTCATCTTCAAATGAAATTTTCACCATGATAACGTCATCAAAATGAAAAATGATGTGCACTAATCTTGTAGAGAATTGTCTTAACTACATCATATCGAAATTTAAAGAAAATTGATCAATATTGAGAGATACGATCAATTTTCCATAAATATGCTGACGTCATAATATGCAAATTCGTTTTTTGAGTTCCAAGGCCATTATGATGATGTCACGATATATATAATGGCCAAATGAGACCAGAAATCATATCTCCGACTCATGATCTAATCAAATATGAAAAAAAATTGAAGGTCCCCGTGCATCCCAAAGAGCTATAATGGATTTTGTATAGGCATGTTTTGCCCATATGCTATGTATTACAAGAGCTCGCGCGCACGGACATGTTTCTTGAACGGACGCTCATTCCGTTATTAATGGTCATAAAAGGATAAACATGGTATCAAATTGTTCAGAAAAAAATGAGGAACATCATGTCAAAAATAAACTAGGAGGAATTATTTTCGTTCGGCCGTCACGAACGAAAACGCGCGAATTCGCGTTTTCGCGTTTTGCGAAATGCTTAAAATGACCTGAAACGTATGCAAAATGAATTTGAGACGATTTTGAGCATTTTTAAATTTGCGCGCGCACTGACGCGCGGACGTACGCGCGCGCGCGCGCGTTTATTGACCTGAAATTGACCGGACGGATATTGACCTTGATCATGGTAAATATGAATGAGAAATGACTTTCTGTTATGAAGTTATGATCGTTTGTGATTTTCAGAAAATATCACAAAATGGCGCCTGGATGACGTCACGATGACTCCATGACCTTGAAGGTTACTTGAACTTGATATTATAGGGCCTGATGACTGACAGAAATTCGAAGGAAATTGACCATGTCGATTTCGAGTAAACGTTTACACAAAAAGTGTACGGAAGAAATAATAAAGAAAGAAAATTCTGACGAAATCAATAGGTAGTCTGTCGTTGACAGACCACCTAATAATACGTACGTATCACCTAATGCATGGTTCCTGCAAAGTTCTACCGAATTCGCAATTTCAACTTTCAATTGAAAGTTTTGACATGATCCCAACATCTGATCAAAAACCAAAAGCACGGTTTTATAGCCCATAGTCTCAGCTATAACATACCCAAATTTGGAGAAAATAGAGCACAAATAAGCTAGATAGTGCTCAAAGATTAATGTCATGTAGATTCATGATGTGAACGAAATTCACCGTCCATAGACATAACACGCAAATTAAGAAAATTCTGACATGTCATCTTCAAATGAAATTTTCACCATGATAACGTCATCAAAATGAAAAATGATGTGCACTAATCTTGTAGAGAATTGTCTTAACTACATCATATCAAATTTAAAGAAAATTAGTCAATATTGAGAGAGATACGATCAATTTTCCATAAATATCTGACGTCATAATATGCAAAATCGTTTTTGAGTTCCAAGGCCATTATGATGATGTCGACGATATATAATGGCCAAATGAGACCAGAAATCATATCTCCGACTCATGATCTAATCAAATATGAAAAAAAATTGAAGGTCCCGTGCATCCCAAAGAGCTATAATGGATTTTGTATAGGCATGTTTTTGCCCATATATGCTATGTATTACAAGAGCTCGCGCGCATGGACATGTTTCTTGAACGGACGCTCATTCCGTTATTAATGGTCATAAAAGGATAAACATGGTATCAAATTGTTCAGAAAAAAATGAGAACATCATGTCAAAAATAAACTAGGAGGAATTATTTTCGTTCGGCCGTCACGAACGAAAACGCGCGAAAAATTCGCGTTTTCGCGTTTGCGAAATGCTTAAAATGACCTGAAACGTATGCAAAATGAATTTGAGACGATTTTGAGCATTTTAAATTTGCGCGCACTGACGCGCGGACGCGTGCGCGTTTATTGACCTGAAATTGACCGGACGGATATTGACCTTGATCATGGTAAATATGAATGAGAAATGACTTTCTGTTATGAAGTTATGATCGTTTGTGATTTTCAGAAAATATCACAAAATGGCGCCTGGATGACGTCACGATGACTCCATGACCTTGAAGGTTACTTGAACTTGATATTATAGGGCCTGATGACTGACAGAAATTCGAAATTGACCATGTCGATTTCAGAAGTAAACGTTTACACAAAAAGTGTACGGAAGAAATAATAAAGAAAAAAATTCTGACGAAATCAATAGGTAGTCTGTCGTTGACAGACCACCTAATAATACGTACGTATCACCTAATGCATGGTTCCTGCAAAGTTCTACCGAATTCGCAATTTCAACTTTCAATTGAAAGTTTTGACATGATCCCAACATCTGATCAAAACCAAAAGCACGGTTTTATAGCCCATAGTCTCAGCTATAACATACCCAAATTTGGAGAAAATAGAGCACAAATAAGCTAGATAGTGCTCAAGATTAATGTCATGTAGATTCATGATGTGAACGAAATTCACCGTCCATAGACATAACACGCAAATTAAGAAAATTCTGACATGTCATCTTCAAATGAAATTTTCACCATGATAACGTCATCAAAATGAAAAATGTGGCACTAATCTTGTAGAGTTGTCTTAACTACATCATATCGAAATTTAAAGAAAATTGATCAATATTGAGAGAATACGATCAATTTTCCATAAATATGCTGACGTCATAATATGCAAATTCGTTTTTTGAGTTCCAAGGCCATTATGATGATGTCACGATATATATAATGGCCAAATGAGACCAGAAATCATATCTCCGACTCATGATCTAATCAAATATGAAAAAAATTGAAGGTCCCCGTGCATCCCAAAGAGCTATAATGGATTTTGTATAGGCATGTTTTTGCCCATATATGCTATGTATTACAAGAGCTCGCGCGCCTGGGACATGTTTCTTGAACGGACGCTCATTCCGTTATTAATGGTCATAAAAGGATAAACATGGTATCAAATTGTTCAGAAAAAATGAGGAACATCATGTCAAAAATAAACTAGGAGGAATTATTTTCGTTCGGCCGTCACGAACGAAAAAATTCGCGTTTTCGCGTTTTGCGAAATGCTTAAAATGACCTGAAACGTATGCAAAATGAATTTGAGACGATTTTGAGCATTTTTAAATTTGCGCGCACTGACGCGCGGACGTACCGCGCGCGCGCGTTTATTGACCTGAAATTGACCGGACGGATATTGACCTTGATCATGGTAAATATGAATGAGAAATGACTTTCTGTTATGAAGTTATGATCGTTTGTGATTTTCAGAAAATATCACAAAATGGCGCCTGGATGACGTCACGATGACTCCATGACCTTGAAGGTTACTGGAACTTGATATTATAGGGCCTGATGACTGACAGAAATTCGAAGGAAATTGACCATGTCGATTTCGAGTAAACGTTTACACAAAAAGTGTACGGAAGAAATAATAAAGAAAGAAAATTCTGACGAAATCAATAGGTAGTCTGTCGTTGACAGACCACCTAATAATACGTACGTATCACCTAATGCATGGTTCCTGCAAAGTTCTACCGAATTCGCAATTTCAACTTTCAATTGAAAGTTTTGACATGATCCCAACATCTGATCAAAACCAAAAGCACGGTTTTATATAGCATAGTCTCAGCTATAACATACCCAAATTTGGGAGAAAATAGAGCACAAATAAGCTAGATAGTGCTCAAAGATTAATGTCATGTAGATTCATGATGTGAACGAAATTCACCGTCCATAGACATAACACGCAAATTAAGAAAATTCTGACATGTCATCTTCAAATGAAATTTTCACCATGATAACGTCATCAAAATGAAAAATGATGTGCACTAATCTTGTAGAATTGTCTTAACTACATCATATCGAAATTTAAAGAAAATTGATCAATATTGAGAGAGATACGATCAATTTTCCATAAATATGCTGACGTCATAATATGCAAATTCGTTTTTTGAGTTCCAAGGCCATTATGATGATGTCACGATATATATAATGGCCAAATGAGACCAGAAATCATATCTCCGACTCATGATCTAATCAAATATGAAAAAAATTGAAGGTCCCCGTGCATCCCAAAGAGCTATAATGGATTTTGTATAGGCATGTTTTTGCCCATATATGCTATGTATTACAAGAGCTCGCTGGACATGTTTCTTGAACGGACGCTCATTCCGTTATTAATGGTCATAAAAGGATAAACATGGTATCAAATTGTTCAGAAAAATGAGGAACATCATGTCAAAAATAAACTAGGAGGAATTATTTTCGTTCGGCCGTCACGAACGAAACGCGCGAAATTCGCGTTTTCGCGTTTTGCGAAATGCTTAAAATGACCTGAAACGTATGCAAAATGAATTTGAGACGATTTTGAGCATTTTTAAATTTGCGCGGCTGACGCGCGGACGTACTGCGCGCGCGTTTATTGACCTGAAATTGACCGGACGGATATTGACCTTGATCATGGTAAATATGAATGAGAAATGACTCTGTTATGAAGTTATGATCGTTTGTGATTTTCAGAAAATATCACAAAATGGCGCCTGGATGACGTCACGATGACTCCATGACCTTGAGAAGGTTACTTGAACTTGATATTATAGGGCCTGATGACTGACAGAAATTCGAAGGAAATTGACCATGTCGATTTCGAGTAAACGTTTACACAAAAAAGTGTACGGAAGAAATAATAAAGAAAATTCTGACGAAATCAATAGGTAGTCTGTCGTTGACAGACCACCTAATAATACGTACGTATCACCTAATGCATGGTTCCTGCAAAGTTCTACCGAATTCGCAATTTCAACTTTCAATTGAAAGTTTTGACATGATCCCAACATCTGATCAAAACCAAAAGCACGGTTTTATAGCCCATAGTCTCAGCTATATACCCAAATTTGGGAGAAAATAGAGCACAAATAAGCTAGATAGTGCTCAAAGATTAATGTCATGTAGATTCATGATGTGAACGAAATTCACCGTCCATAGACATAACACGCAAATTAAGAAAATTCTGACATGTCATCTTCAAATGAAATTTTCACCATGATAACGTCATCAAAATGAAAAATGATGTGCACTAATCTTGTAGAGAATTGTCTTAACTACATCATATCGAAATTTAAAGAAAATTGATCAATATTGAGAGAGATACGATCAATTTTCCATAAATATGCTGACGTCATAATATGCAAATTCGTTTTTTGAGTTCCAAGGCCATTATGATGATGTCACGATATATATAATGGCCAAATGAGACCAGAAATCATATCTCCGACTCATGATCTAATCAAATATGAAAAAAATTGAAGGTCCCCGTGCATCCCAAAGAGCTATAATGGATTTTGTATAGGCATGTTTTTGCCCATATATGCTATGTATTACAAGAGCTCGCGCACGGACATGTTTCTTGAACGGACGCTCATTCCGTTATTAATGGTCATAAAAGGATAAACATGGTATCAAATTGTTCAGAAAAAAATGAGAACATCATGTCAAAAATAAACTAGGAGGAATTATTTTTCGTTCGGCCGTCACGAACGAACGCGCGAAAATTCGCGTTTTCGCGTTTTTGCGAAATGCTTAAAATGACCTGAAACGTATGCAAAATGAATTTGAGACGATTTTGAGCATTTTTAAATTTGCGCGCGCACTGACGCGCGGACGTACGCGCGCGCGTTTATTGACCTGAAATTGACCGGACGGATATTGACCTTGATCATGGTAAATATGAATGAGAAATGACTTTCTGTTATGAAGTTATGATCGTTTGTGATTTTCAGAAAATATCACAAAATGGCGCCTGGATGACGTCACGATGACTCCATGACCTTGAGAAGGTTACTGGAACTTGATATTATAGGGCCTGATGACTGACAGAAATTCGAAGGAAATTGACCATGTCGATTTCGAGTAAACGTTTACACAAAAAAGTGTACGGAAGAAATAATAAAGAAAGAAAATTCTGACGAAATCAATAGGTAGTCTGTCGTTGACAGACCACCTAATAATACGTACGTATCACCTAATGCATGGTTCCTGCAAAGTTCTACCGAATTCGCAATTTCAACTTTCAATTGAAAGTTTTGACATGATCCCAACATCTGATCAAAACCAAAAGCACGGTTTTATAGCCCATAGTCTCAGCTATAACATACCCAAATTTGGGAGAAAATAGAGCACAAATAAGCTAGATAGTGCTCAAAGATTAATGTCATGTAGATTCATGATGTGAACGAAATTCACCGTCCATAGACATAACACGCAAATTAAGAAAATTCTGACATGTCATCTTCAAATGAAATTTTCACCATGATAACGTCATCAAAATGAAAAATGATGTGCACTAATCTTGTAGAGAATTGTCTTAGCTACAACATATCGAAATTTAAAGAAAATTGATCAATATTTACAGAGATACAATCAATTTTCCATAAATATGCTGACGTCATAATATGCAAATTCGTTTTTGAGTTCCAAGGCCATTATGATGATGTCACGATATATATAATGGCCAAATGAGACATGAAATCATATCTCCGACTCATGATCTATCAAATATGAAAAAAATTGAAGGTCCCATCCATCCTAAAGAGCTATAATGGATTTTGTATAGGCATGTTTTTGCCCATATATGCTATGTATTACAAGAGCTCGCGCACGGACATGTTTCTTGAACGGACGCTCATTCCGTTATTAATGGTCATAAAAGGATAAACATGGTATCAAATTGTTCAGAAAAAAATGAACATCATGTCAAAAAAAACTAGGAGAATTATTTTCGTTCGGCCGTCACGAACGAAAACGCGCGAAAATTCGCGTTTTCGCGTTTTTGCGAAATGCTTAAAATGACCTGAAACGTATGCAAAATGAATTTGAGACGATTTTGAGCATTTTTAAATTTGCGCGCACTGACGCGCGGACGTACGCGCGCGCGCGTTTATTGACCTGAAATTGACCGGACGGATATTGACCTTGATCATGGTAAATATGAATGAGAAATGACTTTCTGTTATGAAGTTATGATCGTTTGTGATTTTCAGAAAATATCACAAAATGGCGCCTGGATGACGTCACGATGACTCCATGACCTTGAAAGGTTACTTGAACTTGATATTATAGGGCCTGATGACTGACAGAAATTCGAAGGAAATTGACCATGTCGATTTCGAGTAAACGTTTACACAAAAAGTGTACGGAAGAAATAATAAAGAAAGAAAATTCTGACGAAATCAATAGGTAGTCTGTCGTTGACAGACCACCTAATAATACGTACGTATCACCTAATGCATGGTTCCTGCAAAGTTCTACCGAATTCGCAATTTCAACTTTCAATTGAAAGTTTTGACATGATCCCAACATCTGATCAAAAACCAAAAGCACGGTTTTTATAGCCCATAGTCTCAGCTATAACATACCCAAATTTGGGAGAAAATAGAGCACAAATAAGCTAGATAGTGCTCAAAGATTAATGTCATGTAGATTCATGATGTGAACGAAATTCACCGTCCATAGACATAACACGCAAATTAAGAAAATTCTGACATGTCATCTTCAAATGAAATTTTCACCATGATAACGTCATCAAAATGAAAAATGATGTGCACTAATCTTGTAGAGAATTGTCTTAACTACAACATATCGAAATTTAAAGAAAATTGATCAATATTTACAGAGATACAATCAATTTTCCATAAATATGCTGACGTCATAATATGCAAATTCGTTTTTGAGTTCCAAGGCCATTATGATGATGTCACGATATATATAATGGCCAAATGAGACATGAAATCATATCTCCGACTCATAATCTATCAAATATGAAAAAAATTGAAGGTCCCATGCATCCCAAAGAGCTATAATGGATTTTGTATAGGCATGTTTTTGCCCATATATGCTATGTATTACAAGAGCTCGCGCGCACGGACATGTTTCTTGAACGGACGCTCATTCCGTTATTAATGGTCATAAAAGGATAAACATGGTATCAAATTGTTCAGAAAAAATGAGGAATATCATGTCAAAAAAAACTAGGAGGAATTATTTTCGTTCGGCCGTCACGAACGAAAACGCGCGAAATTCGCGTTTTCGCGTTTTGCGAAATGCTTAAAATGACCTGAAACGTATGCAAAATGAATTTGAGACGATTTTGAGCATTTTTAAATTTGCGCGCGCACTGACGCGCGGACGTACGCGCGCGCGTTTATTGACCTGAAATTGACCGGACGGATATTGACCTTGATCATGGTAAATATGAATGAGAAATGACTTTCTGTTATGAAGATATGATCGTTTGTGATTTTCAGAAAATATCACAAAATGGCGCCTGGATGACGTCACGATGACTCCATGACCTTGAGAAGGTTACTTGAACTTGATATTATAGGGCCTGATGACTGACAGAAATTGAAGGAAATTGACCATGTCGATTTCGAGTAAACGTTTACACAAAAAGTGTACGGAAGAAATAATAAAGAAAGAAAATTCTGACGAAATCAATAGGTAGTCTGTCGTTGACAGACCACCTAATAATACGTACGTATCACCTAATGCATGGTTCCTGCAAAGTTCTACCGAATTCGCAATTTCAACTTTCAATTGAAAGTTTTGACATGATCCCAACATCTGATCAAAAACCAAAAGCACGGTTTTTATAGCCCATAGTCTCAGCTATAACATACCCAAATTTGGGAGAAAATAGAGCACAAATAAGCTAGATAGTGCTCAAAGATTAATGTCATGTAGATTCATGATGTGAACGAAATTCACCGTCCATAGACATAACACGCAAATTAAGAAAATTCTGACATGTCATCTTCAAATGAAATTTTCACCATGATAACGTCATCAAAATGAAAAATGATGTGCACTAATCTTGTAGAGAATTGTCTCAGCTACAACATATCGAAATTTAAAGAAAATTGATCAATATTTACAGAGATACAATCAATTTTCCATAAATATGCTGACGTCATAATATGCAAATTCGTTTTTTGAGTTCCAAGGCCATTATGATGACGTCACGATATATATAATGGCCAAATGAGACATGAAATCATATCTCCGACTCATATCTATCAAATATGAAAAAAATTGAAGGTCCCATGCATCCCAAAGAGCTATAATGGATTTTGTATAGGCATGTTTTTGCCCATATATGCTATGTATTACAAGAGCTCGCGCGCACGGACATGTTTCTTGAACGGACGCTCATTCCGTTATTAATGGTCATAAAAGGATAAACATGGTATCAAATTGTTCAGAAAAAATGAGGAATATCATGTCAAAAAAAACTAGGAGAATTATTTTGCGTTCGGCCGTCACGAACGAAAACGCGCGAAAATTCGCGTTTTCGCGTTTTTTGCGAAATGCTTAAAATGGCCTGAAACGTATGCAAAATGAATTTGAGACGATTTTGAGCATTTTTAAATTTGCGCGCGCACTGACGCGCGGACGTACGCGCGCGCGCGTTTATTGACCTGAAATTGACCGGACGGATATTGACCTTGATCATGATAAATATGAATGAGAAATGACTTTCTGTTATGAAGATATGATCGTTTGTGATTTTCAGAAAATATCACAAAATGGCGCCTGGATGACGTCACGATGACTCCATGACCTTGAGAAGGTTACTTGAACTTGATATTATAGGGCCTGATGACTGACAGAAATTGAAGGAAATTGACCATGTCGATTTCGAGTAAACGTTTACACAAAAAAGTGTACGGAAGAAATAATAAAGAAAGAAAATTCTGACGAAATCAATAGGTAGTCTGTCGTTGACAGACCACCTAATAAAGAAAATTCTGACAAAAACAATAGGTGATCTGTCGATGCCGACAGACCACCTAACTAGACATTTAATTCGTCATGGTGACGAATTAGGTGGTCTGTCTTCAATTCTTATGATCAGTGAAAGGTCATGAAGAAAAAAAAGTGAAGAAATTTTTTTGGGAGACGCCCGGACTCGAACCAGGGATCTCGACGTCGGGAATCAAGTGTGTTACCGATATATCAAAACATTTCCCAAAGCGTTTACATGTGAACGGGAAATGGAATTCTCAAATCCCACTTTGCAAGTGAAATATGAGCATGATCTCGATATCTGATCGAAAAATAAAGGGCACATTTGTGATAGCTTATTGTCTCAGCTACAACATACTCAAAGCTCAGCGAAAAGGCTAAAACGACGGAGATATTGCTCGCGAAAGACGGGAATGTAGAATCCAGTTTTGACAAAAAGTCATGTCCCATAGAGAATACACGCAAAATGTGAAAAATTGACATGCCTCCTTTAATCGCAAAAATACGCCATGATGCTTTTGTCAAAATGAAAAATCGTGTTTACTGCATTGGTAGAGAATTGTCTCAGCTACAACATATCAAAATTTGGAAGAAAATCGACAACCGATTACTGCAATATATATCGTACGCGCGCGTCATGACCTTTATGTGATTTTTGACGACATGACCTGTTGACCCTTGTCCTGAAGTATATGTGATATGAATATGAATGACCTTTGATGACGCATCATGAAGATATGATTGATCATGTGATTTCACAAAATGGCGCCTGGATGACGTCACGATGACCTGATGACCTTGAAAATGTTCCTGTCACGTTTTATGACAATGACCTATGACTGTGCCAAAATTGAAAGAAATTGACTGTACCGATCTTGAGTTATCATCGGAACAAAAAGTGGAGGAAATAAATAAAAACTAGAAATGTAATTCGTCATGAGGACGAATTAGGTGGTCTGTTATGTAATCTGAATAACTGATCTTGTAGAAAATTGTCTTAGCTACAACATATCAAAATTTGGAAGAAAATCGATCCATATTTACAGATACAATCAATTTTCCATAAATATGCTGACGTCATAATATGCAAATTCGTATTTTGAGTTCCAAGGCCAAAGGGCAAAGGGCAGAGCTGTAGAAAATTAAGGAACATTACAAGACATAATAGAAGGAGAACGAGAACCAGAGCAGGCGGGAGAGGTAGAGGGTGAGAGAGAAGAAAAGAGAAGGGCAGAGGCAGAGGGAGACAGAGCAAGAGAATAAGAGGGAGGCAAGGCAAGAGGTCGAGGTAGAGGGAGGCAGAGAGAGAGGGAGAGGGTAAAAGAGTAGAGAGAGATATATATGCAGAGACAGAGCAAGAGAAGGAGAGGGGCAAAATAAGAGAGGAGAAGGGAAACAGAGCAAGAGAGAGGAGAAAGAGAGAGATGCAATGGAGAACGATGCATTCAATATATCCAGCATAAATAGAATTTAATATAGAGAAAGAGAGAAGTATAGACAAGTAAACAATTCTATGTCCACGGGAGAGACGTAAACATGCATATACCTTGGGCTGAATAACTGGAAAAAGTAAAAACGTCTGGGAAGGAGACTAGCAAGGTGATTTGATATTGTAGCAGAGTTGGGAGATACACCCTATATTAGGTTTAATACCAGATTTCCCATAGGGTTGTACTCAAACGATTGACATTCTTCTCCCATAGATATAACACGCAAAATTAGGCATTTTATTACATTGTTTGTGATTGTATATGATAATATGTTATAATAGTCGAAGAAGATCATAAAATCAAATTTAAAACGACGGCAAAAAAAAAAAAAAAATGACCCACCAGGAATCGAACTTGGGTCGCCGGAATGGGAGGCAAGTGCTATGACCACTATACCAAAATAATCCACATAGACATTACACGTGAACGGAAAATGGAATTCTCAAATCTCACTTTGCAAGTGAAATATGAGCATGATCCCGGCATCTGATCGAAAAATAAAGGGCACACTTGTGATAGCTTATTGTCTCAGCTACAACATACTCAAAGCTCAGCAAAACAAAACTAAAACGACGGAGATATTGCTCGCGAAAGACGGAATGTAGAATCCAGTTTTGAGAAAAAGTCATGTCCCATAGAGAATACACGCAAAATGTGAAAAATTGACATGCCTCCTTTAATCGCAAAAATACGCCATGATGCCTTTGTCAAAATGAAAAATCGTGATGACTGCATTTGTAGAGAATTGTCTCAGCTAGAACATATCAAAATTTGGAAGAAAATCGATCAATATTTACAGAGATACAATCAATTTTCAAAAATATGCTGACGTCATAATATGCAAATTGAAATTTTGAGTTCGGAGGCCATTATGATGACGTCATGAGTTAATTGAGGGTCAAATGAGACATGAAATCATATCTCCGACTCATAATCTATCCAAATATGAAAAAAATTGGGAGTTCCATCCATTCTGAAGAGTTACAATGAATTTTGTATAGGCATGTTTTTGCCCATATATGCTATGTATTACAAGAGATCGCGCGCACGGACATGTATCTTGAACGGACGCTCATTCCGTTATTAATGGTCATAAAAGATAAACATGGTATCAAAATGTTCGGAAAAAAATGAGGAATATCATGACAAAAATGCACTAGGCGAATTATTTTCGTTCGGCCGTCACGAACGAAAACGCGCGAAAATTCGCGTGTGCGCGTTTTTGCGAAATGCTTAAAATGGCCTGAAACGTATGCAAAATGAATTTGAGACGATTTTGAGCATTTTGAAATTTTGCGCGCGCTAACGCGCGGACGTACGCATGCGCGCGTTTTTTGACCTGAAATTGACCGGACGGATATTGACCTTGATCATGATAAATATGAATGAGAAATGACTTTCCGTTATGAAGATATGATCATGAGTTGAAAGTACCAAAAACACAAAATGGCGCCTGGATGACGTCATGAAGACTTGATGACCTTGAAAATGTTCCTGTCACGTCTCATGACTATGACCTATGACTGTGTCAAAATTGAAAGAAATTGACAAAACCGATCTTGAGTTATCAACGGAACAAAAAGTGGCGGAAATAAATAAAAATAAATAATAAAAAGAAAATTCTGACGAAAACAATAGGTGATCTGTCGATACCGACAGACCACCTAATAAAGAAAGAAAATTCTGACAAAACAATAGGTGATCTGTCGATGCCGACAGACCACCTAATAAATAAAGAAAGAAAATTCTGACAAAACAATAGGTGATCTGTCGATACCGACAGACCACCTAATAAATAAATAAATAAATAAAGAAGAAAGAAAATTCTGACGAAATTAATAGGTGATCTGTCGATACCGACAGACCACCTAATAAATAAATAAATAAAGAAGAAAGAAAATTCTGACGAAATTAATAGGTGATCTGTCGATACCGACAGACCACCTAATAAATAAATAAATAAAGAAGAAAGAAAATTCTGACGAAATTAATAGGTGATCTGTCGATACCGACAGACCACCTAATAAATAAAGAAGAAAGAAAATTCTGACGAAATTAATAGGTGATCTGTCGATACCGACAGACCACCTAATAAATAAATAAATAAAGAAAGAAAATTCTGACGAAAACAATAGGTGATCTGTCGATGCCGACAGACCACCTAAAAAGTGAAGAAATTTTTTTGGGAGACGCCCGGACTCGAACCAGGGATCTCGACTTCGGGAATCAAGTGTGTTACCGATATATCAAAACATTTCCCATAGACATTACACGTGAACGGAAAATGGAATTCTCAAATCCCACTTTGCAAGTGAAATATGAGCATGATCCCGGCATCTGATCGAAAAATAACGGGCACACTTGTGATAGCTTATTGTCTCAGCTACAACATACTCAAAGCTCAGCAAAAACAAACTAAAACGACGGAGATATTGCTCGCGAAAGACGGAATGTAGAATCCAGTTTTGAGAAAAGTCATGTCCCATAGAGAATACACGCAAAATGTGAAAAATTGACATGCCTCCTTTAATCGCAAAAATACGCCATGATGCCTTTGTCAAAATGAAAAATCGTGGTGACTGCATTTGTAGAGAATTGTCTCAGCTAGAACATATCAAAATTTGGAAGAAAATCGATCAATATTTACAGAGATACAATCAATTTTCCAAAAATATGCTGACGTCATAATATGCAAATTGAAATTTTGAGTTCGGAGGCCATTATGATGACGTCATGAGTTAATTGAGGGTCAAATGAGACATGAAATCATATCTCCGACTCATAATCTATCCAAATATGAAAAAAATTGGGAGTTCCCATCCATTCTGAAGAGTTACAATGAATTTTGTATAGGCATGTTTTTGCCCATATATGCTATGTATTACAAGAGCTCGCGCGCACGGACATTTATATTGAATGGACGCTCATTTTGTTATTAATGGTCAATAAGAGATAAACATGGTATCAAATTGTTTGAAAAAATATGGGAAATATCATGAAAGAAAAAAATGGCGATTTTATGTTGTGTAATGGTGTTACGCGCGAAAACGCACGCGCATGTGCGTGTGCGTTTTTTTGCGAAATGCTTAAAATGGCCTGAAACGTATCCAAAATGAATTTGAGACGATTTGGAGCATTTTGAAATTTTGCGCGCGCTGACGCGCGGACGTACGCATGCGCGCGCGTTTTGACCTGAAATTGACCGGACGGATATTGACCTTGATCATGATAAATATGAATGAGAAATGACTTTCCGTTATGAAGATATGATCATGAGTTGAAAGTACAAAAAAACACAAAATGGCGCCTGGATGACGTCATGAAGACCTGATGACCTTGAAAATGTTCCTGTCACGTCTCATGACTATGACCCATGACTGTGCCAAAATTGAAAGAAATTGACAAAACCGATCTTGAGTTATCCTCGGAACAAAAAAAGGGGTAGAAATAAATAAAAATAAAGAATAATAATAATAATAATAAAGAAAGAAAATTCTGACAAAAACAATAGGTGATCTGTCGATGCCGACAGACCACCTAATAAAGAATAATAAATAAATAAAAAAGAAAATTCTGACGAAATTAATAGGTGATCTGTCGATTACGACAGACCACCTAATAATAAACTAGAAATGTAATTCGTCATGAGGACGAATTAGGTGGTCTGTTATGTAATCTGAATAACTGATCTTGTAGAAAATTGTCTTAGCTACAACATATCAAAATTTGGAAGAAAATCGATCCATATTTACAGATACAATCAATTTTCCATAAATATGCTGACGTCATAATATGCAAATTCGTATTTTGAGTTCCAAGGCCAAAGGGCAAAGGGCAGAGCTATAGAAAATTAAGGAACATTACAAGACATAATAGAAGGAGAACGAGAACCAGAGCAGGCGGGAGAGGTAGAGGGTGAGAGAGAAGAAAAGAGAAGGGCAGAGGCAGAGGGAGACAGAGCAAGAGAATAAGAGGGAGGCAAGGCAAGAGGTCGAGGTAGAGGGAGGCAGAGAGAGAGGGAGAGGGTAAAAGAGTAGAGAGAGATATATATGCAGAGACAGAGCAAGAGAAGGAGAGGGGCAAAATAAGAGAGGAGAAGGGAAACAGAGCAAGAGAGAGGAGAAATTAGAGAGAGATGCAATGGAGAACGATGCATTCAATATCCAGCATAAATAGAATTTAATATAGAGAAAGAGAGAAGTATAGACAAGTAAACAATTCTATGTCCACGGGAGAGACGTAAACATGCATATACCTGGGCTGAATAACTGGAAAAAGTAAAAACGTCTGGGAAGGAGACTAGCAAGGTGATTTGATATTGTAGCAGAGTTGGGAGATAAACCCTATATTAGGTTTAATACACGACAAGATTTCCCATAGGGTTGTACTCAAACGATTGACATTCTTCTCCCATAGATATAACACGCAAAATTAGGCATTTTATTACATTGTTTGTGATTGTATATGATAATATGTTATAATAGTCGAAGAAGATCATAAAATCAAATTTAAAACGACGGCAAAAAAAAAGCAAGTGCTATGACCACTATACTAAAATAATCCACATAGACATTACACGTGAACGGAAAATGGAATTCTCAAATCCCACTTTGCAAGTGAAATATGAGCATGATCCCGGCATCTGATCGAAAAATAAAGGGCACACTTGTGATAGCTTATTGTCTCAGCTACAACATACTCAAAGCTCAGCGAAAACAAAACTAAAACGACGGAGATATTGCTCGCGAAAGACGGGAATGTAGAATCCAGTTTTGAGAAAAGTCATGTCCCATAGAGAATACACGCAAAATGTGAAAAATTGACATGCCTCCTTTAATCGCAAAAATACGCCATGATGCCTTTGTCAAAATGAAAAATCGTGGTGACTGCATTTGTAGAGAATTGTCTCAGCTAGAACATATCAAAATTTGGAAGAAAATCGATCAATATTTACAGAGATACAATCAATTTTCCAAAATATGCTGACGTCATAATATGCAAATTGAAATTTTGAGTTCGGAGGCCATTATGATGACGTCATGAGTTAATTGAGGGTCAAATGAGACATGAAATCATATCTCCGACTCATAATCTATCCAAATATGAAAAAAAAAATGGGAGTTCCATCCATTCTGAAGAGTTACAATGAATTTTGTATAGGCATGTTTTTGCCCATATATGCTATGTATTACAAGAGATCGCGCGCACGGACATGTTTCTTGAACGGACGCTCATTCCGTTATTAATGGTCATAAAAGGATAAACATGGTATCAAATTGTTCAGAAAAAAAGAAATATCATGAAAGAAAAAAATGGCGATTCTATGTTGTATAATCGTGTTACGCGCGAAAACGCGCGCGCATGTGCGTGTGCGCGATTTTTTTGCGAAATGCTTAAAATGGCCTGAAACGTATCCAAAATGAATTTGAGACGATTTAGAACATTTTAAAATTTTGCGCGCGCGCTGACGCGCGGACGTACGCATGCGCGTGCGTTTTTTGACCTGAAATTGACCGGACGGATATTGACCTTGATCATGATAAATATGAATGAAAAATGACTTTCCGTTATGAAGATATGATCATGAGTTGAAAGTACCCCAAAAAACACAAAATGGCGCCTGGATGACGTCATGAAGACTTGATGACCTTGAAAATGTTACTGTCACGTCTCATGACAATGACCTATGACTGTGCCAAAATTGAAAGAAATTGACTTAACCGATCTTGAGTTATGCTCGGAACAAAAAAGGGGGAGAAATAAATAAAAATAAAGAATAAATAAAGAAAGAAAATTCTGACGAAATTAATAGGTGATCTGTCGATACCGACAGACCACCTAAAAAGAAAATTCTGACGAAATTAATAGGTGATCTGTCGATTACGACAGACCACCTAACAAGTGCGTTACCGATATAAAAAAACATTTCCCATAGCGATTACACGTGAACGGAAAATGGAATTCTCAAATCCCACTTTGCAAGTGAAATATGAGCATGATCCCGGCATCTGATCGAAAATAAAGGGCACACTTGTGATAGCTTATTGTCTCAGCTACAACATACTCGAAGCTCAGCGAAAAGAAAACTAAAACGACGGAGATATTGCTCGCGAAAGACGGGAATGTAGAATCCAGTTTTGAGAAAAAGTCATGTCCCATAGAGAATACACGCAAAATGTGAAAAATTGACATGCCTCCTTTAATCGCAAAAATACGCCATGATTTTGTCAAAATGAAAATTCGTGTGACTGCATTGGTAGAGAATTGTCTCAGCTACAACATATCAAAATTTGGAAGAAAATCGACAACCGATTACTGCAATATTATCAAATGAATACAAAAATTATGATGTCATATTTTCAAAATCAAATTTTCGAGTTCATATGCAAATATGACGACGTCAGAACATACGATTGGACAAAATTATACATGAAATCACATAAACATTTCATGGGCTTCCAGAAAATGTTAAAAATTTGGGGTATTTAGGCATTCTGACGAGCTATGGCGGATTTTATATAGACATGTTTTTACCACTTTTTACATTATATTGCCCATTGACGCGCGCACGAATTTTAAAGTTTGACGCACGCGTGTGGCATTATGGAAGGTCGAGAATTACTGGAAATAGTTGGAAATTGTCAAAAATAGTGTCAGAAATAAAAACCATGCGAAAAAGGGCGTTTTACGATGTGTACGCGATGCGCGCGCGCATAACGCGCGCGCGGACGCGCACGGACGGAAATTTTGAAATGCTTAAAATGACCTGATTCGTACTCTCAATTAATAGTTAAGTGATTTTGAGCATTTTAAAATTTTGACGCGCGTACGCGCGTCATGACCTTTATGTGATTTTTGACGACATGACCTGTTGACCCTTGACCTGAAGTATATGTGATATGAATATGAATGACCTTTGATGACGCATCATGAAGATATGATTGATCATGTGATTTCACAAAATGGCGCCTGGATGACGTCACGATGACCTGATGACCTTGAAAATGTTCCTGTCACGTTTTATGACAATGACCCATGACTGTGCCAAAATTGAAAGAAATTGACTGTACCGATCTTGAGTTATCGTCGGAACAAAAAGTGGAGGAAATAAAAATAAATAATAACTAGAAATGTAATTCGTCATGAGGACGAATTAGGTGGTCTGTTATGTAATCTGAATAACTGATCTTGTAGAAAATTGTCTTAGCTACAACATATCAAAATTTGGAAGAAAATCGATCCATATTTACAGATACAATCAATTTTCCATAAATATGCTGACGTCATAATATGCAAATTCGTATTTTGAGTTCCAAGGCCAAAGGGCAAAGGGCAGAGCTATAGAAAATTAAGGAACATTACAAGACATAATAGAAGGAGAACGAGAACCAGAGCAGGCGGGAGAGGTAGAGGGTGAGAGAGAAGAAAAAGAGAAGGGCAGAGGCAGAGGGAGACAGAGCAAGAGAATAAGAGGGAGGCAAGGCAAGAGGTCGAGGTAGAGGGAGGCAGAGATAGGGAGAGAGTGAAAGAGTAGAGAGAGAGAGAGATGCAAAGACAGAGCAAGAGAAGGATAGGGGCAGAACAAGAGAGGGAAGGGAAACAGAGCAAGAGAGAGAGAGAGAGAGCAAGAGAAAGAGATGCAATGGACAACGATTCATTTAATATTTCCAGCATAAATAGAATTGAATATTTACTATATTATAGAGAAAGAGAGAAGTTATAGACATGTAAACAATTCTATGTCCATGGGAGAGACGTAAACATTGCATATACCTGGGCTGAATAACTGGAAAGTATAAACGTCTGGGAAGGAGACTAACATCATAAAAATGGGATGATTTGATATATTCCAACAGATTTGGGAGATTAACCCTATAGGTTTGATACACGACAAGGAATCAGATTTCCCATAGGGTTGTACTCAAACGATTGACATTCTTCTCCCATAGATATAACACGCAAAATTAGGCATTTTATTACATTGTTTGTGATTGTATATGATAATATGTTATAATAGTCGAAGAAGATCATAAAATCAAATTTAAAACGACGGCAAAAAAAAAAAAAATGACCCACCAGGAATCGAACTTGGGTCGCCGGAATGGGAGGCAAGTGCTATGACCACTATACCAAAATAATCCACATAGACATTACACGTGAACGGAAAATGGAATTCTCAAATCCCACTTTGCAAGTGAAATATGAGCATGATCCCGGCATCTGATCGAAAAATAAAGGGCACACTTGTGATAGCTTATTGTCTCAGCTACAACATACTCGAAGCTCAGCGAAAACAAAACTAAAACGACGGAGATATTGCTCGCGAAAGACGGTAATGTAGAATCCAGTTTTGAGAAAAAGTCATGTCCCATAGAGAATACACGCAAAATGTGAAAAATTGACATGCCTCCTTTAATCGCCAAAATACGCCATGATGCCTTTGTCAAAATGAAAATTCGTGGTGACTGCATTTGTAGAGAATTGTCTCAGCTAGAACATATTAAAATTTGGAAGAAAATCGACAATATTTACTGCAATATTGTCAAATGAATACAAAAATTATGATGTCATATTTTCAAAATCAAATTTTCGAGTTCATATGCAAATATGACGACGTCAGAACATACGATTGGACAAAATTATACATGAAATCACATATAAATTTCATGGGCTTCCAGAAAATGTTAAAAATTTGGGGGTATTTAGGCATTCTGACGAGCTATGGCGGATTTTATATAGACATGTTTTTACCACTTTTTACATTATATTGCCCATTGACGCGCACGAATTTTAAAGTTTGACGCACGCGTGTGGCATTATGGAAGGTCGAGAATGACTGGAAATAGTTGGAAATTGTCAAAAATAGTGTCAGGAATACAAACCATGCGAAAAAACGGCGTTTTTACGATGTGTACGCGCTGCGAGCGCGCAATACGCGCGCGCGGACGCGCACGGACGGAAATTTTGAAATGCTTAAAATGACCTGATTCGTACTCTCTTTAATAGTTAAGTGATTTTGAGCATTTTAATTTTGACGCGCGTACGCGCGTCCTGACCTTTATACGACCTTTGACGACATAACTTGTTGACCCTTGACCGGAAGTATATGTGATATGAATATGAATGACCTTTGATTACGCATCATGAAGATATGATTGATCATGTGATTTCACAAAATGGCGCCTGGATGACGTCACGATGACCTGATGACCTTGAAAATGTTCTGTCACGTCTTATGACAATGACCCATGACTGTGCCAAAATTGAAAGAAATTGACTGTACCGATCTTGAGTTATCCTAGGAACAAAAAAGGGGAGAAATAAATAAAAACTAGAAATGTAATTCGTCATGAGGACGAATTAGGTGGTCTGTTATGTAATCTGAATAACTGATCTTGTAGAAAATTGTCTTAGCTACAACATATCAAAATTTGGAAGAAAATCGATCCATATTTACAGAGATACAATCAATTTTCCATAAATATGCTGACGTCATAATATGCAAATTCGTATTTTGAGTTCCAAGGGCAAAGGGCAGAGCTATAGAAAATTAAGGAACATTACAAGACATAATAGAAGGAGAACGAGAACCAGAGGCGGGAGAGGTAGAGGGTGAGAGAGAAGAAAAAGAGAAGGGCAGAGGCAGAGGGAGACAGAGCAAGAGAATTAGAGGGAGGCAAGGCAAGAGGTCGAGGTAGAGGGAGGCAGAGAGAGAGGGAGAGGGTAAAAGAGTAGAGAGAGATATATATGCAGAGACAGAGCAAGAGAAGGAGAGGGGCAAAATAAGAGAGGAGAAGGGAAACATGCAGAGCAAGAGAGAGGAGAAAGAGAGAGATGCAATGGAGAACGATGCATTCAATATATCCAGCATAAATAGAATTTAATATAGAGAAAGAGAGAAGTATAGACAAGTAAACAATTCTATGTCCACGGGAGAGACGTAAACATGCATATACCTGGGCTGAATAACTGGAAAAAGTAAAACGTCTGGGAAGGAGACTAGCAAGGTGATTTGATATTGTAGCAGAGTTGGGAGATAAACCCTATATTAGGTTTAATACACGACAAGGAACCAGATTTCCCATAGGGTTGTACTCAAACGATTGACATTCCTCTCCCATAGATATAACACGCAAAATTAGGCATTTTATTCATTGTTTGTGATTGTATATGATAATATGTTATAATAGTCGAAGAAGATCATAAAATCAAATCTAAAACGACGGCAAAAAAAAAATGACCCACCAGGAATCGAACTTGGGTCGCCGGAATGGGAGGCAAGTGCTATGACCACTATACCAAAATAATCCACATAGACATTACACGTGAACGGAAAATGGAATTCTCAAATCCCACTTTGCAAGTGAAATATGAGCATGATCCCGGCATCTGATCGAAAAATAAAGGGCACACTTGTGATAGCTTATTGTCTCAGCTACAACATACTCGAAGCTCAGCGAAAACAAAACTAAAACGACGGAGATATTGCTCGCGAAAGACGGAATGTAGAATCCAGTTTTGAGAAAAAGTCATGTCCCATAGAGAATACACGCAAAATGTGAAAATTGACATGCCTCCTTTAATCGCAAAAATACGCCATGATGCTTTTGTCAAAATGAAAATTCGTGGTGACTGCATTGGTAGAGAATTGTCTCAGCTACAACATATCAAAATTTGGAAGAAAATCGACAACCGATTACTGCAATATTATCAAATGAATACAAAAATATGATGTCATATTTTCAAAATCAAATTTTCGAGTTCATATGCAAATATGACGACGTCAGAACATACGATTGGACAAAATTATACATGAAATCACATAAACATTTCATGGGCTTCCAGAAAATGTTAAAAATTTGGGGTATTTAGGCATTCTGACGAGCTATGGCGGATTTTATATAGACATGTTTTTACCACTTTTTACATTATATTGCCCATTGACGCGCGCACGAATTTTAAAGTTTGACGCACGCGTGTGGCATTATGGAAGGTCGAGAATGACTGGAAATAGTTGGAAATTGTCAAAAATAGTGTCAGAAATAAACCATGCGAAAAAGGCGTTTTTACGATGTGTACGCGCGCGCGCGCATAACGCGCGCGGACGCGCACGGACGGAAATTTTTGAAATGCTTAAAATGACCTGATTCGTACTCCATTAATAGTTAAGTGATTTTGAGCTTTTGAAATTTTGACGCGCGCGTACGCGCGTCATGACCTTTATGTGACCTTTGATGACATGACCTGTTGACCCTTGACCTGAAGTATATGTGATATGAATATGAATGACCTTTGATGACGCATCATGAAGATATGATTGATCATGTGATTTCACAAAATGGCGCCTGGATGACGTCACGATGACCTGATGACCTTGAAAATGTTCCTGTCACGTCTCATGACAATGACCCATGACTGTGCCAAAATTGAAAGAAATTGACTGTACCGATCTTGAGTTATCGTCGGAACAAAAATGGAGGAAATAAAAATAAATAAATAATAATAATAATAATAATAATACTAGAAATTAATTCGTCATGAGGACGAATTAGGTGGTCTGTTATGTAATCTGAATAACTGATCTTGTAGAAAATTGTCTTAGCTACAACATATCAAAATTTGGAAGAAAATCGATCCATATTTACAGAGATACAATCAATTTTCCATAAATATGCTGACGTCATAATATGCAAATTCGTATTTTGAGTTCCAAGGGCAAAGGGCAGAGCTATAGAAAATTAAGGAACATTACAAGACATAATAGAAGGAGAACGAGAACCAGAGGGAGAGGTAGAGGGTGAGAGAAGAAAAGAGAAGGGCAGAGGCAGAGGGAGACAGAGCAAGAGAATAAGAGGGAGGCAAGGCAAGAGGTCGAGGTAGAGGGAGGCAGAGAGAGAGGGAGAGGGTAAAAGAGTAGAGAGAGATATATATGCAGAGACAGAGCAAGAGAAGGAGAGGGGCAAAATAAGAGAGGAGAAGGGAAACAGCAGAGCAAGAGAGAGGAGAAAGAGAGAGATGCAATGGAGAACGATGCATTCAATATATCCAGCATAAATAGAATTTAATATAGAGAAAGAGAGAAGTATAGACAAGTAAACAATTCTATGTCCACGGGAGAGACGTAAACATGCATATACCTGGGCTGAATAACTGGAAAAAGTAAAAACGTCTGGGAAGGAGACTAGCAAGGTGATTTGATATTGTAGCAGAGTTGGGAGATAAACCCTATATTAGGTTTAATACACGACAAGGAATCAGATTTCCCATAGGGTTGTACTCAAACGATTGACATTCCTCTCCCATAGCTATAACACGCAAAATTAGGCATTTTAATTCATTGTTTGTGATTGTATATGATAATATGTTATAATAGTCGAAGAAGATCATAAAATCAAATTTAAAACGACGGCAAAAAAAAAAAAAAAAATCACCCACCAGGAATCGAACGGGTCGCCGGAATGGGAGGCAAGTGCTATGACCACTATACCAAAATAATCCACATAGACATTACACGTGAACGGAAAATGGAATTCTCAAATCCCACTTTGCAAGTGAAATATGAGCATGATCCCGGCATCTGATCGAAAAATAAAGGGCACACTTGTGATAGCTTATTGTCTCAGCTACAACATACTCGAAGCTCAGCGAAAACAAAACTAAAACGACGGAGATATTGCTCGCGAAAGACGGAATGTAGAATCCAGTTTTGAGAAAAGTCATGTCCCATAGAGAATACACGCAAAATGTGAAAAATTGACATGCCTCCTTTAATCGCAAAATACGCCATGATGCCTTTGTCAAAATGAAAATCGTGATGACTGCATTTGTAGAGAATTGTCTCAGCTACAACATATCAAAATTTGGAAGAAAATCGACAACCGATTACTGCAATATTATCAAATGAATACAAAAATTATGATGTCATATTTTCAAAATCAAATTTTCGAGTTCATATGCAAATATGACGACGTCAGAACATACGATTGGACAAAATTATACATGAAATCACATAAACATTTCATGGGCTTCCAGAAAATGTTAAAAATTTGGGGTATTTAGGCATTCTGACGAGCTATGGCGGATTTTATATAGACATGTTTTTACCACTTTTTACATTATATTGCCCATTGACGCGCGCACGAATTTTAAAGTTTGACGCACGCGTGTGGCATTATGGAAGGTCGAGAATGACTGGAAATAGTTGGAAATTGTCAAAAATAGTGTCAGAAATAAAACCATGCGAAAAAGGCGTTTTTACGATGTACGCGCTGCGCGCGCGCATAACGCGCGCGCGCGGACGCGCACGGACGGAAATTTTTGAAATGCTTAAAATGACCTGATTCGTACTCCATTAATAGTTAAGTGATTTTGAGCTTTTGTATTTTGACGCGCGTACGCGCGCGTCATGACCTTTATGTGACCTTTGACGACATGACCTGTTGACCCTTGACCTGAAGTATATGTGATATGAATATGAATGACCTTGATGACGCATCATGAAGATATGATTGATCATGTGATTTCACAAAATGGCGCCTGGATGACGATGACCTGATGACCTTGAAAATGTTCCTGTCACGTCTCATGACAATGACCCATGACTGTGCCAAAATTGAAAGAAATTGACTGTACCGATCTTGAGTTATCGTCGGAACAAAAATGGAGGAAATAAAAATAAATAAATAATAATAATAATAATAATAAAAGAAAATTCTGACGAAATTAATAGTGATCTTGTCGATTACGACAGACCACCTCTAAAAAGAAAATTCTGACGAAATTAATAGGTGATTCGGCTCTGATACGGCAGACCACCTAATAATAAAAAAGAAAATTTTGACTTAAATTAATAGGTGATCTAGTCGATACGACAGACCACCTAATAGACATTTAATCTGCCATGGAGACGAATTAGGTGTCCACTAATTTTGAGATCAGTGAAAGGTCATAAAGAAAAAAAAGTGAAGAAATTTTTGAGACGCCCGATTCCTCGAACCAGGGATCTCGAGGTCGAAATCAAGTGTGTTACCGATATATCAAAATATTTCCCATACCGATTACATGTGAACGGGAAATGGAATTCTCAAATCCCACTTTGCAAGTGAAATATGAGCATGATCCCGATATCTGATCGAAAATAAAGGGCACACTTGTGATAGCTTATTGTCTCAGCTACAACATACTAAAAGCTCAGCGAAAACGAAGCTAAAACGACGGAGATATTGCTCGCGAAAGACGGGAATGTAGAATCCAGTTTTGACAAAAAAGTCATGTCCCATAGAGACACGCAAAATGTGAAAAATTGACATGCCTCCTTTAATCGCAAAATACGCCATGATGCTTTTGTCAAAATGAAAATCGTGGTGACTGCATTGGTAGAAAATTGTCTCAGCTACAACATATCAAAATTTGGAAGAAAATCGACAACCTATTACTGCAATATTATTGTCAAATGAATACAAAATTATGATGTCATATTTTCAAAATCAAATTTTCGAGTTCATATGCAAATATGACGACGTCAGAACATACGATTGGACAAAATTATACATGAAATCACATAAACATTTCATGGGCTTCCAGAAAATGTTAAAAATTTGGGGTATTTAGGCATTCTGACGAGCTATGGCGGATTTTATATAGACATGTTTTTACCACTTTTTACATTATATTGCCCATTGACGCGCGCACGAATTTAAAGTTTGACGCACGCGTGTGGCATTATGGAAGGTCAGAATGACTGGAAATAGTTGGAAATTGTCAAAAATAGTGTCAGGAATAAAACCATGCGAAAAAACGGCGTTTTTACGATGTGTACGAGCTGCGCGCGCGCATAACGCGCGCGCGGACGCGCACGGACGGAAATTTTTGAAATGCTTAAAATGACCTGATTCGTACTCGTTTAATAGTTAAGTGATTTTGAGCATTTGTATTTTGATCGCGTACGCGCGCGTCATGACCTTTATGTGACCTTGAAAACATGACCTGTTGACCCTTGACCTGAAGTATATGTGATATGAATATGAATGACCTTTGATGACGCATCATGAAGATATGATTGATCATGTGATTTCACAAAATGGCGCCTGGATGACGTCACGATGACCTGATGACCTTGAAAATGTTCCTGTCACGTTTTATGACAATGACCCATGACTGTGCCAAAATTGAAAGAAATTGACTGTCCTGATCTCGAGTTATCACGGAACAAAAAATTGAGGAAATAAATAAAAATAAATAAATAATTCAGAAATGTAATTCGTCATGAGGACGAATTAGGTGGTCTGTTATGTAATCTGAATAACTGATCTTGTAGAAAATTGTCTTAGCTACAACATATCAAAATTTGGAAGAAAATCGATCCATATTTACAGAGATACAATCAATTTTCCATAAATATGCTGACGTCATAATATGCAAATTGCATTTGAGTTCCATACAAAGGGCAAAGGGCAGAGCTATAGAAAATTAAGGAACATTACAAGACATAATAGAA
>CP137670.1:2173241-2203553 GCA_037976565.1 Mesocentrotus franciscanus | reverse complement strand
AAATTCGCGTTTTCGTTTTTTTTGCGAAATGCTTAAAATGACCTGAAACGTATGCAAAATGAATTTGAGACGATTTTGAGCATTTTTGAAATGCGCGCGCACTGACGTTGGACGGGACGCGCGCGCGCGCGTTTATTGACCTGAAATTGACCGGACGGATATTGACCTTGATCATGGTAAATATGAATGAGAAATGACTTTCTGTTATGAAGTTATGATCGTTTGTGATTTTCAGAAAATATCACAAAATGGCGCCTGGATGACGTCACGATGACCCCATGACCTTGAGAAGGTTACTGGAACTTGATATTATAGGGCCTGATGACTGACAGAAATTGAAGGAAATTGACCATGTCGATTTCGAGTAAACGTTTACACAAAAAAGTGTACGGAAGAAATAATAAAGAAAGAAAATTCTGACGAAATCAATAGGTAGTCTGTCGTTGACAGACCACCTAATAATACGTACGTATCACCTAATGCATGGTTCCTGCAAAGTTCTACCGAATTCGCAATTTCAACTTTCAATTGAAAGTTTTGACATGATCCCAACATCTGATCAAAAACCAAAAGCACGGTTTTTATAGCCCATAGTCTCAGCTATAACATACCCAAATTTGGGAGAAAATAGAGCACAAATAAGCTAGATAGTGCTCAAAGATTAATGTCATGTAGATTCATGATGTGAACGAAATTCACCGTCCATAGACATAACACGCAAATTAAGAAAATTCTGACATGTCATCTTCAAATGAAATTTTCACCATGATAACGTCATCAAAATGAAAAATGATGTGCACTAATCTTGTAGAGAATTGTCTTAACTACATCATATCGAAATTTAAAAGAAAATTGATCAATATTGAGAGAGATACGATCAATTTTCCATAAATATGCTGACGTCATAATATGCAAATTCGTTTTTTGAGTTCCAAGGCCATTATGATGATGTCACGATATATAATGGCCAAATGAGACCAGAAATCATATCTCCGACTCATGATCTAATCAAATATGAAAAAAATTGAAGGTCCCCGTGCATCCCAAAGAGCTATAATGGATTTTGTATAGGCATGTTTTTGCCCATATATGCTATGTATTACAAGAGCTCGCGCGCACGGACATGTTTCTTGAACGGACGCTCATTCCGTTATTAATGGTCATAAAAGGATAAACATGGTATCAAATTGTTCAGAAAAAATGAGGAACATCATGTCAAAAATAAACTAGGAGGAATTATTTTCGTTCGGCCGTCACGAACGAAAACGCGCGAAAATTCGCGTTTTCGCGTTTTTTGCGAAATGCTTAAAATGACCTGAAACGTATGCAAAATGAATTTGAGACGATTTTGAGCATTTTTAAATTTGCGCGCGCACTGACGCGCGGACGTACGAGCGCGCGCGCGTTTATTGACCTGAAATTGACCGGACGGATATTGACCTTGATCATGGTAAATATGAATGAGAAATGACTTTCTGTTATGAAGTTATGATCGTTTGTGATTTTCAGAAAATATCACAAAATGGCGCCTGGATGACGTCACGATGACTCCATGACCTTGAGAAGGTTACTGGAACTTGATATTATAGGGCCTGATGACTGACAGAAATTGAAGGAAATTGACCATGTCGATTTCGAGTAAACGTTTACACAAAAAGTGTACGGAAGAAATAATAAAGAAAGAAAATTCTGACGAAATCAATAGGTAGTCTGTCGTTGACAGACCACCTAATAATACGTACGTATCACCTAATGCATGGTTCCTGCAAAGTTCTACCGAATTCGCAATTTCAACTTTCAATTGAAAGTTTTGACATGATCCCAACATCTGATCAAAACCAAAAGCACGGTTTTTATAGCCCATAGTCTCAGCTATAACATACCCAAATTTGGGAGAAAATAGAGCACAAATAAGCTAGATAGTGCTCAAAGATTAATGTCATGTAGATTCATGATGTGAACGAAATTCACCGTCCATAGACATAACACGCAAATTAAGAAAATTCTGACATGTCATCTTCAAATGAAATTTTCACCATGATAACGTCATCAAAATGAAAAATGATGTGCACTAATCTTGTAGAGAATTGTCTTAACTACATCATATCGAAATTTAAAAGAAAATTGATCAATATTGAGAGAGATACGATCAATTTTCCATAAATATGCTGACGTCATAATATGCAAATTCGTTTTTGAGTTCCAAGGCCATTATGATGATGTCACGATATATATAATGGCCAAATGAGACCAGAAATCATATCTCCGACTCATGATCTAATCAAATATGAAAAAAATTGAAGGTCCCCGTGCATCCCAAAGAGCTATAATGGATTTTGTATAGGCATGTTTTTGCCCATATATGCTATGTATTACAAGAGCTCGCGCGCACGGACATGTTTCTTGAACGGACGCTCATTCCGTTATTAATGGTCATAAAAGGATAAACATGGTATCAAATTGTTCAGAAAAAATGAGGAACATCATGTCAAAAATAAACTAGGAGGAATTATTTTTCGTTCGGCCGTCACGAACGAAAACGCGCGAAAATTCGCGTTTTCGCGTTTTTGCGAAATGCTTAAAATGACCTGAAACGTATGCAAAATGAATTTGAGACGATTTTGAGCATTTTTAATTTGCGCGCGCACTGACGCGCGGACGCATGCGCGCGCGCGTTTATTGACCTGAAATTGACCGGACGGATATTGACCTTGATCATGGTAAATATGAATGAGAAATGACTTTCTGTTATGAAGTTATGATCGTTTGTGATTTTCAGAAAATATCACAAAATGGCGCCTGGATGACGTCACGATGACTCCATGACCTTGAGAAGGTTACTGGAACTTGATATTATAGGGCCTGATGACTGACAGAAATTCGAAGGAAATTGACCATGTCGATTTCGAGTAAACGTTTACACAAAAAAGTGTACGGAAGAAATAATAAAGAAAGAAAATTCTGACGAAATCAATAGGTAGTCTGTCGTTGACAGACCACCTAATAATACGTACGTATCACCTAATGCATGGTTCCTGCAAAGTTCTACCGAATTCGCAATTTCAACTTTCAATTGAAAGTTTTGACATGATCCCAACATCTGATCAAAAACCAAAAGCACGGTTTTTATAGCCCATAGTCTCAGCTATAACATACCCAAATTTGGGAGAAAATAGAGCACAAATAAGCTAGATAGTGCTCAAAGATTAATGTCATGTAGATTCATGATGTGAACGAAATTCACCGTCCATAGACATAACACGCAAATTAAGAAAATTCTGACATGTCATCTTCAAATGAAATTTTCACCATGATAACGTCATCAAAATGAAAATGATGTGCACTAATCTTGTAGAGAATTGTCTTAACTACATCATATCGAAATTTAAAAGAAAATTGATCAATATTGAGAGAGATACGATCAATTTTCCATAAATATGCTGACGTCATAATATGCAAATTCGTTTTTTGAGTTCCAAGGCCATTATGATGATGTCACGATATATATAATGGCCAAATGAGACCAGAAATCATATCTCCGACTCATGATCTAATCAAATATGAAAAAATTGAAGGTCCCCGTGCATCCCAAAGAGCTATAATGGATTTTGTATAGGCATGTTTTTGCCCATATATGCTATGTATTACAAGAGCTCGCGCGCACGGACATGTTTCTTGAACGGACGCTCATTCCGTTATTAATGGTCATAAAAGGATAAACATGGTATCAAATTGTTCAGAAAAAATGAGGAACATCATGTCAAAAATAAACTAGGAGGAATTATTTTCGTTCGGCCGTCACGAACGAAAACGCGCGAAAATTCGCGTTTTCGCGTTTTTTTGCGAAATGCTTAAATGACCTGAAACGTATGCAAAATGAATTTGAGACGATTTTGAGCATTTTTAATTTGCGCGCGCACTGACGCGCGGACGTACGCGCGCGCGCGTTTATTGACCTGAAATTGACCGGACGGATATTGACCTTGATCATGGTAAATATGAATGAGAAATGACTTTCTGTTATGAAGTTATGATCGTTTGTGATTTTCAGAAAATATCACAAAATGGCGCCTGGATGACGTCACGATGACTCCATGACCTTGAGAAGGTTACTGGAACTTGATATTATAGGGCCTGATGACTGACAGAAATTGAAGGAAATTGACCATGTCGATTTCGAGTAAACGTTTACACAAAAAGTGTACGGAAGAAATAATAAAGAAAGAAAATTCTGACGAAATCAATAGGTAGTCTGTCGTTGACAGACCACCTAATAATACGTACGTATCACCTAATGCATGGTTCCTGCAAAGTTCTACCGAATTCGCAATTTCAACTTTCAATTGAAAGTTTTGACATGATCCCAACATCTGATCAAAAACCAAAAGCACGGTTTTTATAGCCCATAGTCTCAGCTATAACATACCCAAATTTGGGAGAAAATAGAGCACAAATAAGCTAGATAGTGCTCAAAGATTAATGTCATGTAGATTCATGATGTGAACGAAATTCACCGTCCATAGACATAACACGCAAATTAAGAAAATTCTGACATGTCATCTTCAAATGAAATTTTCACCATGATAACGTCATCAAAATGAAAATGATGTGCACTAATCTTGTAGAGAATTGTCTTAACTACATCATATCGAAATTTAAAAGAAAATTGATCAATATTGAGAGAGATACGATCAATTTTCCATAAATATGCTGACGTCATAATATGCAAATTCGTTTTTTGAGTTCCAAGGCCATTATGATGATGTCACGATATATATAATGGCCAAATGAGACCAGAAATCATATCTCCGACTCATGATCTAATCAAATATGAAAAAATTGAAGGTCCCTGTGCATCCCAAAGAGCTATAATGGATTTTGTATAGGCATGTTTTTGCCCATATATGCTATGTATTACAAGAGCTCGCGCGCACGGACATGTTTCTTGAACGGACGCTCATTCCGTTATTAATGGTCATAAAAGGATAAACATGGTATCAAATTGTTCAGAAAAAATGAGGAACATCATGTCAAAAATAAACTAGGAGGAATTATTTTTCGTTCGGCCGTCACGAACGAAAACGCGCGAAAATTCGCGTTTTCGCGTTTTTTTGCGAAATGCTTAAAATGACCTGAAACGTATGCAAAATGAATTTGAGACGATTTTGAGCATTTTTAATTTGCGCGCGCACTGACGCGCGGACGTACGCGCGCGCGTTTATTGACCTGAAATTGACCGGACGGATATTGACCTTGATCATGGTAAATATGAATGAGAAATGACTTTCTGTTATGAAGTTATGATCGTTTGTGATTTTCAGAAAATATCACAAAATGGCGCCTGGATGACGTCACGATGACTCCATGACCTTGAGAAGGTTACTGGAACTTGATATTATAGGGCCTGATGACTGACAGAAATTGAAGGAAATTGACCATGTCGATTTCGAGTAAACGTTTACACAAAAAGTGTACGGAAGAAATAATAAAGAAAGAAAATTCTGACGAAATCAATAGGTAGTCTGTCGTTGACAGACCACCTAATAATACGTACGTATCACCTAATGCATGGTTCCTGCAAAGTTCTACCGAATTCGCAATTTCAACTTTCAATTGAAAGTTTTGACATGATCCCAACATCTGATCAAAAACCAAAAGCACGGTTTTTATAGCCCATAGTCTCAGCTATAACATACCCAAATTTGGGAGAAAATAGAGCACAAATAAGCTAGATAGTGCTCAAAGATTAATGTCATGTAGATTCATGATGTGAACGAAATTCACCGTCCATAGACATAACACGCAAATTAAGAAAATTCTGACATGTCATCTTCAAATGAAATTTTCACCATGATAACGTCATCAAAATGAAAAATGATGTGCACTAATCTTGTAGAGAATTGTCTTAACTACATCATATCGAAATTTAAAAGAAAATTGATCAATATTGAGAGAGATACGATCAATTTTCCATAAATATGCTGACGTCATAATATGCAAATTCGTTTTTTGAGTTCCAAGGCCATTATGATGATGTCACGATATATATAATGGCCAAATGAGACCAGAAATCATATCTCCGACTCATGATCTAATCAAATATGAAAAAAATTGAAGGTCCCCGTGCATCCCAAAGAGCTATAATGGATTTTGTATAGGCATGTTTTTGCCCATATATGCTATGTATTACAAGAGCTCGCGCGCACGGACATGTTTCTTGAACGGACGCTCATTCCGTTATTAATGGTCATAAAAGGATAAACATGGTATCAAATTGTTCAGAAAAAATGAGGAACATCATGTCAAAAATAAACTAGGAGGAATTATTTTTCGTTCGGCCGTCACGAACGAAAACGCGCGAAAATTCGCGTTTTCGCGTTTTTTTGCGAAATGCTTAAATGACCTGAAACGTATGCAAAATGAATTTGAGACGATTTTGAGCATTTTTAATTTGCGCGCGCACTGACGCGCGGACGTACGCGCGCGCGTTTATTGACCTGAAATTGACCGGACGGATATTGACCTTGATCATGGTAAATATGAATGAGAAATGACTTTCTGTTATGAAGTTATGATCGTTTGTGATTTTCAGAAAATATCACAAAATGGCGCCTGGATGACGTCACGATGACTCCATGACCTTGAGAAGGTTACTGGAACTTGATATTATAGGGCCTGATGACTGACAGAAATTGAAGGAAATTGACCATGTCGATTTCGAGTAAACGTTTACACAAAAAGTGTACGGAAGAAATAATAAAGAAAGAAAATTCTGACGAAATCAATAGGTAGTCTGTCGTTGACAGACCACCTAATAATACGTACGTATCACCTAATGCATGGTTCCTGCAAAGTTCTACCGAATTCGCAATTTCAACTTTCAATTGAAAGTTTTGACATGATCCCAACATCTGATCAAAAACCAAAAGCACGGTTTTTATAGCCCATAGTCTCAGCTATAACATACCCAAATTTGGGAGAAAATAGAGCACAAATAAGCTAGATAGTGCTCAAAGATTAATGTCATGTAGATTCATGATGTGAACGAAATTCACCGTCCATAGACATAACACGCAAATTAAGAAAATTCTGACATGTCATCTTCAAATGAAATTTTCACCATGATAACGTCATCAAAATGAAAATGATGTGCACTAATCTTGTAGAGAATTGTCTTAACTACATCATATCGAAATTTAAAAGAAAATTGATCAATATTGAGAGAGATACGATCAATTTTCCATAAATATGCTGACGTCATAATATGCAAATTCGTTTTTTGAGTTCCAAGGCCATTATGATGATGTCACGATATATATAATGGCCAAATGAGACCAGAAATCATATCTCCGACTCATGATCTAATCAAATATGAAAAAAATTGAAGGTCCCCGTGCATCCCAAAGAGCTATAATGGATTTTGTATAGGCATGTTTTTGCCCATATATGCTATGTATTACAAGAGCTCGCGCGCACGGACATGTTTCTTGAACGGACGCTCATTCCGTTATTAATGGTCATAAAAGGATAAACATGGTATCAAATTGTTCAGAAAAAATGAGGAACATCATGTCAAAAATAAACTAGGAGGAATTATTTTTCGTTCGGCCGTCACGAACGAAAACGCGCGAAAATTCGCGTTTTCGCGTTTTTTTGCGAAATGCTTAAAATGACCTGAAACGTATGCAAAATGAATTTGAGACGATTTTGAGCATTTTTAATTTGCGCGCGCACTGACGCGCGGACGTACGCGCGCGCGCGTTTATTGACCTGAAATTGACCGGACGGATATTGACCTTGATCATGGTAAATATGAATGAGAAATGACTTTCTGTTATGAAGTTATGATCGTTTGTGATTTTCAGAAAATATCACAAAATGGCGCCTGGATGACGTCACGATGACTCCATGACCTTGAGAAGGTTACTGGAACTTGATATTATAGGGCCTGATGACTGACAGAAATTGAAGGAAATTGACCATGTCGATTTCGAGTAAACGTTTACACAAAAAGTGTACGGAAGAAATAATAAAGAAAGAAAATTCTGACGAAATCAATAGGTAGTCTGTCGTTGACAGACCACCTAATAATACGTACGTATCACCTAATGCATGGTTCCTGCAAAGTTCTACCGAATTCGCAATTTCAACTTTCAATTGAAAGTTTTGACATGATCCCAACATCTGATCAAAAACCAAAAGCACGGTTTTTATAGCCCATAGTCTCAGCTATAACATACCCAAATTTGGGAGAAAATAGAGCACAAATAAGCTAGATAGTGCTCAAAGATTAATGTCATGTAGATTCATGATGTGAACGAAATTCACCGTCCATAGACATAACACGCAAATTAAGAAAATTCTGACATGTCATCTTCAAATGAAATTTTCACCATGATAACGTCATCAAAATGAAAATGATGTGCACTAATCTTGTAGAGAATTGTCTTAACTACATCATATCGAAATTTAAAAGAAAATTGATCAATATTGAGAGAGATACGATCAATTTTCCATAAATATGCTGACGTCATAATATGCAAATTCGTTTTTTGAGTTCCAAGGCCATTATGATGATGTCACGATATATATAATGGCCAAATGAGACCAGAAATCATATCTCCGACTCATGATCTAATCAAATATGAAAAAAATTGAAGGTCCCCGTGCATCCCAAAGAGCTATAATGGATTTTGTATAGGCATGTTTTTGCCCATATATGCTATGTATTACAAGAGCTCGCGCGCACGGACATGTTTCTTGAACGGACGCTCATTCCGTTATTAATGGTCATAAAAGGATAAACATGGTATCAAATTGTTCAGAAAAAATGAGGAACATCATGTCAAAAATAAACTAGGAGGAATTATTTTTCGTTCGGCCGTCACGAACGAAAACGCGCGAAAATTCGCGTTTTCGCGTTTTTGCGAAATGCTTAAAATGACCTGAAACGTATGCAAAATGAATTTGAGACGATTTTGAGCATTTTTAATTTGCGCGCGCACTGACGCGCGGACGGACGCGCGCGCGCGCGTTTATTGACCTGAAATTGACCGGACGGATATTGACCTTGATCATGGTAAATATGAATGAGAAATGACTTTCTGTTATGAAGTTATGATCGTTTGTGATTTTCAGAAAATATCACAAAATGGCGCCTGGATGACGTCACGATGACTCCATGACCTTGAGAAGGTTACTGGAACTTGATATTATAGGGCCTGATGACTGACAGAAATTGAAGGAAATTGACCATGTCGATTTCGAGTAAACGTTTACACAAAAAAGTGTACGGAAGAAATAATAAAGAAAGAAAATTCTGACGAAATCAATAGGTAGTCTGTCGTTGACAGACCACCTAATAATACGTACGTATCACCTAATGCATGGTTCCTGCAAAGTTCTACCGAATTCGCAATTTCAACTTTCAATTGAAAGTTTTGACATGATCCCAACATCTGATCAAAAACCAAAAGCACGGTTTTTATAGCCCATAGTCTCAGCTATAACATACCCAAATTTGGGAGAAAATAGAGCACAAATAAGCTAGATAGTGCTCAAAGATTAATGTCATGTAGATTCATGATGTGAACGAAATTCACCGTCCATAGACATAACACGCAAATTAAGAAAATTCTGACATGTCATCTTCAAATGAAATTTTCACCATGATAACGTCATCAAAATGAAAATGATGTGCACTAATCTTGTAGAGAATTGTCTTAACTACATCATATCGAAATTTAAAAGAAAATTGATCAATATTGAGAGAGATACGATCAATTTTCCATAAATATGCTGACGTCATAATATGCAAATTCGTTTTTTGAGTTCCAAGGCCATTATGATGATGTCACGATATATATAATGGCCAAATGAGACCAGAAATCATATCTCCGACTCATGATCTAATCAAATATGAAAAAAATTGAAGGTCCCGTGCATCCCAAAGAGCTATAATGGATTTTGTATAGGCATGTTTTTGCCCATATATGCTATGTATTACAAGAGCTCGCGCGCACGGACATGTTTCTTGAACGGACGCTCATTCCGTTATTAATGGTCATAAAAGGATAAACATGGTATCAAATTGTTCAGAAAAAATGAGGAACATCATGTCAAAAATAAACTAGGAGGAATTATTTTTCGTTCGGCCGTCACGAACGAAAACGCGCGAAAATTCGCGTTTTCGCGTTTTTTTGCGAAATGCTTAAAATGACCTGAAACGTATGCAAAATGAATTTGAGACGATTTTGAGCATTTTTAAATTTGCGCGCGCACTGACGCGCGGACGTACGCGCGCGCGTTTATTGACCTGAAATTGACCGGACGGATATTGACCTTGATCATGGTAAATATGAATGAGAAATGACTTTCTGTTATGAAGTTATGATCGTTTGTGATTTTCAGAAAATATCACAAAATGGCGCCTGGATGACGTCACGATGACTCCATGACCTTGAGAAGGTTACTGGAACTTGATATTATAGGGCCTGATGACTGACAGAAATTGAAGGAAATTGACCATGTCGATTTCGAGTAAACGTTTACACAAAAAAGTGTACGGAAGAAATAATAAAGAAAGAAAATTCTGACGAAATCAATAGGTAGTCTGTCGTTGACAGACCACCTAATAATACGTACGTATCACCTAATGCATGGTTCCTGCAAAGTTCTACCGAATTCGCAATTTCAACTTTCAATTGAAAGTTTTGACATGATCCCAACATCTGATCAAAAACCAAAAGCACGGTTTTTATAGCCCATAGTCTCAGCTATAACATACCCAAATTTGGGAGAAAATAGAGCACAAATAAGCTAGATAGTGCTCAAAGATTAATGTCATGTAGATTCATGATGTGAACGAAATTCACCGTCCATAGACATAACACGCAAATTAAGAAAATTCTGACATGTCATCTTCAAATGAAATTTTCACCATGATAACGTCATCAAAATGAAAATGATGTGCACTAATCTTGTAGAGAATTGTCTTAACTACATCATATCGAAATTTAAAAGAAAATTGATCAATATTGAGAGAGATACGATCAATTTTCCATAAATATGCTGACGTCATAATATGCAAATTCGTTTTTTGAGTTCCAAGGCCATTATGATGATGTCACGATATATATAATGGCCAAATGAGACCAGAAATCATATCTCCGACTCATGATCTAATCAAATATGAAAAAAATTGAAGGTCCCCGTGCATCCCAAAGAGCTATAATGGATTTTGTATAGGCATGTTTTTGCCCATATATGCTATGTATTACAAGAGCTCGCGCGCACGGACATGTTTCTTGAACGGACGCTCATTCCGTTATTAATGGTCATAAAAGGATAAACATGGTATCAAATTGTTCAGAAAAAATGAGGAACATCATGTCAAAAATAAACTAGGAGGAATTATTTTTCGTTCGGCCGTCACGAACGAAAACGCGCGAAAATTCGCGTTTTCGCGTTTTTTGCGAAATGCTTAAAATGACCTGAAACGTATGCAAAATGAATTTGAGACGATTTTGAGCATTTTTAAATTTGCGCGCGCACTGACGCGCGGACGTACGCGCGCGCGCGTTTATTGACCTGAAATTGACCGGACGGATATTGACCTTGATCATGGTAAATATGAATGAGAAATGACTTTCTGTTATGAAGTTATGATCGTTTGTGATTTTCAGAAAATATCACAAAATGGCGCCTGGATGACGTCACGATGACTCCATGACCTTGAGAAGGTTACTGGAACTTGATATTATAGGGCCTGATGACTGACAGAAATTGAAGGAAATTGACCATGTCGATTTCGAGTAAACGTTTACACAAAAAGTGTACGGAAGAAATAATAAAGAAAGAAAATTCTGACGAAATCAATAGGTAGTCTGTCGTTGACAGACCACCTAATAATACGTACGTATCACCTAATGCATGGTTCCTGCAAAGTTCTACCGAATTCGCAATTTCAACTTTCAATTGAAAGTTTTGACATGATCCCAACATCTGATCAAAAACCAAAAGCACGGTTTTTATAGCCCATAGTCTCAGCTATAACATACCCAAATTTGGGAGAAAATAGAGCACAAATAAGCTAGATAGTGCTCAAAGATTAATGTCATGTAGATTCATGATGTGAACGAAATTCACCGTCCATAGACATAACACGCAAATTAAGAAAATTCTGACATGTCATCTTCAAATGAAATTTTCACCATGATAACGTCATCAAAATGAAAATGATGTGCACTAATCTTGTAGAGAATTGTCTTAACTACATCATATCGAAATTTAAAAGAAAATTGATCAATATTGAGAGAGATACGATCAATTTTCCATAAATATGCTGACGTCATAATATGCAAATTCGTTTTTTGAGTTCCAAGGCCATTATGATGATGTCACGATATATATAATGGCCAAATGAGACCAGAAATCATATCTCCGACTCATGATCTAATCAAATATGAAAAAATTGAAGGTCCCCGTGCATCCCAAAGAGCTATAATGGATTTTGTATAGGCATGTTTTTGCCCATATATGCTATGTATTACAAGAGCTCGCGCGCACGGACATGTTTCTTGAACGGACGCTCATTCCGTTATTAATGGTCATAAAAGGATAAACATGGTATCAAATTGTTCAGAAAAAATGAGGAACATCATGTCAAAAATAAACTAGGAGGAATTATTTTTCGTTCGGCCGTCACGAACGAAAACGCGCGAAAATTCGCGTTTTCGCGTTTTTTTGCGAAATGCTTAAAATGACCTGAAACGTATGCAAAATGAATTTGAGACGATTTTGAGCATTTTAAATTTGCGCGCGCACTGACGCGCGGACGTACGCGCGCGCGTTTATTGACCTGAAATTGACCGGACGGATATTGACCTTGATCATGGTAAATATGAATGAGAAATGACTTTCTGTTATGAAGTTATGATCGTTTGTGATTTTCAGAAAATATCACAAAATGGCGCCTGGATGACGTCACGATGACTCCATGACCTTGAGAAGGTTACTGGAACTTGATATTATAGGGCCTGATGACTGACAGAAATTGAAGGAAATTGACCATGTCGATTTCGAGTAAACGTTTACACAAAAAGTGTACGGAAGAAATAATAAAGAAAGAAAATTCTGACGAAATCAATAGGTAGTCTGTCGTTGACAGACCACCTAATAATACGTACGTATCACCTAATGCATGGTTCCTGCAAAGTTCTACCGAATTCGCAATTTCAACTTTCAATTGAAAGTTTTGACATGATCCCAACATCTGATCAAAAACCAAAAGCACGGTTTTTATAGCCCATAGTCTCAGCTATAACATACCCAAATTTGGGAGAAAATAGAGCACAAATAAGCTAGATAGTGCTCAAAGATTAATGTCATGTAGATTCATGATGTGAACGAAATTCACCGTCCATAGACATAACACGCAAATTAAGAAAATTCTGACATGTCATCTTCAAATGAAATTTTCACCATGATAACGTCATCAAAATGAAAATGATGTGCACTAATCTTGTAGAGAATTGTCTTAACTACATCATATCGAAATTTAAAAGAAAATTGATCAATATTGAGAGAGATACGATCAATTTTCCATAAATATGCTGACGTCATAATATGCAAATTCGTTTTTTGAGTTCCAAGGCCATTATGATGATGTCACGATATATATAATGGCCAAATGAGACCAGAAATCATATCTCCGACTCATGATCTAATCAAATATGAAAAAAATTGAAGGTCCCCGTGCATCCCAAAGAGCTATAATGGATTTTGTATAGGCATGTTTTTGCCCATATATGCTATGTATTACAAGAGCTCGCGCGCACGGACATGTTTCTTGAACGGACGCTCATTCCGTTATTAATGGTCATAAAAGGATAAACATGGTATCAAATTGTTCAGAAAAAATGAGGAACATCATGTCAAAAATAAACTAGGAGGAATTATTTTTCGTTCGGCCGTCACGAACGAAAACGCGCGAAAATTCGCGTTTTCGCGTTTTTTTGCGAAATGCTTAAAATGACCTGAAACGTATGCAAAATGAATTTGAGACGATTTTGAGCATTTTTAATTTGCGCGCGCACTGACGCGCGGACGTACGCGCGCGCGTTTATTGACCTGAAATTGACCGGACGGATATTGACCTTGATCATGGTAAATATGAATGAGAAATGACTTTCTGTTATGAAGTTATGATCGTTTGTGATTTTCAGAAAATATCACAAAATGGCGCCTGGATGACGTCACGATGACTCCATGACCTTGAGAAGGTTACTGAACTTGATATTATAGGGCCTGATGACTGACAGAAATTGAAGGAAATTGACCATGTCGATTTCGAGTAAACGTTTACACAAAAAAGTGTACGGAAGAAATAATAAAGAAAGAAAATTCTGACGAAATCAATAGGTAGTCTGTCGTTGACAGACCACCTAATAATACGTACGTATCACCTAATGCATGGTTCCTGCAAAGTTCTACCGAATTCGCAATTTCAACTTTCAATTGAAAGTTTTGACATGATCCCAACATCTGATCAAAAACCAAAAGCACGGTTTTTATAGCCCATAGTCTCAGCTATAACATACCCAAATTTGGGAGAAAATAGAGCACAAATAAGCTAGATAGTGCTCAAAGATTAATGTCATGTAGATTCATGATGTGAACGAAATTCACCGTCCATAGACATAACACGCAAATTAAGAAAATTCTGACATGTCATCTTCAAATGAAATTTTCACCATGATAACGTCATCAAAATGAAAATGATGTGCACTAATCTTGTAGAGAATTGTCTTAACTACATCATATCGAAATTTAAAAGAAAATTGATCAATATTGAGAGATACGATCAATTTTCCATAAATATGCTGACGTCATAATATGCAAATTCGTTTTTTGAGTTCCAAGGCCATTATGATGATGTCACGATATATATAATGGCCAAATGAGACCAGAAATCATATCTCCGACTCATGATCTAATCAAATATGAAAAAATTGAAGGTCCCCGTCCATCCCAAAGAGCTATAATGGATTTTGTATAGGCATGTTTTTGCCCATATATGCTATGTATTACAAGAGCTCGCGCGCACGGACATGTTTCTTGAACGGACGCTCATTCCGTTATTAATGGTCATAAAAGGATAAACATGGTATCAAATTGTTCAGAAAAAATGAGGAACATCATGTCAAAAATAAACTAGGAGGAATTATTTTTCGTTCGGCCGTCACGAACGAAAACGCGCGAAAATTCGCGTTTTCGCGTTTTTTTGCGAAATGCTTAAAATGACCTGAAACGTATGCAAAATGAATTTGAGACGATTTTGAGCATTTTTAATTTGCGCGCGCACTGACGCGCGGACGTACGCGCGCGCGCGTTTATTGACCTGAAATTGACCGGACGGATATTGACCTTGATCATGGTAAATATGAATGAGAAATGACTTTCTGTTATGAAGTTATGATCGTTTGTGATTTTCAGAAAATATCACAAAATGGCGCCTGGATGACGTCACGATGACTCCATGACCTTGAGAAGGTTACTGGAACTTGATATTATAGGGCCTGATGACTGACAGAAATTGAAGGAAATTGACCATGTCGATTTCGAGTAAACGTTTACACAAAAAGTGTACGGAAGAAATAATAAAGAAAGAAAATTCTGACGAAATCAATAGGTAGTCTGTCGTTGACAGACCACCTAATAATACGTACGTATCACCTAATGCATGGTTCCTGCAAAGTTCTACCGAATTCGCAATTTCAACTTTCAATTGAAAGTTTTGACATGATCCCAACATCTGATCAAAAACCAAAAGCACGGTTTTTATAGCCCATAGTCTCAGCTATAACATACCCAAATTTGGGAGAAAATAGAGCACAAATAAGCTAGATAGTGCTCAAAGATTAATGTCATGTAGATTCATGATGTGAACGAAATTCACCGTCCATAGACATAACACGCAAATTAAGAAAATTCTGACATGTCATCTTCAAATGAAATTTTCACCATGATAACGTCATCAAAATGAAAATGATGTGCACTAATCTTGTAGAGAATTGTCTTAACTACATCATATCGAAATTTAAAAGAAAATTGATCAATATTGAGAGATACGATCAATTTTCCATAAATATGCTGACGTCATAATATGCAAATTCGTTTTTTGAGTTCCAAGGCCATTATGATGATGTCACGATATATATAATGGCCAAATGAGACCAGAAATCATATCTCCGACTCATGATCTAATCAAATATGAAAAAATTGAAGGTCCCCGTGCATCCCAAAGAGCTATAATGGATTTTGTATAGGCATGTTTTTGCCCATATATGCTATGTATTACAAGAGCTCGCGCGCACGGACATGTTTCTTGAACGGACGCTCATTCCGTTATTAATGGTCATAAAAGGATAAACATGGTATCAAATTGTTCAGAAAAAATGAGGAACATCATGTCAAAAATAAACTAGGAGGAATTATTTTTCGTTCGGCCGTCACGAACGAAAACGCGCGAAAATTCGCGTTTTCGCGTTTTTTTGCGAAATGCTTAAAATGACCTGAAACGTATGCAAAATGAATTTGAGACGATTTTGAGCATTTTTAATTTGCGCGCACTGACGCGCGGACGTACGCGCGCGCGCGTTTATTGACCTGAAATTGACCGGACGGATATTGACCTTGATCATGGTAAATATGAATGAGAAATGACTTTCTGTTATGAAGTTATGATCGTTTGTGATTTTCAGAAAATATCACAAAATGGCGCCTGGATGACGTCACGATGACTCCATGACCTTGAGAAGGTTACTGGAACTTGATATTATAGGGCCTGATGACTGACAGAAATTGAAGGAAATTGACCATGTCGATTTCGAGTAAACGTTTACACAAAAAGTGTACGGAAGAAATAATAAAGAAAGAAAATTCTGACGAAATCAATAGGTAGTCTGTCGTTGACAGACCACCTAATAATACGTACGTATCACCTAATGCATGGTTCCTGCAAAGTTCTACCGAATTCGCAATTTCAACTTTCAATTGAAAGTTTTGACATGATCCCAACATCTGATCAAAAACCAAAAGCACGGTTTTTATAGCCCATAGTCTCAGCTATAACATACCCAAATTTGGGAGAAAATAGAGCACAAATAAGCTAGATAGTGCTCAAAGATTAATGTCATGTAGATTCATGATGTGAACGAAATTCACCGTCCATAGACATAACACGCAAATTAAGAAAATTCTGACATGTCATCTTCAAATGAAATTTTCACCATGATAACGTCATCAAAATGAAAATGATGTGCACTAATCTTGTAGAGAATTGTCTTAACTACATCATATCGAAATTTAAAAGAAAATTGATCAATATTGAGAGAGATACGATCAATTTTCCATAAATATGCTGACGTCATAATATGCAAATTCGTTTTTTGAGTTCCAAGGCCATTATGATGATGTCACGATATATATAATGGCCAAATGAGACCAGAAATCATATCTCCGACTCATGATCTAATCAAATATGAAAAAAATTGAAGGTCCCTGTGCATCCCAAAGAGCTATAATGGATTTTGTATAGGCATGTTTTTGCCCATATATGCTATGTATTACAAGAGCTCGCGCGCACGGACATGTTTCTTGAACGGACGCTCATTCCGTTATTAATGGTCATAAAAGGATAAACATGGTATCAAATTGTTCAGAAAAAATGAGGAACATCATGTCAAAAATAAACTAGGAGGAATTATTTTTCGTTCGGCCGTCACGAACGAAAACGCGCGAAAATTCGCGTTTTCGCGTTTTTTTGCGAAATGCTTAAAATGACCTGAAACGTATGCAAAATGAATTTGAGACGATTTTGAGCATTTTTAAATTTGCGCGCACTGACGCGCGGACGTACGCGCGCGCGCGTTTATTGACCTGAAATTGACCGGACGGATATTGACCTTGATCATGGTAAATATGAATGAGAAATGACTTTCTGTTATGAAGTTATGATCGTTTGTGATTTTCAGAAAATATCACAAAATGGCGCCTGGATGACGTCACGATGACTCCATGACCTTGAGAAGGTTACTGGAACTTGATATTATAGGGCCTGATGACTGACAGAAATTGAAGGAAATTGACCATGTCGATTTCGAGTAAACGTTTACACAAAAAGTGTACGGAAGAAATAATAAAGAAAGAAAATTCTGACGAAATCAATAGGTAGTCTGTCGTTGACAGACCACCTAATAATACGTACGTATCACCTAATGCATGGTTCCTGCAAAGTTCTACCGAATTCGCAATTTCAACTTTCAATTGAAAGTTTTGACATGATCCCAACATCTGATCAAAAACCAAAAGCACGGTTTTTATAGCCCATAGTCTCAGCTATAACATACCCAAATTTGGGAGAAAATAGAGCACAAATAAGCTAGATAGTGCTCAAAGATTAATGTCATGTAGATTCATGATGTGAACGAAATTCACCGTCCATAGACATAACACGCAAATTAAGAAAATTCTGACATGTCATCTTCAAATGAAATTTTCACCATGATAACGTCATCAAAATGAAAATGATGTGCACTAATCTTGTAGAGAATTGTCTTAACTACATCATATCGAAATTTAAAAGAAAATTGATCAATATTGAGAGAGATACGATCAATTTTCCATAAATATGCTGACGTCATAATATGCAAATTCGTTTTTTGAGTTCCAAGGCCATTATGATGATGTCACGATATATATAATGGCCAAATGAGACCAGAAATCATATCTCCGACTCATGATCTAATCAAATATGAAAAAATTGAAGGTCCCGTGCATCCCAAAGAGCTATAATGGATTTTGTATAGGCATGTTTTTGCCCATATATGCTATGTATTACAAGAGCTCGCGCGCACGGACATGTTTCTTGAACGGACGCTCATTCCGTTATTAATGGTCATAAAAGGATAAACATGGTATCAAATTGTTCAGAAAAAATGAGGAACATCATGTCAAAAATAAACTAGGAGGAATTATTTTTCGTTCGGCCGTCACGAACGAAAACGCGCGAAAATTCGCGTTTTCGCGTTTTTTTGCGAAATGCTTAAAATGACCTGAAACGTATGCAAAATGAATTTGAGACGATTTTGAGCATTTTTAATTTGCGCGCGCACTGACGCGCGGACGTACGCGCGCGCGTTTATTGACCTGAAATTGACCGGACGGATATTGACCTTGATCATGGTAAATATGAATGAGAAATGACTTTCTGTTATGAAGTTATGATCGTTTGTGATTTTCAGAAAATATCACAAAATGGCGCCTGGATGACGTCACGATGACTCCATGACCTTGAGAAGGTTACTGGAACTTGATATTATAGGGCCTGATGACTGACAGAAATTGAAGGAAATTGACCATGTCGATTTCGAGTAAACGTTTACACAAAAAAGTGTACGGAAGAAATAATAAAGAAAGAAAATTCTGACGAAATCAATAGGTAGTCTGTCGTTGACAGACCACCTAATAATACGTACGTATCACCTAATGCATGGTTCCTGCAAAGTTCTACCGAATTCGCAATTTCAACTTTCAATTGAAAGTTTTGACATGATCCCAACATCTGATCAAAAACCAAAAGCACGGTTTTTATAGCCCATAGTCTCAGCTATAACATACCCAAATTTGGGAGAAAATAGAGCACAAATAAGCTAGATAGTGCTCAAAGATTAATGTCATGTAGATTCATGATGTGAACGAAATTCACCGTCCATAGACATAACACGCAAATTAAGAAAATTCTGACATGTCATCTTCAAATGAAATTTTCACCATGATAACGTCATCAAAATGAAAATGATGTGCACTAATCTTGTAGAGAATTGTCTTAACTACATCATATCGAAATTTAAAAGAAAATTGATCAATATTGAGAGAGATACGATCAATTTTCCATAAATATGCTGACGTCATAATATGCAAATTCGTTTTTTGAGTTCCAAGGCCATTATGATGATGTCACGATATATATAATGGCCAAATGAGACCAGAAATCATATCTCCGACTCATGATCTAATCAAATATGAAAAAAATTGAAGGTCCCCGTGCATCCCAAAGAGCTATAATGGATTTTGTATAGGCATGTTTTTGCCCATATATGCTATGTATTACAAGAGCTCGCGCGCACGGACATGTTTCTTGAACGGACGCTCATTCCGTTATTAATGGTCATAAAAGGATAAACATGGTATCAAATTGTTCAGAAAAAATGAGGAACATCATGTCAAAAATAAACTAGGAGGAATTATTTTTCGTTCGGCCGTCACGAACGAAAACGCGCGAAAATTCGCGTTTTCGCGTTTTTTTGCGAAATGCTTAAATGACCTGAAACGTATGCAAAATGAATTTGAGACGATTTTGAGCATTTTTAATTTGCGCGCACTGACGCGCGGACGTACGCGCGCGCGCGTTTATTGACCTGAAATTGACCGGACGGATATTGACCTTGATCATGGTAAATATGAATGAGAAATGACTTTCTGTTATGAAGTTATGATCGTTTGTGATTTTCAGAAAATATCACAAAATGGCGCCTGGATGACGTCACGATGACTCCATGACCTTGAGAAGGTTACTGGAACTTGATATTATAGGGCCTGATGACTGACAGAAATTGAAGGAAATTGACCATGTCGATTTCGAGTAAACGTTTACACAAAAAAGTGTACGGAAGAAATAATAAAGAAAGAAAATTCTGACGAAATCAATAGGTAGTCTGTCGTTGACAGACCACCTAATACGTACGTATCACCTAATGCATGGTTCCTGCAAAGTTCTACCGAATTCGCAATTTCAACTTTCAATTGAAAGTTTTGACATGATCCCAACATCTGATCAAAAACCAAAAGCACGGTTTTTATAGCCCATAGTCTCAGCTATAACATACCCAAATTTGGGAGAAAATAGAGCACAAATAAGCTAGATAGTGCTCAAAGATTAATGTCATGTAGATTCATGATGTGAACGAAATTCACCGTCCATAGACATAACACGCAAATTAAGAAAATTCTGACATGTCATCTTCAAATGAAATTTTCACCATGATAACGTCATCAAAATGAAAATGATGTGCACTAATCTTGTAGAGAATTGTCTTAACTACATCATATCGAAATTTAAAAGAAAATTGATCAATATTGAGAGATACGATCAATTTTCCATAAATATGCTGACGTCATAATATGCAAATTCGTTTTTGAGTTCCAAGGCCATTATGATGATGTCACGATATATATAATGGCCAAATGAGACCAGAAATCATATCTCCGACTCATGATCTAATCAAATATGAAAAAAATTGAAGGTCCCCGCATCCCAAAGAGCTATAATGGATTTTGTATAGGCATGTTTTTGCCCATATATGCTATGTATTACAAGAGCTCGCGCGCACGGACATGTTTCTTGAACGGACGCTCATTCCGTTATTAATGGTCATAAAAGGATAAACATGGTATCAAATTGTTCAGAAAAAATGAGGAACATCATGTCAAAAATAAACTAGGAGGAATTATTTTTCGTTCGGCCGTCACGAACGAAAACGCGCGAAAATTCGCGTTTTCGCGTTTTTTTGCGAAATGCTTAAATGACCTGAAACGTATGCAAAATGAATTTGAGACGATTTTGAGCATTTTTAATTTGCGCGCACTGACGCGCGGACGTACGCGCGCGCGCGTTTATTGACCTGAAATTGACCGGACGGATATTGACCTTGATCATGGTAAATATGAATGAGAAATGACTTTCTGTTATGAAGTTATGATCGTTTGTGATTTTCAGAAAATATCACAAAATGGCGCCTGGATGACGTCACGATGACTCCATGACCTTGAGAAGGTTACTGGAACTTGATATTATAGGGCCTGATGACTGACAGAAATTCGAAGGAAATTGACCATGTCGATTTCGAGTAAACGTTTACACAAAAAGTGTACGGAAGAAATAATAAAGAAAGAAAATTCTGACGAAATCAATAGGTAGTCTGTCGTTGACAGACCACCTAATAATACGTACGTATCACCTAATGCATGGTTCCTGCAAAGTTCTACCGAATTCGCAATTTCAACTTTCAATTGAAAGTTTTGACATGATCCCAACATCTGATCAAAAACCAAAAGCACGGTTTTTATAGCCCATAGTCTCAGCTATAACATACCCAAATTTGGGAGAAAATAGAGCACAAATAAGCTAGATAGTGCTCAAAGATTAATGTCATGTAGATTCATGATGTGAACGAAATTCACCGTCCATAGACATAACACGCAAATTAAGAAAATTCTGACATGTCATCTTCAAATGAAATTTTCACCATGATAACGTCATCAAAATGAAAAATGATGTGCACTAATCTTGTAGAGAATTGTCTTAACTACATCATATCGAAATTTAAAAGAAAATTGATCAATATTGAGAGAGATACGATCAATTTTCCATAAATATGCTGACGTCATAATATGCAAATTCGTTTTTTGAGTTCCAAGGCCATTATGATGATGTCACGATATATATAATGGCCAAATGAGACCAGAAATCATATCTCCGACTCATGATCTAATCAAATATGAAAAAAATTGAAGGTCCCCGTGCATCCCAAAGAGCTATAATGGATTTTGTATAGGCATGTTTTTGCCCATATATGCTATGTATTACAAGAGCTCGCGCGCACGGACATGTTTCTTGAACGGACGCTCATTCCGTTATTAATGGTCATAAAAGGATAAACATGGTATCAAATTGTTCAGAAAAAATGAGGAACATCATGTCAAAAATAAACTAGGAGGAATTATTTTTCGTTCGGCCGTCACGAACGAAAACGCGCGAAAATTCGCGTTTTCGCGTTTTTTTGCGAAATGCTTAAAATGACCTGAAACGTATGCAAAATGAATTTGAGACGATTTTGAGCATTTTTAAATTTGCGCGCGCACTGACGCGCGGACGTACGCGCGCGCGTTTATTGACCTGAAATTGACCGGACGGATATTGACCTTGATCATGGTAAATATGAATGAGAAATGACTTTCTGTTATGAAGTTATGATCGTTTGTGATTTTCAGAAAATATCACAAAATGGCGCCTGGATGACGTCACGATGACTCCATGACCTTGAGAAGGTTACTGGAACTTGATATTATAGGGCCTGATGACTGACAGAAATTCGAAGGAAATTGACCATGTCGATTTCGAGTAAACGTTTACACAAAAAGTGTACGGAAGAAATAATAAAGAAAGAAAATTCTGACGAAATCAATAGGTAGTCTGTCGTTGACAGACCACCTAATAATACGTACGTATCACCTAATGCATGGTTCCTGCAAAGTTCTACCGAATTCGCAATTTCAACTTTCAATTGAAAGTTTTGACATGATCCCAACATCTGATCAAAAACCAAAAGCACGGTTTTTATAGCCCATAGTCTCAGCTATAACATACCCAAATTTGGGAGAAAATAGAGCACAAATAAGCTAGATAGTGCTCAAAGATTAATGTCATGTAGATTCATGATGTGAACGAAATTCACCGTCCATAGACATAACACGCAAATTAAGAAAATTCTGACATGTCATCTTCAAATGAAATTTTCACCATGATAACGTCATCAAAATGAAAATGATGTGCACTAATCTTGTAGAGAATTGTCTTAACTACATCATATCGAAATTTAAAAGAAAATTGATCAATATTGAGAGAGATACGATCAATTTTCCATAAATATGCTGACGTCATAATATGCAAATTCGTTTTTGAGTTCCAAGGCCATTATGATGATGTCACGATATATATAATGGCCAAATGAGACCAGAAATCATATCTCCGACTCATGATCTAATCAAATATGAAAAAAATTGAAGGTCCCCGTGCATCCCAAAGAGCTATAATGGATTTTGTATAGGCATGTTTTTGCCCATATATGCTATGTATTACAAGAGCTCGCGCGCACGGACATGTTTCTTGAACGGACGCTCATTCCGTTATTAATGGTCATAAAAGGATAAACATGGTATCAAATTGTTCAGAAAAAATGAGAACATCATGTCAAAAATAAACTAGGAGGAATTATTTTCGTTCGGCCGTCACGAACGAAAACGCGCGAAAATTCGCGTTTTCGCGTTTTTTGAAATGCTTAAAATGACCTGAAACGTATGCAAAATGAATTTGAGACGATTTTGAGCATTTTTAAATTTGCGCGCGCACTGACGCGGACGCGCGCGCGCGTTTATTGACCTGAAATTGACCGGACGGATATTGACCTTGATCATGGTAAATATGAATGAGAAATGACTTTCTGTTATGAAGTTATGATCGTTTGTGATTTTCAGAAAATATCACAAAATGGCGCCTGGATGACGTCACGATGACTCCATGACCTTGAGAAGGTTACTGGAACTTGATATTATAGGGCCTGATGACTGACAGAAATTCGAAGGAAATTGACCATGTCGATTTCGAGTAAACGTTTACACAAAAAGTGTACGGAAGAAATAATAAAGAAAGAAAATTCTGACGAAATCAATAGGTAGTCTGTCGTTGACAGACCACCTAATAATACGTACGTATCACCTAATGCATGGTTCCTGCAAAGTTCTACCGAATTCGCAATTTCAACTTTCAATTGAAAGTTTTGACATGATCCCAACATCTGATCAAAAACCAAAAGCACGGTTTTTATAGCCCATAGTCTCAGCTATAACATACCCAAATTTGGGAGAAAATAGAGCACAAATAAGCTAGATAGTGCTCAAAGATTAATGTCATGTAGATTCATGATGTGAACGAAATTCACCGTCCATAGACATAACACGCAAATTAAGAAAATTCTGACATGTCATCTTCAAATGAAATTTTCACCATGATAACGTCATCAAAATGAAAAATGATGTGCACTAATCTTGTAGAGAATTGTCTTAACTACATCATATCGAAATTTAAAAGAAAATTGATCAATATTGAGAGATACGATCAATTTTCCATAAATATGCTGACGTCATAATATGCAAATTCGTTTTTGAGTTCCAAGGCCATTATGATGATGTCACGATATATATAATGGCCAAATGAGACCAGAAATCATATCTCCGACTCATGATCTAATCAAATATGAAAAAAATTGAAGGTCCCCGTGCATCCCAAAGAGCTATAATGGATTTTGTATAGGCATGTTTTTGCCCATATATGCTATGTATTACAAGAGCTCGCGCACGGACATGTTTCTTGAACGGACGCTCATTCCGTTATTAATGGTCATAAAAGGATAAACATGGTATCAAATTGTTCAGAAAAAATGAGGAACATCATGTCAAAAATAAACTAGGAGGAATTATTTTCGTTCGGCCGTCACGAACGAAAACGCGCGAAAATTCGCGTTTTCGCGTTTTGCGAAATGCTTAAAATGACCTGAAACGTATGCAAAATGAATTTGAGACGATTTTGAGCATTTTTAAATTTGCGCGCGCACTGACGCGCGGACGTGCGCGCGCGCGTTTATTGACCTGAAATTGACCGGACGGATATTGACCTTGATCATGGTAAATATGAATGAGAAATGACTTTCTGTTATGAAGTTATGATCGTTTGTGATTTTCAGAAAATATCACAAAATGGCGCCTGGATGACGTCACGATGACTCCATGACCTTGAGAAGGTTACTGGAACTTGATATTATAGGGCCTGATGACTGACAGAAATTCGAAGGAAATTGACCATGTCGATTTCGAGTAAACGTTTACACAAAAAGTGTACGGAAGAAATAATAAAGAAAGAAAATTCTGACGAAATCAATAGGTAGTCTGTCGTTGACAGACCACCTAATAATACGTACGTATCACCTAATGCATGGTTCCTGCAAAGTTCTACCGAATTCGCAATTTCAACTTTCAATTGAAAGTTTTGACATGATCCCAACATCTGATCAAAAACCAAAAGCACGGTTTTATAGCCCATAGTCTCAGCTATAACATACCCAAATTTGGGAGAAAATAGAGCACAAATAAGCTAGATAGTGCTCAAAGATTAATGTCATGTAGATTCATGATGTGAACGAAATTCACCGTCCATAGACATAACACGCAAATTAAGAAAATTCTGACATGTCATCTTCAAATGAAATTTTCACCATGATAACGTCATCAAAATGAAAAATGATGTGCACTAATCTTGTAGAGAATTGTCTTAACTACATCATATCGAAATTTAAAAGAAAATTGATCAATATTGAGAGAGATACGATCAATTTTCCATAAATATGCTGACGTCATAATATGCAAATTCGTTTTTGAGTTCCAAGGCCATTATGATGATGTCACGATATATATAATGGCCAAATGAGACCAGAAATCATATCTCCGACTCATGATCTAATCAAATATGAAAAAAATTGAAGGTCCCCGTGCATCCCAAAGAGCTATAATGGATTTTGTATAGGCATGTTTTTGCCCATATATGCTATGTATTACAAGAGCTCGCGCGCACGGACATGTTTCTTGAACGGACGCTCATTCCGTTATTAATGGTCATAAAAGGATAAACATGGTATCAAATTGTTCAGAAAAAATGAGGAACATCATGTCAAAAATAAACTAGGAGGAATTATTTTTCGTTCGGCCGTCACGAACGAAAACGCGCGAAAATTCGCGTTTTCGCGTTTTTTGCGAAATGCTTAAAATGACCTGAAACGTATGCAAAATGAATTTGAGACGATTTTGAGCATTTTTAAATTTGCGCGCGCACTGACGCGCGGACGTACGCGCGCGCGTTTATTGACCTGAAATTGACCGGACGGATATTGACCTTGATCATGGTAAATATGAATGAGAAATGACTTTCTGTTATGAAGTTATGATCGTTTGTGATTTTCAGAAAATATCACAAAATGGCGCCTGGATGACGTCACGATGACTCCATGACCTTGAGAAGGTTACTGGAACTTGATATTATAGGGCCTGATGACTGACAGAAATTCGAAGGAAATTGACCATGTCGATTTCGAGTAAACGTTTACACAAAAAGTGTACGGAAGAAATAATAAAGAAAGAAAATTCTGACGAAATCAATAGGTAGTCTGTCGTTGACAGACCACCTAATAATACGTACGTATCACCTAATGCATGGTTCCTGCAAAGTTCTACCGAATTCGCAATTTCAACTTTCAATTGAAAGTTTTGACATGATCCCAACATCTGATCAAAAACCAAAAGCACGGTTTTATAGCCCATAGTCTCAGCTATAACATACCCAAATTTGGGAGAAAATAGAGCACAAATAAGCTAGATAGTGCTCAAAGATTAATGTCATGTAGATTCATGATGTGAACGAAATTCACCGTCCATAGACATAACACGCAAATTAAGAAAATTCTGACATGTCATCTTCAAATGAAATTTTCACCATGATAACGTCATCAAAATGAAAAATGATGTGCACTAATCTTGTAGAGAATTGTCTTAACTACATCATATCGAAATTTAAAAGAAAATTGATCAATATTGAGAGAGATACGATCAATTTTCCATAAATATGCTGACGTCATAATATGCAAATTCGTTTTTTGAGTTCCAAGGCCATTATGATGATGTCACGATATATATAATGGCCAAATGAGACCAGAAATCATATCTCCGACTCATGATCTAATCAAATATGAAAAAAATTGAAGGTCCCCGTGCATCCCAAAGAGCTATAATGGATTTTGTATAGGCATGTTTTTGCCCATATATGCTATGTATTACAAGAGCTCGCGCGCACGGACATGTTTCTTGAACGGACGCTCATTCCGTTATTAATGGTCATAAAAGGATAAACATGGTATCAAATTGTTCAGAAAAAATGAGGAACATCATGTCAAAAATAAACTAGGAGGAATTATTTTTCGTTCGGCCGTCACGAACGAAAACGCGCGAAAATTCGCGTTTTCGCGTTTTTGCGAAATGCTTAAAATGACCTGAAACGTATGCAAAATGAATTTGAGACGATTTTGAGCATTTTTAAATTTGCGCGCGCACTGACGCGCGGACGTACGCGCGCGCGCGTTTATTGACCTGAAATTGACCGGACGGATATTGACCTTGATCATGGTAAATATGAATGAGAAATGACTTTCTGTTATGAAGTTATGATCGTTTGTGATTTTCAGAAAATATCACAAAATGGCGCCTGGATGACGTCACGATGACTCCATGACCTTGAGAAGGTTACTGGAACTTGATATTATAGGGCCTGATGACTGACAGAAATTCGAAGGAAATTGACCATGTCGATTTCGAGTAAACGTTTACACAAAAAGTGTACGGAAGAAATAATAAAGAAAGAAAATTCTGACGAAATCAATAGGTAGTCTGTCGTTGACAGACCACCTAATAATACGTACGTATCACCTAATGCATGGTTCCTGCAAAGTTCTACCGAATTCGCAATTTCAACTTTCAATTGAAAGTTTTGACATGATCCCAACATCTGATCAAAAACCAAAAGCACGGTTTTTATAGCCCATAGTCTCAGCTATAACATACCCAAATTTGGGAGAAAATAGAGCACAAATAAGCTAGATAGTGCTCAAAGATTAATGTCATGTAGATTCATGATGTGAACGAAATTCACCGTCCATAGACATAACACGCAAATTAAGAAAATTCTGACATGTCATCTTCAAATGAAATTTTCACCATGATAACGTCATCAAAATGAAAAATGATGTGCACTAATCTTGTAGAGAATTGTCTTAACTACATCATATCGAAATTTAAAAGAAAATTGATCAATATTGAGAGAGATACGATCAATTTTCCATAAATATGCTGACGTCATAATATGCAAATTCGTTTTTTGAGTTCCAAGGCCATTATGATGATGTCACGATATATATAATGGCCAAATGAGACCAGAAATCATATCTCCGACTCATGATCTAATCAAATATGAAAAAAATTGAAGGTCCCCGTGCATCCCAAAGAGCTATAATGGATTTTGTATAGGCATGTTTTTGCCCATATATGCTATGTATTACAAGAGCTCGCGCGCACGGACATGTTTCTTGAACGGACGCTCATTCCGTTATTAATGGTCATAAAAGGATAAACATGGTATCAAATTGTTCAGAAAAAATGAGGAACATCATGTCAAAAATAAACTAGGAGGAATTATTTTTCGTTCGGCCGTCACGAACGAAAACGCGCGAAAATTCGCGTTTTCGCGTTTTTTGCGAAATGCTTAAAATGACCTGAAACGTATGCAAAATGAATTTGAGACGATTTTGAGCATTTTTAAATTTGCGCGCGCACTGACGCGCGGACGTACGCGCGCGCGCGTTTATTGACCTGAAATTGACCGGACGGATATTGACCTTGATCATGGTAAATATGAATGAGAAATGACTTTCTGTTATGAAGTTATGATCGTTTGTGATTTTCAGAAAATATCACAAAATGGCGCCTGGATGACGTCACGATGACTCCATGACCTTGAGAAGGTTACTGGAACTTGATATTATAGGGCCTGATGACTGACAGAAATTCGAAGGAAATTGACCATGTCGATTTCGAGTAAACGTTTACACAAAAAAGTGTACGGAAGAAATAATAAAGAAAGAAAATTCTGACGAAATCAATAGGTAGTCTGTCGTTGACAGACCACCTAATAAAAAAGAAAATTCTGACGAAATTAATAGGTGATCTGTCGATACGACAGACCACCTAATAAATAATAATAATAAAAAAGAAAATTCTGACGAAATTAATAGGTGATCTGTCGATTACGACAGACCACCTAATAAATAAAGAAAGAAAATTCTGACAAAAACAATAGGTGATCTGTCGATACCGACAGACCACCTAATAAAGAATAATAAATAAATAAATAAAGAAAGAAAATTCTGACAAAAACAATAGGTGATCTGTCGATACCGACAGACCACCTAATAATAATAACTAAACATGTAATTCGTCATGAGGACGAATTAGGTGGTCTGTTATGTAATCTGAATAACTGATCTTGTAGAAAATTTTCTTAGCTACAACATATCAAAATTTGGAAGAAAATCGATCGATATTTACAGAGATACAATCAATTTTCCATAAATATGCTGACGTCATAATATGCAAATTCGTATTTTGAGTTCCAAGGCCAAAGGGCAAAGGGCAGAGCTATAGAAAATTAAGGAACATTACAAGACATACTAGAAGGAGAACGAGAACCAGAGGCGGGAGAGGTAGAGGGTGAGAGAGAAGAAAAAGAGAAGGGCAGAGGCAGAGGGAGACAGAGCAAGA
>CP137670.1:1972025-2172741 GCA_037976565.1 Mesocentrotus franciscanus | reverse complement strand
TTATTTGAGAGATTAATATGGAAGCATTATATTTCTATCCCATTGATACCGATACATTCAAGTTTTGAAATGAGGATTACATTATCAATCATATAATATGCCCTTTGTATGTCTAAACAATTAATACTGTTGCCATGTACTGTCAACTATCCACGGAGTTGAAACCCGTAGTCCCGTAGTCCCTTCCTGGTGATTGATAGCACCTGGTATTGGGTAAACTCGAATTCCCCATGAGCGTCCAATCCTATGCGTATTCAAGTTGGTTTCAGCGCAAACCGGTTGAGATTTTCTGTTCCCGATTCAATGAACATAACACATGTATTAGATCATATAGTGGTAATGTCATTTATGATGATAAAAGAGCAACGGTCCTAATGAAGAACCCTGAGGTATATCCCAATGGGATCCGCTAACTCGGACCAGGGGACACCTCGGCCAAGCTTCAAAAACGGTAATTTTTGTCATTTGACCCTAACTCTAACTCTAACCCTAGCCCTAACCCTAACCTAAACCCTAACCCTAAACCTAACCCTAAACCTAACCCTAAACCTAACCCTAAACCAAACCCTAAACCTGCAAAAACTGACCATTTTTGCAGCTGGGCCGAGTTGTCCCCTAGTCCGAGTTAGCCCGACTCCATCCCAATGGGTTCAAAGTTCTCTATGGAGCTACCATGGTAGTTTACCCAGAGACATGGCTGCTCTGTCGTATGACAGAAAACTGCATAAACTTTAATTGTTTTACTTATTGATAACGGAATAGATTTGTTTTATACAGGGGTTGTATTAAAAAAATATTTGCAATCATTTTTTTTTAGGGTGAATGTATGAATAAGTATTTTAGTAAGGGGAAAATGGAAAGGGACCTTGCAAGATGCGTCACAGAGTCGCCAATTTGTGTCCGATTGATAACACCTTCAAAAATGCATAACTTTATTAATTGTAATCGTCTTTTCCTCAATCTTTCACTGACGTGTTTCTCTTATTTTCTGCTTCTATTTAAACCAACTTGATATCATGGTGTACTTCCCTTTAGCAAGCTTCTGGCTTTTCAGCCTTCTCCATATTCTTAGTTGCAGTGTTATTATTTCAGTGGGGGTGAATGATCGATGTGTGGAGTGTGGGTGTGTATGTGTCATCCTTACTACTAGAGAGGCCGACGAGATTTTAAAGCTGAGCAGCCTTGCATTTATAGATATATATATTAAGCAAATAATCACAGTTGGTTAAGGTGATGGGAATAACTATCACTTCCGAGGCGATCTGGTGTAGCTATCTTTCTGAAGCGAAGCTGTGGAAAGATAGCGTTATACATTCAGATCGCTGAGGAAGTGATAGTTTGCCATCGCCTGAAACCAAAAGGTGATTATTTGTTTTATGTTCCACATCGGAAACATTTCGCTTCTTCCGTCATTTTACAGCAACAAGTCATCAATTAACAGCTAGCAAAATGTGTACGATACGTACAGTGCATGCAGTATGGTGGTGTGACCATAGTTCGCGCGTGACCAAAGCTCGCGTACTAACACTAAAAGAGCTTAAAGAGGAAAGCAATACGCAACACACTTTCACTGAAGATAGTAGTACTTTTTAAACAGTGTAACGAACTTTTCTTCTCCCATCAATGATGGGCGAACTATCTTTCATCACGTGATTTACTTTTGACCAATCGTAGAGCAAGATTCTTAGTATGTGGACGATAAATATATATATATATATATATACACACTTGAATATACCTGCAATAATAAGCCCACTGACATCACATAATATGACGCAAAACTGATGAAGAAGAGACGTTTCACGCTTTAATTCCAACTTTTTTTTTTCGGTCACGAATTTTCGACGTTCACTACGTCTTTATCAAGTGATAGTGTCAAAACCTAAGAATAATGAATAATAATCTTGATAATGTTTCCAAAAGCAACGTGCAAATATTATGTGATTGAAATACATCAATTATGTTTTTAATTCACAATAGATACATATTCAAGGCTTGAAACTAATTTGTAGTCATTATTACATTTGTCTCTATATTGGAATTTTTTCTAATTCATTGATTTTTATTTCCTTATTACTCTCAACTGGTTTCATTTTTTATCAAATTCCTATGGTTTCCCATTTCTAGATTACTTGATATTGTCATCTTAGATTTCCAATGTTTGCAAGCCTTTTTTTTTCTTCTATTTTACTTGGATCTGTTTATATTTCCTCGGTTTCTATTTTTTTCTTCTTCTTCAGATATGTAAATTCAGTAACAGTTCAGCTGTAAGGCTGCGAGTATTGAATGAAATAAATTTTGAATCTTGAAATAGTTCACAAGAAAGTAATCAGGCTCATTACCTTGAAGAAAAAATAATAACATTTTGTATATAAAACACACTCACATAAATATATATATACATACAGTTAACATCTAAATTCTTCATACCATTACCAAGTTCTGTAATTTATTAAAGTATGTGAAAAATTGACTTGTCAGAATTGATGTTCCGTGAGAATGTGACATATTAAAGGTTATATCTTAAAGTATTCTACAACGGCCCTATTATAAACAATTGCGATTAATCGCAACTTATTTTCGATTAATATCAATCACAACTATGTACATTAGAGATAAGGGACTGCAAACTTGCGATTGACTTGGATCAATCGCATCTCGTTATAATACGGGGCCCTGACCTATATTATAAGCACTATGCAATACGCCCACTACCACCGCGGAAACTTTGCCTAGTCAAATTGAATAAAGCATTAATTGGATTCAATTTATTGAAAGAGGAATAAAATGTTCAACTACGTATATTACCTGAACAATACAAGTATAGAAATTGATACCAAAAGTACATGCAAATGGAAATGTACTATGCCAATAAAAATTGCGCCAAACAATCAGGGAATATGATAAATGAGCCATATAAATTTAGGGAAGTAGTAATCATAAAACTTAAATCAAACACTTCTTCATACATGCACTGTAATTAAACTGCGATTTTTATTTTATTTTATTTTATTTCTTCATTTTTCCCATATATAATAACTGAGGAACAAAGAACATATTAACGTAAGGTATAATACAAATATGCAAACAATAACAAATCGAGTGAAAATTTGATTAACATATATAAATGTAGCGCTTAATACGAAATACCGTCTCTAAGCGCTTTACAGATATTATTACCCCGGTCATCGGAATCATTCGCACACAATTTGCACCATCTCCACTCCCGGAGAGTATTCCTACCATATGGTTACCAAGAGGGCATATGGCAATTACTAACACAAAGGTTTACGTCATCCTACCAGGTCCCGATTTCTCTACTGAGTATGGGATGTCTCAGTGGCAAATGTAGATTAATGCCTTGTAAAAGGAAAATTAGTGCCGTGCTGTGTCTATAATATAGTAATATGGATTTGAAGTATTATTCTAACTATCTGTGGAAAAGTGCTGGAGAGGCTTAACTAAGATGGCGGCCTCAAAATAAAAATCTTATGCTGAAATTTTAGCAAAAATGTGTTTATATGATCTTTGTTTACAAATTGTTTAATTATTAATTGGCCTTTTTGCCAAGAAATACTATTTGTCTTCAACTCGAGGATTTTAAAGACTTTTCTGTAAACAAAATTACTTTCCGACCAATTGATCAAATTTGTTGGCTAAACTATATCGTGTTGTTTAAAGATGAGTGATTTAAACTGTACCAATCTCCAACAAATATATTCCTCTGCTACGGATTCCATCGATGTTATACAATATTCAAAATATCAACTTCAAAAATTTACTTCTATAACGAAATATCGCAAGTTTAAATACACTTTCAATGAACAAAAGAGGGCCTTGAGAGTAGAATTTTTGACGCACGCGTACGCGCTCGTACACAATAATACCTGCAAGGAGCCATGACCGACTTGGAATAGGTAGCAGGATCTGCTGCTGCCATCAAAGCTGATGAAAAGAGGCCCGTTAGCAATATCAAAGTTACATTTCATGTCAGTGTGATTAAAACAGAAAACGTAAATTAATTGTAAAGAATATATAATTAACATGTTACTAGTATTCTTTATTTCCTTTCACACCTTTTCTATTAGTCTACAGAATGCCGGGGAAAGTTTTATGAGGATAATTGTATACTTTCTAGCTGAAAAAGAGCTTATCTTTTAGGTGATTTGTAGCACTCTAAACACTGAGGCATTTCTTATACACCAAAAGCCTGTTTCCGTCACAATTAATTAGTTTACCAGAAGGGTTAACGAAGCTCGGTCCAACCTGAAAAGAGCGGCATGGATTCCCATATTCCACGACTCTCTTAGACGTGCCATCACCTGACACATGATCAACTACGTATATATCACGAGAACCCTGATCGATGTCGGATATCTCACGGGTATTTTTGTATGTAATGTAGATTGCGTCTGTCAGCTTGTCGACGGCAAACCACGACTCGCCGTACACACGATCATATACACTAGTCACCTTAATTGCTGATCTGTCGAATACCCAGAATTCTGCATAACCTATACATGTACCGAAGTATCCGCTGGATAAGGCATGTATCCCACGATGCACATCAAGGGCCGGTAGCTCTATAGTATCCACTACCTTACCATCAGCGGGGTTGATGACGTAGACTTCGTAATGACCCTCCTGGGCCGCGAGTATCATCCCGTCCTTGTCAACATCAACCCACAACTCATTGTGAAAGGCGTTCTCTTCCGGTATTACAATATCTCTAACCCACCGCCATTCTCTGTCAAAGAGAGTGATGCATCCCTCTACGGAACCACCTGGACAGTTGAACCTACGCTTGCCACATACTATTAAATTGCTGTTGACAGGTGCGCACGATGTGATGCGGGTGTTAGCACTTCCTTCCATAACCTTCTGTGTGTGTCCATTCTTCAGATTGGTGACATACAGGTCATTGGTCTTGGAGTCCAGCACACACATTTCATCATCACTGATAAAACCACGCAGTAGTGGACTATTAACGGTTAGTGGAATTGGGATCGAATTGATCAGTTCCCATCTGTGTGCTTGACCCTCGATTCGTGCAAAGTACTCGCCCCCTCCCCAACCATCGATAAATTTCAACCCCTGAACCTCCCGCTTATCTTAGCTAGATATTCCACCATGTCAACTTCATCATCTACATGTTGAGTCAACGTATCATCCAGTGTAGACATCACTATAGGAGCTTCGCATACTAACACTTTGTCATCCAGTTTGATGCGTTTGATCCTTTAACTGATATTAGTCACTGTATCTATTTGATGTTGATTCTTTCTTTGCAGATCTACGATCTTTTTTCCTACAGTGTCTTGCATTTCTTTACACTCTAAAATTAGCTTCGCATGCATTCCTTTGATTGCTTCTTGTTTCTGTTCAGCTTTCTCGAGGCATGCTTTGATTCGCCTGTCCCTCTTCTTCTTGATGGTTAGTATTTCTTCGTCAGCTTCGTCGTTAATGACACGAATCTCCTCCTGTTCTATGGTCTGTTCAACATTCTTAATTTGAATGTCGCACTCAGTTTGAGCTTTCTCACTGATCGACTGGAAATGAGCATGGAGAAAATGTAAACAATACTTCATTTCGGAGCCATCTTTTGTCAAATGCGGCTTTGCCGTCTAGATTTTCAAGAGTTTTTCATCGAGCTTTCCCCCAATCTCCAATATGACATCCTCAATGTCGTCTAGCTTACATGGTTTCTGGTGATCTTTCATCGCGCATGGAAGACAAATTGGGATCCCGTGTTCTTTACAGAAGAATTTGATTGGTTCTCCATGCTTGTCACATGACCATGTCAAGTCATGACCTCTTCTACTCTTCAGCTGAACATCGCTATCTGCTGGGAACTTGGACGCCATGATGACTTCAAAAAGTATTCTAACAGTAAGAAAATAGGGCCTTCCCCTTAATAACATTCAAACGTGGTTTATTTCTAATTCGATACCAGTGATTTGCAAAATATGTTGCTGAAATGACATGATTTTCTGGTGTTTTTTGTTCTACCCCAAGAGAAGTTTTTGCTCATTACGCCACTGAATACAGGAAATGAGTGATGTTGCAAAGCCATTGTGTTGCATAAAGAAAGCAACCGAAGTGTGTTTGAGGAATAAGAAAAGACATGAGTCCGTATCATCATTGACTAAAATCACGTTTTACCAAGAAAACTCTAATTCCTTATGATAAACCTGATCTCGAAATTAATATAAAGATGGCGTCTGATTTAAAATGTATTATAATACAGTGCATTAGATTTGCGCTAATATCCTGCTTAGTTCGATGACTTTACAACATTTTCAACGAACCGCGGAGCGTTTCTAAAAGTGCAGGGGCTGAACAAGCTCGGCCCATAGGATCAGTTCTGGAAGAAATGTTCGGGGTGGTGGTGGTACGGGGGAGGGGGCGGGGCTATGAATATTTACACGTTTATACAATGTATAGCTTAAGTAGAATGAAAACAAAAACGATTTAGTACTAACATGCGAGAGAGCATATCGACCAAGGAAAAGATGGATATCGAACCTTGTAATGGAGTACAATTACAAATCTTATATTGCGCAATAAATTTAATGTATATATCATTATAGTCGGCGCTCCTGCTGAAGATTTCACTAGAACGAACAAATCATATATCACCACTCCTGTATTTGTAGGTGTGGTAGACCATATTGAAAATGGTACTTAACAAATCAAGCCTGTGTTTATTAATCGATAATAATAATACACTAAGGAATCACTAGACTGACAAGACAGGTTGCAAGATGATTTTCAATTTCGAATATTGAACGTATGCATTTTCGAACATCCTACAGCTAAACTATCGCATGTGAAAATGCGGTATGAACTTTTTGATCGGTTCTTAGCCATACAGAAACTTTTATTTCCTGCAATGCATGTGTATTGTGACATGTCTTTATTTATTGATTCAGGAAAAAGTTAAACACAAGCGGTTTGCGTGGATAACATGATTTGTTGATAAACAGGACTTTGCACCTATGGGTATCCGTTGATATTTAACCCAGTTCTTTATGTGAATATTGCACAATTTATAATTATGTGGTTTATAAAAGGCTCGATGTGTTTGTATTGTGACGTCAAGTGTAATCTGCTACCCATACCACACAGCTCAGTAAATACACACCAGTCGTTTCTTTCGCGCAGTTGCTATTTTTACCCGGGTTTTTGCATGAGGCGTGTTCCCTCTTTCTCGCTAATAGACCAGTTTTTAATTAGTACATTGTACAAATGACTCTTAATTTCTATAAGTCTTGTGGACATGGATTGGTCCCACTTTTTAGCATGTTAGAATAATTACTGCCAAAGACATGGCTGTGCTTCATGAAAACATGTTGTTTGCCTTCTTCAGCATGAGCTTAACTTTCATGAACATATAATCTCGGTTGGTTTTAGAATTTTGGTACCTTTATCTGCTCATGCGCATTTGTATCTACGAACTGGTAGATAGTCACAGGGACAGTTAGCCACTTTTCATGCCCCATTTCATTTTTGAAAAAGAGAAGGATGAGTTCTGAGAAAGGAGATTAATAACTTGTGAGCTTGTTCATTCTCTTTTTGTTTTAGTTTGGAAAGTTATCATTTTAAAGGTGTCCCCTGAAAAGGATGGCTCTTCAAATGCCCTCATATTCAAAACATGGCAAGTAAAAGCTACACGTTGTTGACAACACTACCACGCACCTGTTTGTGTAGTCCCATATACACATTTTTCGTGTTCAGTGCATTTGACTTTTAGCAAGGCTGGGCTAATTTCTTATCACTTCCATGCCACAGGTTTCACTACCATGCTAATTTCGTATCACTTTGATAATTCCGAAACCTCATAGTACACACCAATACTTACCTGCTTCTTGACCAACGTCTTACTCGTTTACAATTCCATCGCACATAAGCAGATCTCATATTTATCTTTCAAGGCATCCGTCACTAAAAGTTTGGGCAGCGATCGAGATTGCCTTTTCCTAGATTGGTTTATGCTCTCCATTTTGTTTGTAAGTCCATAAAATAGATAAAAAGCGATACTGATCTGATGAACTTTCTGCCCGAGTGTACTGTTTATTGAACAGCACTATTTTATGGTCAACTTCATAACAGAGCATAACCCAATACATAATATCCGCTTTGCAGCCACAGAGGACTCGATGTGAGAACCAACAGCGCAGCTAGGTACGGGACCATAATGCTACAGCTGACTTGAACTGGCGCTAGAGGGGATTTCGCGGTGGAGATTCTAGAACAGAATGGCTTTAAAAGCAACCGTCACCACAAGTTTGGGCAGTATCGTCTTTTTTTCTAGCTTTCGTATGCTATCAAAACGTTATTTGAAACATAAGAGTCGAACTTATGCCACCCACACACATTAAAACTAACACTCAACGCGCATAAATTCCTGTCTACCCCCCTTTTATATGTTTTCTCTCTCTCTCTATTACAGCCACAGGCACACACACGTACACACACACCCACATTGGCTCGAAGCCATGATCAGGTGACCCGTGATGAAACTCAAGCATTTGACGATCCACGTGACCACCAAAGCGAGATGGCCTGTAGAAATCTGGTGGATAAAGGGCGTCATTCCCATACTAAAAGAAAATGGTGATTCGGGACAAAAATAAGCGTTACTCTATGCTATGAATATCGGTTCAAATTAATATATTAACAATGCATATGGATATCACATCTAAGAGCTGCTGGTTAGGGGCAATTGTTTGCAATCATTTACTAGTAGCAGTTCTAGAGGGGGGCCTTGGAGGCTCAACTCCCCCCTCAAAACAAAATAATAGTAAAACATTATTTAAGAGCGGCACATATAGAAAAAAAATTCAAGAACCCCAACCCTAAGACACCTCCGCCTATTTATAAAAAGAAAAAGAATAAATGAATAAATGAATAAATAAATACATATTAATCTTCTGTCACTAAATAAATAATTTTATTTTATCTTTAAAATTTTATTTGAAATACAAAGAAAATATAAGATACTTCGATAATAAAGAAGGTAAGAAAGTAATAGAAATGTTATAATGATCATTTAAAGAAATTATGTTGATCTTGTATATAATTCATATGTTTCATTTTACTTGTTTTGTAATAGTCTATATGTATTTTGAAATTGATTAATAACGTCCCTCTGAAGAGGTAAAGAGAAAAAAAAAGAAAAAAGAAAAAGAATAAAATAAACAAATAAATACATTAAAATACAAAATATTCTGATACCACCTTTGTCGTTTAAATCGTGAAATTGATAACGTTCTTGTTCTTACATGTTGCCTACCATGCATTTTTCTGGCTTTATGTAAGCGAGTTGTTATCAGTATAATCTTGTCCTTTATATGATCACCATATTTATTAATATATGTCCTGGAAAGCAAACAAATAATCTATTGACCTAGAGGACAGCCAAGCCATGAATAATGTCGGAAGGAACGGGTTAAATAATAAGGACTATCATGATAAACACAGGGTATTGACTTACTGGATGGCCTGCTGTTGTAATGATCAAAGTAGGTTCAGTCGGATTAAAAAGGTAGTTTTAGAGACCGATACCAGCACCGATTAGACAGCCTAGACAAATCAGAAGTAATAATAGTGCGCATGCGCATCTCTGTAATGTGCAGACTTTGGTACTTGCCGTTCCGAGGAAAATTGGTCCGGTGGGCAAGCACAAACAAATAATATGCGCCATGATGTAACCAACTGAAACCAAGTTGGCCAAACTCTTTGTATTGATGACTCTGATCTTCAATTGCAAATACCGCCATCTTCGGTGGCAAACTATGCATTGCAATAAAATGAAGGCCGATATTAAACCAAATGTAACATCTTATTCAGGGCTTTATTTGGTCAAGGAAAAGTGATTGGTGTTATGAGTTTAGAAAACGAAGGCATTGCCATACAATCTCTGGTAAAAATGGATGGAGTATGGAAAATAACCATACCAATTCTATATAGATTTGGAAAAACAAAATGAGGTTAACATAACAATACGTCCATCATCTACTAAAAAGGAGGGAATTTTACAAAGACAATAGTTAAGGAGGTGTTAAATAAAATTTTAATCTTTGTGCAGCTAAAGGAATACAGGAAAATAATTAAGAAGCATTATTATGTTATGCAATAATATTCCCAAGTTGTCTTCACAACTGTCATCACTGTTGGAAGGTTTGCTTTGATGAAGAGTATTTGATGTTAAAAATCATGACAACAACAAATCTTCCGGTAAATGGTTTCACTGTTGAATGTATCATAACAAATTAAATAATAGCATTTATATTTTTATTTATCCTTTTTGTTATGTTTGGGGGGATTAAACTGGTCATAGTAAGATCGTTGAACTATGCGTGTTTCTCAGGACAATACAGTCAAACTCTCAGTATAGGGTAATGTGTTGTTTGGTTTGGGGCATGTAGGAAGGATGACTTTAGGAAAATGGAGAGTGTAGTGAAGAGGGCGACTAAAATAACAGGAAATAGACAAAACCTGGCGGAAAAATGCAAGGCACGAATCCTCCAAAAAGCTAAACAGATCATTGCAAATAAGAATCATAATCTAAATTACTTATATGAATTATAACGGTCAGAAAGGAGAATGCGCTCATTGAAATGTCTGACAGGGCGATATTTGGGCTCATATGTTCCATACTCCGTTTGTCTGTACAACCAAATGGAGTGAAGAGCATGTGGGCCCAAATATCGGTTTGGCGTGGTTTTCCTTCCTTCCTTCCTTCACACTGATGTTCTATCCTTTTCATCATTTACGAATGTGTAATACTAGAATATCAGAATATTTATATTTTTTCTACCTTTTATTTCGATGGTTCTTTTATGATTATAAACATGTTATAGTTTCTCATATGATTATATGTTACGTATTTGTACAATATGTGACCAAAACAAATGTCCATATATTCCTGTGAATTTGGATGAATACAAAGAATTGACATGAATTGAATTGATACCTCTAATTCCAGAGGAAGCAAACCTAAGCATTTATTTATATATTGGAGACCGATCTCAATGGCAAATGTTATTTATAAACTAGTCTGTATAGCTAATAGACTGTAGGGAATGTTGATGGCTATGGATATCCAAAATGCATTCGACTCTGTGTCGCCTAAATGACTTTTAGGGGAATTGTTTTGTGCGACTTCGACTCATGCAGAGTTAACTGTATAACATTTGCACAAATATTATGGAAGCATTGTACATATCGTAATGTATCATCTCTTTTTATTCATATCAAATCTGATCCTATTTTGTATCCTCTCATCGTCTCGTTCTATATAGCCTCTCTTGCATAATCCTTGCCTCCGACCATTTATTCCCTTGTCTTATCAAACATGTTTATTGTAATTGTCTTTGGTTATATAACATAATTCCTAAACCATCAATAACCTCACAGGGAAATCTAATCATATCAGACAACTGATCTACAAGAAAGCAGAACAATCTGAGAAGTAGTCAGACTGGTAATAGTTTAATTGAATGAAATAGGACAGAAATCAAAGGGTAATGGATTTATAAAAGTTAATTGTAGTTCATATAGGCATAAATACGTATTGGCACTTCAAATGGGCTCAATCTACTATGACACTGTGACATAATTTATACATACAACTTCCCCATTTGGTTTAACACACAAAGTGACTGAAATTTTGTGATCTCGTACATTCAAATATGTTGGTCTGATTTTTTTTGCAAACTTTCGCCATTCTGTTTGTCAGCTTTCAAATAAATGAAATTATTACAAGGGTTGTATTGTCCATTAATATGTACACAGACCATGCTTGTTTCAATATGCCAACAAATGGAGAGAGAGAAAAAAAAAACTACAGCAAAAACAAGGAAGTCATGAATAATTGATAAAGTTGCAGTTGGAGTGACCCAATGAAAACACTGTATAAGGTGTATTGCAATGTAGTGTAGTTTCTCCCGTTTATTCCCTATTCGTAAACAAAAGTAAAAACAAAACCCCGCAAAGGCAGAATAATAAAACATCAATAAGTACATGTTCAGAATAGTACATCACATACACAATATCTGCAAAAGACAGTTGCATATAATAGTACGATGTGAACATATGTCATTTCAGAATAACAAGATATAACACTATGACTTTAGGAAAATGATTAATGCATGTAAATTCATTCAGTATAGTTTCCAAACATCTGCTGGAATTGCTGACAAGTTTACAATACTTAATATGCATAAATCATTGCATATTCCATCAAATGCCTCCAACTGTCAGGCCTCATGGGAACAATGTCAATATATTCATGACCGACAAACACTCCTTATTTGTATCCCTATTCTAACTAAACTTCGCTCATTACACTCTGGTAATATAAACTCTTTCTTAAGTTCTGAATGGAAATTAATCTGAATAAAAATCCTAACAAGAATCAATTATCTAAATAGCATTTGATCACAATCAAATACAATTTGCCATACTAAAATCCTGGCTTTGAGCTGACGTAATCTCATAAGTGCACTTTGAAATGCTGAAGTATTTCTTATTACCTAAGCATTATACAAAATAAAGCAATTTTACAAGCAAGGTGCACATCTTAAAGACCAAGTAATTTCTTGTACTCAAGTAAATTACAAACATGGTATACATTTGCACTACTGTATTACACGTCATAATATACATTTGCAGAATGACTAATCAAACCATCTAGCAGCTAAGTCACCACACGCAGCCAATGGATAGGATGCCTCAACAGCCAACAGATAACAGCTATAATCAATTAAAACAACCATGCATTTTGTCCTGGCTATTCTGACAGCATAATCTGCATGTCATATGGCATATCAATATAGTTATTTTCAAACTCAATAAAATGTTTAGCACTGCTAAAATACTTATTCATGACATTTATACTACAAATGTAGCAACACATCATTTCTTCATTCTTAATCAACTAATTTGTATCTTATGATAACATCTAGGATAATCAAAAGAAGTCCCTATACAACATCATAGTTAATCGATAATCGATGCACATGGGCGCCGCCATCTTTAAAGGTTTGTTTTTAATTCGGCCGCCCTCTACGACAATTATAAATGCACAACCAGCAACCAATTCAATGCAGAAAAAACATATTAATTATTTTATATCTCCGTGGAACGCCATATAAAACGTTTAAGTTCTCTACAAATATCACTAATCAGTATAAAAGTGAGCAGAAATAGGCTTCATATAAAATATCATTTTGGAGAATATACATTATCAGTTCAATCCACTGAGAAAATGTATCACATCATTCTCTACCACATGAATTCCTTTTTACTTATGTAAGCACAAAATACATCATTTACTCATCAAAACTGACTCTAAACATGTCAATAATATATTTATATATCAGCCAGAGTTCTACATACCAGGTAATAAACTGTAAAAAACATCAGAATACCTTCAATTAACTTATCCTGGCACATGATTTGACGTTGCAGGCGCCTCGACTTCAAATTGCAAAGTGACGTGACATGCCTTACACACTAAAACAATTACCATCACACAACACGTGTTACGCTCAAGATAGTACCACACCCTTTACTTGGGCCAAATCAGTGCGCCTATCCATTGTTTTTTTGTGAACGTACATCCCATCAGCACTAACGTGACCCTACCCTTTCCCGGGGAGATGAACACCGATATTAATATCATGACGGAAATTCCAATTCCCGACAATAAAACATAATTTCTTTTAATATTTAAAAAAAAAATCAAAAGCTGCATACAAAACACATGGCTACTCCTTACAACAAATGTAAATGATATTGAGTACTGCCATTAAACATTGTAAATCTTAATACCAAAGTTAACTGTAAAGTTTGTCACTTCATGCATATAGGCACTTGAAAATGAGGTGTTTATACATTTTACTGCGTTATGAAAATTGTATAAATCTATTTGAATAATTTCCATCCTTTTGAATTATAGATATCTGCCATTCTTTGTGATCATGACAGAAATGATGGTGTGATAAGATGTATAACACATTGCCTACTGGAGCCAGTTGATTCGCATACTAAGCATAAAGGAATGGGAGAATTCAATCGGCAATGCAATTTAACACAAATTCAAGTACAATGTTGTGCACACCATTTTATTGACTTCCCGAAAATTGGCCGTTACGTCTGCAATGGACAGTTCGTGAAAATAATATCGTAAATAAGCACCCTAAAGATGCGCCCTTACCTAGATCTGCCCGAGGGTTTCACAAAGTGTCAGGTAAATTGGACCAGACCATTTGTAGATGAGATGGGTTTATTTCACGGTCTTACGGTCTTCTTACAGGCAATTTTGAATTATCAATCTTAGTACATTTCAATACTCTCACAAATATTACAATAATTCTTTTTTAAGCGACATGTTTAAGCAATTATTATTTCCTATTAGCACATTTAAGTGCATGTATAAAATGAATTGTACGTGATGAAAAATCAAAAATGTATATTCATGAAATGAATAGATCACCAATATTACCGCAGATAGTAAAATGGAAGCTCAAGTGTTTACAAACATCACAATTGTTCAAAAATATTACTATATAATATCGCAATTCCTAAATAATATGACTCGGACAACTTCCCTGTAAAAGTTATCACGCAATCATCACGTTGTATCATGGTCTTCTCATTCACAACAAAACTCCTTTCAGAGAGTAAGCCCATTCCACCAAACTGAGTAACAACTATGACATATTTATGGTCATTTGGTCGAGGTCTACAAGTTGACTAACAACCAGCAGTAGAGGGAGGCATTACACAAATACGCTCACTTGGACTCCAATCAGATTTGATAAAATAGGGCTTTTCGATTGTCATGTCGACTTAGTGAACTGCGACAGGATGTCGTCACTCTGACATCAGACGATCTGCACATGCGCAACGTTGTCAGCTACTACTCTGTCCAATTTACTACCAAAATTAAGAACGTGTTTACCTCGGTTTAAGTGCAATTCACTACACTCTTGAACACCGTCTCTATAACAATAGTACGTATCTAACAAAGTGGTATGATTTGAGATCATTCAAAGTGGCCCGGCGGGGGGACTTTACTCTCTCGCAAACGTAGCGATTTTGTGCTCTCATATATAAGAGCAGAAATTTGTGGCGACAAACTCCTACTAGAAACTATATAGTAGCGACATTTACAATAGCGAGTTAGATCGCTACGGCTGCTGCGCTTTCCTATATAAGAGCGAAATTCAAATAGCGAGTTAGATCGCTACAGTTAGCGCTCTCGTACTAGTACATACTCTTACTAATATCTATATAGTAGCGATTTCTGTAGTAGCGAGCTAGTTAGATCGCTATAGTTTACGCTCTCCTACTAGTAGTGGTAGAATTCAAATAGCGAGTTAGATCGCTACGGCTGCTGCGCCTCCTATATAAGAGCGAAATCCAAATAGCGAGTTAGATCGCTAAAGTTGGCGCTCTCCTACTAGTAGTGGTAGAATTCAAATAGCGAGTTAGATCGCTACGGCTACTGCGCCTCCTATATAAGAGCGAAATCCAAATAGCGAGTTAGATCGCTAAAGTTGGCGCTCTCCTACTAGTAGTAGTAGAATTCAAATAGCGAGTTAGATCGCTACGGCTACTGCGCCTCCTATATAAGAGCGAAATCCAAATAGCGAGTTAGATCGCTACAGTTGGCGCCTCCTATACTAGTACATACCTTACTAATATCTATATAGTAGCGATTTCTGTAATAGCGAGTTAGATCGCTATACTTGGCGCTTTCCTAATAGTAGTGGTATAATTCAAATAGCGAGTTAGATCGCTACGGCTACTGCGCCTCCTATATAAGAGCGAAATCCAAATAGCGAGTTAGATCGCTAAAGTTGGCGCTCTCTTACTAGTAGTGGTAGAATTCAAATAGCGAGTTAGATCGCTACGGCTACTGCGCTCTCCTATATAAGAGCGAAATCCAAATAGCGAGTTAGATCGCTAAAGTTGGCGCTCTCCTACTAGTAGTAGTAGAATTCAAATAGCGAGTTAGATCGCTACGGCTACTGCGCCTCCTATATAAGAGCGAATCCAAATAGCGAGTTAGATCGCTACAGTTGGCGCTCTCCTATACTAGTACATACCTACTAATATCTATATAGTAGCGATTTCTGTAATAGCGAGTTAGATCGCTATACTTGGCGCTTTCCTACTAGTAGTGGTATAATTCAAATAGCGAGTTAGATCGCTACGGCTACTGCGCTCTCCTATATAAGAGCGAAATCCAAATAGCGAGTTAGATCGCTAAAGTTGGCGCTCCTACTAGTAGTGGTAGAATTCAAATAGCGAGTTAGATCGCTACGGCTGCTGCGCTCTCCTATATAAGAGCGAAATCCAAATAGCGAGTTAGATCGCTACAGTTGGCGCTCTCCTACTAGTACATACTCTTACTAATATCTATATAGTAGCGATTTCTGTAGTAGCGAGTTAGATCGCTATAGTTTACGCCTCCTACTAGTAGTGGTAGAATTCAAATAGCGAGTTAGATCGCTACGGCTACTGCGCTCTATATAAGAGCGAAATCCAAATAGCGAGTTAGATCGCTAGTTGGCGCCTCTTACTAGTAGTGGTAGAATTCAAATAGCGAGTTAGATCGCTACGGCTACTGCGCCTCCTATATAAGAGCGAAACCAAATAGCGAGTTAGATCGCTACAGTTGGCGCTCTCCCATACTAGTACATACTCTTACTAATATCTATATAGTAGCGATTTCTGTAATAGCGAGTTAGATCGCTATACTTGGCGCTTTCCTACTAGTAGTGGTAGAATTCAAATAGCGAGTTAGATCGCTACGGCTACTGCGCTCTCCTATATAAGAGCGAAATCCAAATAGCGAGTTAGATCGCTAAAGTTGGCGCCTCCTACTAGTAGTAGTAGAATTCAAATAGCGAGTTAGATCGCTACGGCTACTGCGCTCTCCTATATAAGAGCGAAACCAAATAGCGAGTTAGATCGCTACAGTTGGCGCTCTCCTATACTAGTACATACTCTTACTAATATCTATATAGTAGCGATTTCTGTAATAGCGAGTTAGATCGCTATACTTGGCGCCTCCTATTAGTAGTAGTAGAATTCAAATAGCGAGTTAGATCGCTATGGCTGTTTGCCACTACTAATAGGAGAGCGCCAATAAAGCATCTAACTCGCTATTTGAATTTCGCTTTTATAGAAGAGCAGCCGTATGATCTAACTGGCTATTTGAATTCTACCACTTATAATTATGAGAGCGCCAACTGTAGCGATCTAACTCGCTATTTGAATTTTCCACTATTAGAAGGAGAATGACGCAGCTCTATGATCTAACTCGCTATTTGAATTTCTTTATATAGAGAGCGCAGCAGCCGTAGCGATCTATCTCGTTATAACAGAAATCGCTACTATAGGTATTAGTAAGAGTTTGTATTAGTAGGAGAACGCCAGCTGTAGCGATCTATCGTATTTGAATTTCGCTCTTATGTAGAAGAGCGCAGCAGCCAGCGATCTAACTCGCTATTTTAATTTTGCCACTATTAGTACTGTAGTAAAATAGAGTTAACTATAGCGATCTAACTCGCTATTTCAGATTTCGCTACTTATATAGTTTCTAGTAGAGTTATCGCAACAAATTTCTGTTTATATATGAGAGCAAATCGCTATATTTAGAGATTGCTGTTTCCCGGGGGACTTTACTCTCGCAAACGTAAAGATTTTGTGCTCTCATATAAGAGCAGAAATTTGTGGACAAACCCTACTAGAAACTATATAGTAGCGAAATTCAAATAGCGAGTTAGATCGCTACGGCTGCTGCGCTTTCCTATATAAGAGCGAAATTCAAATAGCGAGTTAGATCGCTACAGTTGGCGCTCTCCTACTAGTACATACCTACTAAATATCTATATAGTAGCGATTTCTGTAGTAGCGAGTTAGATCGCTATAGTTTACGCTCTCCTACTAGTAGTGGTAGAATTCAAATAGCGAGTTAGATCGCTACGGCTACTGCGCTCTCCTATATAAGAGCGAACCAAATAGCGAGTTAGATCGCTAAAGTTGGCGCTCTCCTACTAGTAGTGGTAGAATTCAAATAGCGAGTTAGATCGCTACGGCTACTGCGCTCTCCTATATAAGAGCGAAATCCAAATAGCGAGTTAGATCGCTAAAGTTGGCGCTCTCCTACTAGTAGTAGTAGAATTCAAATAGCGAGTTAGATCGCTACGGCTACTGCGCTCTCCTATATAAGAGCGAAATCCAAATAGCGAGTTAGATCGCTACAGTTGGCGCTCTCCTACTAGTACATACTCTACTAATATCTATATAGTAGCGATTTCTGTAATAGCGAGTTAGATCGCTATACTTGGCGCTTCCTACTAGTAGTGGTAGAATTCAAATAGCGAGTTAGATCGCTACGGCTACTGCGCCTCCTATATAAGAGCGAAATCCAAATAGCGAGTTAGATCGCTAAAGTTGGCGCTCCTACTAGTAGTGGTAGAATTCAAATAGCGAGTTAGATCGCTACGGCTACTGCGCCTCCTATATAAGAGCGAAATCCAAATAGCGAGTTAGATCGCTAAAGTTGGCGCCTCCTACTAGTAGTAGTAGAATTCAAATAGCGAGTTAGATCGCTACGGCTACTGCGCCTCCTATATAAGAGCGAAATCCAAATAGCGAGTTAGATCGCTACAGTTGGCGCTCCCATACTAGTACATACTCTACTAATATCTATATAGTAGCGATTTCTGTAATAGCGAGTTAGATCGCTATACTTGGCGCTTTCCTACTAGTAGTGGTATAATTCAAATAGCGAGTTAGATCGCTACGGCTACTGCGCTCTCCTATATAAGAGCGAAATCCAAATAGCGAGTTAGATCGCTAAAGTTGGCGCTCTCCTACTAGTAGTGGTAGAATTCAAATAGCGAGTTAGATCGCTACGGCTGCTGCGCCTCCTATATAAGAGCGAAATCCAAATAGCGAGTTAGATCGCTACAGTTGGCGCTCTCCTACTAGTACATACTCTACCAATATCTATATAGTAGCGATTTCTGTAGTAGCGAATTAGATCGCTATAGTTTACGCCTCCTACTAGTAGTGGTAGAATTCAAATAGCGAGTTAGATCGCTACGGCTACTGCGCCTCCTATATAAGAGCGAAATCCAAATAGCGAGTTAGATCGCTAAAGTTGGCGCTCTCTTACTAGTAGTGGTAGAATTCAAATAGCGAGTTAGATCGCTACGGCTACTGCGCTCTCCTATATAAGAGCGAAATCCAAATAGCGAGTTAGATCGCTGCAGTTGGCGCTCTCCTATACTAGTACATACTCTTACCAATATCTATATAGTAGCGATTTCTGTAATAGCGAGTTAGATCGCTATACTTGGCGCTTTTCTACTAGTAGTGGTATAATTCAAATAGCGAGTTAGATCGCTACGGCTACTGCGCTCTCCTATATAGAGCGAAATCCAAATAGCGAGTTAGATCGCTAAAGTTGGCGCTCTCCTACTAGTAGTAGTAGAATTAAAATAGCGAGTTAGATCGCTACGGCTACTGCGCTCTCCTATATAAGAGCGAAATCCAAATAGCGAGTTAGATCGCTACAGTTGGCGATCTCCTATACTAGCACATACTCTTACTAATATCTATATAGTAGCGATTTCTGTAATAGCGAGTTAGATCGCTATACTTGGCGCTCTCCTATTAGTAGTAGTAGAACTCAAATAGCGAGTTAGATCGCTATGGCTGTTTGCCACTACTAATAGGAGAGCGCCAATTGTAGCGATCTAACTCGCTATTTGAATTTCGCTTTTATATAGAAGAGCGCAGCAGCCGTAGCGATCTAACTGGCTATTTGAATTCTACCACTTATAATTATGAGAGCGCCAACTGTAGCGATCTAACTCGCTATTTGAATTTTCCACTATTAGAAGGAGAATGACGCAGCTCTAGCGATCTAACTCGCTATTTGAATTTCGCTCTTATATAGGAGAGCGCAGCAGCCGTAGCGATCTAACTCGCTATAACAGAAATCGCTACTATAGGTATTAGTAAGAGTTTGTACTAGTAGGAGAACGCCAGCTGTAGCGATCTAACTCGCTATTTGAATTTCGCTCTTATGTAGAAGAGCGCAGCAGCCGTAGCGATCTAACTCGCTATTTTAATTTTGCCACTATTAGTACTGTAGTAAAATAGAGCCAACTATAGCGATCTAACTCGCTATTTCAGATTTCGCTACTATATAGTTTCTAGTAGGAGTTTGTCGCAACAAATTTCTGCTCTTATATATGAGAGCATAAAATCGCTATATTTGCGAGATTGTTGTTTCCCGACCTTAGTGAATACTGCAGAACGGTCCAGAGAATACTTCAGAATAGATTCCAGACAGTCCAGCGAATACATTTGAGGCATATCAAAAGAATAAGGCCACCGTCTTGCTCTAGACTTCATCCTACCTTCTATTTTTTAATCAAATTCAATTCATTTAAATTTCATCATATCCAAATGCACAACATTATGAGTTCGACAACTCAGGAGTTCATAATCTGTATATCATACCACAAAAAAGAAGTACTAATTGCAGTTAAAAAGTAACACAATATAAAAACATTTAATATTGTTAGAAAGTAGTAACCAAAAACAGTTAGAAGTACTATAATATTAGATACCGTGAGATGGGAAGACATTTTAACACTTCGTAAAAAGGACAATTAGATAATGCAGTTTCAAATATAAATTACAAAAAAATTCGCAACATGTTATACAAAGCTTCCCTCTCCTAAATATCATACATATAAAAGTACATTTTCACGATGAGCACAAGTCAACCAAAACAATCCATCTCTGAGTTTAAATTATAACGCAAACGAAGATCATTCTACGTTTATAAGATCCAAGTGAATAATAACAAACCATTTACCATCATATCATTTCTTACCTGCCAATATTTTACAGGTAAACATTGGAAATGTAGGAATTAAATGTAACTTGTATACTTTTTACACACAAGTTTTCAGACAAAAAGAGAGAAATCTACTGTCCATTGCATTAGCTTAAAGGTCCGAAAATAGGATTCATTTTTCCCAAGTATCAAAGACAGGCAGCTACTTGTAGGTTATTTGTAAATACCCTTTTCTATAAATGATTCCAGTGGAAAATGAATTAAGAGAATGTGCACAATAACGTGGCATATGGAAAATTAGTGGGCCGAAATAACGAGTCCGGAACACAAAATGTCTAATTGTTGGAAATTATCATGTGATCACTCAGAGGTAGATCACCGTCTGTATGATATTAATCCTTTAAACACATGCACTATCTTGATCTAAATCAATCTAGACTTTCAGTCTGATATGTCAAGAAAAAGGGTCTTTCATTATTAGACATGACTAACTATAATATAAATAAAGCCTTTTGCGTTCCAAGTGCATATTTTCATGCCGCTACATTTCGCGAAGCTCCCTTAATAACCATGCAATGTACTTAGCTTCCGGTGCCTGAACTTAATAATAATATTATTCATATTTCATTCTTGTACAGCACATACCGTCCAGTCATCATGAGTAACGCGGGGACCGTCCAACCGTTTACTCAGCTCTTTCCGTACCACAAGGGGATGTTCATTGGGTGCGGCGGCACAAAATCATGTCTACCTGTAAAATACATGGAGCCGATGTTATTCAAAATTCCCATGTAGGTTCACCGAGGAGCTTGAAATAGCTGGCAGGTCGTCAATTTGCGGGAGGATCCGCTAAACCTCTGGAGCAACCCGTGCCGCTGTTAGAGGCTGTATCCTGAGGTCACATGTCATTAGGGTGCAATGGATCCTTCTGTTGGCAACGTGGAGCTAGTACCTGAAGAAAAATATAATAAAAACATCATAACAAAATAAAACTTTACGATGGCTTAAAGCCCAAGTCCACTCCGATTTTCAAAAAATATAACATGTTGTAAATAAATCAAAGGTTAAAACTGCCAAATATCACGGGCGTACTTCAATCAGGTGATTTTTAAGAGCGATTTTTGTTTCGGGTATTTCGAGCAAAACATTTATATTGCTGTACGGATGTGACGTATGCTCCTCACAACAAAAGTGCCAGCGGTATACATTCTGAAAATAGGCTATTTTCGTAATGTAACCAAATTTAATGCATACGTCTTTGTGAAGTGCCTCTATACAAACTATTTCATTTACCTGATAAGAATAATAGTGTTTCATTATTCTTATCAGGTGAATGAAATAGTTTGTATCGAGGCACTTCACAAAGACGTATGCATTAAATTTGGTTACATTACGAATCTGTGTTGTGAGGACCCTACGTCACAACCGACTCGATCATTAACTTGTTTTTTGCTCATTAAAAAAAAATTATTAAAAATAAATCTGAGCACCATTTTCCAAAACCAAGTTATATTTGGGATTTTTAGATTTTTGTCTATCTAATCAGCTCAACTTTTCAGTGGAGCGGACTTGTACTTTAACCCTATCTTAACCGGGCTATTTCAGACCAGGTTTTTACCTGGTCTGAAACGTCACAACCGATCGCCGCGAAAATGCACATGCATGTCAAGTGAAGTTTATAGAATACTATGGTAATTTTAATTTTGTTAAAATATCACTCATTTGCCTATTTATGGTAATTTATGCAAATAAGGTCATACAATTCACACTTTTACCCATGCATCATATATTCTTCATAATATTTAAGCATTCTTTTTCACTACATATATTCGTTAGACCATTTGGAATAATATAGGTTTTCCCGCCCAACTTCGTAAACCTAGCATCCGAATTAACGTTACGTTCATTCAAGTTCGTGCGAAATTGAATGACTATGTAGACTACATTCAAAAAGCTAATTGCGTCGTTCAATTTGATTTAATAGCATGCGATATCATACTCTTGTCACGGATAGGTGCAAAACGAGCATTCAATTTAGAAAAGCGTGCAAAGAGCATTCAAATTCGCGCCGGACAGACGGTGGTATGTATTCGAGCATTCAATTTCGTGATTAGGCATACATATGTGACATTTGTGCATTGCTTTTCATTTGATGTTAATTTGTCACTTCTGTTTGAATAATTTAATGCTAAGTTTACTTGTAGGAATGACATGCGTTTTTGTTAGCAGATATCTGTCATTACACAGGTAAATGTCACAGAGAAGGTGCACAATTTGTGACTTCTCTTCTTAGCACAAGCTATATATACACAGATCCTGGACAGCGGTAGAGTCGAGCTTTAATACACTGTTAAAAAAAACAGAAGATTTTACAGGAAAAAAAAAACAGAATCATTCTGTAAATTGTTGTAACTGGAAATTTTCTGTAATTTAACAGGACAGATTCCTAAAAAGATAAGAATTTTTTTACAGGAAATTTGTATGCTTACATACCTCATGTACCAATTTTCTGTAATTTTACAGAGTGCTTTGTGAAGTAAAGTAATCCTCATGTTTAAAGGAAAGATCTGTTTTTGACAAATTGTTTTGTGAATCATTGTTGCCGCAGACTACTGTAATTTTAAAGAATAATTCCAAAAGAAACGAAATAACTGGGTTTCAACAGAGTTTTCATTAATTTTACTTGAAATGAAAAGAAGAAATTTTGTTTTACAGCAATTTGTTATGCTTACAGACCTCATGTTCCGATTTTCTGTAATTTTATACAGAGTGCTTTTTGAAATAGACTAATCCTTATTTTTAAAGGAAAGATCTGTTTTCTTACAAAATTGTTTTGTGAATCATTGTAGCCGCAGACTACTGTAATTTTAAAGAATAATCCAAAATAAACGAAATAACTGGGTTTCAACAGAGTTTTTCATTTATTTTACTTGAAATGAAAAGAATAATTTTTTTTTTACAGGAATTTGTTATGCTTACAGATCTAATGTTCCGATTTTCTGTAATTTTATACAGAGTGCTTTTTGAAATAGAGTAATCCTCATTTTTAAAGGAAAGATCTGTTTTCTTACAAAATTGTTTTGTTAATCATTGAAGCCGCAGATCATCTGTAATTTTAAAGAATAATTCTAAAAGAAACGAAATTACTGGTTTTCAACATAATTTTTCATTAATTTTACTTGAAATAAAAAGAAGAAAGTTAAATTTAAAGCAATTTGTTATGCTTACAGACCTAATGTACCGATTTTCTTTAATTTTACAGAGTGCTTCGTGAAATTAATAAAATGTACCGTTTTCAATAATTTAATTATGCGCAAATTCCTATTAGTCGTAGCCTCGTAGGCCTACAGCGCAATCTGGCGCTTGTAATTATGATTCGACTTTTTAATATCACTGTGAACATGACGGACAAAGAAAGAGGACAAAATGTACGGTTCCTATTCTACCCTCAACAATTGCTGTGGTGGACAAAGGAACATCCCTTCACTGCTATTATGTAAAAATGTGTAGAACAGGTGCCATCTTCCAGGGCCGGAACCTGTTCTACCATGTAATAGAGGGGTCTGTTGTAAATGATTGAATTGCCACCTTCAGTGAAGCTGTCATTTGCCTCTTCATATGCTTCTACACGCTTTCTTTGGAGTACCCGCCAGAGGCTGCGGTCACAATGGAGTTTATCCAAAGGTGAGCTTTTTACTAACTTTTCTTTGGTTTCAATGTTATTGCTACACAACTTTTCCTGGCTTGAAAGAGCACGGTGACTGATGCACAACATGACCAGTGGTGACGTCGGTAATGTCATGGCATGTCATCACAAGGACATGATGAAATCATTAGGCCTCTCGGAGACCCACACAAACATCATGAAATTATCATGATTTGCTCCACATTGCAGTACCCTTTGTTAATTGTATTAGTAGACGATCACCTCAAGTGACCATATTGATTTGTCAAAAATTTCTTGCCATGTTAATTATTCACAGGCCAGTATCTGAAAATGACAATTTCCTATGCGCTGACCAGGGCAAATGGTGTGTAGAGAGATACTGGAAGGCATCTTTACCTGTGGTTTTCCTTACTCTCAGAATTCTCATTGTTCAACGCCCCCTTTCCCCCACCCACGACTTTATGGTGGTGTTTCGTACCCTGTGTGGCACCTAGGCTTTTGAGTTCTGCTATACATGTATTTAGAAATGTGCAGATTCTTACACAAGATAACTTCTTTTATAAATGTAATGCTTCCTGGGAGAAATTTCAATTATTTAAACATATTTGTGGCTTGCTGTTCTTGTATTTTTAGGGAACTGATCAGCATCAACCCAGAGGGGCCAGTAGTCACACAGAGTGGAGGCAAGAAGAAGAAAAATCTACCGTACGGTTGCTCCTAAGATTGTAGCCCTCCTCCGCGGGATCATGGAATTCGAGTCGGACTGGCATACCGATCAGTAACGGACTTGGTGCAATATGTTTGCTCAGCACATAGACTTTGGGACCCTGTATCCTGCAAATTTGTGAAAGTTAATTTATTTTTATAAAGTAACTTTAATTTTTATTTTTTCTGTTAAGTTATTGCGCCTGGTCATGCATGTTATCATGCTTTATAGATTTTGTCAAAAGAAATTTACAGCTTGGCAACATTGTTCATGCAAGATTTTCAAATTTATCACAAACACTATACACCTTCAACAGTTCATTTATAACGTTGCACCTCCATTGGCAACATCTGAAAATGTTATTGACCAGAATGTGGTCCTAATCAGTAACCTAGGGCATAGATATAAGCCCCTTATTTTTGGAATGTTTCTCTTTTAATCAACCAACTTTTTGTTTGGATGTCCTGCACCTTGTGAGTAATACTGGTATCATTGTTGAACCTTGCAATGCTATGTTATTTGATTATGATAAAGGCTGTTTATGTTAAAAGTACGTCTTGGAAAGAGTTGAAACTTTTCAAGTTAATGTGTCTGAGTTGCATTTAAATGTCAAAGATGAAACTGTTTCAGAGATGACCGGTGAAAAACATAATTCCAGATGAACTGCCAGTTGGCGCAAACTGCATAACCAGAGTTACTATATTAGGTTTTATGCATCTAGATCTGAAGGGATTGGATTTTAGGTCAGAGCCAAGATAATCTTTTCCACGGAGCATGAGTTACAATGTCTTTTTCTTCACAGGCATATATCAATATTTTACTGTTGTCAACTCTAGATTCTCGATACAAGTAATCTAAAGCTAATTCAGCTGAATGTTTTTGACTAACTCAAATGTTTAAAAAGAAAATCTCTGAATTTTGTACATGTATGTGTAATTGTGATGCAGATTTTGTAAATTAGCTGTGGGTAAAGGTTGGCCTAAGAAATGATTACAAACTTACTACCGATTGGCACGAACTGCTCCTTCTCTAGCTGTATTTGTCTCCACTTGCATCTGGTACAAGTACAGGTATATACGTAATTAATTCGTGATGGTATTTGACCATTTTTTGAACGAAGAAGGCCTCATTGGCTCCTATATATATGTCATACAATTTTTTAAACTTTAAACATGTCTGATACTTTGATGTTGGTGTTTTTAGGGTTTTATTGTTGATTTATGCTACATGAAGGTACATTATAATGCCATGTGGTATGTGTTTTCTTCCGGGATTTGGTATGGAGAAAGATTCGCGAAAAAGCTCTTGAATAACCAGCCGATGGATTGTCAGTTCAGTTAGTGATGTATTTTAGGTCTGCTTGACTGAAGGGTGACATTTTGAAAATGTTGACCCTTAGACTTGTGTCAGTGTTGATGTACACTCCTTCCACTAGTGTCTTCTCACTTGGTCTGTACCTGCCGTCACAGACTAAGTGAGAACGCGTTACAGAAGGATTGTATATTGTTGATTGTGTTTAAACCCAGAAACACTTTTCAGTAGGAATATTAATTGCCAGTGTAAATGTGCGTGGTCAGAACATCAGTAAATGTTAAGATTTGAGTCTGTAATTAAGTTTGTTTGCATATTATTGATCAATAAACCCTTAAAATAACAGAATGTTGCAGTTGATTGTTTGATGGACTGGTGTTTCTTGTATTTATCACATACAGATAGTCTGTTATAAAACCGATAAGTAGTAAATTACGATGAGAAATATGCAGTAAAATCACAGGAGTTCTCAAGACTTCTGCAAGTGCTTTTCTGTTTGTTTAAAGAAGAACTTGTATTTATCACATACAGATAGTCTGTTATAAAACCGATAAGTAGTAAATTGCGATGAGAAATCTGCAGTAAAATTACAGGAGTTCTCAAGACTTCTGCAAGTGATTTTCTGTTTGTTTAAAGAAGAACTTGTATTTATCACATACAGATAGTTTGTTATAAAACAGATAAGTAGTAAATTGCAATAAGAATTATGCAGTAAAATCACAGGAGTTCTCAAGACTTCTGCAAGTGCTTTTCTGTTTGTTTAAAGAAGAACTTGTATTTATCACATACAGATAGTCTGTTATAAAACCGATAAGTAGTAAATTGCGATGAGAAATATGCAGTAAAATCACAGGAGTTCTCAAGACTTCTGCAAGTGCTTTTCTGTTTGTTTAAAGAAGAACTTGTATTTATCACATACAGATAGTCTGTTATAAAACCGATAAGTAGTAAATTGCGATGAGAAATATGCAGTAAAATTACAAGAGTTCTCAAGACTTCTGCAAGTGCTTTTCTGTTTGTTTAAAGAAGAACTTGTATTTATCACATACAGATAGTTTGTTATAAAACAGATAAGTAGTAAATTGCAATAAGAATTGTGCAGTAGAATTACAGGAGTTCTCGAGACTCTGCTGCAGGCACTTTTCTGTTTTTTTATAGAGAAATTTTCTAACAGTGTAGACATGGACATGATGGAAACAAAATACAATGATATATAAAGAAAAAGATGTAAAATTTAAAAAAAAGGGAGATGACCTACTCATTCAAGATTGATCAAAATAAACCATTTAAAAAATAACCTCATTTAGAATGAAAAATATGAAGACATGTATACAGAATTTTTTCAACAAAAATAAAGATCGAAAGAAAGAGAAAACATTAAATGCAATATAATTGTATCAGACAATCTGTTGTTTTGATAATTTCATTGTTTTTTTAACTTATGTATTTCATTATATTTCATTGTTTTTCATTTATTTCGTTTCTAGTTTAACTACAATTCAACTATTTTGACCCCCAAAACAAACACCAAAACATTAAACAAGACCAAATAACTAATGTTTTATCTCTTTTTAGGAAAAATGATAGTTCCATATGTTTTGTACACAAATTACAAAAATGAGGGGATTTTCGGGCTGACATGCAAAGACAAAAGGGTACGTGACTTTGTAACTTTACGTCCGATTTTGGAAAAAAAATTGTTTTAAAAGATGCGTAAGACTCGACCAAAAAAAAAAGTCATAAAAGGAAAACTTTATATCTGCCGCGGTTCCGGAGTAGTCGCTAAATTAATACAGGGGGTCAAATTGACCCCCCCCCCCCCGGTTAAAATAGAGTTAAGAGGGAAAGGAAGACTGACGGTCTCATGGAAAGAAATTGTGAAGAAAGAAAGCGGTAAGGTAGCTAGGTATAATTATAAGGAGGATGCTCGAGACACGAAGAAATGGTGGAGGGGGTGTCAGTAACCCCTCGTAAGAAGGAAATTACTGGTTTTAATAATGATGATGATGATGGTGAATGCACCTACCATGTGGAACAAGCTCCAAACAAACCCAGAGAAAACCGCAAGCAGAACATCCCCATGAAGTCCTTGAAAACAAATTAGTTTCAAGGCCCTCACAAAACTCTCCGTGCTCGTGACCTCCCGAAGTCTGTCAGGAAGCCCTTTCCACAAGATAAGTCCTGCGGCTGAACAGGTAATATAACAATACCTATGTGCTACACGAGCAATTTCTTTCAGAGAGCAATAGCATTATCAAAACTAAGTTTTATCTTTCAATTATATGAAACTAACCTGCTGATGATCCTTCTTTTTTTCTCCGTGATGCTATTTAAGGGATTGGGTAACTTTGTCTCAGATTCTGAAACAAAATCCTTGATTTAGCTCATGCTGCAATGATAATTATAAACCTTTAGGTCAGAAAGGAACCCCATGACTTTTACAAGCAGATCGCCTGTCTGATTATCAAGATATTTATGATTGGAAATCAAAATCAAATTTTGCGTTTTCCTACCGGTTTTCCTAACACTACAGTCTATTGGGAAAAGTGAGTATGGTAAAACCGGTCACTCAAAGATTTTTTTACTTGTTTAAGGCACTTCATGATCATTATGAAGCGCATTTGTTTCAGAGTTTCATTATTACACCATATCACCCACACTGATAACATGTAAAGCCACGCATCTCAGATTTAACATTGTTAAAAGATGCCTTTAAAGTGCATCGAAATGGCAACATATTATGTGCTATATAAGCCTGATATTATTAATGATAAAGAGCTGCAGCTGAAATCTTATGTTTAGAAATAGAGATTAAAGAATATCTGTATTAACATGTATTGGAAAAAAAGGGAAAGTATATTTTATAAAATAGTAGTACTAGTAGTGATCCGATCATTTGAAAGAAGACTTTATGTGCAAGGAGGAAGTATTATAAAGAATGTACCTTAAACATTCTGTTTAATATTCTTTGTATTCTTTCAGCCTGCAAATGGCTATACTTTTATCTTCCTTAATTTATAATTCAAAACCAAAATTGCTTCATGGGAAAATTTTGTTTTCTCTATTCCAATGTTAATACGAGCAAAAAGAGTATGCTTTCTTTCCGTGTGTTCAAATTTGATTTATTTCTTATATTTTCTTCTGTATAATTATTGATCCAGTATTGCTACTTTGGGTGAATAAAGAGAGCTTATGTCTCCTTTCCTTTCAAATATTCTACCCGGAGCATAACATGGATGTAGATTTTATTGCCTAACCCCGAAAGTGGGACACTGATAGTTATTACTTTAGATATTTGTCATTTTAAAAAAGAACTTTTTGAAGCTGTAGCATATTTCATTACAATGCAATTGTTCATGTAGTCGAATAACTTATATAACTAAGAACAATGCTTTAACCTTTAATTCGCCAAAGGTTACAAACTTTCTTTACATTTCCATTCAATATTACTGCTATAATTGGTTCTTCGAATACACGTATCGTTCAATTACAGCGGAAACTCGATAGTAGATAAGATCAAGGAGTTGGTAATGCATTATTTCACAAAGTCAGTAATTACTGCGAAAGAAAGTGACTGAATTCAATTTTTTCCCCTGTGTTTTTGTCTCGAATTTCAAGTGGTCCTCCATAAAGAGATTTTCTTTTAGTGAGCTTAATTCATTCAAAGTACAATTGAAATGAACGCAATAACATGTAAACATGATAATATGTTTCTAGCTCCCTAAAGACCCTTTTTTTACCCACATAGTTGTGAATAATGTGAACGAGTTTATTATTATCCGATCTATCAGCACTCGAGTTGGGGCTTAGTGAATATATCGTACAAAGAAGTTGGATGAGAGTACGGTAGGGTCAAATACCGTCTTAATATCGTATATATCATATAATTAGAAAATGGAATAGATCCTCATTATTGGTTTTAAAAACAAAATTATTTTAAGATTATCTGTGCCATCGTCGACTGTAAGTGAATCCCTTTATTCTCCAGGCTTAATTCTTATTAGCGCTGAATAGGTTATGAGCGTATAAAACAATAGTTAGTTAAAGATATTCTATTACCAAAGTCCTATATAGTAAAATCAAGTGATAAAAATGAGTATCAAAGCTACATATTTACATTCTAAAATTTATTATATTAGCAAAATATATGCTACAACGTAATCTATGTTTTAAATATGAAGCAAACGAATATACAATGAACGATTTTCGTTAATTTTGTTAATAAAAAACAATTTCATTACCAGAAAAAAAGCTTTTAAAAAAGTTTAAGACTGTTGACTGCGAAGTTAAAAGGGGAAAAACGTCGTACATGAATGTTTAAAATACATCTGATGAAGGGGATCCCACTAAGCGAGAGGTTATATAATTTGTTTGTAAACAACAGAAACTCGTTTAATATTCACTCGTCAATCACTTCGATGTGCTCGGCTTGTGAAGTACGACATTCCTAGCGCTGACTTTCTCTCTCAGGTAGTTGAAGTGGGATTCTTAGGTCAAACATCGAAAAACGGTAACACCAATATACACCTGGTTGTGAATTTTAGTCTTCTATTATAATATATGTTCTTAAGATTGAAGGCACAGACTTGCATTTTGGAAGAATCAGGTGATTATCACTGTAAAAAAAGGACAAAAGTGCCTCATTTCCAGTGGCTACTGCCTCAGGAAAGTTCACAATTTATGTGGTGACACACTGGTCATCTGAACAAATGAATCTTATAGTGTTAGGGTGTATGCCAAAACACTCCGTTGGGTAAGCCCATTCTTCTGTCTGCGTTAACGACTTCTATCTCTCGCCGTCGAAGATTGAAAGGCACTGATTTTCCAATCCAAGAACAGTTAACAAAAGCCAACTTACAGCTTTTGAAGAGCGTGAAGAAGATCAAGAACGCTCTCAATGCATGGTCTAGTGACGGTCGCGTGATTGCAAAACTCCAAGCATCAAATGGGAAAACAATAAACAGAGTTATCAGGGATGGAAGTGACTTACATAATCTGGAACTCTCCTCGAAAAACTAAACTTTGTATTTGACTATAAGGAACTATGGCATATTAGTCCAGGCATTTCGTGACAAAAAAGGGGTCAACCTCCCACTAATTGCAACAGAAAGTCTGTAAACGGTTTTATACTCAGAAATGTGTCCTCTATAACATATCAAAACTCTTAAGGAATCCTGGTGGGGGAAAGTTCAATGGCGGCCATTTTTCAAAATGGCCGCCATAAATCTGATATTTCCTTATATCTCTACTTCTAAATAACATAGAACTTTGATTTTAAGTGCTAAACATACTTTTTCAGGGACAAGAAATCAACTGAAATGTATTTCGGTATGTTGAACCTGGCCAAAAAGGCAAAATGGCCGCCATTTTCCAAAATGGCCGCCAAAAAACAGATATTTTCCTGTATCTCCACTTCTAAATAACAAAGGGATTTGATTTTAAGTGCTAAACATATATTTTCCGGGGCCAGGAATCCAATGAAATACATTTCAATAAGCTAGACCTGACTAAAAAGCCCAACTGGCAGCCACATCCAGATGTCATGGTGACTGTGACACAACTGAGATTTGCTACCAGAGTGCTATTGAAGTACTGTATATTGTCGGTAAGTGTAGTAGTGGTTTGATGCGGTAGTGCCAGCCCAAAGCTGACTGTGTACAAGTAGTCCTGTTACAGGTAACAGGCATGCACCCGTTTAAAGGTTTCCCAATTACCTATAATTAAATTAAATAATGTAGTATTATTAGGGTCTGCAACCTTTAGTATTGTTAGGGTATGCAAACCAGACTAGTTGCAGTCTACAAGATTCTAGGTTTGCCTAATTGTATGTGGATGTCTTGTGACATGTCACATGTACACCGCATGCATAAGTAAGAGTTGTTTACCATTAATTGAATCAAAGTTCAACAACAGGTCACTGTCTGACCCATTTACAATTAGGCAAACCTAGAATCTTTTAGACAGTGACTTGTCACATGTACAATGCATATTTATCCGAAAAGAAGTGAGTAAAGCTTAAATAAGATATTATGAAGTGTATGATAATGAATGGGAGAAAGTTAAGGATTATTTGGTATACGTTACATTCGAGTACGATGATGTGTTAAGTAATTTGCATGGTAATGTGAATGGTAAATGTGCATGGTAATGTGTACGGTTACATTGAAAGTACAAACCGTATTAGTTTGTATTCAATTCACACATTTATTCAGAAGGATTTTGTGTTTATGAAAACAGAGTAGTAATGACATTTGTCAGAGGTTAATTTAAGGTTGTTTTAGTTGACATATGAAATAAGTGTCAGATATATCAGAGTTTTTAAACAAAATAGCTGAGATACAGTCAAGAATTTGAGATCCAAGATGAAAGTTCAATGAGTCTAAATAATAAAGACAAGATAGACATACTTTGAGTAAGATGGGATTTATTTATTAAGTATATATTTTAAGGTAGTCTTGACTAGGAATTAATTTAGGCGGTGACCTTGTTTTCTGGGGTTTTTAAGAGGGCAGTATTTCTGTAAAACTATGTTATTTTCACATAGAGATTAATGGGGGTTAAGGGATTTTAGAGAGTTTTTGATATAGAGTCAAGACTTGCAATTTAAGGCTTTTGAATATACATGAACAGGGTAAATGCATACAGATTTAGTGGAGTACATTTTATGTGTAATAGACAGGTATACTGAGGATGTTCTATTTCTATTCTACTTTAGTACAACAAACAACTAGAAGTACAGGAACGAATGATGGAGTGGGATCATACCCTATGTCCCATTTGCAAGAAGCCGGCAGTGGGTGGGGAGCGACCACCAGCAACACTTGGTGTGAAGGGTAGTGACGCCATCAATAGAGCAAGCGCAGACAGAAATGATGTGATCCATACACTTCCTGGCCAACAGGTACACGAGGAATGTCGCAAGAAGTACTGTAATCCCCAGCAGATCGCCAAGGCAGTGAATGAAAAAGAAGAAGGCCCTTCTATCCAATGTTTTCCTGTACTTCGATCTACAGAGAGAGAATTCAACTATCAGACGGACTGCCTTTTCTGTGGAAAGGAAGTGAAGCACGTAGGGGCCAAGAGAAAGAGTACACATCTACCATCATTCCCAGTGCGGACTGTTGAATTCAAGGACAATATCTTGGAATCATGTGACGAAAGGAAGGATGCCTGGGCAGAAACAGTCAAAGCCCGTGTCCTCCATGTGCACGACCTTCATGCTGCAGATGCAGTGTACCACCAGGTCTGCAGTGTTAACTTCCGCACCAACAGGGAAATACCCACTGTCCATCAGCCCGACAAAAGAAAGGAAAAAAAAACAAAAACTTGGTCGGCCCAAAGATGAAACACGGGGGGATGCATTTCTCAGAGTTGCCCATTTTCTTGAGGAAAATGATGATGAACAGATAACAATCAGTGACCTAGTTAGCCTGATGGAAGAGAATCTCCATGGATCAGGGCTTCAAGCATATGGCCACACACACATGAAGATGAAGCTGGATAAACACTTTGGAGACGAAATCCTGCAAACAGAGGTCAATGGGAAGCCAAACGTGGTAACATTCCGGAGCACAGCAAAGGTGGTTCTCCAAGATTTCTATGGCCATGCACAGGCTGCCGATCCTGAAAAAGAGAAGATGAGAATAATCAAAACTGCAGCTAAACTGATCAGAGATGACATAAAGAGTGTCATGACATCACATGAGCTGTACCCTGACATGCTGTCGGAAGAGGAAAACATCAATTTCCTGCCAGAAAGCCTTAGGTTACTGCTGGGAGGATTGTTTGTCGGCAAGAATGTGCTCATGAAGACGGCCTCAATTGGGCAAGCAGTTTTGCAAGCAGCCCGACCTCAAGTTCTGCTGGCTCCACTGCAGATTGGACTAGGGATCCAAATGCACCATCACTTTGCATCCCGCTTCTTGATTGATTCCCTCCACAAGCTTGGTTTCAGCTGCTCCTATCAGGAAGTTCAAAGTTTTGAACGGAATGCTGTGATGTCTCATGGAACAGACATACCTGATTTCAGTTCGGAGTTTGTCCAGTATGCTGCAGACAATGTAGACCACAACATCCGTACCCTGGATGGTAACAATACATTCCATGGCATGGGAATGATTGCTGCCATAACCCCAGCCACCAAGACCAGCAGACCTACCCTCAGGGCGCAGGTCACCTCCAGTGATATCTCCACGGTGGGACGAATTCCTATCCATTACCACAAAGAAGAGAGCCGCGGTATGACAACACTGGCATACCAGAAGGTGGTCAACATGAAGGCAAAGGACCCAACAGCAGACCTTGATCTCCTGTGGAAGACATCCGTCATGTTCACCTCACCAAGACCGGCATGGTCTGGACTGATGCAGCTAGTGCATCATGGTGACCACCCCGGGAAATCATCGGTGATGTTTCTCCCAATGATCGACATGAATCCCAGCGATGTCACGTGCATCTATTCCACACTGAAGTTTGTGTGTGAGCATGCTCGTCGCCATGGTGTTACGCCCATCATCACCTTTGACAAACCACTATGGTGGAAAGCCCTCATGATCATCGAGACTGAGCCCACAGGAAGTGTTTTGAATGACATAGTCTTGCGCCTGGGAGGCTTTCACACAGAAATGAGTTTCTTGGGAAGCATCGGCCACCTCATGGCTGGATCAGGACTGCAGGAAGTCTTGGAGCTAATCTATGCAGACAACGCGGTGGTACACATGATGTCAGGCAAGGCTATTGCACGAGCAGTACGGGGACATCTACTTGTTGATGCAGCACTGAACGCCTTGATTTTGTCAGATGTACGTGGTGTGCCACTCCCTCAACCATCTGCAGAGCCACATGAAGTGGAGGAGACCAATGAGGCAACAGTGTCACCAGATGATGAGCCTATGGCGAACGGAACTGGAAACACTGATCTTGATGAACTTGCTGCCCTCTACAAGAACCTGATGGAAGGTTCTGTGTCTGCAGAGGAGTTCTGCCAAGCTGATGTGTTAACCAGGATCAAGGAGCTCCTCCGGGCCAAAACCAAATCCTTGAAGTCCTCTAGGACTGCCACACTTTGGCTACAGTACATGGAGATGGTTGACATACTACGGAAGTTTATTAGAGCAGAGCGCATTGGCAACTGGGTGTTGCACCTTGAAGCTGTGTCAGAAATGTTGCCCTACCTGGCAGCCTCTGGGCACAACCTCTACACCAAATCAATTCGCCTCTATGTGCAGCGAATGAGCAAGCTCAAGGATGAACATCCAGATGTGTACCAACGATTCGAAGAAGGGTTCCATGTTGTCAGAAGAAGTGATCGCCTATGGGCTGGCCTGTCTGTAGATCTCACCATCGAACAGGTCCTAATGAGGAGTATGAAGACCAGCGGAGGCCTGACGAGAGGGCGAGGCATGACAGAGCAACAGCGTCTCATATGGCTGCTCTCTATGCCTGCCTGTGCTGAAGTCAACAGTGCTATGCAACAGCTCACAGGTGTCAACTATAACACTGGTGAACAGAACGAGGACATAACAAATGCTAGACAAGCACGTGACATGAAAGACACCCATGCGGTTATCAGCTGTCTGAAAGAGAGAACACCCTTCAGCTCAGATCCGAGCTTGCGCAGCATCTCGACAGGGGTGCATGCAACCAGCAAAGTCAATGTGGACTCAGCAAAAACTGTTGGAACAGCAATCCTAACCAACATGGATGGGCAATTAGCTGCTGACTACACATTCAAGAGGAAGGATCAGGTCATCACCTTGGCTGCGAAATCGGCAGTAAAGATTGATGGTGAGGCAGTACAAGTGGATCCCCAGCTGCTTTTCCAGCGACTGACAATTGCTGCAAAAGCTACAGAGGATTTGGAATCTGTGTTCAAATATGAGCTGTGCAGTTACCCACCAGCTCTGTTTGATTCCACACTGCTGCTCCGACAGCCACAGAAGCCAGTGCTAGCAGATGCTATCTGGACACTCCTGACAAACGATGCACCAGGAATCACTGCATACTCTGAGATTTTCATGGTCGCAGCTACCATTGAATGGCCTTATGCGCTATTTAAAATATTTGAAATTTACCGGGATTACCGGTAAATTTTGAATATTCAATTTGCTCGAAAGCAGAAGTGTTTTAGGGGCTAATTTTTTTAGTGCGTATAATACATCCACAGGGGCATCCAAATATATTTTTAAAAAAAATAATAAAAGAATTAATGTCCATCCAATTTCAAAATTTCCCAAAACTTTGCATTACCTAAAAAAACTCCATGTTAAATTGAAATATTTATAAAATAAGTAACTTTTGCACTAAAACTGTGTATATGTAAGGTTTTGCTGGTTGAAGTAGTAAATTTTTATTTTTATTGTGCATACCGGAATCAAATTTTTTACTGAGGTATTCTTCAATGTATTATCTTTCAACTGGGCAAGAAAAAAAAAAGATAAATAAATAAATCACCAAAAATGAGTTTTGGCGCACTTTGGTTCCTCCCTATCCCATTGTGCGTCGTTAGGACACGGGGTCTTCAATATTTTTAATAACTGTAAGTCTAAACTTTTACGCTCACCTCTTTTTTCCTCAGTATTATTACCCTGTTTGTATGCCCTATGGTGTAATTGGAAAACTTGAGGTCTACTTGTTATTTCAAAATTTTTAATAACTGGAAGTCCCAACTTTTAAGCTCACGTCTTATTTTCCTCAGTATTATTACCCTGTTTGTATGCCCTGTAGTGTAATTGGAAACCTTGAGGTCTACTTGTTGATACAAAAAAAAAAACAACATGACAATGTGATTTAGTCGTTGCATTTTGTTGTCGAAAAGTAATTAATTTAGGATTTGTGTCATTTGTTAACATAAGACATATATACGATACCTGTAATACATTCGTTAAATACGGTGAACGCCCCTCTTTCGGCAAACACTCAAAGTCAGCCATTTTCTAAGTCACCTCACTTAAATATAACAGTTCCTTTAAAATTCAGTGAGTCACCTATTTCAAAAGTCAGCCATTGTTGGATATTGTAAATCGCAGATAGCCATCTTGAATTTCGATATAATTGTGGGAGTGTAGAAATTTCCTTTTTGATTGTCAACCAAGATATTTAGGGGTATCATACGTGTGAACGTTTGTAAACATGTGGTCAGAGACCGCATCATTGAAAGGGTCGTGTTGGTCTAGTATTCACTCGCTGAGTTCAAGTAGTTCCCCCAATCTCCTGTTTTTACTTTTTATAAGTTGAATCAGCTACCCACATGTGTATTATTCATATGTTGGGAAATACTTTGTACTTTCAAGCAAATGTCAAGGAACATTATAGTTCGGTAAGATTACAAGTGGATGAATATGTAAGGCCTTGGTCGAGAGGGGTAGAGAATTGGATAGTTAGAGATGATCATGATGAAGATGCCAGTACAGGGAAGGTCAGGAAGTTTCGAGTTTAGGACGAAATTGTTGTGGATCTACTGTATTTTCGAGGTAGGTGAATTTATAACACATGTGATTAAGTATCAACTTTGAAATCGTGAAGTTACTATGGCCATAAATGTATTATACAAAAGTTATAAAGATCGAAAGTTTGATGCACTATGAGTGGCTAACGGTGATAATGTAGTGTTCGTGCAGTGCACACTTGTTGCACACAGACAATGGATCTTGCTCCATGAGTGTGGGTCCTCTCACGTGTATAGATTTGTTATTATTTAAAGGGCCCCTCCAATCAAAAAGGGCTTAAACTGAAAAAAAGACATGTAGAAGAGTTTTTGACTAATAGATTCCGAATATGACAATGATTTTTCTTAGAAATTATTAATAATTGTGGAATCTAGCTTTAAAAATGACGACTCAAACCGCTCAAAAAAGAAAGAAAAAAGTTTCAGAGCTGTATTACGCAATATGATATGACGTCACTGCAGGAGAAAACATTGCAGGTACGCGCCGCTCATCGCATCGAAAGTATACAGATAACATTTGTGTCTGGATGATTCTTTACTCGGTTATGGAATAATTTCATCGTGAAAGAAAAGGAGAAATGATTGAAGAAGACAATGAGAGCGACGAAGAGGTTACACGTGATTTCAATGATCGATCGGACAGTGAAGGACTTCAGGAAGAATTTGAAGAAGTAACTTTCACTGCACTTGTCATAAATAAGAAATTTGGGCGCTTGTTCAGAACTGTGACCATACTTTCGACCCGTGACTCCGGCGTGGAGATACCGTACTATAACATACCGATACCGAAAATCAACTAAATCTTCAACAAATGTTCAAATAATGATCATGATTTAAAAGTCGTTATCTTTTTTTACCTGTTTCGTGTCAGTTTTCTTGTATTTTTTTGGAGTATTTTTCCTAAAAACGAAGATGTTTTAGTATACACTTTCTCACAGGTTTCACGGCAAACTGCTGCACAATACAAGTGCATACCGACGGTGGGTCTCGGGCGGGCGCACGCCTGCGTGAAGTTAGCGACCGTTATGATAATCATCAATTCATTATATGAATTACTTGCATGTATTTAATGAGGATCTGGATTAAAGTAACAGTAACATTAAATCCTTTCAGTTCGAGTCAGAGCCAGAGCCCGGGCCAAAGCTCGACGACGCGCCTGAATCAGAGGCAGAATCAGACCGGTATACCTTATAAAAATTGTCAACTGACTGAGTCTGATAAAATATAGACCAGATCTAACATTTGTCTAAATCACTCATCCAATGTATGAGGTGAAAATAAATAAAATCGCGTACTCCAGTTTAGGCGCACGTACGGTGAAATTGAAAGTGCATATCGGAGTGACAAGCAGTTTTCCAAACTAAAACTCTCTAACAGTTAGTATTCTAAGTGGAAGATTACCCTCCATTTTTTTTCCTTTTCTCAGCTGCAGTCCTCACAGTCTTCTCCTCCTTTTCTGCATCCCAATCTTTCCTTGGTGGTTTGATAACAGGAATAGCATCAGGCTTGAGCCGCCTTTTACGGCAAAACCCAAACTGTGAATGCAGCCCTTCCTCAAAAGTATTCTCGGGGAAATGGTCGCTGCAGACGACCGCCGATCGAGATTCGACGTCACGGGGGCCACTCCACTCGGCATGAGTGATCTTCACCCTATAGCTGTCCAAATCCTTCTTAAATGTTCATCTCTCGGGAAGTTATGTAGGCTTACTCCGTCATTGTTTGTTTTGCTGCAACCAGCGACAACACTGCATGACGGCATTTTCACGGAGAAATACAAAATATATCGTAAACAACACATACTTAACGGCATAAACACCATGGACTCTTTGCCCACTCGTTTGATAGTTTGTGTTCTAAATGAAACTGACGCCAGGCTGACAAGAATACGCACGCAAAATAATGAAAGGACTGTGGTATGAGTATAAGCAGAAATCGTCTGCGCGCGACTTCTCGGTGAAAAGGAGGGTGATTTAGGCATTAAAATGAATGAAAAAAAAGGCAAACTATGATATTAATTGAGAAAAAAAAGAGACATTTATCCGAAAAATAAAATGAACTTGATAATCCAAGATCGTTTCCGGCAATTTCGTCATTCCTAATTATGAATAACAGTGAGCTTTTAGATCTTTAGTGGTAGGGCAGATACAAGGAAATTCCTGCAATGACGTCAAATGCGTCATCAAGCCAAGTGACCGTATTTACCCTTTTTAGAGGGGTGGAGCTTAGCAAGCGTGAGATCTGTCAGAAAAGGATGGTTATTATCTTTTTTTGCTAAATTTTCCAGGTATGATTTAGTCTTTTATGTGAATATGTTGGTAAAAGACCAAGGTTGTATTGGTAGTTTGGTTTTATGTAAGCGACAGTTTAAGTAGCAAATCATCATTTATATATATATACACATGTAGTCTTTAATTATTGTGAATGGTTGCTTACTAATGCAGTATAGTAGTCCCAGTATTTCTTCATTCCATTGTTGATTCATTGTTTATCTTTGTAGTACTGTAGATGCAAATTGTTTTTCACTGTAGTTTTACAGTTTTATTGAAGAAATTAGTACTTACAAATTGTAGAGTAATTGTGTTTTTGTTCTATAAAGATCACATAATTCCAGAAGAGTGACTGGATACAACAGCAAGGACTGGTGTGAGGCTACATCTAACAGCGGATGTTGTTCCGGTTAAACCTTAGTTGGGCGAGTCAGTATGTATGGCCAAGTCATATTGATGATTGTTTTTAAAGGATCAAACAGTTGGATTCATTTATTTGTATTGATGTTAACAAATACTGATAGAAGATTCATAATTATGTTCATATGGTTGTTTTTAACATGTTAATACATGTACCTGTAAATGTGTTTCAATTATAAGAAAAAGGTGTCATTTTTGGAGGAGTCAGATAACAGATGATGATGTACATGTTTATTATAATCAATAACAATTTTCTTATGATGCATTGTTTTTCTTTTTGTTTATGTATTTGCATGGGTTTTCTGTTCTGTTCTCATCTATTTTAGATGTCAGTCGTCATTGTACATAATAAAGTACGACTCACCTTACTCCTGAGTCCTATGTGTGTGTGGATTCATTGATGTTCTGCGTCCTGACAAACCCCCATCGGCTAGAGTACGACATAAACAGAATCATCAACTTGTTTTTCTTCAAACATATTTGTAAAGTCAGAAAAGACTTGAAATATCATTTTTATTGTTCGCCAAGGCTGATGTACGATTCACTTTTAGAGGATTATTCTCAGTAATGCGACATGCAAAAGTGATGCAGAAGTGAATTTTTTGTTTGGTTATGAATATCCTGATACTGTAACAATCATTACTGTGATTGCACAGGCCCGTAACTAAGGAGGGGGCTCTGATGCGTGCGCCCCCCTCCGGTAAATATAAATTAAAAAAAAAAAAAGGCTTCTGAGACCGTTTGGCATTCAAATTTTTACCTAAAATTTTAGCTACAGACAGAAAAATGTCCAAATTGTTCCTACTATTTCCTACCATTTAACATACGATTTTGTGTAGGTTTGAAATACCTGACATATGGAATTCGGTTACATTTCTTATAGGTGAGCGGCGAAAGGCACACAAGTGGCATATTTCTTGATTTTAACCCCCCCCCCCCAACCTGGATCATAAAAAAGGAAATGTTTTGAACTGTTTTAACTGAACATGAAAGTTCTCGCATCTTGTAGCATCACCATGGAAACCTGCCTTGGACAGGCCACGGCAATTTTCACAACTAATTGAATATGGGTCATAACTATTAGTTATTTGCTCTTTTATTTGATTGATTTAGATATTTATTTATTTTTCGTAAACATAAAACCACTATAAATGGAAAAACAAAATGGTGCCTAACAGCTTAGAATAGATTGGATAAATATTTTGATCCAACATCAATGACTAGAACATTTTATTTTCTTTATTTGACACAAAACTCATTATAAAAAAGGCACGCATGACCAATTGTATGCAGTCTGAAGCAGAAGTGTCAAAAACCAAATAGTCAAATTTAAGCGAATTGCTGTTACATTCGGTTCACTATGCGTCTTACAAAAAGAAAGGGATATGACATTATTTGTCATTGGAAATACACATCATTAAAAAGCTCGTTATATCATTTTCCACATAGCAACATAATCATGATGGTATAATCTAACTTGGGATTGAACAAGCACAATTCGCAATGGGTAATACAATGTAGAATTTGTTCAAATGACTTACCTCATTTCTAGAAACAAAATGACACGTGTCTATCCAAATTACTTGCAAATTTCTGCTCACTCATGCGTGGTTATTCTACGATGATCTTGGTCTCGTATGAAAGAAGAGAATACGTTCTTTTTAATGATGTGTATGTTAAACAACCTTTTCACATAATGTTCTATCATTTCAAAAATATAATGAACCAAACGTAACAGCCATTTCCTTTTTTTGGACAAGTGGGTTTCTGACAATGTCACTTCAAGCTGTCTGGAACGCGTAATTTCCTGACTTTCTGATCATGATTTCTGATCATGAAGAAGAGAAAAAGAGGACATAAGCTTTCTAATCTTGTATGCATTAACTAAGGAGTAATTTGAAATTATCTAGTGATTTTTAGATTTACCTGGGTTTCCTTTAATCCAGAGACACACTGTATAACAAGAGAACATAATCTTGTTGCACACCTTCTACCATCATGACTACAAGACGAGTACAGCACTCACCTGCAACCTCTGTAAAACCAGCATATATCAAGGCTTTATTCAGCAGCGCTTTCTGTGAGACGTGCGGAGTCTTCTTCTTCCAATCAATGAGCATTTCAAGCGTTCCCTCAAAGCAAATCCGACCATCTCTCCGAGTATTGGAAGCTTTGTAGAGCTGCCACGTCGCATAATCAAAACCTAATTTTAAGGCCAACTTTTGCAGGTTCGTATGATTTCCAAGCTTTTCTGCAAGATCGTGTAGTTCCATCTCTGATATTCCAAGATGAACGTGTTCGCTGTAAGGAGGATGATGACAAAATTCACTACCATATAATTCTAGCAAAAAGGTTCAAACAGATGGAGTTATGACAAACATATTGCCTTTAGGGTATACCGATGGCGCCACGGCAAACATGACAATTCACGTTTTTCAAAGAAAGGAAACAATTACATTTTCATTTAATGCATAACCATACAATGGATAATAATCTGTTTACAATTCCTTTTTTCTTCATGATAACAAAATACTTTACGTATCTCGCGAATAGTACGCAAACATGTATTACAGAACATGAATAAAGCAAGAGCAAAAAGAATGAGTGCAAATAATACAATAATTATGGTCAGCGATGGTCTATTATCTTGTTTGGATTTATTTCATAGCGCCATAATTCACGATAATCTACAATTACAGATGAAATTTGTTCCAATTGGAATTATGCGGATTAGTGCTAAAATTACGCATAAGAAGACATACATTTGTGACACTTTCATGGATTTTGATGTTCACTTGTTAAAATCAGTGTCTCTTAAAAAATCACTATATTTGGGCCTTTCTACGGTCTAATATGGCTGACAAAAAACACAACTCCCGACTGCGTGTAACAAGTAGGGATCTGAGAGTGACGTCTTCGACAGTATCATCTAGTATCAAGTTCTTTTTTCTACTTGTGAGATTCTAATACCAATTATAGGAAATAAAGTTGCTAGATAGTGAAGACTCTGACCTTGCTTTTGGAGAAGAACCTGCACCGTCTGCTAATGCATCTTGAAGAGGAATGCCCGCAGATGTTGACGGTCCCATGTGTGCAGTCATTTCTCTGGATGATGAGTCGCCTGATTGTGATTGAATTGTAAACAATATCGTAACTACGTAAAACAAATTATGTAGGTCTATCATCAATATACAGGCTAATATATTATACTCAATGATCGTATTTGTCAAATTATGGTTTACAATTTTTAAAAGAATCATTGGCAGCCCATCGTCAACGATGAAGACATAATAAAACCATTTAGTGTTTTCTTGCATAGCTCCACAGTTACATTTTAATGGGCCTGCGGAATCCACACACATTGCAAGCATAAGGTTTGGCAATACATTTAGTACACAGATTTCAGGCAGCATGCTTGACAGCTCTCTTGCTCTCAGCAGCTTGACAGCGCTCATCGGCTGCTGTAGCAACAAGTCGCCTCCATTCTGTGCGACTACGGCTTTCTCAAGTGAGTCAGGGAAGATATTAGTCATCTTCAGCTACCTCTTCAGGGTGTAAGTGAAAAGGAGAAAGGGGCATCCAACATACCTTTTGCCCATCTTCAATTCTCAGTAATAGATTTGTCTTGGCAGGCGCTTCTTTTTTCCTGCTGACATTTTAAATAACTTTAGCGATTTTTGACGAAGCTGATTTAATTGAATTTCGAGTACAAAGATGTCAATATTAAAGGGCAGGTTATGCGTCGCAGATGAAAAAAAACATATGTTAGGCTATCTACAGGAATGTGTTAGAAGTTTGTAGCATCTAGGATAGTGGAGATAGAAAGGCATGAAAATGCACTCGAAACAGATAAAATTGCGCCTGGACGGTCACGTATTAGTAATTTTGAGAAAAAAGGTAATGATAGCACACTACTACTCTGCTTTCCTTGCAAGCTGTAAGATAATGATAACAATTTAGTGGTGAACTATGATGTTCATAATAAGCTGCTCAGATCCTATCTGCTGTGCAAGATTACTAAAGTAATGGTCGCACAGTAGGTGGCTTTCCTTGCAAGCTGTAAGATTAGGATAATAAATACATGTTTACCCATGAAGTTTCTACTAACAATAATAAATTTAAAGACAAAATGCATGTGTGCCCAAATTTAGCCCCAAATGCAGGACAAATGTTTCAATGTTTTTGTTCAGATATGGACATAAAAATACACAATACAGATAAATGATACCCTATTACTATGACAAATTTAGATGATACATGGATCATGAACAGTCACAGAAAGATCAAAAGTTTTGGATGTATACTTTATACACATGTATTTGCTGGCTGTGCATCCAACAAGTGACCTCACATTCAATATAAGGTTTTTTTTTTCTTCATTCAAGCGGACCACTCAAAGGAAGAGATTTGAGAGACGATGATGTAATCATACAACAACAGGTAATGTTTTCAGCATGTCACCCTGGCACCCTCACTATGGAATGGACTTCATCTCCAGCTCTGAGCCCTTTATCAATAATTTCGAGCAGTCTCTAAACTGAACTGCTATCACGTTATACTTTCTCCTTTAATGATAATTTTGTTTGTTGTTTTCAATTAAGTTCAATTAATTAGAATCTTCATGTATGGTTATACTTTTTCAACTGATGTAATTGAGTAACTGTAGTTATTCAGAATGCTGTATAAGATATAAGGTCGTTCTTTTGATATTTGTTAAGTGCATCGAGATGGCACCATATGATGTGTTATATAAGCCTAACATTGCTAATGAGAAACAGCTGCAGCTGAAATCGCATGCTTATGCAGGACTATATAGTTCCAGATTAGTATCAAGATTTACACAATGGGTACGAGATACATGTACTACCGCCAGTAGATTAAGGGGGTGCATCTGGCCTCCCCCCCATTTTGTTACAAAATAGGGATACCTTGTGCTGTAAAACCCTTTTTTGCTTTTCTTTATCAGATCATGTTTAATAGAAAGGCGGCACCATAGGCGTAAGTATTCATAATTGAAAAATATTTGCCATAAAAACTAATACAGCATCGACAACAACCACACCTTAAACAGTCTGATGACCCTTCCCTTTGCCTGTCAGAAGCTTTTCGAATTAGACTGCTCCTCTTTAAAAAAATATACTCGATCCACCCCTGGATGATACAATTTTTTAAAGAATCTGGTTCCTGTTTCATAAAAATTGTCATCAATATCAAGTAACAATAACTGTTATGAGCTACTGGAATGGTTTTGCATTTCTTACTGATAACGAGTTTTATGAAACATGGCTCTGGTTCAAACAAGAGAGTGACAGCCGACACGATTCATTCCTTGTCCTTAATTTGTATTCTGTAACTCGACTGACTGCTCAAGACTTGGAGCGATCAAACACAAGTATGGTGTCTCTGAAATAACAACACAACTCCATTCTGTCTGCCGAGGATTAAACATGTGAATCCATTGACAGTGTGTTTGTAATCCCACTTCTGACACCAAATTGAATGACAGTAAACCCTCTCTTGATTGACACAATACATAATATTCTATACTAACATATAAAGAATGGTAAGATACTTGTGACTTTTTGTGAGTTTATTGAATAGGCAATCCAGATTTAAACTAAGAAAATTAAATCTTACTCCTTACAACATGATTCTAGAAAAAAAATGATGAGAATGAGAGGATGAAGTGATTGCATACTTACGGATTGGACTTTCTTTCACTGACTCCATTCCTTCCTCACTCATACCTAAATACACGAATAAATAAATTCAAGTTTTAAATATTTGAGGTCTAGTGGATAAATCGGAGGGCTGTGGATCACAATGTATTGGATTAAAATCCCTGCCACGGCAATACTATCCACTGGCAAGATATAAATCTTCATTTTCGGGGTTGGTGATTTTGAAGTTTCCTAACACCAATCTACAGATGGTTTGGAAATTTCAAGAAAATTATTCTTTGACCATAAACATTTCAGGTACAATAAGTGTTAACCTAATCCCACTCCTGACACCAAATAGAATAAGAAATAATATTCTATACTATTTATATAGAATACTGAGATATTTGTGAGACTAATTTCAATTTTAATTCATTCAAGCGTTTTTAATTCGTACATAAAATGTAATATTATACAAAGGAAGGAAGGTTAGGAGTAATAAAGGTTAGGAGCCCTTAAGAAGCAAAAGCCCGTAAACAGGGCCCCTTATTGAATAGACACTCCAGATTCAAACTTAGGAAATTTAACATAATATTTGTCTCTCTTTAATTGTACCCAAATAAGAAAAGCAAAAGAAAGAAGAAAAAAAAAAAAAAGACAGAACTTTATGAGCAAAACCAATCAAATAAAAGTGACTATACACATGTCATATATTAATCAAGTAAGGCATGATGGGATTTAAAGGCTCAACCAATTCATCACCAATTTCATTGTTTGTGGAAATACAGTATTTGTTTGATCAAAGTGAAATGTGCAACAGATCATTATGGCATGTTGTAGAATTATTAAAACAATTTAAAACAGATCAGGGCCTTTTTACAACACCGGGAGTACTAAGAATTATTTAATACACAGGAGTACAATAATTGCACCAATAACCCCAAAGTGCGCCAATCAGCTAAAATATTATTTGTGTACAGCTAGAAGGTATAACATCAACTTAACTCAATTTTACCTGGCATTCTATGCATTAATAGTTGAGGAGTATGAAGCAAAATAAAGTATAACATAACCCCCCCCCCCCTCCCACAAACGAAACCTAAGCTGTACTTATGTTCCATGCAAGCCCCTTTTTATGTCAGTGTGAACAGGTGTGTCAACTAGTCTACAAATGAGTGACTTTTATCTATATTATTAATACGCAAAATCGTCGCGGGGGGTACAAAACGGTTTATGAAAAACGTCTTTCCTCGACCGCGTCCGCCTTCGCCGTGGCGCGAGAACGGCGACACAATTCCACGAGGCATGTCTCCCGTACCCCGCGTGCCGCGTCGACCCCTTGGTCGCCGTCGATGTCGTTAAAGGTGGTTCCGGGGTCGCGGGGAGGACGGGCGGACGAGGGCACCGTCGGCGTTGTCCGTGCAAGGAGGCGACGAACCCGCGAGAGTGAGGCAGCATGGCATGCACCCGCCCTCTTTCTACGCATAACATCTTTGAATTTCTTTGAATTGCCATTGCGTACAGGTAGTGAAAATGTCATACAAGTATTGCTAAGTATAATTATGACCAATGTTTACCTTTTCCTCAGAATAAGTTTCAATTTAATCCCACTACGTTATCTAAAAAAAAGAACAAGACTATTTCATTGTTATAACTTCCGGAGCCTATGACCTACAAGCATTGCTTTCTCTTTAGGCTTCATCATATTTCTCCTTTTACGTAACTTAGTCTTATATATAAATCTCTTCGTTTGTATGAATACAAAACAAATGAAAAAAAAATGTAACATGCCAAATGTAACGATGTATTATACAACATGTGAAATATGAAAATAAACTGAAACTGAAACTGAAACTAATCAAGGAGATACACTTTTAAGAGACGATCCACTCCATAATGTGTTGTAGCAGATACACGCTGCAAAGGACCGGCCCTACCCCGTGTTAGGCATCTTGCTGTATGATATGCCTTGAAGGCACTTCACAGGCATGCCAGAGAAATTCACAGCATACGACAATCCACTCAAGTCATGTGGCGTAGCAAGTACAAGCCGCAACTGGTTGGGCCTATCCCGTGTTAGGCATCTTGCTATATATAGGCCTTTGCAGCAGCCAAACTGACGAGAACGTAATATGTTGGTTCTACGCCCACACACACACACACACAGTCGAGTTAATTCGTGCCACTGCTGCAATATATTGGCACAAACCGTCCGATTTTTCGCGTAAAATCTTTACATTGAAAATATTTATACAAATTCTGTGAACCATGCCAACATAATCATAGTCCAAGCTTCTGCTTTATTGGTCTTTTCATGAAAACTACATTAAAATCACAACAATAATAACGCAAATAGATTGTAATTATCGAGACCATATAACTGACGAGAAGGTAAATTCAGCGAGCTTACATAATTTCAAATGCCTCCGCACGGGCAACTCCAGCGGTGTCAGACCAGTCACGGCGCTCAAGCCATGCAATTTACCCTGTGCGGTAACTGCAGCACTCTACTCCTGTACCTGTGATACTGGCTGTATAGCGTGTCTTTAGATTCTTCAATGTTTCATGTTTAATTGAGCCTGGCAATGAATTGTTGTTTACTTTTATTTCTTTTTTGAATGTGATGTGAATGTGAGTACGGTACATTCTATTACAGAAGTGTCCAAGGAATGATAGGCCTACAGGTGGAAGGGATCAGGGGCGGATGCAGCCGGCGGCAAGGGAGGGGGCCTAAAATGGGGCCCACTTCGTGCGAAAATTTGAAAATCGTGCCGGTCGATTTTTCGCTGAGTGGGGTGGGGAGGAGCAACAACAACAACAAAAAGAAATTCCCACCGGGAAGGGTATTTTTTTTCAACGCCACCCTCCCCTTGGGCGCCAGGGTAGTGATCACAATTTTTTTTTGGCACCCAAAAGATTTCCTACGGGAAGGGTTTTTTCAACCACCCCCTTGGGCGCCAGGAGGGGCCCAACTCTTTTTTCCTCAAAAAAGGGGTGTTTTATCTGTTTTTTTCCTAGGGAGGGGCCCGGCCCCCCCCCTCCCTGGATCCGCCACTGGAAGGGATATAAAACAAATATACAATGACTCATTCTCGGAACAAGCTAAAACTATTCGCACTCGGGAACATCAATGGTACTGTTCTTTCTCGGGCCGCGATTGGCTCTCGGGATAACATAATACGATTTGATGTTCCTTCGATGCGAATAGTTTTAGCTAGATCCTCGAGTCATTTCGAGTGTCATTGTATATTTGTATATTATTTTCATTGTAGGACTAAATTAACTTTAATAGCAATATGTGAAAATAACCACAATGATAATGGGAGTGAAGTGCATGAGAACAATATTCGTAAGCCTATCAGGGGCGTAAATCCATTATGCTGGGGGGGTGGGGACACGTCCCCCAATTTTCAGGTGGTGAAATGTCCCCCCACGATTTGGGGTTAAAATCTTTCCTTTTTTTCTTTCTTTCTCTCTTTCTCTCTGTGTTGACTTCGCGCGGGAGGGGGGAACTTTATTCAAACAAGGATCAATAGTCGAGAACGGTACTACGAAACGTCTTCTTTCTCTAAAAATGTCATGAAACAGGGATTTAGAGTCGAGAACAGTACAACGAATCGTCTTTGTTCTCTAATAATTTAATGAAACGTCAAAGCTTCCGCGCTACGCGCGAGAGTGTGGAAACTGAATTCAGGCAAGGATTAAGAGTCGATCGAGAACGGTACAATTACGAAACGTCTTCTTTCTCTAATAATCAAATGAAACGTCACAGCTTCCGCGCTACGCGCGAGTGGGTGGAAACTGAATTCAAACAAGGATTAAGAGTAAAAAGCGGTACAACGAATCGTCTTCTTTTTTAAATAATTATTGAATGAAACGTCAAAGCTTCCGCGCTTCGCGCAGTAAGGAGGGAGAAACTGAATCAATCAAAGATCAAGAGTCAAGAACGGTACAACGAATCGTCTTCTTTTTAAAATATGTTAAGGAAACGTCAAAGCTTCCGCGCTACGCGCGGGAGGGTGGCAACTGAATTCAGACAAGGATTAAGAGTCGAGAACATTAGAACGAATCGTCTTCTTTCTCTAATAATTTAATGAAACGATAAAGCTTCCGTGCTACGCGCGAGAGGGTGGAAACTGAATTCAGACAAGGATTAAGAGTCGAGAACGGTACGAATCTTCTTCTTTCTCTATAATTTAATAAAACGTCAAAACTTACGCGCTTCGCGCGGGAAGTGGAAAACTAAATTTAGACAAAGATTAAGAGTCGAGAACGGTACAACGAATCGTTTTTTTTCTCTAAAAATGTAATGAAACGTCAAAGATAAAAAAAAATATATAAATGAACCGTTCACCAATGAAAGTACATGCGTGAAACAGAATAACTAGAGAGAGAGTGACATGTAATTTTGTCCCCCCATGCTCAAACTCGGATTGATAGATAGATAACAAGAGTGAGGATCCGGGAAAGGGATAGTGAGAATAATAGGAACGAAGTGACGACAATAATCGTAAATAACGAAAGTGAAAACGAAAGTAAAGTCTAAAATATCTGCTTCAATTTTGATTACAGATTATTGATTTCACTGTTTTCTTCCAGTTTTCAAGTTTTATTACATAATTCAGATAATTAAAACAAAAATTCAAAACGTTACATAATGGGACAGCAAACAAAAGGTTGGTATTCTAACGAGTAAAATATTAATGAAAAGAAGAGGAAAAATTATAAAATGATAAAAAGTAGGCCTATACAATGAAGAGAAATAATATCATCTAGCACAGAAATATCTTCTTTTTAAATATAATAATAATTATAATTTAAAAAAATTATTAAAAAATAAAAAAATAATTAAAAAAATCAGAAAAAAAAAAATCGATAGCACATATCTATTTACAACCCCCCCTCCCACCCTCCCTTGAATCCCGTGGATTTTCCACGGGTCCTGCTAGTTTATATTAAAGACGCATAGTTCAGTGGGCTCTCACGGGGAAATTGGCACCATTTATGGCGCGCCGTTTTACCAATAATTCAGATAAACACTGTTTATCGTGAAAAACACTGTTTATCGAGCGATAAACACTGTTTATCAAGCGATAAACACTGTTTATCGAGAGAAACTATGTAAATCGACTGATAAACACAGTTTCTCTCGATAAACAATGTTTATCGCCGAAAAACAGTGTTTATCGCTGATAAACAGTGTTTATCGAGAAAAACTGTGTTTATCAGTCCATAAACAGACTTTATGTCGATAAACACTGTTTATCGCCGAAAAACATTGTTTATCGCCGATAAACAGTGTTTTTCGCTCGATAAACAATGTTTATCTGATTTATTGGGCAAATGGCGAGCACTCGTACTCCAGATCTGAGCCGTATGCACTATTCCACACGTTAGTCAGGTGGCTGGGTGAAATTACCGTTACTTGCCTGATAAAAGTACCATTTTTGGTACAGGGCTTCCTTAGGAACTACTGAACGATATTTTGGTAGGCCTAGGAGTCCCCGGCAAGAATATTATATAGAGGTGTGGGGCGGGGGCGTCGCCTCGTAGCCCCCAATTATTTTGTAAGGTAATATAACATTGAGTTTTTGTTGTACAAACGCCATTTTTGGTACAGGGCTTCATTAGGACCTGCTGAATGATGGTAGGAGAGGAGCATAACTAACTATGGCTTTTGTACAACAAAAACTCAATGGTATATTACCTTTTAAATTATTTGTGAACTACGCCCCACACCCTTATATGATATTCTTGCCGGGGGCTCCTACCCTCATATCGTTCAGTAGGTCCTAAGGAAGCCCTGTACCAAAAATGGCATTTGTACAACAACTAATCAATGTTATATAATAATAAAAATAATTAAAAAAATCAGAAAAAAAAAATCGATAGCACATATCTATTTACCCCCCCTCCCACCCTCCCTAGAATCCCGTGGATTTTCCACGGGTCCTGCTAGTTTATATTAAAGACGCATAGTTCAGTGGGCTCTCACGGGGAAATTGGCACCATTTATGGCGCGCCGTTTTACCAATAATTCAGATAAACACTGTTTATCGTCGAAAAACACTGTTTATCGAGCGATAAACACTGTTTATCAAGCGATAAACACTGTTTATCGAGAGAAACTATGTAAATCGACTGATAAACACAGTTTCTCTCGATAAACAATGTTTATCGCCGAAAAACAGTGTTTATCGCTGATAAACAGTGTTTATCGAGAGAAACTTTGTTTATCAGTCCATAAACAGACTTTATGTCGATAAACACTGTTTATCGCCGAAAAACATTGTTTATCGCCGATAAACAGTGTTTTTCGCTCGATAAACAATGTTTATCTGATTTATTGGGCAAATGGCGAGCACCCGGACTCCAGATCTGAGCCGTATGCACTATTCCACACGTTAGTCAGGTGGCTGGGTGAAATTACCGTTACTTGCCTGATAAAAGTACCATTTTTGGTACAGGGCTTCCTTAGGAACTACTGAACGATATTTTGGTAGGCCTAGGAGTCCCCGGCAAGAATATTATATAGAGGTGTGGGGCGGGGGCGTCGCCTCGTAGCCCACAAATAATTTATAAGGTAATATAACATTGAGTTTTTGTTGTACAAACGCCATTTTTGGTACAGGGCTTCATTAGGACCTGCTGAATGATGGTAGGAGAGGAGCATAACTAACTATGGCTTTTGTACAACAAAAACTCAATGGTATATTACCTTTTAAATTATTTGTGAACTACGCCCCACACCCTTATATGATATTCTTGCCGGGGGCTCCTACCCTCATATCGTTCAGTAGGTCCTAAGGAAGCCCTGTACCAAAAATGGCATTTGTACAACAACTAATCAATGTTATATTACCTTATAAATTATTTGGGGGCTACGAGGCGACGGCCCCGCCCCACACCATTATATGATATTCTTGCCGGGGGCTCCCACCCTATTATCGTTCAGTAGGTCCTAAGGAAGCCCTGTACCAAAAATGGCAGTTGTACAACAACAAATCAATGTTATATTAACTTATAAATTATTTGGGGGCTACGAGGCGACGGCCCCGCCCCACACCCTTATATGATATTCTTGCCAGGGGCTCCTTCCCTATTATCGTTCAGTAGGTGCTAAGGAAGCCCTATACCAAAAATGGCATTTGTACAACAACAAATCAATGTTATGAAATTATTTGGGGGCTCCAAAAAGACGCCCCCGCCCCACACCCTTAAATTGACATTTTTGCCGGGGGCTCTTAGCCTAATATCGTTTAGTAGGTCTTGAAGCCCTGTACCAAAAAATTGTGCTTTTATCAGGCAATTAAGTAACGGTAATTTCACTAAGCCACCTGACTAACGTGCGGAGTAGTGCGTACGGCTCTGATCTGGAGCACGAGTGCGCGCTATATTTGCCCAATAAATCAGATGAACATTGTTTATCGCCGAAAAACACTGTTTATCAAACATAGTTTCTCTCGATAAACAGTGTTTATCGGCGATAAACAGTGTTTATCGGCGATAAACAGTGTTTATCTGATTTATTGGTCAAACGGCGCGCCATAACCATTCGGGTGTTTACCCAATAACAGGTGTTATCAATCACCAGGATTAGCCTTCGGTTTCATGACCAGCAAGCCTTATGTAATGCTTTGCATTTTCCACCAATCACCCCATATGGAAACGTTATTATCTTACATTTCCCTTCCTCAAGGACTCTCCAAGAGACTAGGGGGTATATATATTAATGGGACCATCGGTTTGCTGTTTGGGAGATTTGTTTCAATACAGAGCTAAATGGTTTTCGGTGGAGTACCAAGTATTATACACCTACCAAACTTGAACTTGATTGCAGCCGTAGGAATGTTGTGTAGTCCACACTGGAGTGACATTCCTTTCAAGCAGTCTTTAAGCCGTTTCTTCCTACTGCACTTCGGGCACAGAAAGCGTACATCATACTTGATCCTCCTAGCCCAGTGCTGAATTAGGCTATCCAGGGTTTCTGTTACAAAGTCCATCACCTGCCATAAATACACAAGCAGCCCCAAGACAGATATTATATTTTAATTTCTTTTTGGCTTCTAAGCTAAATTATCTTTGATTTAAGTTCACAATAGACGGATCTACAATGAAAAGTCGTTAGGTTAGTGCATGAATCACACGTCACATTGGCTTGAAGAGTGAAGGGATACAATGTTCCTTTCATCTTCCTGATCCATAAACAATACATTTATATTGAGGTTTGTTTCCAATATTTTCACAAGTTTCACAAGTTGATAACTAAACGGAGTTACCACTGACATAAACTAAATGTAATTTCAGAGATAGAATTGTAGTTAATCCTGCCTTCAACTGTAGTTGATTTCTAAATCAAGTTTAAGTGCCCTTTGGTCTAACTTTACTATCCTATAATCCAACAGGACTTAAGGTTTCACCACACTTTGGGATATAGGATCATTAGTGTGAGGTTAATTACAGTTTACTCTGCATAACTCAAGTACAAGTCATATTTGTTTCGTTAGTTAAATCATTTTTCTTGAAAAACCTATGCAAATTATGTGTTATTTACATTCCTTAAGTCAAATTATTTTTTTTGCGGTCAATTCGACTTATGCAGAGTTAACTGTACTTTCTATTCAAAACATATGTTCTATGGCACATCAAAAAGTTATTTACCAGTGACATTTTCAATTCTATGGTTTAGATAACTTTCTCAAATATGTACTGGCAGACTCAAACACGCTACCAGTTTTCCAATCGAACAAAAAATGATTTTGTTAACCTGAATAATAAATGTCAGAGAACTGGTATGCGCCTGCTTCTCTGTTCATTTCTATTGTTTAGTAATTGAAAACATTCTGTTGAGCTACCTACCTCTTTGACAACACTTGGGGCCGGAGGTTTATTACTATCCACATCATGATCAGAATCAGCAACCGTTCCTTGATATACAATGACCTGACATGTTCAGCATCAAAGGTAAAAGGACAAAGATTCAGAAATTAACAATATGATGGTGTGTAATTGTGTTCAGTCTCCCTCAGTTTTGTGAGGGTTATTTATTAACTTATTTATACATGTTTGTTGTTGTTCGTTTTACAGAGAATGTTCCTCAGCACACATAAAAATGATTTACATTACATAATTAAAATACAATGTAAAACAAAACAAGTATAGAATAACAAAATATTAAATTACATTACAAAACAAAACAAAAACAAAAAAGATAGGTTGAAAATAAAAACATGTATAGGGCTTGTGATCAAGTCTTATGTGTATTTAAAACCAATGAAAAAAAAAAAACCCAAAGGTGAGATACTATGAGGTTTCGCTATTCAGATTAGAGCACTAAGAACCAGACCTTGATACTGAATTATAGGTAAAGTTTACAGGGTTACACAATGCAATTCTTTCAAAGAAATAAGAGCCCTAAAGAGCTCTTGGTTCTCTACGTATCGACAGTATGATCGTCTTCAGGAGAATGACTATAACATTGCCTGGCGGAGGGTATTCATTGCCTATGAAGGGCTCCGATGCCCGGCCTCATAAACTTTACCTACAATTCAGTATCTCTACCATGAAAAAAGGGTATTGCTGACACTTGACTCAGACCTTTATAATTGCTTCACAAGGAGGTAACATCTGTATTGAGGCATGATGCACTCCATCAACCATTAGATTGATGTGACGATGGAACAAATTGACTGGTTCTCCATCTCTTTCACGCATCCATCTGACTGCTCTTGCCATCAACCGATGAAACAGCCCATCTGTGGAAATGGCAAACAAGAGAGATGACCAACAGATTATGGCTAGTGACGTTTTAAAAGCCAGGTTAAAGATATATTAGCTGCAATAATACTTCAAGACTATTATATATTTACGAGAAACAAAACACGAGTTTCTAACAAGATCGACTAAACTCTGACTATCAACATAGTCATAACTTTGTCTAGCGGTTTGTACCTCTGACCGCCCTGACAAGTCTTTTGGCAAGATAATAATCTACATTTATTCTCCACACAGGTGTTAAAAAGGTTACGGCAGGGAGGAATTCCTTGATTTGCTGGGGGCAACCTACAACAAGTAGCCCAGAAGGGCTGGGGTAATACTGGAGCACCTTGAGCAACTTGCGTAGTGGGTATGTGCACTTTGAAATTCTCCAATATTGCTATTATCAGTAGCATTAAGGCAAATAAACAGAATATTGTAGACAAATCTGATCCAAAACAAATATCATAAATAGTCTGTAGCTTACCACCTTTCTACTCAAGGTTGGAGTCAATCCTAGAATTTTCAAATCAATACGAAAGTTGGACATAGTGAACTTTTTGTTAATTTGGGATGCATTGGCCATCCTTGGCAAGAACCTATAAAGGTCAGTAAAACGTGTCTATTGAGGCCACTCAAGGAAAATAGAGCAAGTGGCCACTGTAGACAGGCGGTCTTTCAGGACACACATTTCTTTCTCAAGGCAGACAAAATGTATGGCCCTTCTAGACAGGTGGCATTTATAGAAAGGTGGCCACTTACACAGGTTTTGACTTTATACAAACCTTGTTGCAATTGCAATATAGTCTCTTTGGAGCAAGAAGAGCATTAACTGTATGATATATTACACGTGTTAACACTCTTCTGGCTGTAAACAGATGATGAATTCGTCCTCACCTGGTAAGAAACGATGGAAGTCCACATAAAAGTCTGTAGAGGATTTGATCTGTGCAATCTCTTCTGGGGGGCAAGGGGACATCAGTCTGGAAGGAACATAGTAACGCTTCTTTACCACCTCCTCTGTTTCATTTGATACCTATAATATTAAAACATATCCAAACACTTAAACCATAAATACAAAACAAAATATAACAAGATACAAAAACAAAATCGAGAAATCTAAGCAAAAAACAAAGCAATTCATATTTCACTCATCGTTTAATTTTACACATCTGACTCCTGCCACTAAATTGTTGCAAGTTTTACAACAACGTCGAAATTTTGAGCAATTTTGATTTCAAATTCAGAAATAGAAAATTTTTGGTACCATTGGTAAAAGCTTTCAAAACTCTCCTTAATCCCCAAATTTTAACAGCACAGCACAAAACATTTTGTTTTAATATTAAGGAACATGTATTCAAATATAAAACAAATTACGTTATCCAAAATGAAGCACATTTAAAATTTGGACATATATATATATATATATTTACAAAAGTCTGTACATGTCCCTTGTTTGTTTCTATATTGTCTGTATATTTCTAGTCACAATAATCTGACGTTAATGTGAAACACTGAGGTTAGCGTGAAACAAAATGTTAAGCACCTGTAATCTTTTGTTGTAATATCCTACCCTAACCCAATGTCTAACTGCAGCAATGGACCAAGAAATATACCCTAACCCTAACCCTAAACCCGAAACCCATTTGCAACCATGAACCTAACCCTATACTTATGATAAAATAACACCCGGGGCATTGCTGGGGGAGCACGGGTGAGAGCACCATTTAGCTGGAGGTTTTACCTCAATGTCTACTCCATCCTGTTGCTCTTGCTGGAGTCGTTCTACAGGAGCCTCACAGATGAGATCAAACTTGGCCATGAGCTTGACTAAGGCCTCCTTCTGCTCCAAAAAGCCTTGCCACATATGCTGAATCAACCTATCCTCTAAGATACCTTCCTTCTCAAGAGTGGTCAAAGCATCACTCACGATCCCATCCTGGAATAAAGACACAATGTCAACTTAATGGCGGTTGGAATAACTGGACAAAGGAGCATAGATTGTATACCATTACTACAACGCAAATAGAGAGCTTTGTTACATCCATATTATAAATAATATGTCCTATCATTTGTATCAATACTCTAAAACTATGTCTCTCAAGAGACTTCTTTACATCCTTCTTCACATAGGTCATAGTGCCGCAGTTTACCGCAAGATGTTGTTAAGTGTACAACACTTCTAATTTTCTATCTTTTAACACACAGATATATTGTGTCTGAATCCGATGCCGGGGGAAATGATACATATGTACAGCTAATACAGACATTGTGGATGCATTAAGCTCTATATAAACACAGAATATGATAATAAAGGGAAGGTTTCTCACGCTTTCTGCAGAACCCAATATGATAATGATCTGCTTGAAGACATCAATTAGCCACATCTCCTAACATGTCTAGTAGGACAGACTGCATAGGATCTTTGTGGTACGCAATTAGTTTTGAATGCCCACTTCCCTCTCATTTCGTAATACCAAAACAAATTGCTACAGCTTACTGCAGCAAGAGTGGCAGAGGTTGCAAAGATGGAGTTTTCTCACCCTCTTTGCAGGATCCAGGATTGTTATGACCTGCTTGAAGACATCAATTAGCCATTGAGGATTCAGGATCACCATGTCTCGTAGGACAGACTGCTGGTCTTCAATGCCTCCGTAGTAGACTACAATTCCCAGGTCGTGAAAAAAGGTCAGCATCGTGAGAAGCTCACGCTCCGATTCCATCCCGACTTGCTGCGTCAGTTTCTTGGTCTAGGAGAATACAAAAAATGGCTTCAAAATCATCATATAATTGGTGAAAAACTTCACAAAAATATATATCAAATAAATAAATATAACTGCAACATTACATGTAATTTACACAGGGCATACACAGAATATAAATATTGTGATGAATCAAAACATTTCAAGAAGGCAACATGTAGCCTGAATCTTATGCCAATATTTTCAAAGGCACGACATCCATTTATTGAGACAGGCATAAAGGGGGCCATTTACAAAATTGAAATGGTATCATTGATGGATGCATTTAAATAATATAGCATTACATATTCTGAAAGAAATTAAATAAAGACTAAACTTTAATTTCCTTGAAAAATGAAATACATACAAATCATTTTTTTTTTAATTAAGTACCCCAAAAAGGCACATTCTAAAGAAGAAAAAACATCTAGGCTTTTAAAACGTACAGTTCAAATATAAATTACATATATATACAATTGCTCTCTAATTTTCTTCCACTACAATACCCAAACACAAATTATTTTGAAAATGGCAAGAATTAATGTTGCAGTCCTACCTGATCTAATGACATGTAATTAATTTTTTCTGCAGCTAGAGCTTCCTCAAATAAGAGCCATCTGAGTGGAATCTCTTCTCCCATGTAAGGCTCTTCCATCGCTACTTTCTCAATATGTCTCCTCAACGCGACCAGCTACAAAGGAAAGTAAGTATCGGTTGGTTTGTTGAAACACACGTAACATTTAGCTCAAGGCTGATATTGTCTGTTCTACAAAGTAATCAGATATTTACATCCTAATAACAAACTTCAAAATACAAAAGCGGTTCAACAAAATAACAATAATATTCCATCACACAGCAATATTAGAAAAGACTTTGAAAAAATGTTACGAAGATGAGGATAAATATTTATCAGAATAGTTGGGGCAAGGTCATTAAATATTTAATGATAGATTTGATTGAGCATCTTCAGGAACATTAATATTATTACACAACACTATCAATTTAGAGTAAGCGAGGTAATAATTGCACAGATGTAGCACATACATGCGGAGAATAATTGACAATGGATAATGAAAGAATGTGTACAGTTGTATTATTACCAGAGGAAATTAAAGCATGGAGCTTGTTTCAAGTTTTCTACGAAGAATAACTACTATATAAATCAATGCCTATAATTGATTTTCGACAAGCACAGTCAAAATCAATGTAAGTATAACCACATGTACCACCTAAATATTAGAATGTGTTCATGTGCAGTAGATTAAAGTAAAGGAAATCTTATTTTTCTCAATAACTTCTTGGGAAGTAGCATGAAAGTGTTTCGGGGATTATCATATAATCATATGATTCTATGAGTGAGGAATTTGTTTAGGATTACTATTACAAAACATTCAGATTTGATGACACAAGGAATAAACATCACGTTTTAGAGTGAGCAGCTTTTATTATGTTTGTTATATCAGGTCTTTGTGTATGAAAGGGCATCTTAATATATGCCATAGTTAAACAATTGGGACAACATTAAAGACAAAAAGAAACCGAGTCTGGAATTCCATCACATTTCTTCCTAATGGCTGCAAGCTAAGATTCAAAGTGTATTTTGTATTTTGTTACAGTGTAATATATTATTGTTGAAGTGGTCCAAATATGTGGAGCAATTCGTGCAGCACTTTGGATTTGATAGATAATCAGTAATACTCTGTTGATACAGGATTACTATACATTGTGATATTTGTTGATTAGTTGTGATGTACCACTTTATCTTTGTCCTCTAAGCTGTTTTCAATGGCATAATACTCGGGGACCACATGGCATTGAAACGGCCTCTCCATGATAGATTCACGTATCTTCTTAAAGGCAGAGCCAATCTAGAAGACAACAAAAGTGAAATGAACAGAAATTACACAACTTAGTCATAATTGTTAGACATGCATACATACCTCACTTCAGATGAGAACACGATAATCTATGCACACAAAAAGGCCGATATGAAATAACATAACGCAATTAAAGTCCACCATGATATGTCATTGGTTTTAATACAAGGGAAAAAATTAGAGAAACAGATCAGTAGAGAATTTAACAAAATCTGTTTAAAAATTAAAAAAAGTAATTACATTTTTAAGTTGTAATCAATGAAACACAAATTAGCAACTCAGTGACTTTTTTGTCGACGTCCTCTCCCATTTGCTTGGTAGTGCAAATTTCGTGAATTTTTATTTCATAGCTTAATAATGGAGGAATTATGCTGTGTGAAAACATATTTTTAATGATTGATTACATATAGGGTGCACGTATGACTGAAAATGTTGTTCAGATAAAATAAACATTTATTTAAATGAATTAGGTGGTATTCTCAAAAGCGGACTAACTTTAGTCGATGGATTAAACCTAGTTTAAACCATGGACTAACATTTTCGGTATTCTCGAAGGTGGACTAAACTTAAGCCAGGTTTAAATACGTCATAGTTCGGCCTAACTTTAGTCCGCTTAGAGGGGTGGTTTAAATTGTGGACTAACTTCCCGTGACGTTACGTTCATGTATTCGGCTGTCTGTGGAGAGTGAACGGTAAGTCCTGCTTTTGAATTTCTATATTTGATAACAATTTACACTCTTTTGTATGGATAGGCGCTCATGAAATTTACACCAGCTGATTAAGTATTTGTGTTACTTTCGTGTTGGTGATAATCTAAAATGCTTTTAACTGAATAAATTGGGGAAAATTTGGTAAAATTTCACAGTGATCGCGGACTAGTCCCATACGTGCAAAAAATTGTCTGTTAACCATATCGTTTCCCTAGGTTGAGCAATTTCTTACCGGTTAATTTTGTATTGGCGCTATTGTACTTTCATACGCATATGCCACCTTACAACCACATTAAAAACTATCATTGCTAGACGTAGAAACTACTTTTATAGTGGATTTTCGAGACGCTGTTTCCTAAAAGTGGACTAGCTAGTAAGATGGTTAGCAAAAAGAACGGACACCTCTGCCTGGGGCTGTGGGTGCGATAATTTTCTACATGATGATGATGATTATCATTACCACCCATCCCCCAAAGAAAAGCCCTTTTTTATACGATATTAAATTCCATCACTTAATGTAAATTGAATGGAAATGGACAGAAGTTTCCCTTTCTTGTTGACATACATTTGCTGATAAATGTTACATTAATACTATTTAGTCTAATACCCTTTTCAAACTGGTTCTATCGGAGTCACACCGATGAAAATACCGATGGAATTTTCCTTATGTAAACAAAGGTGAAACCGCCGTTTTCCCCGCTGTCGCTTTCAAACTGCCGGTGAAATTCACGGTGAATTCACTCGCTGTAGCGAGCTCTTGCCGGAAGTGAAGAATTGTGTGGCAATCGCTGTCAGTTGCTGGCGCGCGCTTTTTTGATTCGGCAGACAGTGCATGCATGCAGTGCAGTGTAGTGCATGCGCAGCTAGCTAGCTATAGAATTTTACGATGCAATCATCATGGATCTACGGTGGTTGTTACTATTTCCTTTACTACGGACTTTACAGTCCAAACAAGCATTTTTTTTAATGCAATATATCTGGCTGCAAAACGAGTATGAGGCTAAATTACACAGGAGGAGGCAGCAGTTTTGCCGATCTCGAGCACGGAGATCGTGGCTATTCAGCTCCTTACAGAGGGAAATGAGATTCCGGCTACTCTCCATGGCCGTGACGAATGGGTGCGTGACAGATCGGAAAATCTATCGGCGTGACCGTAGTCAGGGCTCTGTGTTTTGGTACCGGACTATTGTGAACTTCACTGATGAAGAATGGCGTCAACATTTTCGTATGTCGAAAGAGACATTTGACTTTTTGGCGCAAGAACTCCGACCAGTAATGGAGAAACAAACAACAAACTTCGGGATGCCTATTGACCACAGAAGGAAACTTGCTGCAGTTATATGGTGGCTTGCTACCCCCTCGGAATACCGCAGCATATCAACACTGTTTGGCATAGGAATTTCAACCCTCTGTGTGACCGCCAGGGAGGTATGCCACGGCATCAATACTATCCTATTGGACCGGCATATATCCATACCACAAGGAGATAGACTTGATCAGGTGATCGAGGGCTTTGAGAGAAGGGGATTCCCACAATGTGCCGGTGCAATAGATGGAACCCACATACCAGTGATAGCACCAGTTGAAAAAACAGCAGATTACCATAACTATTGGTAATAAAATATAATTATTATAGTATAAATTACATAACGGATTTGTAACATTTAATCAAATTATCACAGTTTCTGTAGAGTTCTACTCCAATCTGGATACAATAATAATCTAAAAGTTCAACTCCCATGAACACAACTGCAGGTAAAATGTATTTATTGAATAGGGGTAGATCTATGTCACGTTATACAGACATAATTATATTACATAGTCTTGTGTAAATTGACAAGAAGTGGGTGCCGGTACTCAGAACATCCGGTGCCGGCACCCATGCTTTAAGAATGCAAAGTTTGTGCTACAAATACAATGATATCGTGTGTATGACAAGTAGTAGTATGGGAAGTAGATGGTCATACCTTGGCACAAACAATCACAAATCACAATGTAGACATGGGGTACGAGTGACACCGTATGTCAACACTTGTAGTAGTTGAACATGTTCCTGTGGTTTAGAGTATAGCGTATTCTTTTTCTTTTCAGCTTCACGGATGTCTTCACAGGCTGGCCAGGGCGGACTCATGATGCTCGAGTTCTTGCATTTTCTGATATTTTTGCACTGGCAGAGCGTCATCAAGGTGGCTTGCTGTTCCCTCCTGAGGTAACTTATATCTATAATCATATTTTTAGTCACATTTGTGTCAAATTTGTGATAAATAGAAGTTAAATAAATAATTCATATCATTGGCTGAAATATTGTATCCAAAAAACTTGACTTTGATATATATGATTTAATTCATGTATACATTGTTTGTCTATTTTTCATGTCTACATCAATAATGTTGAATCTATTATTTTGAGATAGTATGGTGGCTTAGCGGTTTGAGTGTCCGCCTCATGCACAGGAGGTTCCAGGTTCAAACCCAGACCGGGTCATACCGAAGACTTGAGCCAGGCGCTCGGCATAGAACGGAGAATGGAAAGCTAATCACATGAGTTACCAGAGGACTGGCCTCCTTCTGTAGATTTCGCTACATTTCGTAGTCGTGTGGCTGGCTTTGGGCAAATGAATCAGAGATTTGCGCCGCCTTTTGTGCCAAAATTGGCATGGGAAAGACTATAACATTTTTTATAACTATTATTTTGAATAGGAAGGTACATTTTCAAACTTTCTAAATATTGTTTCAACATTTTATTGTGCACATTTCAAATCAAACAGACCCGAGCATGTTTAGTCAAAAAATTTTCAGGTGAAAATAGCTGTTACTTTGAAACATTGAGGATCCATGAATTATGTTTAAATGTTTAACAAATTTGTTTAACAGAGTGTAATTCTCTTCTTCGTTATCATAGAAAAGTCGAGTCATCAATGGCATTGAAGTCCCTGTGTGCATCATCGGAGATCCTGCCTACCCCCTGAAGAAGTGGCTGATGAAAGGTTTCATTAACAATAACAACGTTACCCAGCAGCAACAGCGTTTCAACTTCCGATTAAGCTCAGCTCGTATGGTCGGTGAGAATGCATTTGGTAGATTGAAAGGACGTTGGAGAAGGCTCCTGAAAAGAAATGACGTTGACACTATGTTTGCTACAGACGTTATTACCGCTTGTTGCGTTTTGCACAATATTTGTGAAATTCACAAAGACGTGTATGATGAAGCTTGGGATCAACAAAGAGCTGCAGAGGAGGCCGCTGAAGGATTACGTCAACCAGGAATCATTCAAGAAGTGGGGGCAAATGCAAGCGCTGTAGAAATCCGCAATGCGATCATGAGGGATTTGTAATTGAAGAGAACACTGCCTTTACCAACCTTCATTATGCACTCGTGTCCCTTTTATAGATAGAAATACATGAAATTGCATATGTGGGACTACATTTGTTTGAAACAGTTTTAAAGGATTAATTTCTTTTAACAGCTTTTTATCTTGGATAATGTGAAACATTTCAAATATACCAACCAGAACCTCCTTTATGACTTCAAAATGCTTTTTCATGTGCAAAGATCATTTTAATATGCAAAGATAAACTGTAACGTAATAACCGTAACATACTAACCGTAGCATACTACATGTACCTGTAAAATTACTAACCTTGTTTATTTTTGTTGCAACTGAAATTTAAAAAAATGTATTTCAATATTCTTTACATCACACTACTTGCTAAGACACTATCCATGGTGTAATGATACAAATTTATTTCAGATGATCTGTTTACAAGAAACATTTTGGATGAAGGCTCGTTTTCTCTATGCACTTTTTTTTTGGTAATGTTACTATAACCAAAGTTAGGTTGTGTGGTCTCTCAATGAAATTTTAAACTGTGTGATTTTTATCAAGAAGTATTGAAAGTACTAAAAATTGAAAGGAAATATTCAAGCACCTTTCTATAGCAAGAGTGCAAGACGTCATGAAATGTATTGAACTGTACCATAATACAAGTACATGTACTAAAATTGTTATTTTACAAGTCATTTTTAGTTGGTAGATTCAGTCTGGTGAAAGTTGGCCTGATACACCTCTATGGTTCCCGCTATACATACTCCCAGATAATTTGTTTGGGTGCGAGTCATAACAAATGAGCAGCAATAATAATAACGACAGCTCTTAGAAGGTGTTTAGTACATAGCGATTTTTTCAACGGGGGGTTTAACATTTGAAAATCGCGCCAAAAATTTCCTAACGACTCAGCCGGCCGCTGAATAAGCGGGGGTCAGTTTTTTTCTCACCTTTTAGCCCCCAATGATTTTTTGGGTTTTTTTACACTTGAAAAAAAGGGGGGGTTTCCTCCTAAACACACACATTAAAAAAAATTGAGGGGGGAGTTTAACCCCAACCCCGCTGCGTACGCGCCTGATAATTATTATTAATTCTGCAATTATAAAGTACCATTGTATATTTATAACCATCAATACAACATTGAGCGACTGATTATCACATTTTAATTGAAGTACATGTATTCCTGTATTTTTCTGTCAGTATTATAAATGTATTTACTGTCTTGCTATTTCCCCATTTCTATGTTCACTTTGCATTCCACAAAATAGGCATAATTTTGGGTATGTTGTGTCATTGAAAAAGGAATGCAATGCTTAAGTGCATTTGTAGTGTAATAAACTTTATTTTTAAACTTCAAATGTAATGTTTTGTTTTATAAATTATGCTGTATACAACTCTTGCAGCACATTCGCAATTCAACGACTTGTATAATCAGGGCAATACAAACCCACTTGGCTGGGTAAAGAAAATTCGGCAAAGGGCAAAAGCAATTTTAAGTTTAGCCCCATTGACCACATACAATGGAACCTTTTTATAACAAGATTCTTGGGAGTTGGGGCCATGAAAATTACCTTGTTATTATCAGGGTAAAAAATCACAGAAGACTATAAAACATCTGGGAACAGCAAAATTATCTTGTTATATATTGGGGTTTTCAGAGCTCTTTATAATGAGGTTTCACTGTATAAATGAATGCTTGTTTACAGCTGAAATATTAATTAATAATTAATTAACTGATGAACGAGTTCACTTGAATTTAACAAACAAACAAATAATGTGTTGCTTTTTAACTGAACTTTATTTAAATACTATAAAGTGTAATATGTATAAAACAACACAAGCAAATAAAACAAAAGTGTACACTGCCATTGAAAAGGCTCATGTTTGATACAATCAAATAATACATGTAATACTGATTGCTTATTTACAGCGTTGAGGACCTTCTGTTATTATGACGATTTGATTTGGTGTAACGTGATCCATTGAACATGGCCACAGTATTTACGAGAATAGTCCTGTCAGGGTTATTGTAATAGACGCTGAATTTAAATGTGTATTTTTGCACTTTGTGTCTGCTTGATAAGAACTATTCAGAATTTCAGACCATTAAAATGCAATCATATGACTGAATACATACTTTGATTTTGTTTGAAATTTGTTATATTTTGCAGTAGCTGTGCAAATACTATTTTCTTAGCATCCTTATTACATTCAATTTAGTGATCCATTAACTTTATGAAATTAAAGTTCAACAAATATATCTTGTACCGTGTTTGGCTAAATAGTAACAGAAGAATGAAATTTATAAGCATCTGCAGACGTTTTCCAAACATGTGAGGAGTAGGCGAATCAGACATCAATTTTCTCAGTTTTCACTAGGTAAACATTCTTTTTCAATCTCAAGAATGTCGGTACATGACTGAAGTCCCAAAATATTACTTTGGGGAAAAAGTTAATGGATCACTTCAAATGCATTTGACAAATATCATGTTACTGTTTGTGCATAACAGATAGAGACAATTTACGAATGATTGTGATTATAAACTAGTAACTAACACATGCATCTTATCATTCATACTTTGAAATTAACATAATTTTATTGAAAACAAATCATTCACAAAACAACTTTTGAACTTTGAACTACACATATAGTATTCACTTTTAAACATTTATTAAATATGTCTACTGGCAAGACACTATAACTGAGTATGGATTCTTTGGTCAAGAGGTGACTTTTCACACACAATAACATTTCTGTTTGCAGCATAACACACAGGTACATGAACATGTACAGTTCTCTGTACAGTATACATGATGGTTTGCTTGGATAACTGATTTTCTGGCAATGTTGTGCACTTACAAAAATAAATACTCTACTTACAAGAAAAATATAAATGTTTTCTGCAATATATCTTTTTAAATATTCTTCCAAAAAAAAATCTTTAATAGATTTGGTTATAAAATGACTATAGAACAAACAAGAAACATGTTCACTTGAAAGGCAATGTTTTGGGCCAAAGATTGTAAACTATAAATATGTATAGATATTGCTTTTTGTAATCCAACTACCGGTAAAACTAAACCTGCTCCTCTAGTGTAAAGCTTCAAAGTTGTGTCAATTCAAGACTAACTTTGAATAACAGCATGAATAAAACATCACACTTTGAATTTTAGTATAAAGATTCTAGACTACAGAATATATGGAGGTTTAAAGTAGACCTGAGAAGGAAAAAGAATCCTTTTCCTGGTGTAAACACTAAATACATGTGTCCTGCACATGCTAAACATTATCTAGGTTCTAGAGTACTACAAAATATATGAACAAATTACATAAACAACAAAATAAGGATTATGATTTACCTTGCATGCATAAAAACAGACACATACTTTTCACAAACGTACAAAAAATATGATTCCTCCACTGGACATCTCTTTCTTCTGGCAATATAATGGTAACAAATACAAACAAATACAATATATTTGAAAGAGTTCTTTCCAAAACATCACATAATATCACACAAACTAATCAATTCTAGCAATACCAATGGGTGGAAAGTGTTTTGATAATTAATATAGATCAATAACTGGTCAGCAAATGGTAAGCAAATGTGAATTTGTTTGAATTTTTTTTTATTGAATATATATTCAAGCTTTAAGAATGCAGATAATCTTTTCTACAAAGACTCCACTACAATGCTCAAATATAAGCCATGTACTGATTGAATATTTCGTTAATGATACCGGTTGAATACAATTTAATTTGGCTTGCACACTTGCACAACCAGGCACAACCCACTATAAAAACTCATGGAGAAAATGCCTGTAAAAAAAAGAATACTTATGGAGTGTGTTGAATGACAAGGCAAATTAACGAAAACCTCTTATCGTTCAGTGTAGTGATTTTCTTCTTCCAGCCCTGTGTTTTGCTGTGTAGCCGGTACATCTCGATGATACTCTTGGAGAGACTCCATACCTGGTGAGCAGGAAAAGAGATTGGGGTTTTCTGAGGGAGGGGAGGGAAACACTGATCTCATAGAAGGATGGCGCATTTCTTGGGAAATGTTTGGCCTAGGAGCTGTGTAGGATGGCCCAGGAGCTGCGTTTGGCCCGGAGGCTGTGCGAGATGGCCCAGGAGCTGCGTTGTGCCCGGAAGCTGTGTGGGATGGCCCAGGAGCTGCATTGTGCCCGGAGGCTGTGCGGGATGGCCCAGGAGCTGCGTTGTGCCCGGTGGCTGTGTGGGATGGCCCAGGCGCTGCGTTCTGCCATGGAGCTGTGTTGGGAGTAGGAGCTGCCTTCTGCCAAGGAGTTGTGTTCGGAGTAGGAGCTGTGTTCTGCCAAGCTGTGCGGGATGGCCCAGGAGCTGCGTTGTGCCCTGTGGCTGTGTGGGATGGCCCAGGCGCTGCGTTCTGCCCGGAGGCTGTGCGGGATGGCCCAGGAGCTGCGTTTGGCCCGGAGGCTGTGCGGGATGGCCCAGGAGCTGCGTTGTGCCCGGAGGCTGTGCGGGATGGCCCAGGAGCTGCGTTGTGCCCTGTGGCGGTGTGGGATGGCCCAGGCGCTGCGTTCTGCCAAGGTGCTAAGATTGGAGTAGGAGCTGCATTCGGCCAAGGAGCTGCGTTCAGGGTTGGAGCTGCGTTTGGCCCAGGAGCTGCATTCGGCCAAGGAGCTGCTTGACCGGCATGAGAAGGTCCTGCGTTGTGATGGCCTGTCAACATTCCCATCATCTGCTGAAATATCGTCATGGTTTGCAGCTGCACATTGTTAAAAGAGTCAACAATCTTTTGCTGAGATTCCCGATTCTCACTTGCCAGAACCCTCTCCCATTTCCTCTGTTCTTCGGCTCGCCTGTCCTCTGATGCCTGGAACAAAGCATGGCTGTCTGAAGTAGTGTCCTTAAGGAGCGACGCCATGGACTCGCAAGATTTTTCCAGTTTCGATTTATTATGCTTCTTCTTCTTTATAGCTGCAATAGACAAATCAAGAAGGAAGGAAAATATTGAGTACATTGGCCATAATAACTAAATAATAATACAATAATAATATCAACAATGATATTTCATAGCGCCTTCTTCAAGTTCTTAGGACAAATAATTCCTCTTTTGATGATTGTGGTGCCTCAATAGTATGAATGACCCCAGTCCAGGCTTTGGAAAAATCATGATGTTTGAAAAAAGAACAAAAAAATATAATTTTTTTCCCTGTAGACTTTAAAGTGGATGAGAACTGTATATAAAGAAAGGACAGAGATTAACAAAAAGTACACAAATCATGGGATAATTTGTATATTACTTCTTATATTTTGTTTAATTTATTATATATATCAGGGTTTTGTATGTGATTATTTTATTTCTTTATGCAAATGCTTTGATAATTTAAACCATAAATATTTCTCGACAAAATTGTGAGTTTAACTCATCGGATTAGTGTAGAATTTGTGTCACATGTTGATCGCAATTTGATATTATTAATGAAAAATTTCATCATAATCAGACATATAAAGCAGGACAAGTTTGAAATGCAATAGGGGTGTAAAGATATTGAAATAGTAAACTAGTAAGTATGACCCAATAATATTTTTAAAAAACTTACCAGTCAACTTGTATGGTGCTTTTGGCGTATCCTCCTTTTTGGGGTCCCCCCTAGCTGGAGCCGGAGCAAGTTCTTCTACGTTGTCACTGTTGGCATCATCCACAGCTTCATCATCGGGCGCGGGCCTGGCAACAGGATGGGGATCAGGGCCATCAGAATCTTGACCTTCTGCATCAGCTTCACCAACTTCATCACCCTCAGCCTCAGGTACTACAGGTTCAACTTCAAGGTCGGATTCATCGTCAGAGTCAGACACCGACATAATGGTTGATGTCGATGCACTCGAGCTCGACAGGGAACTGGACGCCGGCGAAAGAGACACCCTACGTTTAACCATTGACGCCGAACTTGACACCAATCGGAGCGGTGTGGCCGATGGGCGAGCACCCCATATTAAATAGAGTAAACCCTCGTTAGGAATTGTCTTCCTTGACCGCCCACTTGTTTTGTTGTGCATTAACAAGTCCATGTATTTCTTCCTTAGATATTTTAATTTGTTAATTACCTGCCTTTTGTTCCGAATAATTCCTCTCTCCTTTAATCCGTCTCCTAACATGCCGTAGACGGTCGAGTCTCTGCAGGTAGCATCCACCTGCTCCTGAACAGACTTCTCTGCACGGATTTCAAGCAGAGCTCGCTCGCTCTCACTTGTCCAACTTGCCCGACTCTCGTCATTCATCGACATTGCGATTCGGCGTCAACGAAATAAAGCCACTGGCACAACACAATTAACGGAACGATACAAAACTTGACAAATGACTGTGAAAATATACAAAACCAGTCTCAACGATCGCGATCAGTTCAGAATTGCAGAAGCTGCTGATGAATTATACTTTATAACAGATGTCAAAACAAAACAAAAACCTCGGAATAAGCGTGGCAAATGAAACGAACAAACGGTAGCGAAAGTTCACATGTGGAAGGTCAGTGAAAACGAAACAGCATGTGCGATAAACACAAATCCATTCTACTTTCATTACATTTTTGTTATTAATCAGTTTTAAATATTGTTTTGTTCACCATTTGGTCTAAGAAATATATAATTGTGAATAAATATATTATCATAACGATATATAATAATTTTTGTATTTTTACAAAGCTTATCAGTAATGTAAAATAAAAATAAAAACGAATCTATTTAAGCCCGCGCCCCATCTCGCTAGCATGCATGCATGCAAGCATGTTCAACAAAATGTCAACACAGCTGGTTACGAAAAAGCGCGCGTATACTGCGACCTTTGACCTTTTTCATCGCTGTTTTAATCACTGTTTTCTCCCGAACGCATTCAAAGTGGCCTTTTCATCGGTGTCACACCGATAGAAAGAGAATTTCTCCTGCTCTTGAGCAGGAGAATTTAATCGCCTATTTCTCTTCTTTTCATCGGCTATTTAATCGGCCTTTTCTCCTCTGCACCTTTCAAACTGGCAGTTTCATCGGATGCGTCCGGATGCATCCGATGAAAATCAGGCCAGTTTGAAAAGGGTATAAGAGTAATACAGAGAAAGAGAAATTGTAATTTCTTATCAACATATATTTCATCTTGATTTTCAGCTATTTCAGGTTCTTTTCAATTGATGCATGGGGATGAAGTCCTCTCCCAAGCTACGGTGTCCCGCCTTGTGAAGTCCATCTCAATAGCCATTGCCAGGAGAAGGGAGCAATACATCTCATTCCCTTCAACAAGAGAGACAGTCCTGCAGAGTGCAGACCCAACATGAATGGTATAACTACTGCCATTTCCTGGCGTTGTCGGTGCTATTGATAGCACCCACATAGGCATCCCCAAGCCAGTTGGCCCAACGCCGGTTATTTCTTGAACAGGAAAAATTGATACTCCATTTTTCTTGGAAAGTTTGCTAGTGAGTAAAACTGTAATTAAGCTTAAATTTCGTAAATTAAAGCATATTTAAGATCTGCTGATATTATGAATATGCAGATGTGTCTACAGGTACATTATGAAGTGATTTAAAATTGTTTTGTCTGATGATTGTAGGTGCAATCTACACTCGAACTTGTTATTAATTTTTCATCGGCGCGAGCTAATATTTTCAGCTCGATTGCCATGGCTACCAGTCACTCCTGACAGTGACAGCTTGGCCTTGACTTTCGCGCTGGACTATCTCTGAAAATGATTGATTAACTACTTTCAAATTTGGGTCAGAAGAAAATTCAAACCTACCACTTACAATTCTCGACCATATAAGATTTAGAGACCTACATACTGTAGTACAGTACATTAAATTTTCATTTCACTTTCCACTTTCACGAAGCTCATTTAGGGATATAACATAACAAAGACAATCTTGGGTCTAATGTTAGATTCGTCTAGAAAGATTACAAAAGTTGGGCTCTAACCATGAGGGCCTTGTGAAATCTACATTCCAGGCTGCGTTTACATCTAGGTAAGGCCAACTGTCAGCTGGTTATCTAAGTTAGATGTAATCCTCTAGGTTTGATTTTAGGACGGGACAAACTTGGCTATATAATTTTACTACTTATTGGCTTTCTTAGGCTATGACATGGCAAGTTCAACATGTTGCAAGCACATTCATGAGATAGTACTGCAATAATGTGCATGTTTGCTCTTGACTTTAAACGAGTAAGTCATTATGTGAATCAATGATTATTAGTGATTGAATGGGGAGGGGGTGCCTACATTAAAGGAGCCTCATGTTGTTTTCTTTAAGTTAGAATATGATTGACACTATAACTAAGACCAATTATCAATGGAGTAGATCTTTATTTTCTTTATGAGGTTTAAACCTTTTTATTTTTGTTTTAGGATGATGTTCTTTTTCAGTAAAATGAATGAAGGCTAATTCCCTGAGAATTGAGACGAATTCATAGAGGAAGGAGAACTACTGACCTGCTGAATTTCTGACAGGTAGGCGTTACGAATAAGTTGTTATTTGTATGCCCATACAGCTAAGGAGCTTCGAGGATGGCATTTGTTCATTCACATTTTTCCATCAATAATTTCATGCAATGAGCATGAAAGTCCACTTGAACCACAATGTGCATGCAAGTCAACTGTAATCACAATGTACATGCAAGACCTTTTTAATGTTACAACTGAGATAGGTTTCAGTGTGCTTACTTTCATTCTTTTCTCTTTCCATCCAACAAAGAAACATGTAAGTACTATGAAGTTCTAGTACCCCCGTTTATTTGAACATGTGCCTCTTTTTTTCTTTGTAAAAAGAGCCACTTCCCCCTTCTAATAAAATCCCACTTTCACCCCCGATAAATGCCCCTATAAAGAGTTGATCGTTGCCCCTTTTCTTTCAACAAATGCACATTTTCCTTTATTATAAGTGCCCCTTTTTATTCTCATAAGTGCCTTTTTTTCATCCCTGGTGAGTGCCTCTTTTTAGGTGTAAGAAGTGCCCCATTTTCACCTCTGATAATTACCCTCCGTACTTTGACCCATGCTCCTTTCCTTTTCTAATAAGGGTCTTATCCCTTTCGATAAGTCTCCCCTTTTCCTCTCATCATTAAGCATGCCCCGAATTTAAAGCGACTGAATGTTTTTTTTTTCCCAAAGCTCGCTCGCATTTATAGATGATATAAGTATGTTACATATCTAAAGACTTTTCAGTCTTCCGTTATGGAAATGTGCTCATAACCCCATCAGGATTTGGTTTTTCATCTTTTAAAGATGTAATTTTTTGCATTGCGAACTTTTTCCTCGCTCGCTTCGCTCGCTCGAAAATGAATATTCAGATAATCACACCCAACTGCAAAGTATGATGCTTAAGCAATATATTGTATGATGTATAAAGTGAAACAAATATTGAAACTATCCCTGATAATGTAATCACAATGTAGGGGGTATATACCAATGTCTAAACAAAATTGTATATTTTCGCTTTGAGATTTCCCTTTGTAGGTGCCCTTTTTTGTTGGTGCCGCCCCCCCCCCATTAATTTGAAAGTCGCTCCGCCGCCCCTGGACGTCATACTGCCCAAGTTGTCAAGGTGCTACATCCTCTCCACAATGCGCGCATCCATTGCCTTAGCGCATTGTGACGTCGCAGCTTCGGTACTCTATAGCAGCTGTAATGTATACTGAGCATGTGCAATAACTGTAACCATGGTAATTGATCCATAGATTAACTTTAGTACATGTACTAACTTTAGTCAGGAGTTTAATCCATGGGTCAGTTAGCCCACCTTTCGATACTTGAAATTGACTTAGTATGGACTAAAGTTAAGCCTGGCCTAAGTAATCCACGGACAAAGTTAGGCCATGTTTAACTTAGTCCGCTTTCGAGAATACCACCCATTACCTTTAAATCAGATATTGCTCAATATGTCAGATGTAGTCATAGCGGGACAACCGTTGATATTAGAGACTGGAGCTTTCAGTCTAACTTAGGGTAAGGTACTTTCTGTTCGATCTTTGTCGTTTTGGTGTCAGTCTCGTTGGTGTAAGTGACGTGTGATTCTGATGTGTGCTGGTCGCACACAAATAAACGAAAAAACCTTCAGAGATATCCCTCAATGAGAGATGTGACTTGGTAAAATTTTCAACAAATCCTACACAGCGCTCGCGACCTGGACAAAGTTGCTCATAAGGCAAGACAAGTTTGAAATCACTACACGATCGAATTAGCTTTCAGATACGTATACTGCGCATGCATAATATCTGTACAACGCGCATGCCGCATGCATGCACCGTACACCGGAAGTAGTGGTGGTTATTTTACCTGACTGCTGAGAAAGCATAAATGCTTGTTAGTAAGCAACCATAGGACCGACGGCTTAAGGTCCTCTCCGAGGGACCTTGTAATGAGGATTAATGCCTTACCAAAGGGCAATAGCGCATCGACTTGTTTTCGAACTCGGGTCACCGGATTACGTGACCACTGCTCTACCAACTGTGCTATCGCGCCTCCTCTATGTAAGTCCCGGAAGTGGCTCGAAATTACATCCAAGAGGCGCACATTTCGGCATTTGGGAGTATTGCCGATAGCAAGAATTGCAGGACCGTCAAGAAGAACAGCTGGGGTAAACAATTATTTTGTTAATTATCAACATTCATGTATATCATAAATCATTACCTTTTCCCTTTTCTCTTTTGCATCTCCTTTCACACTTTCTCGATGCGTTCCAACGATGAATATTGGTGGAGATTTCTGGGCGGTTTTAGACGTATTCTCATTTATGACTGAAGACGGCGCCACAGCATGGGCGTAGATGGAATACAACCAGAAATTGATGAACTCTAGACATGTCAGTTCTGATTTGGCACCTCCTTTAACCTACGTTTTAATTGTAAAGAAGTATGTATGATAAGGCCAATGATAAAAACACACAGAAACACCATACTTCGTAATCATTCTAACAGGGTAATGCATAAATATCCCACTCCTCACATCCAACATAATATTTTTTGTTGTTGTTGAATGATTTATTGGTTTATTTATCTTCATTGTCTTCCAAAATACCAAACCGATTACAGCATGATATTCAAATCATATAATTAATGCATTATCATAATTATTTACTTACATTGTCATATTACCATAAAATAATCATGAAGAATGATTTCAAAATAAACTAAGCTTAAAGTATGGCAGTCCGTTATACAACTCCATAAGTAATGTATACAAAAAAGGAATATTGAGGAAAAATAATTGCTGCTATACTAACAGAAATAGAAATCAATAAAGGATGGGGATTAAATAATAAAATGTTTGAGAAGATGACAGGAGGAGGTGGTAAATTGATCATCGAGAGAATAGCAGTATTCCTTGATATTCATTTGGTAAAACATTACCAGCTATTAAGATTGTTATTTTTTTTTTTTCAAAATTTGATCGATTTCATGATATGCCCAAGTGTGGACGTGATTGGCTTGATGACCTTGTAGGTCTACGTGTATTTTCGAGCAGAGATGGACTTTCAAAAAGATAGAAATTTCAACTACATAATCTCACAGTACGACCTGCTCTGAAAAAGACGAAAAAAGGGGTTACTATATCACTGATTTAATCCAGACGGAAACAGGTAGTTGAATCTACATTTAAAAAAAAAGTCAAAATGAAAAAGAGCTATCATACTGTCTATACTTTAAAAACACATTTTGTACGAGTAATGAATAATGAAAATATGTAAAACTTTCCAAAATAACTTTGGCAAAATAAGTAATGTTTGGCAAAAGAAAACACAACACTATCTTACATTAATATATCCCCTGTAAAGTATAATTTATTTTTGCCGAGCAGTATAACATTAAAAACAGAAATACCATTTCATAATTCTTGTCTCTGGATTCAGGGGGAACGACAGAATCCAAACTTCTACTAAGATCAAAGACAATCACATAAATAGCTCGCCACGTCAGAAACACCTATAAGAGAAGGGATTACAAATGATGCATAAGTATTTAATAACTACCATGCTATGTTGTTTCTATATGCTCTATTATTTCTATAATAATAAGGGACCTCAGGCACTGTTTATATACAAATCATACCCTTGTAAATTTGATGTTTTTTTGGTTTTTTTTCGTAACTAATGAATGCAAGGTGGACTGGTTGAATTAGGGCCTTTGTTAAACACTGTTAGATGTAAGCTTCAATATGTCACATGCTAAAGAAACATAAATCTGGACAAATAAATTTGTCACATACTTAACAAATTAGAAAAACTGATAAGGGTATAATTTAGTTGTTAACTGTATTAATATAGAGAGTATAATTCATCAATAAGGTATTAAAGCGGTCTTTAAATTGCACTCTTTTCAAACCCGAGACAAAGCATTAATACCCAACAAATGTATTAAGTTATTTTGATAAAAGTGACTGTGGTAGATCCTCTGGCTCCATATATATATATAGCCGTTATCAATTTTCGATTATCTATGCTAACATACATAATGATAAACCAACCACTTGGATACATACTGTCAATTCCTAGATAACTATGTGACAATGACAGGTCAAAGGAATAAGAAACTTCCGTTGAAAAAGAAGGAAAAAAAAAACCCAAATTAAGATATAGTTCTAGAGTTTTTGCAGATTACAGCACTTTTCTTCACTTTATTAGATAGCAAGAAGCCACCAATTCTTGACTAATGTGAAGTCTGAAGCAATAATTTAGACCCTGGGCATGACTTTGCATGGACCACAAATTAATGCACTTGTATAAAACGTATGTTAAAAAAACAATTTATAGGCCAACAGCTGTGCATATCCAAAGTACATGGATCCATGTGCCCTGAACTGAAGCATTATATTTAGACAAGGAATAATAGTCTCCATTTCTAGTTACTTTGAGAATGAGATATCTACACTGAAACTGATCCAAAAAAATTACAGGACAAAGATCAAATATTTAGGACAGGAATGCCATAATGGATGTATGGACGACTGTAGTCAATAAAATTTATTCAATTTTTTTTGGAAATACCAGAATCTAACAATACTTTACAAATTTGCTTTCATGGCACCACGGTAGAATGTACAAAGAATCTAGTGTTCTTAAAATGTTTTTTTTTACCTGATGGATCGAGTAGTATATGTCGTGTCCAGCAAAGTCCCATATACTTAGTGAGACTCCTTCTCCTTTACCGCTATCATTCCTGTCTGTTCCTATCTCCTGAGGAATGAAGAAAACGAATACACATCTATATGAACACTTACCAAAAACACAATTTTACAAAAAATAATGGTTACATCAGTACTGATTCTGAAGACAATCACAAAACAAATTTGTCCAAACTCATATCATGAAGAAATCTTCTTTATCACTGTCAGAATTTAATGGGAAATGTAATTTTATTTTATTTTTATTTCTAGGGTACCTAGAAATAAGAGGGCGTCTGTAATAGAAAATATTTCGCTTGTCTGAATATGCAAATTAGGGTGTGGTGCCGAGAAAGCTTAAGTGTGTACGTGTCGATTTGACTCAGTGCAGTTGACTGGAAGACCGAGGTTAGAGTTGGGCGTGTGAGAGGTCTTGTACATGTACCCTTATGTGTGTTGTGGAACACTTTTTCCTCAGGCGACACCGGTACCAGAGGTATCCTCCATGTAGCCCAGAACCTTAATTTTCCTGCCATTGGCAAAACCTTGTCAATGTAACTGTAAGTAGCTTTCTTTACATAACCTACATGTGATAATTAGATTCAGATGAGTAGAATATTAAAAATAAAGTTGGTATATATATACGAGTAAAGATTGACAGATTGAAATGAGTATTATTCTGATATGAAGGAAACATTTTTTTCATTGTGCAAGAAGAACACATTTTAGAGCAAATTAGCTCGGTTGTTTATCAAAATTAATTATTCATGAACACGTATGCAAAAGGGTCGTTCATGAACTATCGTTCTCCTGAGTGTCGATCGATAGGGATAATTATACGTTTACTAATATAAATGCTCTAACGCTTCATGCTTAAATTATGAATTATATCTAAAAGAACATTTTATTTTTGTGTTAATGAATTAACGCATTACAACCTAGTATTAATGAATTAACGCATTACAACCTAGTAGTAATGTTGAGAATCAATTTATGACTGAAATTGTTGTGCTAGAAATGACTTAATTTCTCTAACGAATTTTTATTGACCTAACGAAATTCTTATAAAGAATAATTAAGTGTTAGTGCCATCATTCTTCACGACAAAACTAGTGACACGCTGAGCTTCGTCGTATTCAAGACTCGTTAAGTCGTTTAATGTATCTTTTTGCCCGGGTCAGCAGTTAGATTGATGACCCTACTTTATAATGAAAGAAAGTGTGGTGAAAAGAAACCATGTTTATTTGGTTATAACCGGATAAAAAAGTCTGGTGAAATAAACCTTTATTTCATTGCTTGTTTTAATCCAAAATAATTATTAGGAATAAGTGTTGAAAACGTAGAAATTAGATTTCATGTATTTTGAAGGATATATTGATAATTTCATTTATAGCCGTGTAACGAGGGACAAGAAAGTTATTCACGACAAAACTAGTGGCACGCTGAGCTTCGTCTTATTAGTATTCAAGAATCGTCGAGTCGTTCCATCCGGGACCTTGAAGACAACGTCACAAGACCGATTGCCGTAATGAGTGATTACGGGGCATCATCCTTCCGACACAAGTCTCCAGGCATCGATTCATCGTAGAAACCATGTCGGTATTTGATTTTCTGATATAGCAACCAATATTGGCAAATACCAAACAAAAGGCCTTTCGCGTAATTCGGACAATTGTCCTAATTTCGGACACTTCGGATAACTTCAGATAATTACTGAACTTGAAATGGGAAGTTAACTTCAGACGGACTCCACGTGTTGTTAATTGAGTAATTAATTGACAGCACTTATATTTACATATTGGTGTAATAACAGATTCTTATGAATATAGTTGTGTTTTGTATGTCAAAGTTAAATCGTTCAACTGTAACCAAAAGAACATATTGTTGAATTTAGATGCTGATTTAGTTTTCATTAAACAGTCTTTAAAACTCATTTATCAGAGTCTTCTTGGTTATTTTGTTGTATCCCTGAATAATCCTGACAATCACATACTGTAGCATCAGTTTTAGCAGAGTATGAGCAAAAGCATCAAGTAAGCAAATAACCATTTTGTATCCTATATATATATATATTCACAAGGTTTTTTTTTTCTCCATGAAAACCTGTTCCAATAAAGGAAACTTTTCTTTTTTTCCTTGATAGATCTTTCTCTCTCTCATGTGCCTCAGGATCTAACATATATTTTTCACCCCACTCCTGACACCAAACAAGATTGAGATCAGCTGATATGCTAATATGTATATTTTCTTGGAGTTTAGAATACTGTTACTTTCTATCTCTCCATATTTTTGGGGTCTAATGGATTATCTGCCGTTATACACTCTTGTGGAAACACACCAAAATCCGATGATACCATTAACTGTAACAGATTATCATACCCGTTGTCAGAGGTGGATATATCTGTGTATGCTGGCAGTCGCAGCTCTGTAGAAACGTTTACTTTAACATTAACATTTAAGGTCATGTTACACAACGCTACCTTTGCAGACAGTCATCTAGTGAACCTGGTAACTTCTGTTAGCCACGCAAAAATATATTGCACTTTTGAATAAAACAGACTAATGACATTCTGCTAAGGGTAATTTTGTATTCTAGGTACACAATTTTGTTATTTCGGGGTCTCCTGTGGTAACACACGGATAGATCCTTTAATAACATGGAACAAAGAAGTGGAAGATTATATGATAAAACAAAGGCATTGTAGAAAATCGTGAACATATTATACCACATAAAGATACAAGGTTGAAACATAAATTCTACCTTTAGGTTGACCTGTTCCTTAAGCATTTTCTCCACCAGACTTGCTATTTGATTTGGCATATTGTCACCCTCCTCTTTAGCTTTGGGCGCCTCCACATTATCCAAAACATATTCTTCTGTAATAAAGAAGAAATACGTATATGTATTTGTAGGATATATACATTCGTAATATATCTACCTCTGCCACTCTCCGCCCAAGTGTTAAATGGGTACCAAGAAGGGTGCGAACGTTAGAGTGGTTGGGTTGGCATGTGTGCCTTTGTAAAATGGCGCCTGGTCAAACTGGAGCATGTGCACTATCATTCTACCACCTAAAATGGCATTCAAAAGTTTTACTTTGACTATCTTTATTATAATCTTTGTGAGAAAATTTCATGTAACTGACATTTAACAAGTCAGAATTGATTGCAGTTTAAATTGATCACTGGGTTATAACAATTTTCTTGTGATAACACTTTAAAGGGAGTTGTATCAAGTAAATACTTATTTTTTATCAACTTGTATTGATACTTTATATCTTTAATGGACGATGCAGTAAGGATTGATCGAGGTAAGAAAGAAATAAAAATACACAAACCTGTTTCTACAGGAGTCAGGTCTCTGCCGAGAGTAGTATCGCTGTGTGGTTCTAAATTGTCTTGATCCTGTACACAAAATAAACCAGCATTAAGTACTATGTTTTTTTTAAGTGGTTGATGAGATGATTACACTCGATCTTTATTCATTTACACTGTCATTCTGGACGGGTCTTGAGTAATATATTCTGTCATTGCATGAATAATAACTTGACACATGAAATACAAACAGCTAATATGTACTAGGGCTTATGATTACTTGAATGGCTCATACAGAGTAAAATGTTACCTTGTGTTGCCGTAATGAAATTGAAGTTCAAAACAGCATGATGATAAGAATCCGCTTTCTAAAATATTTACATACCTTAGACTTGCGTATCAACATTTAACGTCCATACTTATATTTGTTACAATTACTATTTGTTTCTATAGTCTCTTCTTTCTATACATATTCATTTCACATCATTTGCTTATTCACTTACATATTCATTTACTTCATTTACTCAACCCAATTCCTTCCTCCATTCATCTTCTCGACATATCAAGTCTTCCATCTCACCTGGTATGTTCCTTTGGGTTCTAGGACACCTACCCCCTGGACAAGCACCCCTATGATAGCCACCCTCTATGTCAACTACCCCCAATGACAACTACCCCCAGAGAACTACCCCCTAGGACAACTACCCCATAGGACAACTACCCCCGGACAACTACCCCCTTCGACAACCATCCTCTAGGAAAACTACCCCCGGACAACTACCCCCTTAGACAACCATCCTCTAGGACAACTACCCCGGGACAACTATCCTAGGGGGTAGTTGTCTAGGGTCAGTTTTCTGGGGTAGTTTTCCTGGAGTAGTTGTCCTAGGGGGTAGTCGTCCTAGTGGGTGGTTGCCCTAGGGGGTAGTTGTCCTAGGGGTAGTTGTCCTAGAGCGGTTATCCTAGGGGGTTATCGGGGGGGGGTGGATGTCCAAGGGGTACGATTCAGGATACGGTTCCTTTGTTCTCTTCTCATTCTTTATTCATGGATCTTAGGTATTTCCACTTCTTACTTATCATTGGTTTTCTTCTCCTTTTCCTTTTGAAAATTCAATTTTACCGTTAAATCCTGTTTCGCTATTGGTTTATGATTTATTTTATTTGAATATACTTTGCCTAGAAATGTTCAGTGTGATGTTGCATGGCAGCCTACAAGAAAATACAGACAGATCTGCACTGGACATCTTCTGAGTCAGTTGTATTAATTTGGGGCTCTGCTTTTTTTATGTTGGAGATTTAGGACAGAGGAATTAATTGAGTGGTTTGTGGATGATTGGTGGTTTTTATTTATATTGGTGAGAGGTTATTTTTTATCACTTTACAAATGTAATGAATATGGAAAGGAAACAGCTACCCTGACATACTGTAACGCAGCATTTTTCAGCCTTTCTCTCAAATTATTTACAGAAGATTCATTTTCAATCACTCTGGTACACCTCGAGTGCCAGGTACACCTTTATGGACACATTTTGTTTCTAAAATTTGGGAGCGAGCAAAAACAACGAATATTTAAGAGTGATAAAAATGTTGTTTTGTATTAAACGAAAAACACTGAATAAGATATGATATCATTTATGCGGGAACCTTGTTGCCCAATACATGAATCCAAAGTCATATATTTGGTCACATCGATGCACGAATATAAGGATATTCGGGCATCTCGTTGGTCAGAATAATCCTGTTTCTAAATGTTCTGGGCGAGTGAAGCGAACAAGCGGGGCAAAGGTGCAATTTCCATATGAAAATTTAAAATATATTCTGGCACCTCGTTGACTAATTATGTAGCTATTTAGAAAATTAAATGCCTAAAAACCTACTGTTTCTAAATGTTGCGAGAGAGTGATGCGAGTGAGGAAAAACATACTCTTAATTGTCTACAACACGTTATTTCTTCATGAAAAATACATAACGGTTTCTAATATTTTTTTCTCACGAAATTTTTTTTTTGTTTTTTTTTCACAATGGATCCAAAAGTAGATGTTGAATTGATTTCTTTCGCGGCACCCAGGGTGCCACGGCATCCCAGATGAAAAACGCTTCTGTAGTGCATTGTTGTCTCATACAGTGCATTTAATTATCAGTTTGTAATTACTACTCACGTATATGGCTTTCAAATTTATTGAGCAAATTTCTGACATCATTTATTTGTTTGGAAGGTCATCATGAATTTACATTTTTTTTCTTCCAGCAGAATTTCACTTCTCCATCATAATCACAACTCACTACTGCATTTACTTCCGTATAGATTTTTATTTGGATTAACAAGTAAAATAGCCATTTCATTCTCTGACTCTCTCATTGGTTTACCTAAATTCAGGAAAACAAACTGGATGGAGATGATAATTACCTGTAGTGGGGTCACGGTCAGACTCTTTGCTATTTCATCCGCAAGTGCTTTTTTGTATTCATCCTCTGTGAAAGTAAATCATCATATATCATATTCTACAATTTTATCATTTAATGCATTGTAACATTAGATTGTATGACTCCAGAATAATTTAAATTATATGATTTTAATGAAAATTTTGAAGGGCAACGCTGCCTTTTTATAGGAAGTTAACATTACCAGATAGCTAGAAATATGATGTGATGTGATGCAATTCCTTCAATTGTTCTGATATACATCTTGACTGAAATATAATTTCGTTAAAACTTATGGCTGAAAAGGATATGTTTTTGGTAAGTTCTAAAAGCATGCTATCCATAATAACAATAACAAGCCAAATGCTACTGCGTCTCCTATATTCAGTATAACAAATGGATGAAATTATTTGTGACATATTACAATGTAAACAAAACGCCTATCTTTTGTGGTTCTTGAGATATCGCAATATCAAGGCTAAAACCTGTAATTTCAGAAATTAGCCGATGGGCCTTTGACGTTTCACCTTTCACCCCTTCCTATGGCAATACATATTATCACCAAGTTTGAGCGTAATATCTCTAGTGTTTCTAGAATTGTTTGTAATAACAAGGCCAATAGCTGGAATTTCATAAGTTTACCTCTGTGAGCTTTGACATCTGAACTTGTTACTCAAAAAATCGAATCATATCGTCTTCCTACGGTGATACATATTATCACAAAGTTTGAGCCTCATATCTCTATTGGTTCTTGAGATATCCCTATAACGTTGCTAATACCCGGAATTTCATATGTTGACCCCTATGACCTTCGACCTTTGCCCTAGTTACTCCAAAATTTAATCAGATCGTATTCCTTTGTTGATACATACTATCATTAAATTTGAAGTTGATATCTCAAGTGGTTCATGAGATAACGAGAAAGCGGGACGGACGTACGGACAGACAACCCCAAAACATAATGCCTCTGGCACCACCTTTGGTAGGCGGAGGCATACAAACTCTGAAGGGAAAAGAAGCTTGTGAAAGCAATTGTTTTTTTAACATCTTATTGTATAGGAAATGGGAAATTTGTTCCAAAATACTTAGCAGTCTATTAATCAGTTTCGATAATTTGATATTTACATAGCAGTACAAAAACAGTAATATTTTAAAGATATTTACAAGGACAATTCAGTTCACTTCTTATATCTATATTACCACTGCAAGAACTATAACTTAGTGATTGCTATGTCATGAAACGTTTTCGACATTATCAATAATAATAATAACCATTAAATTATGACAATAATAATAACAGTAATAAGAAGAACAAAAAAGATGATAAAAATGATAATAATAATTATAATAATGATAATACTAACAATAAAAATGTCAATAATAATAAGAACAACAATAATGAAAGACATGTATAAACCAGAGCTACTATGTGCTTACAAATTGTAATACAACACTGTTGCTCATAACGTTGGAATATTTTTTTTACCCCAATTTATGGAATTATGTTGACAATTATTTATTCCTAATAGATCTAGATAATAATATACATTCTCAAATGATATTAAATAATACTTTGCGAGTGTTTGTTTTGCGTGACTGCTAAAGCATTTGTATGTTAATATGCTTATCAACTAGGGGACCTACGCCCCTTAAGTCGACACGGTTTTGATCCTGGGGCCTCACAGCTACGAGGCCATTGCTTTGTCACTGAATCATGACTGTACGCAGCGGGGACTAGGGTAGGGGGCAGCCCTCACAAATAAAAAATAAAAAAAGAAAATGCAATAATTGTTCAATAATTCATTGCATTTCACCCCGGTCCCCAACATAAAACAATCCTCTGTACAGCCATGCATTATGGCAAAACGCAAGACAAACACTCGCAAAGTATTATTCAATAACATCCGAGAATATATACTATTATCTAGATCTATAAGGAATAAATCATTGTCAAAATAATTCCATAAATTGGGGTTAAAAAAATATTCCAACGTTATGAGCAATAGTGACAACTGTAGATATTAACATGAAAAGAACGCTCTAAGTTTTGATTTAAAAGTGTTTTCCATCGTCTTTTGTCACCAACAGTGACTTCATTCATAATGTCAGAATTAAAGATATAATTATGCAGAGAATTTCATTATTTTTTTTTTTTTTAGTAAAGCCAAAATCTTTGTTCAAGTTCTGCTTACCTTTTTTATCTCCATTGTCATGTCCTTTCTTGTGAATTGACCACATTTTTCCGCCAGCATTTGCAACCTCGATGTTAATTTCACATGCGTTTGTTGTTTCTACACCGTCCGTTATTGCCTCATTTTCATCAAATCTGAAGCAAAATATTAATTTTAGAATGATTATAATAATAATAATAATAAAATCAACAATGAAAATAATGTTAATGATATATACACATTTGTATTCTGATTCACAAAAGTAAAATCTATACGCAAAGTATTCAAATCGTTCAACAAGCTGAATTGGGTAAAATCAGACAAATCTGAGTACAATTAACAAAATCCCATAAATAAATGATGAATTATACATTTTTCGAAGTTAAAATCATTTAATCTATGTGAAGCTCCAATTGGTGAATTAGTGCATTCAATTGTGAAAAACTTCCTAACGTAATTGGGGATGAAGAGCTCTCCCATATATCGCCACGTAAAAATATAATGAATTTCAGTTCTGTTAATAAAGCACCTTGTACCGTGGGGTTGTACTCCAAATAAAGAAAAAGGAGAGAGAAAGAGATCATATCCAGTGTACATGTACATCTATACTATTTTGATCTTTTTCAAGTATGAGCTTTATTTTCTTGATACTGCATATAATAATTTGCACCTTTATATCTGTAATTTTGAAAATGTATTTTTTCTGTTTCCAGCAATAATTATCATCTATATTTAATTTAGAAAAGATTTCACCAATGTTTATTACTGTTTACAGAACCTCACATATTCAATTTTGTTTATTTATTTTGTGTGCACACGGCTTAATGTCGTGAAACATGTCTAATCAAACATTATTTAATTGAATCAAATTTCATATTGGCAAATTATATCACATTTAGTTTGTACCATATTGGGGAAGTTGCCGTAAACGACACCACACGACATTACGATTTTCAAACTTCATACCTCTTTAAATGTAATTGGTTCAAACTTTCACCAATCTGTTAGTCTAATTTTTTTCTGCTTTCCTTCAAAGCAATTTGCTATAAAGAGTTGATAGCCCCTCAAAAGAGACACATGTAAATCATTTAGAACCCAAATCATTACTTTATATACTTCTTAAAAGAGAGGGAAAAACCCATTATGACCTCTTTATATCATAAAGTCCAATAAAATCTAATATAGATATCCATTAACAAGTCAGAGTGTTGGAATAAAAAAGATTACAACATTTAAAATGTTTGTATTTTTTCAAGTTGTTATCCTTAATTTTTCTCAATTTTGTCTTGTTAAAACTAAATATTGATACATCATACATGTCAACGATGTTTAATCAATTTAAACCCTTTCAATTAAAAATGAATCAGGAAAATCATTACATTTAGATTCCAACAATGAAATATTGTGCACAATGTTTTAATGTGTCATATCACTTCTTCCTTAGGCGCCTTGGATTAATCCGAGTGGCTGTAATCACGCGTGCTTCCCGCAACGCAGCCTAGTTTGCGTGAAAGCCGCGATTGTCCTAATCTCTCTATTCAAAAGACACATGCGGGAATCCTGCATAAAGAACGCTTCCGTTCCAAATATCTCCACCACAGAGAGCGATATTTTCATAGCGCTTTTAACTGATACCAGTTAAGCGCCCTCTGTTGCCAACATATACATCCCGCAAGCGACGTTTTTATTTCCATTATTTCAATATATATTTACATTAATCTCTAAATGATTGAGTGAAACGTAACATAGGCTATAAATTAAAGTATATACAACAATTATTCCAGCTTAGTATTATTTTCTTTGCTAACACATTCATACCTTTTAACAAATCTTAGCAACGACTTGAATTAAAAACAAAAAAACAAAGGTTAATAACCGAACCATTGACAATCTTTTTAACGTAATATTTATTAACGAAGGAAAATGGATATTTATATATAGAGTTCAGAAGTAAACACTATGAATTGAAACGATAGGAGTGATCGAGAAGGAGAAAAAGAGAGAGGAAAAGAGAGAGGAAGGAGATGAATTAAGACAAAAATAATCATGTAGAATTCAATAAACCACAATCAACTTGAAAATGTGAGGAACAAACAAAAACCAAAATTCTATCAAAGTTTTTTTCCCCAGATATATGAAATGAAAAAAATCCAACACATTTACACTGGTATAAAAAAATTAATATAAAAACACAATAACACAACAAAACCTCTCAAACGTCATTTTTTATAAGCTTGATAAAGATTTTGTTTTTCTTTCTAATAAACTGAAGACGATTCCACAGCTTTGGATCACTTTATGTAATTATGGTTTGATACAGAACGTAATTAAATTTTGATATCTGAATGTGAGTATACATTAAGGTGCAACAGAACAATTTTCCTGAAATCATTAGAAAACTCGAAGCCCGGCGCAAATTGCGCAAATACGAGAATTATAAAAATTAGCTAATTGCAACATGTCACACATGTGCAGGCCTATATATGGAACTTCAACTGATTAACTAGCTAGAAAGATTTAGGCGCATTAGCCACCTTCTCGATTATGACCATAATAATATCAGCGTTTCATTAGCATTGGGATTAAACATGTTTATCGAGTTTCATTGAAGTAAATGCACCGTGTTATTTGTGTTGAATGTTCACTGTCAATCATTTGACAGAAGAGCAATAATATACATGTATTCCGTATTTCCATCGAATACTATGTTCGCCCTTGATATTCAGTTCAGTGTACAACGTTAACGGCTTGTATTAAATAGTTTGAAAGCCGACGAAATGCTCTTTTCACTTTAGTCACAATCCCCCTAGGCCGCCGATACATTAGCGAGTTCTATTTACAGTATACGTAATAACAGAGGCGTTGTGGCGTGCGCCTGTAATTCAGCTAACAGTGGAAGTTACAAACTGATTCAGCCGAGGACGCAGGTTCGGAACTGAGTCACGTCTTTCGGATGGTGACGTAAATAATCATATCTAATTGATACACGTCTGTAAAACTCCAAAACACACACACACACAGAGGTAACAATGGCATCTCGGACATTCAATGTTGCCTTTTCCCCAACTCTGCCGGCCATTAAACAGTAGTGTATTGAATGGATTTCATGAACAATACACGGGATAACGCTTCCCCTCCCCCTCCCCCTTCCCCTCTCTCCTCTCTATTTAACTCGCCTTTAACGCTATGGCTACGTTGCGATAACATATTATGCGCCATATATATGTTAGTCCATTAAAAAAAATATTCATGTTTAGCGTCCCCGTCCGCTTCCTTTTTGGGGGCCTGTTACACCCACAAATGTAATAACGCCTACAAATGTAATAACGCACACAAATGTAATAACACTTTACCCACAAATGTAATAATTTAACCCACAAATGTAATAACCACTTTAGTAATAATTTTGAATCACCCACAAATGTAATAATGACTTTACCCACAAATGTAATAAATTTGAAGGGATATTTTGTCGAATTTGTTCAAAATTAAAACCCTGTAATAAAGCATGGGTATAGCGCGCAGTCTTTACTCCAGACCCGGTTATTTCAAATTTTTTTTAAATCTTCAAAACTAAGACCCCATAATCCTTTTCCTGTGGAATAACATGAGAATCGAGCGTAGTCTTTCCTCCAGACCCGGTCATTTAAAAAAAAATAAAATAAAAAATAAAAATAAAAAATCAAATCTAAGACCCAACAATCCTCCAAACTAAGACCCTGTAATAAAGCATGGGTTTAGAGCGTTGTCTTTACTCCACACCCGGTTATTTCAAAAACAAAACAAAACAAAACAAAACATTAACTTTAAAACTAAGGCCCCACCATCTTCCAAACTATAAGACCCTGTGATAAAGCATTGGTTTAGAGCCTAGTCTTTACTCCAGATCCGTTTGATTTAAAAAAAAATCTTCAAAACTAAGACCCCATCATCTTATTCCTGTGGAATAACATGAGTATTGAGCCTAGTCTTTCCTCCAGACCCGGTAATTCAAAAGTTTAAAAAAAAAAAAAAAAAAAATTTAAACTAAGACCCCACCATCTTCCAAACTAGGACCCGGTAATAAAGCATGGGTTAAGAGCGTAGTTTTTCTTCCAGACCCGGTTATTTCAAAACTTTTTTAAAATCTTCAAAACTAAGACCCCATCATCTTATTCCTGTGGAAGAACATGAGTATTGAGCGTAGTCTTTCCTCCAGACCCGGTTATTCAAAAGTTACAAAAAACAAAAAACAAAACAAAACAAAACAAAAACAAAAAAAACTTTTAAACTAAGACCCCTTCATCTTCCAAATTAAGACCCGGTAATAAAGCATGGGATTAGAGCGTAGTCTTTACTTCAGACTCGGTTATTTAAAAAAGAAAGAAAAATCTTCAAACTAAGACCTCACCATCCTGTGGAATAACATGGGTATAGAGCGTAGTCTTTCCTCCAGACCCGGTTATTTCAAAAGAAATAGAAATTTAAACAAATCTGCGAAACTAAGACCCACCATCTTATTCCTCTTTTTTGTCATTTAAAAATAAATTACATTATTACATATGTGGATACAACACGTCACAAATAAATGATTGGTCGGCGGTCACACGAACTGACGAATCAGTCAAAATGGTCCATATATATAACACACAGAGGAGGGACCGATTCGATGGTTCGTTGACCATCGACGTTTTTTTAATCATGTAAATATCACGCCCACAAATATCCTGGAATTCAATGTTCGTAGAAAAAAAAAAGGAATCGAATAAGTGACCTTAAATGTATTTAAATATTGACGCTGATTGTTTTATGCATGTGATTATGAAATATGTTCACGATATGTAACATATATATATATATATGTACGCTATTAATGACATTAAAACGTTGGATTGCGATGTTATATTTTCATGAGTGCGTGAATGAATTACCTTTCTTCATGTGATGAACGTATCAATTACTTATACTGAAGACTACCAATTGGTACGCGGTACACGGTGTGAATTCATGAGAACGAAATTTATTCAAAGGCAAATACAAACAAAACACATTTATATTACAGTTTTCCCTACTTCTGAAACACTCAAGCAGCTATATAAACAAGAACAAGTCTGAAATGATAATCGAATAACACGCAAATAACAACGCATACTTTCATATAACAAATCATAAATAGCTGTATAACGAGATCACGCGAAACATATTTGCATGTGTTGAATGAACGATTGCAGAACCCTTTGACTGATAAAATATCTATAAACTCTCTCAATCAATGTGAGTAAATTGCAGAGGTTATGGTTTTAAAGTGATGCAATGATGGATACATAGATTTTGTAAGATAGAAAGTATTTTATTCCAAACGAATGAAGAGGTTGTTTCATTAATATACAGACGGTAACAGAACCAAAATAATTATTACGTATAAAAAAGTGGAGTAACTCACATGTCTTTTACAAGCAAACAAGGTTATAATTTGGGCAATATTGAACCTGATAACATCAACCCATGCTTTATTACCCGGTCTTAGTTTGGAAGATGGTGGGGTCTTAGTTTAAAAGTTTTTGTTTGTTGTTTTATTTTTGAATAACCGTGTCTGGAGGAAAGACTACGCTCAATACTCATGTTATTCCACAGGAATAAGATGATGGGGTCTTAGTTTTGAAGAATTTTTTTTTTAATTAAACGGGTCTGGAGTAAAGACTACGCTCTCAACCCATGCTTTATCACAGGGTCTTATAGTTTGGAAGATGGTGGAGCCTTAGTTTTAAAGTAGCTGAGCGAAGAAATGTCACAAAATGTCACAAAATGGACAAATTATACATGTACTGAAAGCTTACACCAATATGAACACAAATCATCTGCTCTAAAGTATTATAAATATAAATGAAACGCGATAAGATGCTTTTTCCAAGACCCTTCTCAGAACTTCTTTTCCTGGCTTGAAAAATAAAATTACGGAGTACAGACTTATGACGTCAGAGGTTGGGCACGATCGAAATTCCTAGGCCTCTCGCTCGGCTCTCGCTCGGCTCTCGCTCAGCTCGCGTGCGGTATTTTGCATTCAGTATACATTACCCAGACTTCGAATGATTCATACCTAAGCCAGCTTTGATGAAAGTGCATGGAATAACAATCTCTCGAAATCAGGAAATTACATTTTATTATTGCATATTAAGCAAATTATGTAATGTAATACGAGGGGGTGAATCGTGAAGATCGATTTGTCCAAATATTCTTCCGTTTTGTGTAATTTGCTGTGAAGTTTGCGGTCATGGCTTGGCATGTGCAAGATGATTGGTGATTGCTGTTGAGTGTTGATAAATCGCGAGAGTCCCTTTGGCTTTTCATTTTTATGATGTCGTGCAGTTCCATTTATGGTGCATATATGTAATTGGTATTCGCAAGATATAATCTCACATCTATTCTTCTTTGTTTTTTTATCCGTGAAATTTGCCAAAATAGCCCTACACTTTCTAAAAATTAGAAAATGTCTCGCCCAGTCAGTCACCCCAGTGCATGACGGATCGATCGCCAGTTCAGCGGGGCCGGTGCGGCGCGGCAGCTCGGCTCAGCCAGCTCGAACTTGGGAATTTCATGGCGCTTATGTACTTTCGTATCCATTTTTGACCCGCAACTCCGGCGTGGAGATAGCATACTAAAACATACAAAAAATCAAATAAATCACTGTCACTAGTTATGGAGCTGTGCTCATCAGCTTCGATATCTAAATTTAGTAAAACTTCTTCCTCAAGCTCGGACATTGTGATATAGGATATTTCGCGTTCGACAAGCTGTCGTATACGTATAATGCATGCAGCGGCTAGAGCTGTGTGAGGGGGCTTGGGAGCACTCTCGCTCATGTGCCCAACCTATTACGTCACACATCGTACCAGCGAACAGCGGGCTGATCGAGGGCGGAAAAAACGGGTAGCAAATTCATCATTTTTGATAGCAGATTAGTCAATTCTGTAACAATTTTTGAAAAGTAAATATGAATTATTAGAAAGATTGTAACATTACCTTTGCAATGATACCAATATTATTAAGGATAAAAGCATTTTAAAACCTTCGCTCTGGTACTTTAAAGTTAATGTTTTGTTTTGTTTTGTTTATTTTATTTTTGAAATACCCGGGTGTGGAGTGAAGACAACGCTCTAAACCCATGCTTTATTACAGGGTCTTAGTTTGGAGGATTGTTGGGTCTTAGATTTGAATTTTTTGTTTTGTTTTTTATTTATTTTTTATTTTTTAAATGACCGGATCTGGAGGAAAGACTACGCTCGATTCTCATGTTATTCCACAGGAAAAGGATTATGGGGTCTTAGTTTTGAAGATTTTTAAATTTTGAAATAACCGGGTCTGGAGTAAAGACTGCGCGCTATACCCATGCTTTATTACAGGGTTTTAGTTTTGAACAAATTCGACAAAATATCCCTTCAAATTTATTACATTTGTGGGTAAAGTCATTATTACATTTGTGGGTGATTCAAAATTATCACATTTGTGGGTAAAATAGTTATTACATTTGTGGGTGAAATTATTACATTTGTGGGTAAAGTGTTATTACATTTAAGGGTGTTATTACATTTGTGGGTAAAGTGTTATTACATTTGTGGGCGTTATTACATTTGTGGGTGTAACAGGGCCGCCTTTTTGTTTTTGTTTTTATTAATGAAAAAACATGACAAACATACTGCTAAAATGATCTTTTCAGGAAGTTTAAAAAAATATAAAAAACATAAATGCTGGCGGCTCTCTTGAAAAATAGGCCGACTGTCAGGGGAAATGTACCGAGCGGCCATTAAAAAAAAAAGAAGAAGAAAAAAAGGGGGCCTCCTCCTTCCTATTTTTCAAAAAGGCAGGACGCTAAACCCTTTTTTTTTTGGTAATGGCCTTAGTGATCGTGATAGATTTTGAGCTAAAGTAGCAAAATGAGATAACAAAAAAGTATTAAACAGGGAAACAAGAACATCAACATCATATTGCTAGTTTAAGTTGACATAAATGCAAGCGAAGGAAAATGGGTATCATATTTAAAGTTCAGAAATAAACAATATGAGCGAGAGGTTTTGGAGAGATAGAAAATTGGACGTAGTCTATACTCTACTTATTATTAAGATATTTGTCTCTCTGATCACCCCCCCCCCCGCTCTGATCTTTTCTTTAGTTTCTTTCTTTTTTTGTTTGTTTATATCTTTGAATAATGTCCGACGTATATTAGTACCGTCAATATAGCATGATACACTTTTTTCAGTGTGATTCAACAGAGAATTACATTCAAAAGTTTTACTTTTAATAATTATTGTACAGTAATATTCCTCACATTTCGATATCATCAGGCGCTCGTTCCGTGTTTTCCTTCTATATATCGAGGTTATGGTATAATAATTTATCTCAAGATCGAAAGGAACACTTTCGGAATAAAAGCAAATAGTTGAACGGAAAACAGTACCAGAGATGATGATGGAAAATGGCGCTGTGAAAGCGAGCGAGAGAAATAAAGAGATAAACAATCATTTGTCATGTCATCTTTTCGTCTGTGACATTTTACTTAACCATAACTTCTTGTTGATTGTTATATCTTTCAATGAATATTGCAGATACGGTAAAATCTGGCTTAACGTTATATAATTAATAACAATTTTTATTTAGGAGTACAAGGAAACGTGATCAACAAGTAATATAAATATTTACAGCACAGCACGGTTATACATATTGTAGACATGTTGTACAAATCATAATTATTACATTATTGTAAGACATAATATGCACATTCGCAAATTTGATCACAAACGACCACACTGTATAATTCATGTACATGTTCACTGATTAGAAATGGTATTACCAACAGAAGAAAAAATAAGAGATAAGTGCGGTTAACAAATAGGAAAATAATCACAAAGGGAATTATTTTCAAACCAGATCAATTTAATCTTGCTCCCTGACCCTCTATTATGCTGAAAAAAAAGATGTCATGCGTCCAAACAGAAAGTGTTAAATGTATACAAAGTTTTTGTATGGGGTCATGAATTTTGTTCAAATGAACATATTGGAAGCATATGCGCTTTTACAATATTCAATGATCGTTGTCGCGGTTGAAATCGAGTCTAAAGTGATAAAATTGTAAATAATAAACCCTTTATGTTGTATAGTGCCCTCTCAAGACTGATATTACTTTATCTTTAAAACAATGATTCTTGACTATAATCGACCGATTTGCTATTCCCGTTTGGAAATTAAATATCGGAACTGTATATTCTGAGATTTTCATGGGCGCAGCTACCATGAAATGGCTTTAGGCGCTATTTGAAATATTTGAAATTTACCGGGAGCACCGGTAAATTTTGATTATTCAATTTGCTCGAAAGCAGAAGTGTTTTAGGGGCTAAATTTGTTAGCGCTTGTAATACATCCACAGGGGAATCCAAATATATTAAAAATGTAAAGAATAACTATCCATCCAATTTCAAAATTTCCCAAAACTTGTCAAGATACTTGGTAATACTAATAAAGTTGTCTACTCTTTTCCTCAAGTGAATGGAAGAAATACATACTACAGAGACAGATAAATACGGCTCAATAGAGAGAGAGAGAGAGAAGAAGAACTTAAAACTGGAGATAAAGGGATAACAAAGAGATTACCCTTGTCTTGTGAGAGTTTTCTTTAGACTTGTCTTTCCAACACGTTCTTGTCCCACAAGCATCAGACGCGTTCGGAATACTTTCTTCTTGCCAGATTTAGCTGCTTCGGCATACGCTTGCTGTGCTCTCAGCCCCCGAGCCAGGATCTCGGGGGGTGCCAAAAGGCCACCGAAGGACATATCATCCCGATTGCTCCCCGAGTCATGTTTGACAGATGTCAGTTGGTCGTCGTTTCCCTCGTTTTTATTAGTACCATCTTTAATAATGAAGATCAAGAATGACAAACAAAAATATGTCAGGATAAAAACCAAAATTTGGCACAGTAAGCAAAACCTTTCTACACTATAACCACGAAACATGAGAAAAAGCAAGGACAACCATCAAGGTTAAAGCAAAAAGTTTGGGTTTTGATATGACCGTATAACTCTGCAGCTTACACCTATTAAGTCACACTGCAGAAACCGACTCAACAGCAACTCAAAACTGACCGATGTTTTGGCCGTTTGGGTAATGTTATATTTTTTGGGGGTGGGGGTGTTGGTCTTGTTCGTGTGACTGAGGTATTGTTTCTAGAAGATACACTGCATCTTCCAAGCAAAGCCCCCTGAAAAATATACATATGCTGGATGACCTGGACTTTGTCTCGTAAGTTCTCCAAACAAATAAATCGCACACATTTAATACATAATCCTATCTCCTTTAGTACAGAGTTGCAATTGATATCAAGTTGCGATCGATTTGAACCGATCGTTACTCTTTATAAGACGGCCCCCTGGGTTTTTGAAAAATAGTCAGTATTAACAAGCATCTGCTGAATACGAAATGGACCTTGTTAATAGAAAACAATATATCATAAAACTACTACGTGTATTACATATCAGCACTTGAGGAGTAGGCTCAAATCACTTTGCGCTGTTCTTACAAATTTTGCTTGAGAATGTTAGATAAGACGCTAGAAACAATCAAACGTGTCTTAGAAGAAAACACAAAAGGGACATCGAGTGAAACTTGTTTTAGACAAAACAAATATATTTCATTTATTTCTATCTACCACATTTTTAGGGCCTTAACAAAAAAATGACAAGTAAAACCTCTTTCAACACCATAAATTTCCTTGAACTTCAATGTATCCATTTTAGTGTTCCTTCCCCTCCCTCTAAGTTCTTTCACTCGTTCTTTCTCTCTCAAACACACACACACACACACACACACACACACATATAAAGGATTAAACCAGAGTCTGGGATGTTTGCGAACATTTTCATTATAATTAATCGTCAAATTCCTTGGGCTTGTGTGTATAAAAGAATAAAATACGGATGCCCGGCTATCTCCGGCAGCCAAGGTTCATGCTGCTTTTTCGTCGGGGGTCCTCCCTTGATAAATAATTCTAGCTGACAACGCCACTGGCTAAAATCAGCTCAGATTTACTTGTATATGAACTAATGGAACGCTTTTGAATAAGGTAAAGTCAATGATCTTGAGACTTGGCTTTTAAACATGCATGTGGAAAGCGCAATTTCTTCGACGGTTACATTAATCTGGCCGGTAGATCACATGAGACCATTGACCAAAAAACTCTTACAGGCATGAAATACTATGTATACCTAGGGGGCAAAGTAGTTTTTTGAGACATGGAATGTTGTAAAAGGTTGGTGGGTATCAAAGTGTTCATGGCACTTCCCTGCACAATTGATACCTTGAAATGATGCTGCTGAAATAAAATGCCCGCCATATATAACTACTGATTTTGGAGATTACTTTTTAAGGGAACCTCATTTTAATTTTGTTGGCTTATCCATTAAGCTTAGAGGGCAATACAATTTTAAAATTACCCTGCTCAGATGTCCGATACGGTTAATAAGGGTTCATTTTTTCATCATTCCTTTATCACATAAGAAAGGGTAGTGGGATTAACATAACGATAATATTAGAGTACATCTAGTATACAAATGATGCTCCTCATTTTTATTTATTTTTCATCAGGGGAAAGAAGGAGATCATCAGTAGGATGCTTACAGAAAATTTTCGTGCCAATATTTTTAAGTGGCATTTATGGTTCAGATAGTTTAGGAAACACAATTTAATCATTATGCTAGAATATCCCTTCATACTGAAGGATTACAACACCAGTTTATTAAAGTAAGACAAAAACATAAACATATGCCATATGTGACTTCATGAATTATGAAAAATGAAAATTTCGAAACCGAGGTTGGAAGTTTTCATAATAGAGGTGGTTTCGTTTCAAAAACACTCGAGCATTCTATCGTGATGAGCAGAACAAAAGCATTAAAAGTGAGTACAAATTAAAATATTCAGAAAGCTGACCAGAACTTAAAAAGAGGTTACGACTAAACTTAAATTGATACTTACACACTGTGATCGAAGACCAAGGACAGAGGAAAAAAATATAAAAATATATATTAGATAACACTTTGTATACAAATGATACTCATCTTTTTCATTTCTCTTTCTTCATGGGGAAGATGGAGATATTCAGTTGGAAGCTTAACAGACAGTTTTCATTCCGTTTTTTTAAGTGACATTCATGATTACAATGGTTTTGAAAACATATCTTCATCATTGTGCACTAATATCCCTTCTTACCGAAAGATTACAACACTAGTTCATTAAGTAAGACAAACACACAATATAAGCATAGAATCCGTGCCTTTATTAAAGATGACAAATAAAAAATTCGAATCCTATTGTTGGAAGTTATCATGTATACGTAGTATAATTTCTACAACACCCAATCATTCTAACGTGGTGAGCAGAACAAAAGCGTAGAAGTAAATACATAAAGAAGATTCTGATTAAATGACCGGAACATGTAACAAAGATATATTTGAATTTAGATGGATACTTACGTTCTATGAACAAAGGACAAGGGGAAAGGAAAAAAAATACAGATGATATAAGAAAACACTTTATATGCAAATGATACTAATCTTTTTCACTTCTCTTTCTTCATGGGGAAGATGGAGATCTTCAGTTGGAAGCATATTAGACAGTTTTCATTCCGTTTTTTAAGTGACATTCATGATTACAATGGATTTGGAAACATATCTTTATCAATGTGCATTCATATTCCTTCTTACCGAAGGATTACAACACTAGTTCATTTAAGTAAGACAAACACACAATATATGCATAGAATCAGTGCCTTTATAAAAAATGACAAATCAAAATTTCGAAACCTATTGTTGGAAGTTATCATGTATACGTAGAATAATTTCTACAACACCCAATCATTCTAACGTGGTGAGCAGAACAAAAGCGTAGAAGTAAATACATAAACAAGATTCTGATTAAATGACCAGAACATGTAACAAAGATATATTTGAATTTAGATGGATACTTACGTTCTATGAACAAAGGACAAGGGGAAAGGAAAAAAAAATACAGATGATATAAGAAAACACTTTATAAGCAAATGATACTCATCGTTTTCATTTCTCTTTCTTCATGGGGAAGATGGAGATCTTCAGTTGGAAGCATATTAGACAGTTTTCATTCCGTTTTTTAAGTGACATTCATGATTACAATGGATTTGGAAACATATCCTTACCAATGTGCACTCATATTCCTTCTTACCGAAGGATTACAACACTAGTTCATTTAAGTAAGACAAACACACAATATATGCATAGAATCCGTGCCTTTATAAAAAATGACAAATCAAAATTTCGAAACCTATTGTTGGAAGTTATCATGTATACGTAGTATAATTTCTACAACACCCAATCATTTTAACATGGTGAGCTGAAAAAAAGCGTAGAAGCGAATACATGAAGAAGATTCTGAAAAATTACCAGAACGTGTAACAAGATATATTTGAATTTAGATAAATACTTACCCCCTATGGATGATGCCAAAGGGTAGAAGAAAAAAGATATAAATATGTATTAGAAAACACTTTATAAACAAATGATACTCATCTTTTTCATTTCCCTTTCTTCATGGGGAAGATGGAAATCTTCTGTTGGAAGCTTAACAGACAGTTTTCATTTCGTATTTTTAAGTGACATTAATGGTTACAATGGATTTGGAAACATATCTTTATCATTGTGCACTCATATCCCTTCTTACCGAAGGATTACAACACTAGTTCATTTAAGTAAGACAAACACACAATATAAGCATAGAATCCGTGTCTTTATTAAAGATGACAAATCAAAATTTCGAAACCTTTTGTTGGAAGTTATCATGTATACGTAGTATAATTTCTACAACACCCAATCATTCTAACGTGGTGAGCAGAACAAAAGCGTAGAAGCGAATACATGAACAAGATTCTGAAAATGACCAAAACATGTAACAAAGATATATTTAAATTCAGATGAATACTTACGAACTATGAACAAAGGACAAGGGGAAAGGAAAACAAATATAACTTTATATTAGAAAACACTTTATAAACAAATGATACTCATATTTTATATTTCTCTTCCTTCATGGGGATATGGAAATCTTTTGTTGGAAGCTTAACAGACAGTTTTCATTTCGTATTTTTAAGTGACATTAATGGTTACAATGGATTTGGAAACATATCTTTATCATTGTGCATTCATATCCCTTCTTACCGAAGGATTACATTACTAGTTCATTTAAGTAAGACAAACACACAATATAAGCATAGAATCTGTGCCTTTATTAAAGATGACAAATAAAAAATTCGAATCCTATTGTTGGAAGTTATCATGTATACGTAGTATAATTTCTACAACACCCAATCATTCTAACGTGGTGAGCAGAACAAAAGCGTAGAAGCGAATACATGAACAAGATTCTGAAAAATGACCAAAACATGTAACAAAGATATATTTAAATTCAGATGAATACTTACGAACTATGAACAAAGGACAAGGGGAAAGGAAAACAAATATAACTTTATATTAGAAAACACTTTATAAACAAATGATACTCATATTTTATATTTCTCTTTCTTCATTGGAAAGATGGAGATCTTCAGTTGGAAGCATATTAGACAGTTTTCATTCCGTTTTTTAAGTGACATTCATGATAACAATGGATTTGGAAACATATCTTTATCAATGTGCATTCATATTCCTTCTTACCGAAGGATTACAACACTAGTTCATTTAAGTAAGACAAACACACAATATATGCATAGAATCAGTGCCTTTATAAAAAATGACAAATCAAAATTTCGAAACCTATTGTTGGAAGTTACCATGTATACGTAGTATAATTTCTACAACACCCAATCATTCTAACGTGGTGAGCAGAACAAAAGCGTAGAAGTAAATACATAAACAAGATTCTGATTAAATGACCAGAACATGTAACAAAGATATTTTTGAATTCAGATGGATACTTACGTTCTACGAACAAAGGACAAGGGGAAAGGAAAAAAAATACAGATGATATAAGAAAACACTTTATATGCAAATGATACTAATCTTTTTCATTTCTCTTTCTTCATGGGGAAGATGGAGATTTTCAGTTGGAAGCATATTAGACAGTTTTCATTCCGTTTTTTAAGTGACATTCATGATTACAATGGATTTTGAAACATATCTTTATCAATGTGCATTCATATTCCTTCTTACCGAAGGATTACAACACTAGTTCATTTAAGTAAGGCAAACACACAATATATGCATAGAATCAGTGCCTTTATAAAAAAAACGACAAATCAAAATTTCGAAACCTATTGTTGGAAGTTATCATGTATACGTAGTATAATTTCTACAACACCCAATCATTTTAACATGGTGAGCCGAAAAAAAGCGTAGAAGCGAATACATGAAGAAGATTCTGAAAAATTACCAGAACGTGTAACAAGATATATTTGAATTGAGATAAATGAAGAGTTTCATTCCAAAAGGAGCTAAATCCACTTTGGGTACTTCTGAGTAAATCGCCTTTTTTAATTTCTCCACTTTCCCTTTACTAATGTACCTTGGTGTTGTTATATATGTTAAAGGTGCCACCCTGGACCAATAATATATGATTAGAAAAAACTACCAGTTATTTCTGATTTTTACTAAATTTTTAGATTTTTATTTTTCGTGGATTTAGCTCCTTTTGGAATGAAACATGATTTTGTACCGAAAATTTGTCATATTTTCTCAATAAAATCACTGAAATTTATTAAAATTAGGAGCAAACCTTTCCTTTTAAATAGTCATTGTGAAATCACAACTAAAAATACCCTTTGAAAAGAAAGTTAACAACATATCCGAGTTTCATTCCAAAAGGAGCTAAATCCGTTTCATTCCAAAAGGAGCTAAATCCACGTTTCATTCCAAAAGGAGCTAAATCCACAAAATCTAAGAATTTAGTAAAAATCAGAAATAACTGGTAGATTTTTTTCTTCTTCTCATAAATTATTGGTCCAGGGCGACACCTTTAACATATATAACAACATGAAGGTACATGGCTAAAGGAAAGTGGAGAAATAAAAAACGTGAAAGTACCCAAAGTGGATTTAGCTCCTTTTGGAATGAAACCGAATTGGATTTAGCTCCTTTTGGAATGAAACATGATATTGTACCTCAAATTTTTCATACTTCCTGGTGAAATTTTAAAATGTGATATAGTGCATTTTGTTCCCATGTAGGAAATCATCATTTTAAGACAAAAAACTCAATTTTGATAAAATATGGATTTAGCTCCTTTTGGAATCAAGCTCTTCAAATACTTACCCCCTATGGATGATGCCAAAGGGTAGAAGAAAAAAAGATATAAATATGTATTAGAAAACACTTTATAAACAAATGATACTTATCTTTTTCATTTCCCTTTTTTCATGGGGAAGATGGAAATCTTCTGTTGGAAGCTTAACAGACAGTTTTCATTTCGTATTTTTAAGTGACATTAATGGTTACAATGGATTTGGAAACATATCTTCATCATTGTGCACTCATATCCCTTCTTACCGAAGGATTACAACACTAGTTCATTTAAGTAAGACAAACACACAATATAAGCATAGAATCCGTGTCTTTATTAAAGATGACAAATCAAAATTTCGAAACCTTTTGTTGGAAGTTATCATGTATACGTAGTATAATTTCTACAACACCCAATCATTCTAACGTGGTGAGCAGAACAAAAGCGTAGAAGCGAATACATGAACAAGATTCTGAAAAATGACCAAAACATGTAACAAAGATATATTTAAATTCAGATGAATACTTACGAACTATGAACAAAGGACAAGGGGAAAGGAAAACAAATATAACTTTATATTAGAAAACACTTTATAAACAAATGATACTCATATTTTATATTTCTCTTCCTTCGTGGGGAGATGGAAATCTTTTGTTGGAAGCTTAACAGACAGTTTTCATTTCGTATTTTTAAGTGACATTAATGGTTACAATGGATTTGGAAACATATCTTTATCATTGTGCATTCATATCCCTTCTTACCGAAGGATTACATTACTAGTTCATTTAAGTAAGACAAACACACAATATAAGCATCGAATCTGTGCCTTTATTAAACATGAAAAACAAAAATTTCGAAACCTATTGTTGGAAGTTATCATGTATACGTAGTATAATTTCTACAACATCCAATCATTCTAACGTGATGAGCAGAACAAAAGCGTAGAAGTAAATACATCAACAACATTCTGATTAAATGACCAGAACATGTAACAAAGATATATTTGAATTTAGATGGATACTTACATCCTATGAACAAAGGACAAGGGGAAAGGAAAACAAATATAAACATATATTAGAAAACACTTTATAAACAAATGATACTCATCTTTTTCATTTCTCTTTCTTCATGGGGAAGATGGAGATATTCAGTTGGAAGCTTAACAGACAGTTTTAATTCTGTTTTTTAAGTGACATTCATGGTTACAATGGTTTTGAAAACATATCTTCATCATTTTGAACGCATATCCCTTCTTACCGAAGGATTACAACTCTAGTTCATTTAAGTAAGACAAACACACAATATAAGGATAGAATCCGTGTCTTTATTAAAGATGACAAATCAAAATTTTGAAACCTATTGTTGGAAGTTATCATGTATACGTAGTATAATTTCTACAACACCCAATCATTCTAACGTGGTGAGCAGAACAAAAGCGTAGAAGTAAATACATAAACAAGATTCTGATTAAATGACCAGAACATGTAACAAAGATATATTTGAATTTAGATGGATACTTACGTTCTATGAACAAAGGACAAGGGGAAAGGAAAAAAAATACAGATGATATAAGAAAACACTTTATATGCAAATGATACTAATCTTTTTCATTTCTCTTTCTTCATGGGGAAGATGGAAATCTTCAGTTGAAAGCATATTAGACAATTTTCATTCCGTTTTTTAAGTGACATTTATGATTACAATGGTTTTGAAAACATATCTTTATCATTGTGCACTCATATCCCTTCTTACCGAAGGATTACAACACTAGTTCATTTAAGTAAGTCAAACACACAATATATGCATAGAATCCGTGCCTTAATAAAAGATGACAAATCAAAATTTCGAAACCTATTGTTGGAACTTATAATGTAAACGTAGTATAATTTCTACAATTCCCAATCATTTTAACATGGTGAGCAGAACAAAAGCGTAGAAGTGAATACAAGAAGAAGATTCTGAAAAATAACCAGAACGTGTAACAAGATATATTTGAATTTAGATAAATACTAACCCTCTATAGATGATGCCAAAGGGTAGAAGAAAAAAGATATAAATATGTATTAGAAAACACTTCATAAACAAATGATACTCATCTTTTTCATTTCCCTTTCTTCATGGGGAAGATGGAAATCTTTTGTTGGAAGCTTAACAGACAGTTTTCATTTCGTATTTTTAAGTGACATTAATGGTTACAATGGATTTGGAAACATATCTTCATCATTGTGCACTCATATCCCTTCTTACCGAAGGATTACAACACTAGTTCATTTAAGTAAGACAAACACACAATATAAGCATAGAATCCGTGTCTTTATTAAAGATGACAAATCAAAATTTAGAAACCTTTTGTTGGAAGTTATCATGTATACGTAGTATAATTTCTACAACACCCAATCATTCTAACGTGGTGAGCAGAACAAAAGCGTAGAAGTAAATACATAAACAAGATTCTGATTAAATGATCAGAACATGTAACAAAGATATATTTGAATTTAGATGGATACTTACGAACTATGAACAAAGGACAAGGGGAAGAAAACAAATACAGATGATATAAGAAAACACTTTATAAGCAAATGATACTCATCTTTTTCATTTCTCTTTCTTCATGGGGAAGATGGAAATCTTTTGTTGGAAGCTTAACAGACAGTTTTCATTTCGTATTGTAGCATAACTAGTCCAGTAAGTTAGTAAGACGTAGAGGGCGTTATCATTGATTACGAGATATATATGTGTTCATCATGAAGATGTCAGTCAGTCCATGTTGAGCTGTCGTTGCGACAGGTACAAGATCCAAGATAAAGTCACTTGAACTGCAAATACTATGTAAGTGTTATTTCTTTAGTCCTGTCATACATTCAGTGGTTGCGGGAGTGAGTGAATGAGAGCTATTCCACGTTATTCTAACACGATATACTTTTGTGAGAGCCCACGGAGAGATCGCTGATGATTGATTGTCGAGAGTGTGGACCGGGTTTTGAGAGACTGCAAAGGCAGAACGCTACCCCGGCAGAGCCCGGTTACGCCACACTGGTGGCAGCGGTTGGGATTGAAGCACGTGGTTGTAGCAGCTCGGAACGAACTCCCCCAGCAGCGCCTAGATTGGCACACGGAAAGAGATAGCGCCTATACGTGGTAGGTATAGCGCTTTGGATTTCGCCTGTGTGTAGGCGCCGGCAGTGATAGCGCCTATACGTGGTAGGTATAGCGCCTTGGATTTCGCCTGTGTGTAGGCGCCGGCAGTGATAGCGCCTATACATTGTGAGTATAGCGCCTAGGAGTTGAAGGAAGACATAGCGCCTATACATTGTAGGTATAGCGCCTTGGATTTCGCCTGTGTGTAGGCGCCGGCAGTGATAGCGCCTATACATTGTGGGTATAGCGCCTAGGAGTTGAAGGCACACATAGCGCCTATACGTGGTAGGTATAGCGCCTTGGATTTCGCCTGTGTGTAGGCGCCGGCAGTGATAGCGCCTATACATTGTGAGTATAGCGCCTAGGAGTTGAAGGAAGACATAGCGCCTATACATTGTAGGTATAGCGCCTTGGATTTCGCCTGTGTGTAGGCGCCGGCAGTGATAGCGCCTATACATTGTGAGTATAGCGCCTACGAGTTGAAGGCAGACATAGCGCCTATACATTGTGAGTATAGCGCCTAGTAGGTGACAGCAGTGATTGCGCCTATACGTGGTGAGTATAGCGGCTGACTAGAGTTTTGCACTGTTATATAATAGAGAGTGTAATAATGGCTGCTCAACGAGTGACTATGGAGGATGAAATTGGGATGCTTGCAGCAGAGGTTCAGCGCGGAGATGAGGATCTTCGACAGTCTAAGATGGAGAACCAACAACTCTTAGAACAGATTCGACTTCTCAGTCTGCAAGTGGAGAGGCTACAATTGGAGCAATCTCCAATAAGTTTTCCCAACTACTTCCAGGGTGAGACAGCGCCCACTGCAGTTCGCAAGGAACACGAGTCCACGGAGGCTCATCCAGGAGCCAAAGAGGGAAGTTTTCGTGTTGCAATGTCGGCTCCAACCAGCACGCCTACAGCTGCTCGTCTAACAGATAATGGAACACCAGTGGCAAGCCTCCTACACAGACACGATTTGGACATGCCAAAGGTTGGCACACCCAGAATGAGACCCTTAGACTATCAGATGCGCAGACCCGAGGTGCCTAAAGATGGAATGGGATTTCAGCCACATTCAGTCGTCAAGCTGAATAAGCCCAACATAACTCCTGACAGATTTGATGGGAAGACCCCATGGAGGGATTATGTCAGCCACTTTGAGGCCTGCCGGATGGCAAATAGTTGGAGCGATGGTCAGTCAAAGGTGTTCCTTGCAGCTAGTCTCAGGGGGCCAGCACTAAAGATCCTGGGTAACAAGACAGTAGATACATCACAGATCACATATCACGAACTGGTGAATCTCTTAGGAAAGAGATTTGGGCCTGGACAGTTAGCTGAGAATTACCTACTTGAGCTGCGACATAGGCGCCAGGGGCCAAGAGAGACCCTACAGGAGTTAGGTCAGGCCATCAGGGATTTGTCTACATTGGCATATCCAGAGCTAAGTGAAGATGCTCAGGATCGGTTGGCTAGGACACATTTTTCGGAAGCGATAGAAGACCAATCTATCAGAGAAGGGTTTTCCGATCGAAACCAGCAAAAATGAATGAAGCCATTCAGGCAGCCCTACCAACAGACAACTTCTTAAAGCTTGAAGAACAAAGGTCTGGCCGGAGACAAAGACAGTCAAGGGCTGTGGATGTTGATTCAGAGGTGACAATCGATAAGATCTGGGAAGAACTCAAAAGGATAGAAGAGAGATTTCTCCAACAGGAAACACCCATCAGAACTAGTGAAATAAGACAATCGAGACCCAGTGCCTACAAGCGGAGGAAAGCAACAGAGACTGATGAGTGCTACAAATGCCACGAGTATGGACACTTCCAATGGGAGTGCCCTCAGCGACGGGGAAGTCAAAAGCCTTCGGGAAACGGGTCTCAGCCAACTCAGGAGCTCGGGAGAAGGCTGGACGAGGACACGGGCTCAGGAGAGACGCAAAGTCTCTAAGTGGAGCACCTTCAGTAAGACAATTAACTACAAATTACAGATCAGACAAGGCACGCGGTGGACTCTTTGTTGAAGTAGAGGTTAGGGGGGTGAAGGCAAGACTATTGGCAGATTGTGGAGCAACGGACACAATTTTGTCTTCATCCTTGTATCATCGGATCTCTTCAGCAAACAGACCAAATCTCACGGGAGTCAGGGTCAAGAATGCAGATGGTAGCAGCATGGAGACACTAGGTACTGCTTGGCTGGAGATTGGGTTGGGAAAATGCATTTTCCCACTCCAGGTTGTGTTCGGTAATACCGATCAAATAGATGGGCTCTTAGGGTTAGACATACTAGTTCCAAACGAGGCGATTCTGGATTTTAAGGCCAAGGAACTGCAGATCAAGGGAGAAAGAATCAAATGTACTGATGGACGAGGAGGTCCATTTTGCTCCAGGGTTGTGGTGGGGACAAGCATCAGTATACCGCCTGGTCAGGAAGTTGTGCTTCCAGGTCACGCTACAGGAGCACCAATTGGGACAGGATTTGCCCTAATAGAACCACCGGATAATGGTGAACTTCTCAATAAGGGAATTGCTGTCGCACGGGTGGTAGTCGAGACCACAACATCAACCATACCTATTCGAGTCTTCAATCCAGGTACCAAAGCATGCATGATCCGCAAGGGGACCTTAGCAGGGCATCTTTCTGTCATCAGCAAGACAGATATAGAAGAGTGCGGAGGCAATGCACTACCTACCGAAGGAAGCTATGTAGTCCCTGAACATCTCAAAGATCTTTTTGAGAGGAGTACGGAAGGAATCGATGAGGTGTTCCATGAGAAAATTGCTAAGTTGTTGTGCGAAAATCAGGATGTTTTCGCAAAATCCGATGCAGACATCGGAAAGACAAACTTTGTAAAACATCAGATCAACACGGGAGAGGCCCCGTAGATTCCCACCCAAGGAACAAGAGGAAATTGATCGACAGATTAAGAACATGCTCGCGGACAACCGGGTAGAGCCTTCGGACAGTCCGTGGTCATCTAATGTCGTACTTGTAAAGAAGAAGGATGGGTCGAAGAGATTTTGTGTGGACTATCGAAAATTGAACAACTTGACAATCAAGGATGGGTATCCGATTCCTCGCATCGATGATTCGCTGGATGCACTTGGAGGTGCAAGATGATTCTCGACTCAGGACCTGGCCTCAGGATACTGGCAGGTGGAGTTGGAAGAAGAAGCCAAGAGGAAATCGGCCTTTGTCGTAAGGGGAGGACTGTATAGTTGGAAGGTGATGCCTTTCGGCTTATGTAACGCCCCCTCTACATTCGAAAGACTAATGGAAAGGGTCCTTAGAGGTCTGCATTGGGAAGTACTCTTGGTGTACCTGGATGATGTGATCGTATTTGCAAAGACAATTGCAGATGAGCTGGCTCGGCTTGGCATGGTTTTCCAGCGCTTCCGGCAGGCGGGTCTGAAGTTGAAGCCCAAGAAATGCCACTTGTTTCGGGAGAGTGTTCTGTATTTGGGACATGTGGTGTCTGGGGAAGGCATCTCTACAGACCCGGAAAAGATCAAAGTGGTGAGGGAGTGGCCAGTTCCTACGAGTGTCAAGGAAGTCCAGAGTTTTTTAGGACTTGCCTCCTATTACCGCAGGTTTATTGCAGGATTTGCCAACATTGCCCGCCCACTACATCGTCTAACCAGGAAAGGCCAGACATTCTCCTGGACCGAAGAGTGTGGAGATGCTTTCCAAGAACTCAAGAAGCGACTGCAGGAGTCACCAATCTTGGCTTACCCCGACCCGAAGGAGGAGTACCTATTGGATACAGATGCTAGCAACGAGGGGATTGGAGCTGTCCTGTCTCAAGTGGTGGACGGGAAAGAGCGGGTCATATCCTATGCTAGCAGGGCACTGCATAAGGAAGAGAAGAACTATTGCGTCACTAGGAAAGAGTTATTGGCCGTGGTATTTTTTCTGAAGCAGTTCCGACAGTACTTGTACGGTCAGAAATTCACGGTCAGGACTGATCATGGGGCACTCCGTTGGCTCTTGAATTTCCGAGATCTGCAAGGACAGATGGCTAGGTGGTTGCAAGTGATAGCAGAGTACGACTTCAAAATCGTGCACCGTGCGGGACGATCACATGCAAATGCAGATGGCCTTTCAAGAAGGCCCTGTCCTCAGTGTAAGCGGAACTTCGAAGAGTCAGCAATCTCTGATGAACTAATAGCACCGGAAGTAGAGGTATCCCGAGATGACCAGGTGGAGGCAAGGGCAGTTACGATAGAACCCAGCATCAGCAATGAGCAGATGAGCCAAGACCAGGCGCAAGATCCTTCAATCAAGTGGATCATGGAAGCAAAGCAGCGGTCAGAGGACCGGCCGGATTGGTCAACGATGGCTTCAAAGTCCAGAGTGGAGAAGTCCTATTTGAGGATGTGGGCCCAGTTGGAAATGAAGCAAGGCGTTCTCTACAGGAAATGGGAATGTGACCAAGGCCATAGGATAACATGGCATGTTGTCTTACCAGCTCAGCTTCGAGAGATCGTTGTGAAGGAACTGCATGGTGGCAAGTCTAGTGGACACCTGGGCATGAACAAAACCAGAAATAAAGTTCGCATGAGGTTTTATTGGGTAGCAATGGATGCTGACATCCGCTCGATAGTTCGGCAGTGCGATGTTTGCGCCTCAAAGAAGTCACCGGCGAAGAAACGAAAGGCTCCTTACAGCAGGATTGTGTTGGAATGCCTATGGAGAGGGTAGCTCTGGACGTGGTAGGTCCTCTCCCAGAGACGGAAAGAGGAAACAAGTACATTTTGGTAGTGGGAGACTACTTTACCAAGTGGATGGAAGCCTACCCGATCCCAGATCAAACAGCTGTAACGGTGGCAGACAAGTTGGTCAACGAATTTGTCTGCAGGTTTGGTGTGCCTACAGTACTACATTCAGATCAGGGCCGAAATTTTGAGTCGTGCGTCTTTACGGAGATGTGCCGCGTCCTTGGCATTCACAAAACACGTACCACCCCATACAACCCCAAGTCAGATGGACTCATTGAAAAGTTTAATGGCACTCTGTTGAACATGATCTCAATGATGATAGAACCACATAAGCGACAAAGGGATTGGGATGAGAAATTGGCAATAGCACTGTTTGCTTATCGCAGTGCTCCCCAAGACTCCACAAGAGAGACGCCTAACATGCTCATGTTAGGGCGAGAGCTGCATCTACCAATTGACCTGACGACAGAAGCCTTGAAAGATGACGAGGATAAGGAGGATGATGTGAAGACAGATTATGCGTTTGCCCTGAGGCAACGAATAAGAGCAGCACACCAAAGAGCCCGAAGCAACTTTGCGGAAAGTGCCCGGCGGCAAAAGAAAACGTATGATGAGAAGGCAGAAGGTAACCCTATGGTAGTAGAAGAGTTTGTTTGGCTCCACAACAAGGAAAGGACCAAAGGAATGTCCCCAAAACTTCAAAGGAAGTGGGAAGGACCGTATCTCATCATTCAAAAATTGTCCGACGTCACTTGTCGGATACAGGAGAAGAAAATGGTAAAAGGAAAGTTGTTCATGTAGACAGGTTGAAACCCTACCAAGGGGTACCACTTCGGTCTTGGCTAGAGACAAGGGCTAATCAGGGCAATGAAGCTCGTGATGCTCGAGACATAGCAGACGAGGTTGGCCCCGGCGACGAGGAAGCTACAGACCACGTTAGACCTCCTGAACCAGCACCCAGAAAGCTTCCTGTCCCAGCTCCTAGAAGAAACCCCCAAGAAATAGAAACCCCTAGTAGATTTGCAACATAAGCACTGAGTGTTAAGTAATGTCTAACACACTTGGGCCTGCAACTTAACCAATTTATCTGCTGTCTGTGTCTCTTTTATGCAGAATACCAAGATGAGGGATCGGATGGCTAACGACAATAACTTGAAGTGTTACACCTGTGGGGAGTTCTTCTCGCATAAGAGGAGTCTGCATCGACACATAGAGGACGTGCACCGCAATCGCGATCGGTGCTATGCCTGTGAGGTCTGCGAAAAGGTATTTAACCGCAGGGACAATTTAAATGCCCATCGTAGGGTGCGTCATGATCACGAAAGGGAGAGATCGAGAGACAGGTTCCAAGGAAGGCAGAAAGATGTTTCGCGGGAAAGGAGGTCGAAGGAGGATCGGACGAGGCACTGCACGGCGAAAGTGGAACCCAAGGTTGTGCAGCTGACTACACAGTCCGACGCCTCGGTGGAAGTAGGGGTGGTTGCCGAACAGGACGCTATCGATGTCCACGTTTCTCCGTCAACTCAGGGAGCTGTGAATCCAGAAACTGTGCCGGCAGGGACAGCAAGTGAAGCTGGCGGGAAGGTCCTGAGTATGCTTCGGCATATGGAGGCGGAAGAATCGTCAACATCGTCTGATTCAGAGTCCGACTGCGACAGCGTCGAAGAATCTGTCGTCGCCGATCCCAGAAAGATAAAGGTGGGAAAGGAAATCCCTGCCCTGAAGATAGATAACATTTTGCCTGGCAACCTGGTTAGTGTTGAAGAGACCAGTTCTTCATCCTATTTCTCGGGACACACCAAACTGATACAAGAACAAAAACAAAGAAAGTATAACATGGTGGTTTTGAGAGGGTGTGATCAGCCAACCCAATTCTCCACTGACCTCCACCACGTTTACAACGACAACTATCTTGGAACCCGGATGTCTGCCGACGAGCTAGAGAGGGCCATGATTGGTCGAGTCACTTCGATCACGGAAATCACGACCAAGCGAGTTTTTCGGGCAGGGGAGGTCATATCCGAGGATGAGACCAAGAGAGTATACTCCGTAGACGTGGTGGTAGGAACCACCAAGGTCCAACTTCTTTAATCTTGCCATAAACTCAAACTTTATAAGCAGCTAAAGGTCCAGTACTTAGCCATTCCAGCCACTGTATTCTGTTGTTGTGGTTTTTTTTTTTTTACTTATGTACCTGTAAATAATTGTGCCTTATCTTATTCATCTTGAATCCTGCATTCCTTCTACCCTTCGCACTTCGTCTGTCTTTCAACTCATATTTCCATTCATTCTCCCTATACTTCTTTTGTTCCTTTCACTCTACACGAGTTCTTATGTTACACTTTACCAAAGTTGAAAAATATGCTTATGTTGTATTGTTACTGTGCAAATATATCGTGTTTACGATAGTTCAGGGATGCATTGTTTTGAGTTTGTTATACTTGCCATTTATATGTCACTTGCCGAATATACCTCTTGTTCAAGTTGTGACATGTATACGGGTATATTGTATTTGTAAGATAGTAGAAGAAAATAAAAGAGTTATGTTTTATTTTAACATGTATAAGCATATTTCTTTTTTTATGAAAGATTTATATGTTCACCTTGATATACCTTTGCATTGTGTTTTATTCCATGTATTCCATGCTTCTACATTTCTGGTCCTATTCCTTCCGCACCTTTGCCTTCCTAAACTTTCCCGTTTCTCCCTACTCCTCTTTTGTTCCCTCTCTCTACTTTTGTTCTCTCTCTACTTTTGTTCTCTCTCTCTCTCTACTTTTGTACATAGATTATTTTGTTGTTACATCTTAGTTTTATATGTAGTTTAAGGAGTTTTTAAGTATTTGTATACTTTTTTAGAAAGAATATTCCGATGAAATGTTATGTTGTTTTGCCAAAGAGTGGTCCGAGGACAGTCCACACTTGGGGAGGGGCTGTGTAGCATAACTAGTCCAGTAAGTTAGTAAGACGTAGAGGGCGTTATCATTAATTACGAGATATATATGTGTTCGTCATGAAGATGTCAGTCAGTCCATGTTGAGCTGTCGTTGCGACAGGTACAAGATCCAAGATAAAGTCACTTGAACTGCAAATACTCTGTAAGTGTTATTTCTTTAGTCCTGTCATACATTCAGTGGTTGCGGGAGTGGGTGAATGAGAGCTAGTCCACGTTATTCTAACACGATATACTTTTGTGAGAGCCCACGGAGAGATCGCTGATGATTGATTGTCGAGAGCGTGGACCGGGTTTTGAGAGACTGCAAAGGCAGAACGCTACCCCGGCAGAGCCCGGTTACGCCACAGTATTTTTAAGTGACATTGATGGTTACAATGGTTTTGGAAACATATCTTCATCATTGTGCACGCATATCCCTTTGTACCGAAGGATTACAACACTAGTTCATTTAAGTAAGACAAACACACAATATAAACATAGAATCCGTGTCTTTATTAAAGATGACAAATCAAAATTTTGAAACCTATTGTTGGAAGTTATCATGTATACGTAGTATAATTTCTACAACACCCAATCATTCTAACGTGGTGAGCAGAACAAAAGCGTAGAAGTAAGTACAAAAACAAGATTCTGGTTAAATGACCAGAACATGTAACAAAGATATATTTGAATTTAGATGGATACTTACGTTCTATGAACAAAGGACAAGGGAAAAGGAAAACAAATACAGGTGATATAAGATTACTTTTTATATGCAAATGATACTCATCTTTTTCATTTCTCTTTCTTCATGGGGAAGATGGAGATATTCAGTTGGAAGCTTAACAGACAGTTTTAATTCAATTTTTTAAGTGACATTCATGATAACAATGATTTTTGGAAACATATCTTAATCATTGTGTACGCATATCCCTTCTTACCGAAGGATTACAACTCTAGTTCATTTAAGTAAGACAAACACACAATATAAGCATAGAATCCGTGTCTTTATTAAAGATGACAAATCAAAATGTTGAAACCTATTGTTCGAAGTTATCATGTATACGTAGTATAATTTCTGCAACACCCAATCATTCTAACGTGGTGAGCTGTATAAAAGCGTAGAAGCGAATACATGAACAAGATTCTGAAAAATGACCAGAACATGTAACAAGATATATTTGAATTTAGATAAATACTTACCCCCTTTGGATGATGCTAAATGGTAGAAGAAAAATAGATATAAATATATATTAGAAAACACTTTATAAACAAATGATACTCATCTTTCTCATTTCTCTTTCTTCATGGGGAAGATGGAGATCTTTAGTTGGAAGCATAACAGACAGTTTTCATTCCGTTTTTTAAGTGACATTCATGATTACAATGGTTTTGAAAATATATCTTCATCATTGTGCACTCATATCCCTTCTTACCAAAGGATTACAATACTAGTTCATTTACGTAAGACAAACACACAATATAAGCATAGAATCCGTGCCTTTTTTAAAGATGACAAATAACAATCTTGAATGATCAGTTATTTCATGGGGATACCAATTAATGTGTATTTTACCTGTTTATATGCTTGTGTATTTATCTATTTTTTTTTTGATGCTGTTATTTGTTTTATTATCACCAAACAGGGCCTCATGGAAGACCACCAAATTAGTGATATGTGTCACCCTGTATAAATATCATAAATAAATAAAAACAAATAAATAAAAACACATTGTTCGAAGTTATCATGTATACGTAGTATAATTTCTACAACACCCAATCATTCTAACGTGGTGAGCTGAACAAAAGCGTAGAAGCGAATACATTAAGAAGATTCTGAAAAATGACTAGAACGTGTAACAAAGATATATTTGAATTTAGATGGATACTTACATTCTATGAACAAAGGACAAGGGGAAAGGAAAACAAATATAAATATATATTAGAAAACACTTTATAAACAAATGATACTCATCTTTTTCATTTCTCTTTCTTCATGGGGAAGATGGAAATCTTCTGTTGGAAGCTTAACAGACAGTTTTAATTTTTTTTAAGTGACATTGATGGTTACAATGGTTTTGGAAACATACCTTCATAGTTGTGCACGCATATCCCTTTGTACCAAAGGATTACAACACTAGTTCATTTAAGTAAGACAAACACACAATATAAGCATAGAATCCGTGTCTTTATTAAAGATGACAAATCAAAATTTTGAAACCTATTGTTGGAAGTTATCATGTACACGTAGTATAATTTCTACAACACCCAATCATTCTAACGTGGTGAGCAGAACAAAAGCGTAGAAGTAAGTACATGAACAAGATTCTGATTAAATGACCAGAACGTGTAACAAAGATATATTTGAATTTAGAGGGATACTTACGAGCTATGAACAAGGGACAAGGGGAAAGGAAAACAAATACAGATGATATAAGATTACTTTTTATATGCAAATGATACTCATCTTTTTCATTTCTCTTTCTTCATGGGGAAGATGGAGATATTCAGTTGGAAGCTTAACTGACAGTTTTCATTCAATTTTTTAAGTGACATTCATGGTTACAATGGTTTTGAAAACATATCTTCATCATTGTGCACTCATATCCCTTCTTACCGAAGGATTACAACACTAGTTCATTTAAGTAAGACAAACACACAATATAAGCATAGAATCCGTGTCTTTATTAAAGATGACAAATCAAAATGTTGAAACCTATTGTTGGAAGTTATCATGTATACGTAGTATAATTTCTACAACACCCAATCATTCTAACGTGGTGAGCTGTATAAAAGCGTAGAAGCGAATACATGAACAAAATTCTGAAAAATGACCAGAACATGTAACAAGATATATTTGAATTTAGATAAATACTTACCCCCTATGGATGATGCCAAAGGGTAGAAGAAAAAGATATAAATATATATTAGAAAACACTTGAAATGCAAATGATACTCATCTTTTTCATTTCTCTTTCTTCATGGGGAAGATGGAAATCTTCTGTTGGAAGCTTAACAGACAGTTTTAAGTTTTTTTTAAGTGACATTGATGGTTACAATGGTTTTGGAAACATACCTTCATCATTGTGCACACATATCCCTTTGTACCAAAGGATTACAACACTAGTTCATTTAAGTAAGACAAACACACAATATAAGCATAGAATCCGTGTCTTTATTAAAGATGACAAATCAAAATTTTGAAACCTATTGTTGGAAGTTATCATGTATACGTAGTATAATTTCTACAACACCCAATCATTCTAACGTGGTGAGCAGAACAAAAGCGTAGAAGTAAGTACATAAACAAGATTCTGATTAAATGACCAGAACATGTAACAAAGATATCTTTGAATTTAGATGGATACTTACGTTCTATGAACAAAGGACAAGGGGAAAGGAAAACAAATACATATGATATAAGATTACTTTTTATATGCAAATGATACTCATCTTTTTCATTTCTCTTTCTTCATGGGGAAGATGGAGATATTCAGTTGGAAGCTTAACTGACAGTTTTCATTCAATTTTTTAAGTGACATTCATGGTTACAATGGTTTTGAAAACATATCTTCATCATTGTGCACTCATATCCCTTCTTACCGAAGGATTACAACACTAGTTCATTTAAGTAAGACAAACACACAATATAAGCATAGAATCCGTGTCTTTATTAAAGATGACAAATCAAAATTTGAAACCTATTGTTGGAAGTTATCATGTATACGTAGTATAATTTCTACAACACCCAATCATTCTAACGTGGTGAGCTGTATAAAAGCGTAGAAGCGAATACATGAACAAAATTCTGAAAAATGACCAGAACATGTAACAAGATATATTTGAATTTAGATAAATACTTACCCCCTATGGATGATGCCAAAGGGTAGAAGAAAAAAGATATAAATATATATTAGAAAACACTTGAAATGCAAATGATACTCATCTTTTTCATTTCTCTTTCTTCATGGGGAAGATGGAAATCTTCTGTTGGAAGCTTAACAGACAGTTTTAAGTTTTTTTTAAGTGACATTGATGGTTACAATGGTTTTGAAACATATCTTCATCATTGTGCACATATCCCTTTTACCGAAGGATTACAACACTAGTTCATTTAAGTAAGACAAACACACAATATAAGCATAGAATCCGTGTCTTTATTAAAGATGACAAATCAAAATTTTGAAACCTATTGTTGGAAGTTATCATGTACACGTAGTATAATTTCTACAACACCCAATCATTCTAACGTGGTGAGCAGAACAAAAGCGTAGAAGTAAGTACATAAACAAGATTCTGATTAAATGACCAGAACATGTAACAAAGATATCTTTGAATTTAGATGGATACTTACGTTCTATGAACAAAGGACAAGGGGAAAGGAAAACAAATACATATGATATAAGATTACTTTTTATATGCAAATGATACTCATCTTTTTCATTTCTCTTTCTTCATGGGGAAGATGGAGATATTCAGTTGGAAGCTTAACTGACAGTTTTCATTCAATTTTTAAGTGACATTCATGGTTACAATGGTTTTGAAAACATATCTTCATCATTGTGCACTCATATCCCTTCTTACCGAAGGATTACAACACTAGTTCATTTAAGTAAGACAAACACACAATATAAGCATAGAATCCGTGTCTTTATTAAAGATGACAAATCAAAATGTTGAAACCTATTGTTGGAAGTTATCATGTATACGTAGTATAATTTCTACAACACCCAATCATTCTAACGTGGTGAGCTGTATAAAAGCATAGAAGCGAATACATGAACAAAATTCTGAAAAATGACCAGAACATGTAACAAAGATATCTTTGAATTTAGATGGATACTTACGTTCTATGAACAAAGGACAAGGGGAAAGGAAAACAAATACATATGATATAATATTACTTTTTATATGCAAATGATACTCATCTTTTTCATTTCTCTTTCTTCATGGGGAAGATGGAAATCTTCTGTTGGAAGCTTAACAGACAGTTTTCATTTCGTATTTTTAAGTGACATTAATGGTTACAATGGATTTGGAAACATATCTTCATCATTGTGCACTCATATCCCTTCTTACCGAAGGATTACAACACTAGTTCATTTAAGTAAGACAAACACACAATATAAGCATAGAATCTGTGTCTTTATTAAAGATGACAAATCAAAATTTTGAAACCTATTGTTGGAAGTTATCATGTATACGTAGTATAATTTCTACAACACCCAATCATTCTGCTGGTGAGCAGAACAAAAGCGTTGAAGTAAATACATAAACAAGATTCTGATTAAATGACCAGAACATGTAACAAAGATATATTTGAATTTAGATGGATACTTACGTTCTATGAACAAAGGACAAGGGAAAGGAAAACAAATACATATGATATAAGATTACTTTTTATATGCAAATGATACTCATCTTTTCATTTCTCTTTCTTCATGGGGAAGATGGAGATATTCAGTTGGAAGCTTAACTGACAGTTTTCATTCAATTTTTAAGTGACATTCATGGTTACAATGGTTTTGAAAACATATCTTCATCATTGTGCACTCATATCCCTTCTTACCGAAGGATTACAACACTAGTTCATTTAAGTAAGACAAACACACAATATAAGCATAGAATCCGTGTCTTTATTAAAGATGACAAATCAAAATGTTGAAACCTATTGTTGGAAGTTATCATGTATACGTAGTATAATTTCTACAACACCCAATCATTCTAACGTGGTGAGCTGTATAAAAGCGTAGAAGCGAATACATGAACAAAATTCTGAAAAATGACCAGAACATGTAACAAGATATATTTGAATTTAGATAAATACTTACCCCCTATGGATGATGCCAAAGGGTAGAAGAAAAAAAATATAAATATGTATTAGAAAACACTTTATAAACAAATGATACTCATCTTTTTCATTTCCCTTTCTTCATGGGGAAGATGGAAATCTTCTGTTGGAAGCTTAACAGACAGTTTTCATTTCGTATTTTTAAGTGACATTAATGGTTACAATGGATTTGGAAACATATCTTCATCATTGTGCACTCATATCCCTTCTTACCGAAGGATTACAACACTAGTTCATTTAAGTAAGACAAACACACAATATAAGCATCGAATCTGTGCCTTTATTAAAGATGAAAAATAAAAATTTCGAAACCTATTGTTGGGAGTTATCATGTATACGTAGTATAATTTCTACAACACCCAATCATTCTAACGTGGTGAGCAGAACAAAAGCGTAGAAGTAAATACATAAACAAGATTCTTATTAAATGACCGGAACATGTAACAAAGATATATTTGAATTTAGATGGATACTTACATTCTATGAACAAAGGACAAGGGGAAAGGAAAACAAATATAACTATATATTAGAAAACACTTTATAAACAAATGATACTCATCTTTTTCATTTCTCTTTCTTCATGGGGAAGATGGAGACATTCAGTTGGAAGCTTAACAGACAGTTTTAATTCTGTTTTTTAAGTGACATTCATGGTTACAATGGTTTTGAAAACATATCTTCATCATTGTGAACGCATATCCCTTCTAACCGAAGGATTACAACACTAGTTCATTTAAGTAAGACAAACACACAATATAAGCATAGAATCCGTGTCTTTATTAAAGATAACAAATCAAAATTTTGAAACCTATTGTTGGAAGTTATCATGTATACGTAGTATAATTTCTACAACACCCAATCATTCTAACGTGGTGAGCAGAACAAAAGCGTAGAAGTAAATACATAAACAAGATTCTGATTAAATGACCAGAACATGTAACAAAGATATATTTGAATTTAGATGGATACTTACGTTCTATGAACAAAGGACAAGGGGAAAGGAAAAAAAAATACAGATGATATAAGAAAACACTTTATATGCAAATGATACTAATCTTTTTCATTTCTCTTTCTTCATGGGGAAGATGGAATTCTTTAGTTGGAAGCATATTAGACAGTTTTCATTCCGTTTTTTAAGTGACATTCATGATTACAATGGTTTTGAAAACATATCTTCATTATTGTGCACTCATATCCCTTCTTGCCAAAGGATTACAACACTAGTTCATTTAAGTAAGACAAACACACAATATAAGCATAGAATCCGTGCCTTTTTTAAAGATGACAAATAACAATCTTGAATGATCAGTTATTGCATGGGGATACCAATTAATGTGTATTTTACCTGTTTATATGCTTGTGTATTTATCTATTTTGTTTTTGATGCTGTTATTTGTTTTATTATTACAAAACAGGGCCTCATGGAAGACCACCAAATTGGTGATATGTGCCACCCTGTATAAATATCAGAAATAAATAAAAACAAATAGATAAAAACCTATTGTTCGAAGTTATCATGTATACGTAGTATAATTTCTACAACACCCAATCATTCTAACGTGGTGAGCTGAATAAAATCGTAGAAGCGAATACATGAAGAAGATTCTGAAAAATGACCACAACGTGTAACAAAGATATATTTAAATTCAGATGAATACTTACGATCTATGAACAAAGGACAAGGGGAAAGGAAAACAAATATAAATATATATTAGAAAACACTTTATAAACAAATGATACTCATCTTCTTCATTTCTCTTTCTTCATGGGGAAGATGGAAATCTTCTGTTGGAAGCTTAACAGACAGTTTTAATCTGTTTTTTAAGTGACATTCATGGTTACAATGGTTTTGGAAACATATCTTCATCACCGTGCACGCATATTCCTTTGTACCGAAGGATTACAACACTAGTTCATTTAAGTAAGACAAACACACAATATAAGCATAGAATCCGTGTCTTTATTAAAGATGACAAATCAAAATTTTGAAACCTATTGTTGGAAGTTATCATGTATACGTAGTATAATTTCTACAACACCCAATCATTCTGCTGGTGAGCAGAACAAAAGCGTTGAAGTAAATACATAAACAAGATTCTGATTAAATGACCAGAACATGTAACAAAGATAAATTTGAATTTCGATGGATACTTACGTTCTATGAACAAAGGACAAGGGGAAAGGAAAACAAATACAGATGATATAAGAAAACACTTTATATGCAAATGATACTCATCTTTTTCATTTCTCTTTCTTCATGGGGAAGATGGAGATTTTCAGTTGGAAGCATATTAGACAGTTTTCATTCCGTTTTTTAAGTGACATTCATAATTACAATGGTTTTGAAAACATATCTTTATCATTGTGCACTCATATCCCTTCTTATCGAAGGATTACAACACTAGTTCATTTAAGTAAGTCAAGCACACAATATATGCATATAATCCGTGCCTTTATAAAAGATGACAAATCAAAATTTCAAAACCTACTGTTGGAAGTTATCATGTATACGTAGTATAATTTCTACAACACCCAATCATTTTAACGTGGTGAGCTGAACAAAAGCGTAGAAGCGAATACATGAATAAGATTCTGAAAAATGACCAGAACGTGTAACAAGATATATTTGAATTTAGATAAATACTTACCCCCTATGGATGATGCCAAAGGGTAGAAGAAAACAGATATAAATATGTATTAGAAAACACTTCATAAACAAATGATACTCATCTTTTTCATTTCCCTTTCTTCATGGGGAAGATGGAAATCTTTTGTTGGAAGCTTAACATACAGTTTTCATTTCGTATTTTTAAGTGACATTAATGGTTACAATGGATTTAGAAACATATCTTCATCATTGTGCACTCATATTCCTTCTTACCGAAGGATTACAATACTAGTTCATTTAAGTAAGACAAACACACAATATAAGCATAGAATCTGTGCCTTTATTAAAGATGAAAAACAAACATTTCGAAACCTATTGTTGGAAGTTATCATGTATACGTAGTATAATTTCTACAACACCCAATCATTCTAACGTGATGAGCAGAACAAAAGCGTAGAAGTAAATACATCAACAACATTCTGATTAAATGACCAGAACATGTAACAAAGATATATTTGAATTTAGATGGAAACTTACATCCTATGAACAAAGGACAAGGGGAAAGGAAAACAAATATAAACATATATTAGAAAACACTTTATAAACAAATGATACTCATCTTTTTCATTTCTCTTTCTTCATGGGGACGATGGAGATATTCAGTTAGAAGCACAGTTTTAAATCTGTTTTTTAAGTGACATTCATGGTTACAATGGTTTTGGAAACATATCTTCATCATCGTGCACGCATATCCCTTTGTACCGAATGATTACAACACTAGTTCATTTAAGTAAGACAAACACACACTATAAGCATAGAATCCGTGTCTTTATTAAAGATGACAAATCAAAATTTTGAAACCTATTGTTGGAAGTTATCATGTATACGTAGTATAATTTCTACAACACCCAATCATTCTAACGTGTTGAGCAGAACAAAAGCGTTGAAGTAAATACATAAACAAGATTCTGATTAAATGACCAGAACATGTAACAAAGATAAATTTGAATTTCGATGGATACTTACGTTCTATGAACAAAGGACAAGGGGAAAGGAAAACAAATACAGATGATATAAGAAAACACTTTATATGCAAATGATACTCATCTTTTTCATTTCTCTTTCTTCATGGGGAAGATGGAGATCTTCAGTTGGAAGCATATTAGACAGTTTTCATTCCGTTTTTAAGTGACATTCATGATTACAATGGTTTTGAAAACATATCTTTATCATTGTGCACTCATATCCCTTCTTATCGAAGGATTACAACACTAGTTCATTTAAGTAAGTCAAACCCACACTATATATGCATGGAATCCGTGCCTTTATAAAAGATGACAAATCAAAATTTCAAAACCTACTGTTGGAAGTTATCATGTATACGTAGTATAATTTCTACAACACCCAATCATTTTAACGTGGTGAGCTGAACAAAAGCGTAGAAGCGAATACATGAAGAAGATTCTGAAAAATGACCAGAACGTGTAACAAGATATATTTGAATTTAGATAAATACTTACCCCCTATGGATGATGCCAAAGGGTGGAAGAAAACAGATATAAATATGTATTAGAAAACACTTCATAAACAAATGATACTCATCTTTTTCATTTCCCTTTCTTCATGGGGAAGATGGAAATCTTTTGTTGGAAGCTTAACATACAGTTTTCATTTCGTATTTTTAAGTGACATTAATGGTTACAATGGATTTGGAAACATATGTTCATCATTGTGCACTCATATCCCTTATTACCGAAGGATTACAATACTAGTTCATTTAAGTAAGACAAACACACAATATAAGAATAGAATCTGTGCCTTTATTAAAGATGAAAAACAAAAATTTCGAAACCTTTTGTTTGAAGTTATCATGTATACGTAGTATAATTTCTACAACACCTAATCATTCTAACGTGATGAGCAGAACAAAATCGTAGAAGTAAATACATCAACAACATTCTGCTTAAATGACCAGAACATGTAACAAAGATATATTGGAATTTAGATGGATACTTACATTCTATGAACAAAGGACAAGGGGAAAGGAAAACATATATAAATTTATATCAGAAAACACTTGATAAACAAATGATACTCATCTTTTTCATTTCTCTTTCTTCATGGGGAAGATGGAGATATTCAGTTGGAAGCTTAACAGACAGTTTTAATTCTGTTTTTTAAGTGACATTCATGGTTACAATGGTTTTGAAAACATATCTTCATCATTTTGAACGCATATCCCTTCTTACCGAAGGATTACAACTCTGGTTCATTTAAGTAAGACAAACACACAATATAAGCATAGAATCCGTGTCTTTATTAAAGATGACAAATCAAAATTTTGAAACCTATTGTTGGAAGTTATCATGTATACGTAGTATAATTTCTAGAACACCCAATCATTCTAACGTGGTGAGCAGAACAAAAGCGTAGAAGTAAATACATAAACAAGATTCTGATTAAATGACCAGAACATGTAACAAAGATATATTTGAATTTAGATGGATACTTACGTTCTATGAACAAAGGACAAGGGGAAAGGAAAAAAAATACAGATGATATAAGAAAATAATATGCAAATGATACTCATCTTTTTCATTTCTCTTTCTTCATGGGGAAGATGGAGATCTTCAGTTGGAAGCATATTAGACAGTTTTCATTCCGTTTTTTTAAGTGACATTTATTGTTACAATGGTTTTGGAAACATATCTTTATCATTGTGCTAGAATATCCATTCTTACCGAAGGATTACAACCATGGGCGTCAATCCTAGGGAGGACGGGGGGACACGTCCCCCCTTGGAATTTTCAGGCGGTGAAATGCCCCCACGATTTGGGTTAAAATCTTTTTTTTTTCTTTCTTTCTCTCTTTCTCTCTGTGTTGACTTTTTTTTTTTTTAAGCTGAACTAAAGTGTTCCCACTGTTTATACTTTATTTTACAGGGGCGTCAATCCTGGGGGGAATGGGGGTGCCTCCCACCCATTTTCAGGTGGTGAAATGTCCCCCATGTTTTGTCGGAAAAGAAGTTCTTTAATAATTAAATGTAACGTCAAAGCTTTCGCACTTTGCGCGGGAGGGGGGGGGGGACTGAATTCATAGAAGGATAAAGAGTCGAGAACGGTACAACGAATCGTCTTCTTTCTCTGATAATCAAATGAAAATGCACAGGTTCCGGGCTTCGCGCGGGAGGGGAAACTGTATTCAAACAAAGATTAAGAGTCGAGAACGGTAGAACGAATCTTCTTCTTTCTCTAATAATTTAATGAAACGTCAAAGCTTCCGCGCTTTGCACGGGAGGGGGAAACTGATTTCAAAGAGAGATTAAGAGTCAAGAACGGTACAATGAATCGTCTTCTTTTTAAAATAATTTAATAAAACGTCAGAGCTTCCGCGCTACGCGCGAGAGGGTGGAAACTGAATTCAATCAAAGATTAAGAGTCGAGAACGGTAGAACGAATCATCTTCTTTCTCTAATAATTTAATGAAACGTCAAGCTTCCGCGCTTTGCGCGGGAGAGGAGAGGAAAATAAATTCAAACAGAGATTAAGAGTCAAGAACAGTACAATGAATCGTCTTCTTTCTCCAATAATTGAATGAAACGTCAAAGCTTCCGCGCTTCGCGCGGGAGAGGGAAACTGAATTCAAAGTGAGATTAAGAGTCAAGAACAGTGCAATGAAACGTCTTCTTTCTCTAATAATTTAATGAAACGACAAAGCTTCCGCGCTTCTCGCGGGAGGGGGAGCGGCGGGGGAACCGAATTCAAACAAGGATTAAGAGTCGAGAACAGTACGATGAATCGTCTTCTTTCTCTAATAATTTATTGAAACGTCGAAGCTTCCGCGCTACGCAAGAGAGGGTGGAAACTAAATTTAGACAAGGATTAAGAGACGAGAATGGTAGAACGAATCATCTTCTCTCTCTAATAATTTAATGAAACGTCAAAGCTTCTGCGCTTTGCGCGGGAGGGGAGAGGGAAATAAATTCAAACAAAGATTAAGAGTCAAGAACGGTACAATGAATCGTCTTCCTTCCCTAATAACTTAATGAAACGACAAAGCTCCCGAGCTTCGCGCAGGAGGAGGGGGGACTGAATTCAAACAAGGATTAAGAGTCGAGAACAGTACAATAAATCGTCTTCTTTCTCTAATAATTTAATGAAACGACAAAGCTTCCGCGCTTCTCGCGGAGGGGAGGGGGGAACTGAATTCAAACAAGGATTAAGAGTCGAGAACAGTACAATGAATCGTCTTCTTTCTCTAATAATTTAATGAAACGACAAAGCTTCCGCGCTTCGCACGGGAGATGTAGGGGGAAATTGAATTCAAACAAGGATTAAGAGTCGAGAACAGTACAATGAATCGTCTTCTTTCTCTAATAATTTTTTGAAACGTCAAAGCTTCCGCGCTACGCAAGAGAGGGTGGAAACTGAATTTAGACAAGGATTAAGAGACGAGAATGGTACAATGAATCGTCTTCCTTCCCTAATAACTTAATGAAACGACAAAGCTCCCGAGCTTCGCGCAGGAGGAGGGGGGACTGAATTCAAACAAGGATTAAGAGTCGAGAACAGTACAATAAATCGTCTTCTTTCTCTAATAATTTATTGAAACGTCGAAGCTTCCGCGCTACGCAAGAGAGGGTGGAAACTAAATTTAGACAAGGATTAAGAGACGAGAATGGTAGAACGAATCATCTTCTCTCTCTAATAATTTAATGAAACGACAAAGCTTCCGCGCTTCGCACGGGAGATGTAGGGGGGGGGGGAAATTGAATTCAAACAAGGATTAAGAGTCGAGAACAGTACAATGAATCGTCTTCTTTCTCTAATAATTTTTTGAAACGTCAAAGCTTCCGCGCTACGCAAGAGAGGGTGGAAACTGAATTTAGACAAGGATTAAGAGACGAGAATGGTAGAACGAATCATCTTCTTTCTCTAATAATTTAATGAAACGTCAAAGCTTCTGCACTTTGCGCGGGAGGGGAGGGGGAAATAAATTCAAACTAAGATTAAGAGTCAAGAACGGTACAATGAATCGTCTTCTTTCTCTAATAATTTAATGAAACGACAAAGCTTTCGCGCTTCTCGCGGGAGGGGAGGGGGAACTGAATTCAAACAAGGATTAAGAGTCGAGAACAGTACAATGAATCGTCTTCTTTCTCTAATAATTTAATGAAACGACAAAGCTTCCGCGCTTCTCGCGGGAGGGGAGGGGGAACTGAATTCAAACAAGGATTAAGAGTCGAGAACAGTACAATGAATCGTTTTCTTTCTCTAATAACTTAATGAAACGTCAAAGCTTCCGCGCTACGCGCGAGAGGGTGGAAACTGAATTCAGACAAGGATTAAAAGTCGAGAACGGTAGAATGAATAATCTTCTTTCTCTAATTATTAAATGAAACGTCAAAGCTTTCGCGATACGTGCGAGAGGGTGGAAACTGAATTCAGACTAGGATTACGAGTCAAGAACGGTACAACGAATCGTCTTCTTTCCAAAAAAATTTAATGAAACGTCAAAGCTTCCGAACTGAATTCAAAGAAGGATTAAGACTCGAGAACAGTACAATGAATCGTCTTCTTTCCCTAATAACTTAATGAAACGACAAAGCTCCCGAGCTTCGCGCAGGAGGAGGGGGGAACTGAATTCAAACAAGGATTAAGAGTCGAGAACAGTACAATGAATCGTCTTCTTTCTCTAATAATTTAATGAAACGACAAAGCTTCCGCGCTTCTCGCGGGGGGGGGGGGGAACTGAATTCAAACAAGGATTAAGAGTCGAGAACAGTACAATGAATCGTTTTCTTTCTCTAATAACTTAATGAAACGTCAAAGCTTCCGCGCTACGCGCGAGAGGGTGGAAACTGAATTCAGACAAGGATTAAAAGTCGAGAACGGTAGAATGAATCGTCTTCTTTCCAAAAAAAATTAATGAAACGTCAAAGCTTCCGAACTGAATTCAAAGAAGGATTAAGAGTCGAGAACAGTACAATGAATCGTCTTCTTTCCCTAATAACTTAATGAAACGACAAAGCTCCCGAGCTTCGCGCAGGAGGAGGGGGGACTGAATTCAATCAAGTATTAAGAGTCGAGAACAGTACAATGAATCGTCTTCTTTCTCTAATAATTTAATGAAACGTCAAAGCTTCCGCGCTACGCGCGAGAGGGTGGAAACTGAATTTAAACAAAGATTAAGAGTCGAGAACGGTACAATGAATCGTCTTCTTTCTCCAATAATTTAATGAAACGTCAAAGCTTCCGCGCGTTGCGAGGGAGGGGGAAACTGAATTCACACAAAGATTAAGAGTCAAGAACGGTACACGAATCGTCTTCTTTTCAAAATAATTTAATGAAACGTCAAAGCTACCGCGCTTCGCGCGGGAGGGGGGAGGGGAACTGAATTCAAACAAGGATTAAGAGTCGAAAACAGTACAATGAATCGTCTTCTTTCCTTGAGGGAGCTGCACGGCGGCGACCACTGTTGGTGTTTTGGTGTGTCATTTTGGACGTTAATTTTGTAATTTTGTAAGTCTGTTTCGTTCTTCTGAAGTCAGCATCATGTCTAGCATAATGTCAGGAACGACAAGCATCATAAGCATCTTCATCTTTCTGCTCCTTTCTCCTCTTTTCACCTGTACAAACTCTTCTCCTGTCCCGAATGGAATCACTACGTACACCCGTTCTGAGCTGCTTGACCTTCGCCCGGGAACCACGCCCACGAAGCCGGACGGTTACGATGACTTTCCGCGTGAGGTGAAACCCCGAAAGCGCGGGAAAAGAGGTGGTCTGCGAAGCCGTATACGGAGACGTAAGTCCAACCCTCCTTTACCGACAATACTTTTTGGAAACGTTCGATCTTTGAGTAATAAGATGGATGAACTCTATGCCTCTACCCGTCATCTTTATGAATTTCGTGAATCGTGTCTCTTATGTTTTTTCAGAGACGTGGCTACATTCAGAGATTCCCGATAATGCAGTTGAGTTACCTCACTTCGATATTATAAGAGGGGATAGGACTTCGGATAGCGGTAAATCTAAGGGTGGAGGAGTTTGTATGTACATTAACAAAAATTGGTGTAATAACTGGTCAATTAAAGAGAGGGTCTGTACACCAGATTTTGAACTTATCACTGTTGGACTTTGTCCGTATTATCTGCCGAGGGAATTCAATCAAATCTTTGTTATGGTTGTGTATATCCATCCGAAAGCAGACACATGCATTGCTAGTGAGAATATTGGTACACGAATTCACCAACTTGAAGCTACTTCACCAGATGCGCCGAAATTTATCTTAGGTGACTTCAATCAGTGTACCCTGGATACCGTCTTGCCTACGTATGATCAGTATGTAAACCAGCACACGCGCAATGACTCAATTTTGGATCTTTGTTATGGTAATATCGCAGGAGCATACAATGCAAATGTATGTCCCAAGCTGGGAGCCTCCGATCATAACAACATTTTGTTACTTCCTAAATACAAACAAAAGTTGAAAAGAAGTAAACCCATCAACACAGTGAGCCGCGAATGGAACACCGATACAGCTGAGCGGCTTCAGAGTTGTCTCGATTGCACCGATTGGAGTGTTTTCATGGATGCGGCTGATTCCCTTGATGAGGCTGTTGACACGATCACCGAATACAGACGGTTCTGCGTTAATAGTCTGATACCAAGCAAAAAGGTGAAAATATATCCAAATAATAAACCATGGGTTTCTAGTGAGTTAAAGCAATTACTACAGGATATACGGAAAGCATTTATTGATGGCAATAATTCGTCGGTCAAAGAACTACAAAGATAAATAAATCGTCAGATTAACAAATGTAAGAACGAATATAAATGTAAGCTGGAACGAGACTTTCAACAGAACAATAGTCGCGCATCATGGCGAGCTATGGAAACGATTACCGGTTATAAGAGCAAACAGAAAATGATTGAATGTAACCAGGACTTTGCAGATGATTTAAACTTATTTTATACACGATTTGATTGCAATGATTTTCATGATGAAAATGAATGCTTGAGTAAATCTTAAGTAATATCACGAGTAATGTTGGCATTGTAATATCAGAGTTAGATGTGAGAAACATCCTAAGAGGAGTAAAGGTAAACAAGGCCACTGGACCTGATGGCATTTCAAATCGAGTTCTTAAGACATGTTATCAACAATTAGCTCCTATTTTTACGAGATTATATCAGTTAACTTTGGATCTAGGTGTAATACCACAAATATGGAAAACATCTTCGATTATACCAGTTCCAAAAGGGAATATGACAGGTGGTAACACAGATCTGAATGCCTTTCGCCCTGTAGCACTCACATCTAATGTCATGAAATGTTTGGAAAGGGGGATTTTGAAACATCTATTGAGTCAAGCTGGCTCATTTATTGATCCCATGCAATTTGCTTATAGACAGAATAGGGGAGTTGAGGACGCTGTTCTTGTCCTTCTTCATGGAATGTATAGTCATTTAGATATCCCCAAATCATATGTAAGATGTACCTTCATCGACTTCTCTAGTGCTTTCAATACCATAACTCCACACCTTTTAATACGTAAACTAATAGACATGGAGGTTGATGTTAAAATAGTGCTTTGGATTCATAACTTTCTAACAAATAGACAACAAACCGTAAGACTTGGAAATATCCAATCACCTACTTTGGTAACCAATACAGGAGCTTCACAAGGGTGCGTCCTTTCTCCCCTGTTATTTTCACTGTATACCAGTGATTGCACTAGTACCAGTCAATGTTGTACATTTATAAAGAACGCTGATAACACTGCTATCACAGGTTTCATTAAGGGAGAAAATAACGAGAATGAGTATTTTTGTCAAGTTAATCAGTTTGTTGAATGGTGCGATCGCCACAACCTATATTTGAATGTTTTAAAAACTAAAGAGATTATTATAGACTTTCGCCGTGGTGACGTTAATCATACCCCCTTGTACATTCATGAACAGGCAATCGAACACGTACATGAATATAAGTATCTTGGTACCTTGATTGATGAAAAGCTACGATTTAATATAAACACCAAGGCTGTACACAGTAGAGCTAATCAACGGATGTTTTTTTCTAAGGAAAATTAAGAAAAATTAACGTTAACAGGACGATCTTGCATCTTTTCTACCAGTCTATTATTCAAAGTGTTCTTCTATTCAATCTCATTTGTTTTTATGGAAATCTCACACAAGCAGACAAAACTAAACTCGAACGTCCTAGGAAAATTGCTCAACGTCTTATCGGTATTGAATTACCACCCTTTCAGTTTTGTTTGAAGATCGTTTACTGACTAAAAAAACTTATATTATGAAAGATCCATCACATCCACTATTTTCTTGTTTTACTTTTAACCGCTCAGGAAACCGCTTGCGTGTACCAATTACCCGTAGAGCCAGATACAGAAATTCTTTTATTCCAAATTCAATGCAAATCTATAATGCACAAACAACACGAAGTTCTCAGCTGTAAGCGAAATAATAGCGATCATGATTACTTGTTAATTTTTTTTCTACCGACCCAGTAAAATAAATTTGTAGGGATTGGGTAGGAAATTTGTCCACCTTATCACCTTGTGGGTCAAAACATCCGTTGTTTAGCTCTGCTGCTGGTTTTTTCCTCCATTACTATGGCCATGTATTTTTTGTCATGCATTATAATCTGATTGGAATTATGCCATCTCTCCCCTTTCCCTTTGGACCCTTACCAACTTTCCCTATATTTCTCTCTTTTAGTATCAGTCCTTCGAGCTCGAGCTCTCCTTTTCTTTCTCTTTCTGCTCGTATTTCGATTGTGATGCTGCTCCTATTCTACTTTCATATTCACTTTTATATTCATACCTGAATTTATTCATGATGTGATTAAGAATTATTTTTAAAGTTCTTGCTATGTATAAGTCATATAATTGTCTTGTTATATTTTGTGCTGAAAGCCGGAGGACCGTACCTGCTCATAGACTTTTTTCTTTATAGAGTATTGACGCCCTTCTGGCTTTCAGTACACGACACCATGTTTTTGTCTTATGTTTCACGTATTACATGTTACACCAATGGAAAACAAATTTCTGTATTTTATATGGACAATAAAATCTTGAATCTTGAATCTTGAATCTTCTCTTATATTTAAATGAAACGACAAAGCTTCCGCGCTTCGCGCGGAAGGGGGGGGGGAACTGAATTCAAACAAGGATTAAGAGTCGAGAACAGTACAATGAATCGTCTTCTTTCTCTAAAAATTTAATGAAACGTCAAAGCTTCCGCGCTACGCGCGAGAGGGTGAAAACTAAATTCAGACAAGGATTAAGAGTCGACAACGGTAGAACGAATCATCTTCTTTCTCTAATAATTTAATGAAACGTCAAAGCTTCCGTGCTTCGCGCGGGAAAGGAAAACTAAATTCAAACAAAGATTAAGAGTCAAGAACGGTACAACGAATCGTCTTCTTTTTTAATAATTTAATGAAACTGAATTCAAACAAAGATTAAGATTCGAGAACAGTACAATGAATCGTCTTCTTTCTGTAATAATTTAATGAAACGTCAAAGCTTCCGCGCTTTGTGGGGGAGAGGGAAAATGAATTCAAACAAAGATTAAGAGTCAAGAACTGTACAACGAACCGTCTTCTTTTTTAATAATTTAATGAAACGTCAAAGCTTCCACGCTACGCGCGAGAGGGTGGAAACTGAATTCAGACAAGGATTAAGAGTCGAAAACGGTAGAACGAATCATTTTCTTTCTCTAATAATTAAATGAAACGTAATTCAAACAAAGATTAAGAGTCGAGAACGGTACAATGAATCGTCTTCTTTCTCTAATAATTTAATGAAACGTCAAAGCTTCGCGCGGGAGGGGAAACTGAATTCAAACAAAGATTAAGAGTCAAGAACGGTACAACGAATCGTCTTTTTTTTAAACAATTTAATGAAACGTCAAAACTCCCGTCCTTTGCGCGGGAGGTGGGAAACTGAATTCAGACAAAGATTAAGATTCGAGAACGGAATCGTCTTCGTTTCCTAATATTTTAATGCAACGTCAAAGCTTCCACAATTCGCGCGAAAGGGGAAACTGAATTCAAACAAAGATTACGAGTCAAGAACGGTACAACGAATCGTCTTTTTTTTTAAATAATTTAATGAAACGTCAAAGCTTCCGCGCTACGCGCGAGAGGGTGTAAACTGAATTCAGACAAGGATTAAGAGTCGAGAACGGTGGAACGAATCATTTTCTTTCTCTAATAATTAAATGAAACGTCAAAGCTTCCGCGCTTCGCACGGGAGGGGGAAACTGAATTCAAACAAATATTTAGAGTCAAGAACGGTACAACGAATCGTCTTCTTTTTTAATAATTTAATGAAACTGAATTCAAACAAAGATTAATTAAGAGTCGAGAACGGTACAATGAATCGTCTTCTTTCTCTAATAATTTAATGAAACGTATGAATACTTACTCGCTATGAAAGAAGAACAAGGGGAGAGGAAAAAAGGATAAAAATATATACTAGAAAACACTTTATATACAAATGATATTCATCTTTTTCATTTCTCTCTCTCAATGGGGAAGAAGGATATCATCAATTGGAAGCCTAAGAGATATTGTCGTGCCTTTATTTGTAAGTGACTTTCATGGTTACAATGGTTTAGGAAACATATCTTTATCATTGTGCACGAATATTCCTTCTTACCGAAGAATTACAACACTAGTTCATTTAAGTAAGACAAACACACAATATAAGCATAGAATCCGTGTCTTTATTAAAGATGCAGATCAAAATTTTGAAACCTATTGTTGGAAGTTATCATGTATACGTAGTATAATTTCTACAACACCCAATCATTCTAACGTGGTGAGCAAAACAAAAGCGTAGAAGCGAATACATGAACAAGATTCTGAAAAATGACCGGAACATGTAACAAAAATATATTTGAATTTAGAGGGATACTTACGTTCTATGAACAAAGGACAAGGGGAAAGGAAAACAAATACAGATGATATAACAAAACACTTTATATTCAAATGATAATCATCTTTTTCATTTCTCTTTCTTCATGGGGAAGATGGAGATCTTCAGTTTGAAGCAAATTAGACAGTTTTCAATCCGTATTTTAAGTGACATTCATGATTACAATGGTTTTGAAAACATATCTTCATCACTGTGCACTCATATCCCAGTTCATTTAGGTAAGAAAAAGACGTAAAATAAACATACAATCCGTGACTTCATTAACAAGATGAAAAATGAGAATTTAAACAGATGGTTAGAAGGGCTTGCAACGAACAGTCACGTGTCACGTGTCACGTTCACGTTCACGTTCACGTATTGCGCCCTTTCGTGAAACAGGTCACCCAAATCTACAAAGTGTTGGGTTACGTGACCCAACAATTTGTTGATTTTCTATATGCAATCTACGAAAGCTCACGTAAATTGACGCTGGCGTTAAAAAAAAATAATGCAAATTGTCATTGAGAAGAGACTAATGGCAAAAAAGCTGCTTCAGGCCACAATCTTTAGCTAATCAATACTGATTAAATAATGCGATTAAAAATGAATGCGACACCTCTTTGGCTCGATTGAAATTAAGTACATTAACAAAAATCAGTTCAGTAAAGCAAATATAATGACCCCATTTCACCTTTTTTAAAATCAATGATTATCAATCAAAATGCACAGATCATTTAGCCCACTTAAAGCTCATATTCTAGGACAATAAATGTCCATTAATTTGGTACCTACGGCAAGCCTATGTTATTTCAAAGTTGTTAATTTTCATTGCATATCACAAAAATCTTCTAGCTACTGGATATCCTCAATTAAAATGTCGAAAAATAGCCTCCTCTCTTTGCCTAGAAAATCAGTCACGGAGCTGGTCCACTATTTGTGACGTCACGCCAGGGGACGAGTATATTCACGTACCCGGATGTTTCAAAGAAAAACATGGGCAGACAGACACGAATTTCTGCTATTTAGTTTCAAAGTTTAGTTTCATAACTCTATGTAGAATTCTTCACCTTCCCCTAATATTTCATAGTACAAATATCAATTCCCTTTTTCAGAATTATGACATAAACAAGTCAACGATGCGCTATTAGTCGATATTTTCACCATGTCATTTTGTTTGAGTGTGTTGAATTTGGTGAGATTGTTTTCGTGTGCTCGGTAAAGTAGATCCGGTCGTTTGGCTTCGTTCGAGTCTTTCTCGCGTCGAGTCGGTCTAGCTCGCTTTATACATACACTTTCGATTCATGTACGGTACATATTATATAATTATATCAATTGATAATGGCTGGAGAGTTTGACCAGAACGATCTTTTTATGGATTTTGAAGAATTTATGGAGAAAGATGATGAAAGTAATGAAGGAGAAAGGGACGAGAGTGCAGACGAGGATGATGGAAGTTGAGAGGGGGAGAAGACGATGGAGAAGTCGGAGAGCAAGGAGATGTCGACGTTGCTGCAACCGGGGCCGGGGGGAGTAGCGGCAGTAGCACCTAGCGCTCGTATGTTCAACAAGCCGCCTAGAGCAGCGGCCTGGGTCTTACCTGCCGATTCCGCTCGCTTCATGCACGAACGTTCGTGCAAGAGCCGTATCACTCGCGGATGAATATCGTTCATAGACGTCGTCCGCTAAATAGAGGAAGCTTGATCTCGTTCAAGTGTGATATATATATTTAAAACAAATATTTAACTGGTTCTGTATCCTTTTTGGAGGCAGTCACACACATCCATGATAATTACAGTCACAGTTCTAGGCCTATTCGTTTCACAAAACTGCTCCTGTACCTTATCTGATGACAATCATACCTGCATATGATTTAACCTTATTTTCCAAGCAGTATACCCGTCTTAAAACTCTACCAAAAGGGATAATGTGAGGATATAAAAGGAAATCAGTGACTGGAAAACGTTGCTTAGTTATTTTTCATTCAAATAAAAACAGAAAATCTATCACATAAACTCGTTAACAAGAAAAATTCTAAGCTCTAACAGGATAGCATTTACGTGGGCATATCATTGGCATTCACTCACTCAGCCCATGATCCCCGGTCGTGACGTCAAGAATAGAGGACCCGGCAATTCCGTGCATTTCCGGGTTTCCGACTTCGAGATTTTGGTGGAGTTTACTCGCATAAATTAACTATTCTGAACTTGTTTTGTCGGTTGAACGCCATTTAGTGTTATTCTTGGGGTTAAAAGCTTTCTATTGATGTAATTATCTCAATATTTGGGATTATCCTAGAATTTCACCTTTAACAAGTGCTATTTTCATATTTTTAGTGCCCAAATAATTAATCATTCTCGTCTCGCCTTCAATGATCGTTCATATTGTGCCCCCTCCCCAATGAAATTTCAATTTTGCCTCGTTCTTTTCATTTTCGATTCGTCGCCACAGATTTTTTGACATTTGCCCGCCCCCCACCCCGGTCAGTAACATTTTCAATCCAGGACCCCCTTCCAATACTGACATTTCCATAGGCCCTATTACCCTCCCTCTTCCACCCCCAAACCACCACCACAATTACCATGCTGTCATTTTGGCACCGACTTATTATTTAACTCCCCCCTCTCTCCGGCCCCCTCCCTCTATTGTAAAACATTTGTTACACTGCATTCATACTTTAGCCTTGCCCACTCTCTTATTTCCGCCTATGAGGATGGATGATTAAATCTATCTCGCTGACAGGCGCGGATCCAGGATTTTTAGGGGGCAACATTTGAAATTGTGCGAGCCAAATATTGGTGCGTAATGGTGACCACTAAAGCAGTGGCGTATTAAGCAAAATCGTTGGGGGGGGACAGAAAAAAATCCGCATCACCACCACTCTTACAGGCAGGCCCTGCTGAACGTTTTTCAAAGTGGGTGGGGAGGCTAAAGTATTTACTATTTCAGATAGAGCGTAACGTAAATCGTCGTGGGGTCTAAGGGCAAAGCCCCGGCAGGGGTCAATGGGCAGAGCCCCCGGAAAGTCAGGGGTTTTAAGCATTTAATTACGGTCAGATGAGCATATTTTTATACCTTATTTGTGACACTGGCAGGTCACTAATTGGCGTGGGGTCCAGGGGCGGAGCCCCCGGAAGCTCAGGGGTTTTATGCATTAAATTCCGGTCAGATTAGCATCCAAGGGCCCGCCTTAGGGCCGTAGGTGGAATCCAGGGGGCAGAGCCCCCGTAAGCTCAGGGGTTTTAGGTATTAAATCACGGTCAGATGAGCATATTTTGATACCTCATTATTTTGTGACACTGGCAGGTCACTATTCTTTCTTTTTTCTCTCTTTCTTTCTATTTCTCTGTAATATACTTTTTCTCTGTAATATACTGACATGTAGGCCTCTAAATAAGCATATTTCTTGCCAGACTGTATATTTGGGAATTTATCATTTTCCAACAAACGCATACAAATTATAATTTACTAAAAAGTGAGGAAAAATCCCCGAAAATTGTGTCATTTTTAGCAAAATTTGTAAATCACTAGTATCCGATTAGAAATAAACCATGCTTAAATTTTTTTAGGGGGGCAACTGCAGTACATTGCACCTGAAATTGCATCATGCGCATTATAAATTCCAAACGCTTTCTTTCATACAAATGCACACAAAAGTTCCTACAGCTTAAATGCATACTATTTCACAAGATGTAATAAAACAATATGAATAGTTCTAATGATACACTTACATGCAAATGCATGATCATTTTGCGAATCTTTTTGCCTGCAAAATAGTTTTCTTCTGCTTTTTGTTTTGTTGCTGTTATGAGTTTATATTCATAGTATTGTTATTAAACAGTACTAAATAAACAAACACATTTGTACAATGATAGTTGTACAATGGTGATAGAAGAAGCGATAACAATCGCAACTGATCTTTCCTTATTTTCCCCCTTTTCTTTTCTTCTTCTCTATATTTTCTTTCCCTTTCTCTTCTCTTTCCCTTCCTTCTCTCTCTCTCTCTCTCTCTCTTTTAACCGAGGGGAGGGTAGGGCAAGGCCTTTCGGCCCCGATCCACACCTTGTTGGCGGGAAAATCGCAACTGATCTCCCTACTTTTCTTCTTTTTTCCTTTCCCTTTCTCTCCTCCCTTTCCCTTCCCTTCCTTCTATCTCTTTTAAGTTTGCTGGGGGCATGGGCCTTTCGGTCCCCCCGATCCACACGTTGTTGGTCGAATTAATCGCAACTGATCTCCCCTTCTTTTCATCCTTTTCTTTTCTGTTTCTTCCTTTTTGTTCCGTTTAGCTCTCCTCTTTCCCTTTCCCTTTTTTTGGCGGGGGGAGGCAAGGGCCTTCCCCCACACCCCCTCCCCCGATCCACAACCTATTGGCGGGAAAATCGCAACTGATATCCCCCTTCTTTTCTTCTTCCTCTTTATTTCCTTCCCTTTATCCTCGTTTATCTCCTCTTTTCCTTTTTTTCTTTCCCGTTCCTTCCTTCTTTTTTTTTGCTGGGGGAGGCAACAGCATGGGAGGCAAGACCCTTTCGGCCCCCATCCGATCTCCTTCTTTCCCCCTTTTCTTTTCTGCTTCCTCTTCTTGCTTTCCCTTTCTCTCCTCTTTCCCTTTCCTTTCTTTTCCTTCTCTAAAAGAAATCACAAGGTCGAACACCAATTACTCAATTCTATACACAAGACTGCATCAGCCCCATCACAACTCAGTCATACAGCATTATCATTACAGAGTGCCTACATCATCATAATCACCAGCATCATCACATATCTTTCACATAATACGAAAATGAAAAGAAAAGAATTAAGCAGTATTAACTTATTTTATTAACATTTAGAATTCATTGATCAACATAATTTGTTCTATAATGATATTTCTAAATGCAACATGACATATATATCAACAAAAGAAAGGTAACAAATAAATGGGGCTGCTGTCTCTTGAATTCAAATTTTTCAGTTGTAAAATTTTATTATAAATTTAGAAAATTATATATTTTAAAATTAAATCCATACGATTTATTCAATTATCAACATGCTATATTACTATGTAAGGCACAGGTATATACTGAGTTTTATGAGTACTTTTTTTTTTTACATTGGACTTTATTGTTGTTATTACTACTATTATCATTATTATTATTGTTATTATTACTGCTATGCTATTACTACTATATGATCCAATCCAATCCAATTGACCCAATCTGCGAAGGATACAACTCCGCAGTTCTCCAACCTTGAAGAAATCAAGAAGAAAAAGAAGATCATTGTCATTATTAGTACTATTATTATTATTGTTATTATTATTATTATTATTTTAAAGTACTACTATTGTACTACTCCTACTTCATTTTATTCCCCCCTTCAATTTAGTATCCAGTTCAGCATCCCTAATATATTTGTCAGAACTTGAATTAATCAAAAAGCTATGTTACATGTACACGAATTTAAAAGAACAAATAAATACTTTCATGATCTTCGCTATATCTTCTCTTTTTCTTTTTCTTCAAAATTCTGGTAATCTTCAAAGGGCTATGTACAGTGGCGGATCCAGGGGGTGGCCCGGGCCCTCCCTAGGAAAACAAAACAGGTAAAAACAGCCTTTTTTGAAAAAAAAGAAGATGGGCCCCTCCCCTAGCGCCCAAGGGGTGGCAGTGAAAAAAATTACCCTTCCCGACGGAAAAAATTTTCGGTGCCAAAAAAACATTGTGCTCACTACCCCTAGCGCCCAAGGGGAGGGGTGGCGTTTAAAAAAATAACCCTTCCCGGTAGGAAAAAATTTTCGGGTGCCAAAAAAAATTGTGCTCACTACCCCTCCCCACTGAGCAAAAAATCGACCGGCACGATTTTCAAATTTTCGCACGAAGTTGGCCCCTTTTTAGGCCCCCTCCCTTGCGCCGGCTGGATCCGCCCCTGGCTATGTAGCCTATCCGAAAGATGAACTAGTCAGTACTAAAGACTACAAGTGGTGTGAGGAAGACAGATGATTTTTTTTTAGTGGGATAAGGGAATTAGATGCCTCAGGAGTAGTCCCTGGCAGTTCTCTGGACTGTCAGCATGCACTACATTTCCTGGAAGTCAGTTCCATTAACTTTGGGACAGAGTGTTGGTCAAATTCAAACTTTTCTATGTCGCTTCTGGCTTGGTGCAACTGGAGGGTCATGTCATGGTTCTTCCATGATCGTGATTTGTTGAAGGAAAATAGGGCTTTGGCAGAGAGACCATTGACTATCTTGTGCACCATTCCCAGTCTACTTGCAGAGTGCCTTGTAGATAGAGTAGGCCACTAAAACGTCATCATCTGAGTCACGCTGCTGGTTCTCTTGTAATCCCCTTTGTGACATAGCATGTGCCCCGGCGCTGGATCTTGTCAAGATCGTGGACATCTGAGATGTTTAGGGATCCCAGACACTGGAACTGTTCTCAAGATGAGGGTGGACTAGGGACTTGTACGAAAAACCCTGGGTATCAAACCTTCTGCATGGGACAACCTGCATAATAAAACCAAAAAGAGAGGAGAAAGCAAATAAGATTAAAACTAGCTGCGCTACATTAGATTTAAAAAATAGTACCTACCCACTATTAAGTCTTACATTTTAGTTTTATTTAAAAAATGATAGACTTATGTCTAAGAGTAGAGTAAAGGTTTATAATTTTTTTCCAATTCTTTTACAAGTAACTTTCAAAATTGTTTTTCTTAAATTATTATTATTATTAAACATTTGCTACAAGGGGGGATCAGTTGCGATAAATCCCGCCAACAACGTGTGGATCGGGGCGAAAGACCCTTGCCTCCACCCCCTCCAGCAAACCTTAAAGAGAGAGAAGGAAGTGAAGGGAAAGGGAAAGAGAAGAGAAAGGGAAAGAAAAAAAAAGAGAAAGAAGAAAGGTAGGGAGATCAGTTGAGATTTTCCGGCCAACAAGGTGTAGATCGGGAGAGGGGGGCTTGAAATTAAAATTTGATACCGGTGATTTACAAATGTTGCTGAAATGACGTAATTTTCCGAGATTTTTACTCACTTTTTAGTAAATTATACTTTTTGTATGCAATTGTTGGAAAATGAAAAAATTCCTAAATTTACAGTCAGGCAAGAAATATGCTTATTTGGAGGCCTACATGTCAGAGCCCGCGAAACAGCGGGGCTCGGGGGCTCGAGCCCCCACACACTTTTTGAAAAAGTATATTAAAGAGAAATAGAAAGAAAGAGAGAAAAAAATAAAGAATAGTGACCTGTTAGTGTCACAAACTAATGAGGTATCAAAATATGCTCATCTGACCGTGATTAAATGCCTAAAACCTCTGAGCTTTCGGGGGCGCTGCCCCCTGGATTCTACCTAGGGCCCTAAGGCAGGCCCCTGGATGCTCATCTGACGGTAATTAAATGCCTTAAACCCCCTGAGCTTCTGGGGGCTCTGCCCCCTGGACCCCACCTAGGTCCCTAAGGTGGGCCCTAGATGCTCATTTGACGGTAATTTAGTGCCTAAAACCCTTGAGCTTCCGGGGGCTCCGCCCCCTGGACCCACGCCAATTAGTGACCTGCTAGTGTCACAGATAAGGTATCAAAATATGCTCATCTGACCGTAATTAAATTGCCTAAAACCCCTGAGCTTACGGGGGCTCTGCCCCTCGACCCCCAAACATTTTTGCTCATTTCGCCACTGCTGGTGACCATTACGTACCAACATTTGGCTCGCATAATTTCAAATTTGGGCCCCTATGAAATCCTGGATCCGCGCCTGGTTCAGTTGCTAAATTTTGTGAGAACAAGTTTGATAGATATAATGTAATATTGAGGAAAACAATGCCTTTGAGTAGGCCTAAGTCTTTTATTATCATGCTGAGTGAATATACTGATTTGTGATCGTAGTTTGTCACCTAAAAAAAGCTGGAGAATAAATGAGAATTACAAGATTTAATGCAACATAAGATGACAGTTCCCCAAAAATATAATTAGTCCAAGATGATTGCGATGTTCGCATGGGCTTAGATTATAAATACAGCCTGAATATTTTCGAACTTCATACAAACATACCTTGCCAGAGTTCAATCATTTGATGATCGGGTCCTGGTGCTCTCTCATGCACTTCTGTGGTCATTATCTGCTTCTTGGTTCCATAGAATCTACAATTAAAAGACAATAGAAACTTAGTAAGGTTCGTGCTGGTATCAAATGCATGCATAAGTTTTCAGTTTATAAATTTGTTCATGTTCTTTAGAGTAAGAAAAACCCATGTCATATGTAGGGTTGGATCCTGAATTCTCAACAACAAAATAGAAAAGGGGGTGGCATATTGTCCTGAAAATTCAATGTAAACAAAGTAAGAATTTAGACATTAGTAATACGCAAATAATAATCGGAACTACACTAGCGCCCCAAAACGAGTCTAGACCTAGCTATGGCTTTAATTGTCTTTGATAGTCTTTCCCTGATAGCAGAGCGACGTCTTAAAGACGTCATATTTACGTCTTGTACTACGTCTTTAAGACGACATAACATGACGTAAAAAAGACGTAAACTTGCACCCGCGTACGTCGTCTTCAGGACGACATATTTTGACGTGATTTTTACGTCTTATTCGTCAAAGAAAGACGTCTTTAAGACGTCAACTTGTACCATTGGAAGACGTCATATGGACGTCATATTTACGTCTTTTAGTTAAAGAAAGACGTCTTTAAGACGACATAACTTTACGTCAAAAGACGTAAACTTGCACCCGCGTACGTCGTCGTGAGGACGTCATATTTTGACGTGATTTTTACGTCTTATTAGTTAAAGATAGACGTCTTTAAGGCGTCAACTTGTACCATAGGAAGACGTCATATGGACGTCATATTTACGTCTTTTAGTTAACGAAAGACGTCTTTAAGACGACATAACTTTACGTCAAAAAGACGTAAACTTGCACCCGCATACGTCGTCGTGAGGACGTCATATTTTGACGTGATTTTTACGTCTTATTAGTTAAAGAAAGACGTCTTCAAGATGTCAATTTTTACCCAAGAAAGACGTCTTACAGACTTCGTGTATACATTGTATGGACATCAAATTTTGACGTGATATTTACATCTTATTGATAAAGAATAGACGCCTTCAAGACGGTAACTTGTATCAAAGGTAGACGTCGTACTGACGTCATATATTAATGTGATTTTTACGTCTTACTGGTAAAAAAAGACGTCTTTAAGACGTTAAATTGTAAAAAAGGAAGTCGTCATACAGATGTCATATATTTATGTAGTTTTACATCTTTTAAGTAAAAATTACGTCTTAAAAGCATAAACTTGTATCAATAGTTTACATTGTACGGACTTGAATCTTTACACAATTTGTCCATCCTATTGGTTAAAAAGGACATCTTCAAGACGTAAATTTGTAGCAACGGAAGACATAAGGACACCAATTCGATGTACTTTTTATCCTTACATGAGCTTTACGTCTTTTTGTCCTCTAAATGACATCTATATGACCACCTGATCAAGGAAGAAAGTGTACAAATCACTCATTCTGAGCAATCACACGGTACAATCAAAGCAACAAATATTGCATCACATACGGTAATATATACATGCCAGACAGAAAGTAATTTTCATATTTTTAATGTACATGTAAATGGTGTGAAGAAGGATAACACAAAACTATAAAATACTTATTTCTATACCTTCTTTTTCTAACTTGCCTTCTATACGTACAGTGTCTTTCCATCCCCATCCTAATCTCATAATTGATTTTAATAAAGTTAACAGGCCATCACAAAGATATCTGTTTTGTCATAAAATGTGCTACTTTTTAAAGATAAACATTACAATTAAAGAACGGTTTTCATTTGCTTTCAAATTAAATTCACTTATCAGTACAAGAAACCATGACATATTATATTGCATAATTGGTTAAACTTATAAGTCTTGCGGTTGTGAGAAGCAGGTTAGCAGCATAGAGACTAGGTAAAGCTATACTATACTGATACCCGCAGTTTTTAGTAGATAAGCAAACATCACACTGGGGAAGCTCCTCACATTCAGCAAAACAGAATAGTGGAAAGCAGGGCATTCATCAGCATAGCTCTACCTCGTCTCCATGCTGCAAACCCGCTCCTCACAACCACAAGACTGTAATGCAGATAAAGAGTATCAGATAAAACAAAAGGTTGTTGGAAACAAGTCTTACCAGAGAGTCAAGACAAATGGCTATATGTCAACAGAAGTAATTGCATTATTAGCAGCACATAATACATCAAGTAAACACAGATGCTCATTCAATATAGAATTTCTGAGCGTGAAAGATAAATTCTTGTTACATACAAGGGGAATCTCTAAGTTTATGGCAATAATTCATATTCACAGTTTTAAAAAGGCACATGCAAATGAAGTATAAAACTATACAATCTATATCACACATAAGAGAAAAATGGCACAAATGATAAACACATGGCTTAGCTTAGTTATCTCTTACACTCAAAAGAAACAAGTTGGCAGCAAGGAAAACAGGGAGAGCTATGCTGATACCTGCAGAGTTTTCTGATGATGGTTGCTTGCCCGTTGAAACCACGATGTTCGCATTTGGCGATACAGCATATTGGAAAACTGTGCAGAAATTAGCTCAACTGTACCTATTCTCTGTGCTAGAAACCTGCTTCTTACGGGCACATGACTTAAATATAAGAAAAGGCATTACTGGCAGTGGCAACTTTCATTCTTATAAATATCATCAAAGATTTTGTTTGCGAATACAGAAGCTGAAGTATAAAAACACAATTTTGATCAGATTAAACATTCCTGCCAGTACGACTGGCTTAATTGGGCAATTCCAAGATGACTGTGCAATAATGATGCAGAAGATATTTCCAACTTTAAGATAAAATAGCAAGCATGATGAAACAGTTTAGCACAAACAGATATATTCCATGCTTATGTCACAACATTCATTTGGCAAGTTTGAAACTCCTGGGGGGCCATTCCATGGTAACTCGCGTTACACCTAATGGGTACATTGACACGATAATGTGCCTATATCTTTAGAACTGCTAGGATCTACAAGATACTTTTTTCAAACATGGACAGGGTAGATATAGAACAACTGAATGAAACAAAAAAGAAAATTGAAGAACAAACATTTTTAGATTCTTGGATTATTGAATTTCGTTACAAAAAAAGGACATGGTCAATTCTATGAGACCCTCTTTTGGCAAAGTCTCCTCATACTAGACAATCTTGACAAAATCTTTCCTACTTTAATTTGATAGTAGGTTGTGACTTAATTACTAGTATAAGATCACAATATTAAAGATAAGAAACAATGGACTAGTAAAATGCAGGAAGCAAATATGTCGGTAACTCACGTTACGGTAACTCGCGTTACATTTTGTCCGGAGGCCATTTTCACCCCTATGTAATTACAAGAATCCTGTGTAATATGCAATAAATTGGTTTTTTTTCATTTACAGTCCCACATGTACGTTTTTGATGATGGTTTGAGATCTTAGGAAATCAACAAAAATGAAAAATAAATTGTATTGAATTTGAAAGGCCCTAATGTTTTATGAACATCCATGGCATAAGGCTAGTGATAAATCAAAGAATTAACATAAGAGGTACATTTCTTTTTTTGATGTCATGTCCTTCTTTCCATGGAATGGCCCTGGGGGTATTTTCACAAAGAATTAAAATTTAACTTAGATTCAATATAGGTAAGCCGTATTGTGCTTTCAAAATCACAGGTACAATCCAACAATTTTATACTTTTAACTACCAAAAAATTCTCAAACCACAAAGATATTTATGGTTTTCTTAGAAGGCGCCACAGTGTGACACCCTTTAAAGACACATAAAGTCAGCTCTCATGGGGAATTCGGCACCGTTCGGGTGTTTACCCAATAACAGGTGTTGTCAATCACCAGGGTTAGCCTTCAGTTTTATGACCATTCGACCTTATGTAATGCTTTGCTTTTCCTCACCCGATCCGGCGGGATCCGCTAGACTCTCCGAGAGATTAGGAGGTAATTCTTGACTGGCCTACGGGTTTGCTGTGTGCAGATTTGTACTCCCATTAATGTTATTTCCACCAAGTCTGGTGTCAGCGAATTATGGCCTTCTGCACATGGAAACTGACGATCCACTCACTTTAACAGTTGATTCTCCCAATAAATTTTTGAATTTTCCCCAACCGTTTTCCATCGCTCGTTCGCACGAAGAATATCAAGGAGTACATCATGATAGGAAGATCCTTATTTATCCAACTGATTGTCTCATCATCTAGCTCCCGAAGTCCAGAAGCACCGTGAGGGATTTGTAGATAGGACAAGCATCGATGACATGATCCATAGTTTGGATCTCTCCACAGGCACAGTTTGGCGATGGATCAGCTCCAATTTTATGCAGGAAGTATTGTGTACGGCCAACTCCAATTCTGATACGGTTGAGGTTGACCCAGCTTTTCTTGAGAGGTCGCTGCCACTTGGTTTTGCACAGGGCTCTGGGATGAACTCCTTCAAGTTGGTAGTAGACGAATTCCACTGGTCTGACCAGCGTTTTGCTTTCCAGGTGGGTAAGGTGGAGGGCTTCTCAAACGGCAGCTCAGCAGCCTGTGTTGCAAAGTGTCTTCTAGGAGACGCTGTCCTTCAAAGGCAGAGGGGCAGGAACAAGGCATTTATCTCTGTCATGCTTTTGGGCAAGCTTAGTGTACTGCGCATCTCATCTGAGCTGAAAATAAGATATAAAACAGGCCTTTAAAAACTTTCAACACTTAAATGTTTGGAAAAGGTATATAGAGCCAATTCTTTGCTTTGTGATGATTTACATTCACCTAAAATTAAATTAAATTATAATAATATAATTGGGAGAATTAAGGAATTGACCACATCAGTTTTTCCCAATTGTTATCATTAATAATGGTCTTTTTCACTCGAACTTTCATATTATCTTTAATTGTACATCTAACATTGAAGTCAATACCTTAGCACCATTATCTCTCATCTGAACAATGTAACTAAGTCCCTTTATGGCTCGTTCAGATATGATGCTGCAAAACATTCAAAACCGCAGAGTATTTTTAATGTTGACATAAAGTTCAATATGCTTTACATTTCTGTATATTATAAAACAAAGCTCACTGAATACGCGCAGTCCAAAACATACTTCACTTTACACATAAACCAAATCTGCATCATTTTAAAAATTTGTTGGCGGTTCACGTGCCGTACCTGAGCAAGTCTTAATTGCTTAAGAATGGAATCGATTTGTATTGCATTTACCTCACTCAATTTTCTCTATTACCAACTTATATCATACACAGGTTTTAGGAACCGATACAAAGGGGTGGGGGTGAGCATGAGACAGAGCATATCAAGTGTACGACATAAGTATATGAAACAGGTCAACTTCATAAATAGTAATTACAAATATACGCAAAATACTGATTTTTTTACCCAAATCATTATGTCAGTTTGTAAACCCTGTAATTCGTTAAAATTGCAAGTGACATGATTCAGTTCTACAGCTTTGCCATTCAGGTTTGTGGCTACACCTCACCCCGCCCCATCCCCTCCCCCCAATCTCTCTCTCTATAATCAATGGAGGGAAAAAATAACCTGAAATATTTCTTGCAGTTATGCTATCGGGTGAGTGTAGACATCATTTTGGAAATATTCCTCTTCAGCTTGGACTCACGGTTTAGCTTTTGGGTGGAATCTCCTGTATTATGCACTGCTTTCAGATCCCGGGTACATAGGCGCAAAGAATTCTAATGGATGAAGAAAGCAAAAAGAAAGGAATACAATTAAGAAAAAACTGTTATATATTTTAAAACTGAAATGTAAACAATTAATTAAATGAATTCTGCCAGAAAATTACTGCTTGGTAAGATTTATCAGAAATAATTTCTCATTGCTCACAAACATAATGTAAACACACCTTTGGATTTTAAACTTTTGTTGGCAATGCAAAACGTGATTCAGGATTGTTTTTGTAAATTATCAATACAATTCTAGTTTGCTGATGAGGGTAGAATAAAAGCTCCTTGACCTATGCTGAAGGGGAAATAAAAATGTTTGAAACTCGCAAAATATGGTCGGTTATTGCAACATACCTGCAGGTTTTAGTGATCTGAAATTAATTGAATTATATATACCGGTATATATAGTCAAACCTGCTTTAGTGACCACCTGTCTACAAGGACCACATTTTTGTTTCCCTTGAAAATGGTTTCTCATTGAAAAATGTACTAAAGGAACCTGTCTACAAAGACCACCTGTCTACAAAGACCACTTTTTGTGTTTCCCTTGGGCGGTCGCTATAGACAGGTTTGACTGTATATTTGAAACTACCGGTAAGGAAAAATACGCCTTTCGAGTGAAATGATCAATTCTGTAGTGTCTAATTAGTCGGTGATCATGCACAATATGACAAAAATGTACAAAAATAATACAAGTACATGTACACATTTACCGATAATGGCTTCGACTTTTTCATGAGGCTGCTGATCCTTAAGGAACATCCAGAAGGCTGAGAGAAAGTAGCATTTTCTGCATGGTACGTCTCACGTCAATCCAATCTATTGTGGCCACAATGTGCTTTGAATCCACTGCTTTGACGAAAGATGTTAAAAAGATGCCTACAATTAATGAGAAAATAAATAACGTTAAAACAAAATGAATGGTTGATAGTGTATGCATGTGCAACACATGTATAGGCCTACTACAAACTTCTTTACACAGCCTGTGGGGAAAGAATTTTGTTTACCATTCTGGTGTAACCGATTATTTCCAGATAAAGGCTTGTGTTTACGGTAGCCTATAGGAACACACCATGAATTGATTAGAATTTATACCATTAAAACAATTTATGGTAACACAAATTTGTGCACGTCTTCAAAGGTGAAGTTTTTTCTGATACATTTGCTGTCTAAAGACTAAACTCTGTAGAAACGACTTGTTTAAGGTTATATGTATGTGACACAAGTCACAATGCTTTATTCCTCTGCGCATCGCACTCACAAAGCTCAATTTCCAGACATCTGGGCCCAGTCTTATAAAAATTGCAATTAATTCAAATCATTTAGCTGCGCAAATAGCCAATTCTTTTTTATTTTTTGAAATAATAAAGCACTAAATTCTCAAAACTGACATTACTCACAGCAGATGTGAGGCAGGCGTACGGTAGGCGTACGGTATGCCATTGTATTGTGCAGCAGTTTGCCGTGAATCACGTGAGAAAGTGTATATTTTAAGCCTTCATTTTTAGGAAAAATAATCCAAAAAAAGATAAGAAAATTGACACGAAAGGGGTAAGAAACATAACTACTTTTAAATCATGACCATTATTTGAACAATTGATGAAGATTTAGTTGATTTTGGGTTATGTTTTAGTAGGGTATCTCCACGCCGTTAGGGTTAGGGTTTTAAAAAATGGATACGAAACTACACTAATAATAATCATTATATTTGCTTATATAGCGCCTAACACTTACTTTATCAGAAGTCTCTAAGTTACTTAGTAAGCGCTCTACAATAATGCAACATAATTACCTGGCTTTAGCAGAGCAGTTGTCACGTGCTCTGCACTTCACCTGGGTGGAGTGTGGCAAATGTAGATCAATGTCTTGCCAAAGGACATTAGTGCCGCGGCGGGACTCGAACCGCAGACCAGTTGTGATCGAGAGTCCGGCGACGTGTCCACTCGACCACGACACCTCTACATCAATTACACTAGCGCCCAGAATTGTTTGCAGAGCAGACCCTATGGTCGCAGGGCTGTCGTTTAAAGCCGGTAACCGGTAAAACTTGCCGCCTATTCACTTGTTTCTTACCGGCTATAATTCCTATAATAAACCTTGCAAAAATCACAGAAAGTAGATCTAAATCAATGCTAATCCAAAATTTCCTTAATTTCGTCCAAGATATAATTAGTGCCGCACATACACGGCCGCAGTCGACGAAATCCCTTACGATCACGAACGGACGTCGTCCGTACTTACCTAGACCTATCTATCTAATTACGTTACATCGCAGTTCTCCCCCACAGCGGCGTAAAGCCCGCCCGTCCCTACCCCATTGCGATCCCGATGTGCGCGAGAAGACGATGCACTGCACAAAATATATACACACTGATCATAACAAAACTGAAGCTAGCTCGCTGTAACCAAACTATCCGTTGCCGATTTGATATTTGAAGATCACGGAAACCGGGGCTATACACGTGCGTGCAATGTCTAGAGACAACGTACTTTAGATTCTGAGATGCGCAAATCGGCAACAGAGTTTTGAACTCGGCTGAGTTTAGGCCGGCCACAGCCGTCCCGGCGGACCCCGCAGCTAGCTCGCATGATATATGCAGGCTCGCGCGAATATTCAAAACTAACTTCCGATCGCAGCCTCTGCTGCCCATTATTTAAATACTGTACATGTATTCAACAAATCATGATGTAGAAAGATTGAGTATGGTGCATCATCTCAGTTTAATTAAAAATTACAAAGTAATGGTACAAAGTGATAAATAATTATCAACTTAATAACTTTTCTTATGAGTTATGATTGTTCATGTAATATTAAACATGAACAATATGTGTGTTTATTACAATATATGTGTAATACAAGGTAGGAAAGATAACTACAAATTTTCTTCTTAGGTATGCACCAGATTGCACGATTTCAAGTGGAAAATCCCAAAGGTCCCTACCGTGGGAGGGGACACCCCCTCCCACCCTCCCTCGGTCGCTTCGCTCCCTCGGGCTTGGTCGCCTCGCTCCCTCGCAGTGATGGTACCTCCTATAAAATTCAAATTACCTCCTTCAAAAATAATTAACAAGACCCCTGGGTCGGCTTCTGTTTCTAAGTCTAAAGAGAGGAGCCGACCCTACCCAAATCAGACTAATCAGAATATCTAGACCTAGATCTAGTCAGATTTTATTGAAACTTCATCAGTTTGCTTCTCTTATTTTTCTACTTTCTTTTAGTTTGAGAGTAGACTAGATCTAGTTGTATATTCAGGTCAGGTTGGATTTCCCTTTAAAGTCATGTGTAGGCAAATGAATAAACTTTGCTTCAAATGATGCCCCAACCATGCATCCCATCAACAGGACCAAGATGTTACATAAAAATACATAGAAGGGAACAGCATGGACGTAGTACATACAGCACCAAGCTGCCTGCATTATGACACAATTATCAGTACACGGGACTACTTTTGTCAGCAGGTGTTGAAAGTCCGAGCTCACAATCATTAGACATACATATTAAACATGCATGTCAACTTTTCAGAACAGAAAACAGTAACTATAGATTTATGTACATTTTGTAAATAAATTAGGTAATTCTAAGACTTACCCATACTGTAGATTAGCAGGGGAAAACAGAGTACTGCACTGTACAATGGCAGCTGTATAACGGCCATTTACACTCGATCAGCTCCCAATGCATACTATATATACAGTACATATACACATTGTAATGTATTGTGTAGCCTACGGCCTTGAGTATCACACACACAGCCTTTTTCAAATGGCGAGATTAGAGCATGTTTAGTCTTGATCGATATTGCAGACCTTTGCATGTCAAGATGGTGCACAATCTGATAATGACTAATGAATGGGGGCAAAGAAGTTCCCCATTTTCACCTCTGATAATTGCCCTATTTACTCAGTGACAAATGCTCATATTTGATCCTAATGGTTTCTTTTGGTTTCTACTGTTCTCTTTTTTTTTATAAAGACGTCAAATGACGTAATAACGTCGTCCATACGACAAAAAAATAATGACAAATAATAGTCTTTGAAAGACGTCATATGACATCGTCCACACGACAAAAATTATTACGGAAGAAAATAGACTTTTAAAGACGTCATAATAACGTCGTCCATACAACAAAAATTAATGACAATTAATATTCTTCGAAAGACGTCATAATTACGTCGTCCATACGACAAAAATTCATTGGAAAGAATAGCCTTTTAAAGACGTCATAATGACGTCAAATTAACGTCGTCAATACGACAAAGATTATATTGGAAAGAATAGTCATTTAAAGACGCGTCATAATGATGTCGTAATAACGTCGTCCATACGACAAAAATTAATGACAAATAATAGTCTTCGCAAGCCGTCATAATTACGTCGTCTATACGACAAAAATTATATTAGCAAAAATAGTCTTTTAAAGACGTCAAAATGTTGTCGTAATGACGTCGTCAATATGACAAAAATTATCTTGGAAAAAGTAGTCATTTAAAGACGTCATAATGACTTCGTAATAACGTCGTCATTACGACAAAAATTATCTTGGAAAAATAGTCTTTTAAAGTCGTCATAATGACGTCGTCAATACGACAAAAATTATCTTGGAAAAATTAATCTTTTAAAGACGTCATAATGACGTCGTAATGACGTCGAAAATACGACAAAAATTATCTTAGAAAAATAGTCTTTTAAGTCGTCATAATGACGTCGTCAATACGACAAAAATTATCTTGGAAAATATAGTCTTTTAAAGACGTCAAAATGTTGTCGTAATGACGTCGTCAATACGACAAAAATTATCTTGAAAAAATAGTTTTTTTAAAGACGTCATAACGACGTCGTAATGACGTCGTCAATACGACACAAATTATATTGGAAAAAATAGTTTTTATAAAGACGTCATAACGACGTCGTAATGACGTCGTCAATACGACACAAATTATCTTGGAAAAAATAGTCTTTGAAGACGCCATAATGACGTCGTAATGACGTCGTCAATGCGACAAAAATTATCTTGGAAAAATAGTTTTTAAAGACGTCATAACGACGTCGTAATGACGTCGTCAATACGACACAAATTATCTTGGAAAAAATAGTCTTTTGAAGACGACATAATGACGTCGTTATGACGTCGTCCATACGACGTACGACGTGTTTACCACTTTACGACCAATTTATGACGTCTTTAAGACGTCAGTCTGCTATCAGGGTTGCCATGGCATAACACAAGCTAGTATAATTGCCCATCATTATACTCATAGGTGACTAGGTCCGTGGCAATGCCACATCTTTAATCGACATTGTCATTGTGGGCATTGGTTAATAGGGTCTAGGTCTACTTCCACATTGATCTTCCTAAACCAGGCATTTATTTAGTCTTTTCTAATTAGAATGTACATTTACATAGCAAAATTCAAGGTACATGATTCCATTATAGATACGGGGATAAATGCTGTTTAAACTTAGAGTGTTAGATCTAGACTATACTAGCCCACATTCTAGATCTAACACTAACACTAAAGTGTAGCCGCGCCAGCTCAGGAAACGCAGTCACCGTTCTTGGTGGTTGTTACAGCCGGCTAGCATCGGCGAAATGAAAATCATAATCCGCTCGACAAAATATCATACTCATAGGCTTGGACTAGCAATGAACCATTTGCGCCGTCTCTGTAACAGGTCCACATCTACCACTGATTATTATTGATGATCAAGCTATAAACTGAACTTTAAAAGTATGAGACGTGCTCTAATTAAATAATCTACGGTAAACTTCTGATTGTTTCTAAAATATTACCGTCGACGACACAAATTAGAGTTCATTCAATAAGTTAATATTCCTTGATCAGACAAAAGAAAAGGGGATGGGATAGGGGGTAATACGTTGTGACAATGCGGAGAGCCCCTAACTGCAACGACGAACACATCACAATCATTTCAGAGATATTAACACAAAATGGATCTTTACTTACTTTTTTGATATGGTATGGTATCACTTCGATGTTGATGTTTGCCTGAAGATTTTCTGTTTCACTGAGATGTACTTGACAAACTTCTATTACAATAGAAATTCACTTAAAAGAAAAATGCTTCATTGTTCGTAATTGAATAACTTAAAAGTTGCAGTTCATACAATCGCCATTTTTCCTCAATGTCGTGCTCATGACTAGTCTTAGTAACAAGCGCTTGCAATTTTAAAAATATTGATTAAACACTCACGTCAAGTTTTGTTAGACGTGATCATTCGTGTTTTACCGGCGTGGAAAACAACGAATGGTAGGCCCTACACTTCGTAAATGAGAGTCACCTATTTTACGAAACAGCGCAAAACGTTAATGTGACACGTGACACGTGACACGTGAGTGTTCATTGCAAGCCGGTTAGAAGTGATCATGACAAGTTTCATTCTTTCTACAACACCCGAGCATTCTAACGTGGTGAGCTGAACAAAAGCGTAGAAGTGAATGCATGAACAAGATTCTGAAAAAGGAACAGAACATATAACAAAGATATATTTGAATTTGTACGGATACTTACGCGCTATGAAAGAAGACCAAGGTCAGAGGAAAAAAGGATAAAAATATATATTAGAAAACATTTCATTTACAAATGATACTCATCTTTTTCATTTCTTTTTCCTTATAGGTAAAATGGAGATCTTCAGATTGAAGCATTATATACCATTTTCAAGTGGTATTTATGGTTACAATGGTTTAGGAAACATGTCTTTAGTATTGTGCACGAATATTCCTGCTTACCGAAGGTTTACAACACCAGTTTATTAAAGTGAGACAACCACATAAGATAAACATACAATCCATGGCTTCATAAATCATGAACAATTAGAAGTTTAAAAACGATGGTGAGAAGCGATAATACATGTTAACGCCAAAGCGTTAATATGATTTACAGATGTTCATGACCTATTTGTGGTCTGGTTGTTCCCACGATAACGGCGGAAGATTACAAAAGAAAATAACAAGCGCGTAAATTACAAGCGGTCGAATGTATCATTTACAAGCGTGTAAATTACAACGCTTGTATGATATGCGCGCTGAGCGTGGGAACAGAGTTTTATAATTGATGGTGGATTGGTAAATAGTGGACGTAAACATTTCTAGCTCCGGTGTTATCAATATTTTTTGCATCGAAGGATTGGAATATTTTTACGATACGAGTGAGCGGAGTTGTTAATTGGATCATGGACGTAAACTAAATCTAAATACATGTACAAGAGGGCTAGCAAGCCAGTTGAGAGAAGTCGAAAGGAAACTCGGCAGCGATCAGCGGGTGCAGTGAGGCTTCCATTCAATGCATGTCGGCGGAGGGGACGGGCCAAATCGGCAATCCACAAAATGAAGGTGAGTCGATGCCAATTAGGCCAAGGGAATTCTGGGCCTGGCCGACGGGGGTAGTTTTAGCTGGGCATAGACGTACGGTTTGAGTGAGCCTGATGAGGCCGCACTTGATATTGAGCCTTCCACTATGATTGGGCACAAATTGGATCGTCTAATGCCATTCCTGTCAAATTATGAGAAAAGGGAATTTGCTGAATTTCTAAAGAACGGTGTGACAATTAATGGCCAAGGCGGGCGTTTCGTTTGGGCTTTCAATTCAGGGTCCTAGACTAAGACCAGTACTAGCAGTACCAGTCTATACTACTAGTATTAGAGTTAAAGCTATTTTACCAGTTCTGGTCATGCGCTTGCATTGTGAAAGAAACGTTGTGGAATCGATAAGAAAAGGTTGATTATTTAGCATATAAGTATTGGTGGGTATTGCAAGGTTTTGGAATTATTAAAATGATAACAGATTCGGCCCAGTCTTGGTTAAGTTATTTGCACAGTACACAGAAAGATGTAGAACATATGGGACTACCCTATATTTATCCAGTCCGGATGGATATGATGATTTACCAAATATATTAATTAGTAGGCGGTTTCCCGGGAAATTTTGTACCATCGGTATTAGTAAAAACATATTCTTTCGCATGATTGGTAATAAGAGCTTTTATTTCATTTTTGAGAGTGGGGCGTTTCCAGAGCTGGTCTAGGTTTAGATCTAGATCTATACCTCATAGACTCTAAGATGGAAGGAAGTAATTTGACGTCGGCAGGTCAATTAAAGTTAGGGTCTAATTAAGTGTCCCATTTGCAAATTCAAATCGCATTTGACAGATAATACTGATTTATAACTTCCCTGTTAACGAAGGATTGGATATTAATTTTTGTGGGAAGATACCGACTGTGAGTTTTTGAGTTGTCAATTCGACTATAGCCATAGGGATGCAATTTTTTGTTTTGTTTTAATGTCTATAGTCTGGATTTCAGACCCTTGTACCGAAGGGTCGTATCTTTGGTGCTGCGCAAAGATTTAATCGGTTTACTTTTGGCCTTTACAAGAAGTCTCGGCGTGACGGGAAGTTGGTTTTTGATGTGGACCAATGTCAATGATCATGTACGTCTTTTAGATTATTTGAAGTGAGTTATTATAAAACAAAGAATTATATTTTTAAAAGATATAAAAACAATTTAAAAAAAAAAAGAAGCCAATCAGTCGCTCAATAGTGTCTGATAGTAAGGCCAAAACAAAAATCATTTGGTTGTCCTCGACCGCCCGCTCGTCATTTTCGACCCGCTCGTATTTTTTTTGTTTTTTTTTGAAATATATATATATATTTTTTTGGAGCAATTTTTAAAGTCTTTTGGAGCATCTTTAACCATTTTATGCATGTTGCAAGGATCAAAATGTGTCCCGTCGCCAATTTGGTCTTTCAGTACGCAATTCTGTCTTTATATTATAATATAGAGGAGGGATTTTCGGCCAGATGGCAATTTTCGGCAGGTCCGTTGTACGCTTGGTGAAATCACTTTAAAATACATAGATAATAGCATATCACATAATTACCACACACATACAATACATTTCAGAGTCACAGGAGATCCACATTTGCAATGGAAAATGTATCCTTAAATATCACATTTTAGCAATGTAATCGGCGGTCCTGCTACCTAAATCTGAAAAAAATCAAATAACTTACGCGTGTCTGTAAGGAAGATGGGTACCAAAACCTGAGCTGTATTTCAAGTATTTTCAGATTTAGATCGCGATTTTTCATGTATAGCATACTCAAAGTGTCTCACAGCACGTATTCAATCACTGCAGTCGGATAGCGCGCACACGTACACACGATCACTGCATGCAGGGGTAATTTTCGGGCGGCCAGCTCTGGCGTGGGATACACGCTCCGGCCGCAAGCGCTATAGATCAGCGGGTGAAGGAACGACGCGCGTGCGCTCCCCATTGACTTTGTACATGCGGCCGAAAACTGCCTCGCTATAGCCGAAAACTACCTCCGAAACAGTGAGAATGAAATTGAATATTGCCATGGCAATTCATGACTTTTTTCTGGGATTCTTTTTGTGTTTAAATAATAATATTGGCCTTATGATATGAACAAAAAATGAAAATAAATAGGAAGTAAAGAGTCCAAATGAAGAGGAGAAAAAAATGAAATGAAAAAAAATAAAAAATAAATAAAATAAAAATTAAAAAAAATCCGCCCGCCCGCCCCTACTTCAGAAAAGCAATCGAGGACAACCAAATGATTTTTCTTTTTTGGCCTAAGGTTGGTTAGTAACCAGGCTTTTTTGAATACTTTAAATACTATAGGACGCTGCCAAATTTCACATACATGATACAAATGACGACGGTGGCACATTTATTATTCCTCCCAAAATTTTACAGAATTTGATGCTTGCATGAAGGAAGATGACGTCATCCATTGACAGTAACAGTTTAAAATACGGCTGCACGAATTTCAACACGGAGCTCATTTTCTGCGATGAAAATCCGGAAAAAAGACCCTTAAACGCATCATACAGTCAATCTGGTAAGTGGAACCGATGTAGTTTAGCCTAGGCCTAATTATCAATAATAAATGCATCGGATATGCATCGGGTAAATTGTAGTATTTTGGGCATAAGTTTATCACCCGGACGGAGGTGGTAGTTTGCCATGCAATCGCTATGGTCGGGTTCTGTCTCTAAAGAGAGGAGCCGACCCTACCCAAATCAGAGGCTAACGAACGAAAGAGACAGAAATCTTTGGTCTAGTGATAGGCCTACCTGTGATATTTGCTGTGACATATTACAGGGAATAATGTTTGGTAATTGAAATGTATTCAGTTGTTGACGTTTGTTTAGTGATATTGTATGACATGCTACATACGTGTGGCGAAGAACATATTTCTGCCGGAGGTTTTTTTGTTATTTTATGCAGGTGCTAGCATACTTTGGATGATAGGCGAATTTATTATGCACTGGGCTGGCTGTTACGTACGCCAAGGATCATCAGGCAGGTTGGGCTTTCCAGCAGCAGTGAGATGGATTGGTCGTCGCGGATTCAAGTTGGCCCAAGTAGCCGCTCATTTGCGGTTATACAGTAGCGAGCGGGAAAAGGGGACTGGAGCAAGCCTACCCATATTCTACTACACGTTAGGACTAACGATAGTGGGAGTCTGCCGAAGCGGGTGATTTTTTACTCAAGTGCAGGCAGTGTTGCAGATGCTCAGAGCCTCATTCCCAGGTGCTTGCATTATTTGGTCAGATACACTACCTCGTCTAACTTATCAAGCTTTCCCGGCTGAAGAGCATTCAAGGATCAATAAGGCAAGACGGGCCGTGAACAAACACGATTATTGTAGACTTTTTGTAGTCATTACAGATTTAAGTATTACAATTTTGTGGCATAATGATAGAAATTTGGTACAACAGGTACCGGTTTTGGCATTCAGATTGTTTCGTGAAGCAGAATTTATTTATTTTTTAGAGGAATTAAAAAACGCCTTAGATTTGTCACTTTATTTTCTAGGGCACCATGAATTTCCCTAAATTATTAGCAGCTATGAATTGTAGACGACAAGATAAGATGTTGAAAGTTGGTGGGATCACAGCTTCCCAAATGTGTCTGTTGGAAAAGGGAACAAATTGATAAAGCTTTATTATATGTTTGGAGATTCTTGGCACTTAGCTTCAGCGAATTTTGGCTTTAGCAGCTCGCCCGATCCCCCTGTGTACCTCAGAATTGCGAGGGTAGAAAGGGTGGAACATGTCGAGGGAGTTGCTGGTATGGGGATGCCCCTGAGGCCTGTTGGTGATGCCAGGGATGGTATTTGTGTTTAGTTACTCGCCTGTATGCCGGAGGTTTGGGTCAGCAGCCTTCTGCTGGGCGGTTATGCAGGGAGCAAAAAGTTGATAATGGACGGCGTTGGCTCGTGACTGGGGATGTCTTACTGATTGGAGGCATTTCCGGTGGTTCGGCTTTAACGCCGGTAGTCCGGTTATAGCTAAGTTGGGTGCCGAAAATTCAGCGTTAAAATTTCCAGCTTTGGTGTTATAGATTAATAATGTAAAACCTTGCATTTCACAGAGGTTTTCAGATACAACGCAGTTCGGCTTTTAAGCTGTGCATGTATATTGAGTTTATTTTGCTCAGAATGTAGGTCAAATTTCGTATTATTTGTATAGAGTATGTACCGGATAAAATTTGTGGTACATGTAATTTGAGGAGTTGTGAAGAGATTTAATGGAATATTTGGATCCCTGTTGTTCTGTAGGAAGCCTGTATATGGAGTGATGGTCAATGTTTTCTTGTGGTTTAAATAGCACGAAAGCAGTGCATGTATTTGAGTTTAGTTATTTAGAAAAGGAAAATAAACAATTTATAAGGTGAAATTGTAAATTTTGAAGAGGTTGTGGTACATGTAATTTGAGGAGTTGTGAAGAGATTTATTGGAATATTTGGATCCCAGTTGTGCTTTAGGAAGCTTGTATTGGGTAATGGTCAATGTTTTATTGTGGTTAAAATAGCACGAAAGTAGTGCATGTATTTGAGTTCATTTATTAAAATGAGATGGAGATATGAATATTTATGAGAAATTATGCTCAATAGATTAGTGAGAGATGTTAATGCAAGATCTGGCTTAAAGGTCTGAACTTTATAAGTTAAGCAGTACTGGCATATGCGATTGTTTATTGCAAACGAATTTGTTAGGTTTTTCTTTGTGAAATATACTATACAATAGTTTTGCATTCATTTAACAGTGTATATGGTTAAATGAGCACAATGTAGGATGCTGGTTTTATGGTTGGGTATGCCGAAGAGAGCTTAATTAATTTGTTAGAAGCCTGGCTTCCATTTACAAGGTGCGTTCACAACAAATCTGCGCTTTTGGCGGCGGGCAAGCCCGTTTGGCCTAAAATACGTAATTTTGCGCTTCTGCGCAGTTTTGTATAATTACAAGGTATGTGCGCACTTAACATGTTATAGTTAAGAAGGAAAGTTTTGGGGATGTTTTATATTGTGTACATTGAGTTAAGTGAGTTATTCGGTATATCCCCTGTGGTGTACAGGGATGGTTGTGTTATGAGGCCTCGGCACTTAGCTTCAGTGAATTTTGGCAGTTTAGCTGCTCGCCCGATCGCCCTGTGTACCTCATAATTGTGAGGCTAGACAGGGTGGAACATGTCGAGGGAGCTGGTGGTATGCCTCTCGAGGCCTGGTGGTGGCCCAGGGATGCCCCTGAAGCCTGATGGTGGGCCAGGGATGATATTCGTGTTTGGTTACACGTACTCGCCTGTATGCCGGGGGTTTGGGTCAGTCAGCTTTCCGCTCGGCGGTTATGCAGGGAGCAGGAAATTGATCATGGACGGCGTTGACTCGTGACCGGGGATGTCTTACTGACTGGAGGCATTTTCGGGGTCGGGCTTTAATAGCTAAGCTAAGCTAGGTGCCGAAAATTCAAGTACATGTACATATTTGGTGTCAGGTGCACAGTTGTAAAGTTATTATATAATGTCAAGGATAATGCTACTCATATTGGTAAAATATTAAATCCACAATCAAACCGCAAATGATGTGTGTTGTTATCTGTCAGGTGCAGGTGTAATGAAGAAGTGGTAGCATTTCTACAACAACCTAGCATTCTATCGTGGTAAGCCTAAAAGAAAGCCTTTAAAGTGAATACAAGTTGAAATATTCAAAAATAAGACCAGAACCTATAAAGAAGTTATAGTTATTTTTTTAATGGATACTAATTCAATATTAACGTAGGCAAAGGGTAGAGGAAAATCGATACAATACATATTAGAATACACTTTATATATCAATGATACTCTTTTGTTCATTACTCATGCTTAAAGGGGAAGATGGAGATCTTCAGTTGGAAGACTTACAGACAGTTTTCATGCCGTATGTGTTAGTGGCTTTCATGGTACAATAGTTTGGGACACCTATTTCTATCATTGTGTGCGATTATCCCTTCTTAAAGAAGGATTACAACACTAGTTCATTAAAGTAAGACAAATACACGATATGAGCAAACAATCCGGGACTTTATTGAAGATGAAAAATAAAAATTTCGAAACTTATGGTTGAAAGTTATGGAAAAGTGGTATCATTTCTACAGCACCCAAGCATTCTAACGTGGTGAGCTGAACAAAAGCGTAAAAGCGAATAAATGAACAAGATTCTGAAAAATGATCAGAACAAATAAAACTATATTTGAATTTGTACGGATACTTACGCGCTATGAAAGAAGACCAAGGTTAGGGGAAAAAAAGATATAAAAAAATATTAGAAAACATTTCATTTACAAATGATGCTCATCTTTTTCATTTCATTTTCTTAATGGGGAAGATGGAGATCTTCAGATTGAAGCCTTACAGACCATTTTCATGCCTTGATTTTCAAGTGGTATTTATGGTTACAATGGTTTAGGAAACATAGCTTAATATCATTGTGCAATAATATTCCTGCTTACCGAAGAATTACAACACCAGTTAGTTAAAGTAATACAAAAACATAAGATAAACATACAATCCATTACTTCATAAATGATGAAAGATTTGAATTTTAAAACTGATGGTGAGAAGTGATCATGGACAAGTGGTAGCATTTTTACAACAACCAAGCATTCTATCGTGGTAAGTCTAAAAAAAGCCTTAAAAGTGATTACAAGTTGAATTATTTAAAAAGACGACCAGAACTTATAAAGAAGTTAAAATCAGATTTATAGGCCAAGAGCATTAGGTCAAAATAGGCTTAAACATGGACATTTCTCATAACAAGCTGATTTTTTCAGGATAGGTCCAGGAATATGTCTAGAATAACATACTAAAAGTCCTCATAAATCATCCTTGAGCGTTTGCCGCAATCCAAGATGGCGTCCAAAATGGCCGCCATTTCCTGAATTTCTTATAACTTTGCTACTAGATAACCCAAATACAAAATTTAAATGTCTGAATATATGTTTTTTAGCATAATGAACTCAATTAAATACATGTTGATAAATTTTGAAACACACAAGTAGCTATTAACCACTTAATCCCTTCCCAAAATCCAAAATAGCGCCCAAAATTGCCGCCATTTCCTAAATTTCTTACATCTTTGCAACTAGATAACCCAAATACAAAATTTCAATGTCTAAATATATGTTTTTTCAGCATAAGGAACTCATTAAAATACTTATTAATAAATGTTGAAACACACAAATAGTAGTAAAACCACTCGAGCCCTTCCCAAAATACAAAATGGCACCCAAAATGGCCATTATTTTCAATCATCTCATTGTATTAAAATAGATACGTTCTGAACATGATCAAATGTCTAGACTAGAATAGCACCATTAAAATACATATCAGTACAAAAAACATTTTCATAAAAAATTACTTCTTAGGCATAAAGTACACACACATCCACGGACACGCACACACACACACACACACACACACGTGCGCACACACATATGTCTGCTTCCATCATCCTCAATGATATCAGACTGACAGTGTACAAAAGTGAAGATTACTCAATATTAGATGGAACTGAAAATTGAGACACATTAGTACCAAGGTCGATAAAGCGTTTCATACATAATTTAGTGAACAGCAAAGGCAAAAGTCACACGGTTTCAAACAGGAAATGCACCTCAATAGCACATGCCATCATCTCTGCTAGTAGACCCAGGTCTAGTTTTGCTGATGACTATAAAGAAGTACAACGGTTTGAACAAGCCCTCCTGCCAAATGATGAACCATCCTATCACCTGGGCGGTTTTACCCAATTTGTTTTAGACTATGCCGACTTTAACGTTGCGACAGTAACTGGTCACAACACTTTCCACAACAAGGAGGAATCGCTTGTGTTACTCCGCCTGGGTTTGTGGATATTTCACCCATTAAACGTTCAGTAAAATTGCAATCGGCTGACAAAGTTGGAGCATTTGGACATATTCCGATAAAGACAAACAGCAAACCTGCTGTTCCTGGCTTGCAGTCTGCAGTAATAGATCCCCTCAAGAAACCTGACCAGGAGCTCCCGTCTGTCTGATCCGCAGTCGCCATAGCTAGACTCCCTCTGGTTAGCTGGCTATGTTCAAGAACTAGACTTGTGTCCTTCATGGAGTGGTTTCATGAAAGTGGCCATGCATAGTGACCAGTACGAGAGGACGAGAATAGAAACTCTGACCTTCCTCAATTTGGACCCATCCAATCCGACTACCATCTACACGGCACAGTCACAATGTGAAAAGCATAACTTGAGAATCTGGCAGTAACATTTGGCCAGCCTTTGTACATCAAGACAGCAGAGATTGTAGCTTCTTTTCAAGACCTAGACAAATTAATCGTCCGTCTTGGTGGATTTCACCTCCTCATGTCATATTTCGGCAGCATAGGCCACATCATGGACAGAAGTGGACTTAATTGCAGAGCTATAGGAGACAGTGTACGCCAAAGGGTCTGCCATACATATGCATTCTGGTCATGCATTTTCCCGTTCTCTTCGTGCTCACATTCATACTGCAGCTGCCCTCATTGGCATATTGATGGGTAAACCTGGCATCTTAGACAGCACAGATAAGGACCACTTACCGAATCTGTATGGTGCACTTCTCAACCAGGACAAGAAGGTGACTGATGTAGATGAGGAGGAGTGTGTAAAACAGTTAAGTCAGATCATTTCACAACTCCTTGACCGGACACCAGGACAAAGTAGGACAGGGAAGCTTTGGGTGCAGTATATCCGACAATTAAGTGTCTCTTCTGCAATGTTTCATTCGAGCTGAAAGGACAGGGGACTGTAAGCTCCATCTCAGCTGTGTGAGGGAAATGATACCACATCCATGCTGCAGGACATCTTCCCTATGCCAAATCTGCCAGATTGTATTTACAACAGATGGAAGCCCCTAGAGCAAACCATACCAGGAAATATACACAATTCACAGAAAAGGGATACTTCACCATCCGCCGTGTGGATTCATTCTGGGGTGGAAACTTCTCTGATCAGACCATTGAACAGTTCCTGATGCGGAAGCTGAAAACATCTGGAGGAATGACTCGTGGACGTGGAATCGCAGATAGTACATTGGCAAAGTGGATACATGCATGCACTTCCTCGCTGTGTTCCTATTTGTGATGAACTGAAACAGTTCACCGGTACATCAGAGCAACATAAAGACATACGGCAAAGTACCAGGTCAAGAGACAATAAAGATAGATGCATCTTTGCTAAATGGCTGCAGGCACATCACCATTTGCTGGATATGAAACTGAATAACAGCACTGAGATGGAATCGTTCTTTGCTTTAATATGAACTTGCTCCCCAGCCACTTTCCCTCTCAAAGGTGGGTGATGCGGAAGCCAACAAAGAGTTCTCTGGGTCTCCTGCTGAAGTTGTTCACCAGCAAGCAATCCAACCTGCCAGAAAATGGTCTCTTTGTTTTAGATGGTGGTCACCTACTGCAATCAGTTGTTTGGCCACAACCGTCAACCTATGCTGATGTTGTTCAGTCATATATTTCATACATCCTTAAGCATATGGAGCTCATTCGACGGTACGTGGTGTTCGATGCCTATGAAAGTGCAACTTCGATAAAGGTAGCTGAGCAGAGATGAATAGCCCAGAAATGTACCTCTAGTGACATCATATTTGATGATAATATGCCAACAACCACAACCCAAGCAGCTTTCCTAGCCAACAGCAACAATAAGATTGGACTTATATAAACTCTACGTGACCAAATCCTCATGGCTGGTATATACGTATCAAGCAGGCAGAAGCATATGCCGACACCCTGATTGTCTCAACAGCACTAGCAGTAGCAGTGTCAGAACAGGTGCCAGTTGTTGTCGTTGGTACGGACACAGACTTACTTGTCATGCTAGTTGCTCGGGCACCCACTTCCACAGATATGCACATGGTATGCCGCAGTAATCCTGTCACGGTCTTCAACATTCATGAAATTCAGCATGCCATAGGGGACACTAGAAATCACCTGATGTTTCTTCATGCTGTGACAAATATGATACGGTCTCTGCAATCTACCGTCAGCCAAGCGGAAAACTTTCAATATGGTCCACAAGAAACAGGACTATGACTTGCTTGATACCTTCGCAGACAGTGGAAGTACCCATGACGAGGTAAAAAGAGCTGGGGAAGCCTTCTTTCTGAAGCTGTATGGGGCCAGCAGTTTTGAATCTCTTGATGACTACCGTCACAATGCATACAAACGGGCAATCGGTCGCAGTTCTCTGAGTTCGTCCTTTCAGCTAGAAAGTCTACCTCCAACTAGTGCTGCAGCAAAGCAACATTCATATCGCACCTATATCTTACAGTCATGTATGAAACGCTTTAGCGATTTCATTTGATTATATTCACAACGTATCTACTTTAATACAATGAGATAAAATTGGAAATGGTGGCCATTTTGGACGCCATTTTGGATTTCAAGAAGGGCTCGAGTGGTTTTACTGCTACTTGTGTGTTTCAAAACTTACCAATAAATATTTTATTGAGTTCCTTATGCTGAAAAACATATATTTAGACATTTAAATTTTGTATTTGGGTTATCTAATTGCAAAGTTATAAGAAATTCAGGAAATGGCGGCCATTTTGGACGCCATTTTGGATTGCGGAAAACGCTCAAGGAGGATTTATGAGGACTTTTAGTATGTTATCGTAGACATATTCCTGGACCTATCCTGAAAAAAAATCAGCTTGTTATGAGCAATGTCCATGTTAAAACTAATGCTCTTGGCCTATTAGTTGGATACTCACTCGCTATGAACGTATCCCAAGGGTAGATGAAAAAAAGATACAAATAAATATTATAATTTATATTCAAATGATATTCATATTTTTCATTTCTCATTTATAATCGGAAAGATGGAGATCTTCAGTCAGAAGCCTTACAGACATTGTTTTTTTAGTGGACACTTATTTCTATCATTGTGTAGAAATATACCTTCTTACCGAAGGATTACAACACTAGTTCATTTAAGTAAGACAAACACACAATTGAAGCATAGAATCCTTGATTTTATCTAAGATGAAAAATATAAATTTCGAAACCTATGGTTGGAAGTTATCATGAATAGGTGGTAGCATTTTTACAACACCCAATCATTCTAACGTGGTTAGCTAAAACAAAAACCAAAAGCGTAGAAGTGAATACATGAAAAAGATTCTGAAAAATTACAAGAAAATATAACAAAGATATATTGGAATTTGTATGTATACTTAACATTTATAAACAAAGAACAAGAGGGAAGGAAAACATGCTGATGATATTAGATAACATTTTCTATACAAATGATACTCATCTTTTTAGTTTCTCTTTCTTAATGGGGAAGATTAAAATCATCAGTTGGAAGCGTTACAGACAGTTTTCATGCCGTATTTGTTAGTGACATTTATTGTAACAATGGTGTAGGAAACTTATCTTTATCATTGTGCACGAATATCCTTTCTTACCAAAGGATTACAACACCAGTTCATCAAAGTAAGACAAAAAATAAAGATGAACATACAATCTGTGACTTCATAAAAGATGAAAAATGAAAATTTATAAACCGATGGTAAGAAGTAATTATGGGCAAGTGGTATCATTTCTACAACAACCAAACATTCTAAAGTGGGTAGCTGAACACAAGCGTAGAAGTGAATACATGAACAAGATTCTGAAAAATGACAAGAACATATAACAAAGATATATTTGAATTGAGATGAATACTTACATTCTAAGAACAAAAAAACAAGGGGAAAAGAAGAAAAAAATGATGATATAAGATTACACTTCATATACAAATTATACTCATATTTTTCATTTCTCTCTCTTTATGGGGAAGAAGGAGATCTTCAGATTGATACCTGACAGACCATTTTGATGCCTTGATTTTCAAGTGGTATTGATGGTTACAATGGTTTAGGAAACATAGCGTTATCATTGTGCATGAATATTTTTGCTTACCGAAGGATTACAACACCAGCTCATTCAAGTAAGACAAAAATATAAGATAAACATACAATCCATGACTTCATAAATGATGAAAGATTTGAATTTTAAAACCGATGGAGAGAAGTGATCATGGACAAGTGGTAGCATTTCTACAACAACAAAGCATTCTATCGTTGTGAGCCTAAACGAGCCATGAATTTGAATACAAGTTGAATAATTCAAAAAGACGACCAGAACTTAAAAAGAAGTTAAAATCAAATTTAGATGGATACTCACTCGCTATGAACGCATCCCAAGGGTAGATGAAAAAAGATACAAATACATATTATAATTTATATTCCAATGATATTCATATTTTTCATTTCTCATTTATAATGGGAAAGATGAAGATCTTTAGTCAGAAGCCTTACAGACATTTTCTTTTAGTGGACACTTATTTTTATCATTGTGTAGAAATATACCTTCTTACCGAAGGATTACAACACTAGTTCATTTAAGTAAGACAAACACACAATTGAAGCATACAATCCTTGATTTTTTTAAAGATGAAAAATATAAATTTCGAAACCTATGGTTGGAAGTTAGCATGGATAGGTGGTAGCATTTTTACAACACCCAATCATTCTAACGTGGTTAGCTAAAACAAAAACAAAAAGCGTAGAAGCGAATACATAAAAAACATTCTGAAAAATGACAAGAAAATATAACAAAGATATATTGGAATTTGTATGGATACTTACAATCTATAAACAAAGAACAAGAGGGAAGGAAAACATGCTAATGATATTAGATAACATTTCTATACAAATGATACTCATCTTTTTAGTTTCTCTTTCTTAATGGGGAAGATGAAAATCATCAGTTGGAAGCGTTACAGACAGTTTTCATGCCGTATTTGTTAGTGACATTTATTGTAACAATGGTGTAGGAAACTTATCTTTATCATTGTGCACGAATATCCTTTCTCACCGAAGGATTACAACACCAGTTCATCAAAGTAAGACAAAAACTAAAGATGAACATACCTTCCGTGACTTCATAAAATATGAAAAATGAAATTTTCTAAACCTATGGCTGAAAGTTGTCATGAATAAGTTGTAGCATTTCTGCAATACCCAAGCATTATATCGTGGTGAGCTTAAACAAAGTACTAAAGTGAATACAACGAAAACAAATAAGAAAGATGAACAAAATATATGCAGAATTTATGAATGTATTAAGATGGATACTTACTTCCTATGAACAAAGAACAAGGTTAGAGGAAATAAATTAAAGACGATAGTAAAATACATTACATGTACTAATGATCCTCATATTTTTCATTTCTCTTTCGTCATGGGGAAGCAGGGGATCATCAGCTATAGACCTTACAGACAATGTTCAGGCCTTTATTTTTTAGTAATATTTATGGTAAAAATGGTTTAGGAAACATATGTTTATTAAAGAAAACAAATATCCATTCTCACCGAAGGGTTACAAGACCGCAGACATATAATATAAAAATAAAATCGTGACTTTATAAAAGATTAAAAATGAAAAATTCATGCTCAAAAGTTATTATAGATAGGTGAAAGCATGTCAACAACACCCAATTATTATATCGTGGTGAACTTATTAAAAAGCTTAAAAGTAAATAATAGATAAAGATTCAGAAAGATGACCAGAATATATAAAGAAGTTATAATTTAATTTAGTTTGATACTTACCCACTATGAACAAAGTCAAAGGGTAAATACAAATACATGAAGATAAATATAAGAAACAACTTATATTTACAAATAAAACTCATCATCAATTCAAAGCCTTAACGACAATTTCCATGGCTTTATTTTTAAGTGTATTTATGGTTTTAATCGTAGAGGAAACATATCTTCATCATTGTGTACGAATATCCCTTCTTACCGAAGAATTATAACACTAGTTCATTTAAGTAGGACAAACACACAAGATAAACATTTAATCTGCGACTTTATAAGAGGTGAAACATATTTTTTTCGAAACCTATAGTTGGAAGTTATCATGTATAGGTCGTATAATTTCTACAACACCTAAGCATTCTAACGTGGTAAGCTGAACAAAAGCGTAGCAGTAAATACATGAATACAATCCCGAAAAATGACCAGAACATATAACACAGATATATTTGAATACGTATGGATACTTACTCCCTATGAAAGACAACCAAGGGCATAGGAAAAAAAAAAGATAAATATATATATATATTAATAGAAAACACCATTTTTTTTTTAATTTCTCTTTTTTATGGGGAAGAAGGAAATCATCAATTGGAAGCCTAAGAAAACATTTCCATGCCTTTACTTTTACCGAAGGGTTACAACACCTGTTCATTTTAGTAAGACATACACATAAGATAAAAATTAAATCCGTGACTTTATACAAGATGAAAATTAAAATTTCAAAACCGATGCTCGAAAATTAAATAGTTAGGTGATAGCACTTCCACAACACCTAATCATTCTATTGTGGGGAGCTAAAAGAGCACTAAAGTGAATACAACGAAAAAATATTAAGAAAGATGACCAGAAAATATGCAAAAGTTATCAATGAATTAAGATGGATATTTACCTCCTATAAACAGAGAACAAGAGTTAAGGAACAAATTAAAGACGATACTAGAATACACTTCATATACTAATGATACTCATCTTGTTCATTTCTCTTTCTTCATGGGAAAGAAGAAGATTATTAGTTGGAATCCTTACAGAATATGTTGATACCTTGATTTTCAAGTGGCATTTATGGTTACACATGTTTAGGAAACACAGCTTTATCACTGTGCACAAATATTCCTGTTTACCGGAGAAATAAATTTCAAGTTCATTAAAGTAAAATCAATACATAGAATAGACATATAATCCGTGACTTATAAAACAAAGATGAAAACTTACAACTTTCAAAACCGATGGTTGGAAGTTATTATGAATAGGTGATAGCATTTTTACAACACCCAATCATTCTATCGTTGTAAACTAATTAAAAAGCTTAAAAGTGAATACAAAGATAAATATTCAGAAAGATTATCGGAATGTATAAAGAAGATATAATTGAATTTAGATGAATACCTACCCCCTATGAAGGAAGCCAAATGGTAGAGGAAGGAGATCATCATTTTGAAGCCTTACAGACAATTTTCATTATTTCCAAGTGGCATTTATGGTTTTAACGGTTTAGGAACAATATATTTATCATTATGCACGAATATCCATGCTTACTGAAGGATTAGAAAGCGAGTTCATTAAAGTTAGACACAAACATAAGATAAACATAGAAGCCTTAAACAAAGATGAAAATTAAAATTAAAAAACCGATGGTTGGAAGTTATCATGAATAGGTGGTGCTTTTCTACAACACTTAAGCATTCTATCGTAGTGAGCTAAACAAACAAACAAAAACTAAAATTGAATCCAAGGAAAAGTTTCAGAAAGAAGACCTAAATATTAAAAAAAGTTATAATTGAATTTAGATGGTTACTTACGTTCTGTAAGCGAAGAAAACGCGCATTGAAAATTAATTAATAGGACAAATATTACAATATATTACCTGCACATTTAGGCGGAGATCCGGGGGCTGTAGTATATTTCTAAGGGGGAATAGCCTATATAATCATCCCCCAAAAAAAAAAAAAAAAAAAAAAAAAAATGTTAATTGTTATGATAACATGCCAGCCATAAAGCCTTTCATAAAAATTTTGCAAAAACGTATTATCCAAATCGCACAAATCCAGTTTAAAAAATCAAACAAATTTTAGCTTCAGAGGGGGGCACATCCCCCTCCCCTTAGACTCCCCCTTGTGCGCAAATGATGATTTAGCGTCATGATGCTAACGCGTCAGCAAGGGCGGCAGAGCGAATTCCAAAGTGTGTGTGTGGGGGGGGGGGTCGTACAAAGGGGAATCTCAAAGCAAAAATATACATTTTTTTTTACATTGGTATATACCCCTGCATTGTGATGACATTATCAGGGACGATCTAATTGTTTGTTTCTCCTAAAGCCCCACTGCATTACTTGTAGCTACTTGCTCCCTCTATATAGAAAGCAATGCCTAAGCGGTGCCCGTTGGTCCCCCATGATCCTCTTTTTCTTATGTTAATTGAGAGCTGAGTTGATGAGATAACCACCTGTCAGTGACCTCGCTTGGAGGTCGTACCCTCATGGCTAAACTAGTGCAAAGGGGCTTTAATACATTAAACAAAATATTGCTTAAGCATCATACTTTGCAGCCGGGTGTGATGGTCTAAATATTTATTTGCGAGCGAGCGAAGCGAGCGATACAAAAATATAAGATTCGTGAGGTTTGCAGTGCTAAAAATTATATCTTATAAAGAGGAAAAACCCGAATCTTAAACACATTCTTATAACGAAACACTGAAAAGACCTTTGATAAGTAACATATAATTATATCATCTATAAATGCGAGCGAGCGTAGCGAGTGAACTTTTGAGGAAATTACTCTTAGTCGCTCTTAGGGGAAAGTTTAATGATGAGAGGAAAAGGGGACACTTATCGAAAGGGATAAAGATACTTATTAGAAAAGAAATGGGGCAGGTGTCAAAGTACAAAGGGTATTTATAAGAAGTGAAAACGGGGTACTTCTTACAACTGAATAGAGGCACTTACCAAAAATTTAAAAAAAATGGAACATATGAGAATGGGACATGGGCATTTGTCGACGGAAAAGGGGCATGTGTCAGATTATCAGAGGTGAAAAGGGGCATTTATGAAAAAGGGATTGATCCCTTATGTGAAAAGGAAAATGGGCACGTTTCATTGTTAAAAGGAAAATTATCAGAGGTGAAAAGGTCCACTTATCACACCTGAAAAGGGGCACTGACCAGATATGAAAAGAGGCTCTTATGAGAATGAAAAAGGCCCACCTATAATAAAGGAAAATGTGCATTTGTTGAAAGAAAAGGGACACTGATCAGATTACAATAGGGGCATTGATCAGAGGTGAAGGGGACTGTTATGAGAAGGGGGAGGTGGCTCTTATCAACAAGAAAAAGAGGCCCATGTTAAAATAAATGGGGGACTTATCACACATGAAAAGGGGTAATTATGAGAAGGTGAAGGGGCACCTGTAAGAAGGACAAAAAAAGCATTTATTAGAAAGGAAAAGGGGCACGTGTCAAAATAAAAGGGGCAGTTATCAGAGATGAAAAGGGGCACTCATTAGAGATGAAAAGAGCATTTTTTGTATCATACCTTAAAACATTTGTAAGGTCAACATACAGGGTAACTTCTTCAGTAGGTTTTTCAAGCAGAAGTCTTATATGTGTACACATGGTGCTTAAAGGTGTAGACCAGTTTTAGAAACGCCCCTCTCAAAAAATGAAATGGAAGCTATTATTACCAATCATGTGAAAGAATATGTTTTGCTAATACGTGATGATACAAATTTTGCCGGGAAACCGCCTTCTAATTGACATATTTGGTAAATTATTTTATACAACTCACTCCCAGATCCTAATCAAATGATTGATCATGCGCGGTCACGTGTGATTCATTTACTGAGCCTATTGCACGCCTTTTCATGAAAAAGCGTGCAATATTTTCCAGTACTATCCAACGATTTTTTAGTTCCGCGCAGTAGTGCGCGTAGAGGTTAGGGCGCTTAATACTGCGTGTACACATGGGCCTATTCTTGCGCAGCACTATGCGTAAATGGGTATAGATAGAGGTGCGCTTGCTATACCTATACTTATATGTGTGCGCACTAAATTGAGAATTATTAAAACTTCAGATGTCACGAAACAATCTCGAATTAATTATTTTTTACATCAAATAACAAGGATCTAGGAGTTTCGTTGTATAAAACAAATGATGCATGTTTTCATTCGTTCATTATACGATCTATCCGCCCTCGTTGATGCTGTGTGTATCTATCGCACTCAGCCTAACGGCTTCGTGCGATAGAAACACACATCCTCAACTCGAGTGCGGATAGATTGTACAATGAACTCATGAGCATGCATCATTTGTATAATATCTATCCGGACTGGATAGATATCGCGTAGTCCCATATACATATTTCTGTGTACAATGCTTGTAACTTTACCAAGACTAGGCCAAAATTTATTATTATTTTGATGATTCCAGAACCTTGCAGTACACACTTGCTACATGCTACAATGCTACATGATCAACTTTTTTTCTGATCGATTCCACAACGTTTCTTTCACAATGCAATCGCATGACTAGAACTGCTTTATACCTTTAATAACGAAACGATATTTATGTTTAAATGTTATATAATTCAAATTGTGTATGTATTCAACTTAAATGACGGCAGTGTAACACATTTGCAAATTGCTATTTCGCAGGAAATGTTATTCTATAACAATCGGTAGTTTGTTGAAGTCTTCGCAAAGCCAAATATCTTGCCTTTGCACTAATAAACAAAACTATTTGAATTTTGCGATAAAATGGTTTTGTTATTACATACGGACCATATGAAGAGCTTGATTCTAAAAGGAGGTAAATCCATATTTTTATTCAAATTGAGTTTTTTGTCTTTAAATAATCATTTTTCCTACATGGGAAAAAATGCACTTTATCACATTCTGAAATTTTACCAGGAAGTATGAAAATATCTACGTACAATATCATGTTTCATTCCAAAAGGAGCTTAATCCCATTGCCCAATCAGAGCGCAGTATAGAACACACACCTCTATTCTGGCTTGGTTTTGTTTCCAGGCATAATGTACTGTATACCCTGTAACTCAAATCGACTGTCTTGACCTCATATTCACGATGGATTTCCTTACATGGTTGCAGAAAAAAGGATCGATAGTATTCATTACTTTAGGTGCATCATCATTATCAGTCAATTCACAATGAGAAGTAACTGGCTTTCATTGACTTTGTTGTAGTTGTTGTTGTAGATTTGTTGGCGGTTTCCATCGTCGTTGGATGATTTTCCCCCATATCAACGTGCTGTATTTAAGTACCCCATTGTGTTGTTTTTAATGTATTTTTCAAAGAAAAAGTAAACAAAACAATAACAAATAACTCATTCGTCATCTGCAAATGCGTTAGACTGCCCTCCACACCCCAGCTTACAGTTCCCACTGTCGTGCGATCCGTTACAAACCCAACGATTGGCCATTCGTAGCTGATCGTGGAACTTCTCTGAACTGCCAGGTTTGGATACGAGGTGATGCGAGTCGATACGTTCAGGTACGATTTGGTGCGCTTGGTTGCGATATGGTCACGATTGTTAAATTTCAGGTGACACGATATAGTCTCCCGTTAAGATACGATCATATACGTTCCGATAGGATTGTCCCGATTGAGACAACGATTGGGTCTCGATTTGACACGATCATCACGATCGGGTACGTGCAGATACGTTCGGATACCTTCCGATACGTTCATCACGAACCGATGCGCTCTGTTGCGACAGTATACGGTTGTGGTTGGGATGCCTCTCACGATAAGGGTCGAGAGTGATCAGGATTTGAGCTACGATTGGATCCCGACGGATTATAGACAGGCCGACTTACCATGGATTTCATTGTTTATTGAACTACTACAGAGTGACCACAACAACCCACAACCATTGATGATGACAGGAGTTGAGGATGATGACAACGTGACTTTTGCAGTATTACTGTATGCTTATATCATAGCCGCCAGAGAGGAAGAAGACGAGCAGCAGCCAGACGGTACAGACCAGCCAAAGGCCAAAGCCACAACCACGTAAGTATATGAGAGCTGCAGTCAGGCAGTTCTGGGTGCGACCATGGTTCACAAAAGAGACGAGACAACAGTTTGGTCAGTTCTCCAGCCTCATAGACACCAAATTGAGGCTGGAAGATCCAATAGCGTTCCAAAAATACACAAGGTTAACACTACAGCTCTTCGATGAAGTCTTGTAGAGGATGGCCCAAGCAATCGAGAGGGAACGCACCAGTTTCAGGCAACCCCTCTAACCTGGACTGAAACTGTCAATGACACTGAGGCACCTTGCCACTGGACAACTATCGGTCCCTTGCGTATGCCTTTAGGTGTGGAGTGTCCAGAATCTCAGAGACGGTTCCAGAAGTGTGCCAGGCAATTGTGCAAGCGTCCACAGATGGGGTTTTAGCCTACCTGTCACCCCTGAAGCCTGGACAGCCGTAGCTTGCCAGTTTGAGCAGAGGTGGAACATGCCCCATGCCATTGGGACCATGGATGCCAAACACATTGCCATCAAGAAGCAACCCCACACTTGAAGCCTGTACTACAATTACAAGGCTTCTTTTCGATACCACTCCTAGCTCTGGTGGATGCAGATTACAAGGTTGTGTGGATCGAGCTTGGTCGAAAAGGACACATGTCAGATCCTCAGACATTTGGCAACTCTGAGCTGTTCAACGGCCTGGAAGAGGAAGCCCTAGGACCCCCACCCTGCCCTTTCACTGCAAGCCCTGATGACCTCCAAGACACCCCCTTCTTCATACTGGGGTATGACGCCTTCGCACTCAGGAACTACCTCATGAAGCCATGCGGAAAAAGAGGGATGGCCAGGGAGGAGAGGATTTTCAACTACAGACTCTTAAGGGGGAGAAGAGTGGTGGAAAATGCCTTCGGTATCTTGGCCAATAGATTCAGATGTCTCCTCAGGACTCTAGAGCAGAAGCCCAACAATGTGAATGATATGGTTGAGGCGGCAGTGGTTCTGCAAAACATACTGAGGCAGAGGCATCCAGGCATTGCAGCACAACAGGCGGACCATGAGGCTGAACACCAGAATGTCATCCCAGGAGAATGGAGGGACCATGTTGACTGGCTAGATGTGAATCAACCTCCTATACCTCGCAACTCGGCTATATAGCAGATGCAAAGCATCACATGGAACTCCTGAAGGCCTTCTTCAACTCACCACAAGGTACGGTCGCATGGCTGGAAAGGATGACCGGGCTGCATGACGCGGAAGGTGGAGAGGATGATCTTTGATATTTTTTTATTTTTTTATTATTGAAAAATTCAGAAAATTGATACTGAAGATGCATGATTTTTTTCTTTTTTTACTGACTATTCTAAGTCAATGTTTTAGAGCAATGGAAACTCATTTTAGGTTCATTACAGCAAAGTTGTTAAATATAGGTGACATATATTTATGGATTAAGAAAAGGGAGAGAATTTTAAATCATTCATTGTCCATGTCAGTGCAAGAACTTAAAAAAACTTCCATGTGAAAGATTTCCTGTAATGTAATACATTTTACAAAATGTGTAAATGGCAATTATCTGAACAAAAGCTTTTGTTTACCTTATACTTAATAATATAGCACTTTAGGTTACACACTGCAAAAATTGTCACACCTGTATGTATTTATCTGTCTGTAATGTTATCGAAATATATAAAGTTGGTATCTATAATCTTCTGATTGTATGGGCACAACATTCTATTTCAAGTCTGCAAATTAATGGTATACATGTTTACATCACCTTTCCATGATTGATAAGAAGAGGAAGAGAGGGAGAGAGAGAGAGAAAGAGAGAGAGAGAGAGAGGAGGGGAGAAGGAAGATTAACAACAAGAAGAAGAAGAGAGGGTGGGGTTTAAGAAGCTGATGGAGTGAAGGAAAAGGAGTTATTATGATTAAGGACTATAAAGAGAAGGATAGTTAATGAGAAACAAATTAGATGGTTGACTTCTCGTATCTAGTCGCATTTCCTCGCATCTACTCGTATCATCTTGTATCTGCTCTTGAGTCGTTCGTGTCAGGTCGTGAGCAATGGTACCCGACAGAGCGTCACAGGTCGTGGCAGATCGCAACACATCTCAACAGAGTGTGGTGTTTGTCTTTTTTCAAGGTTGATCCCGATCACCACGATTATGAAGCACGATTAGATGCGATATGTTGCGTTTTATTACGATCCAATACGATCTGATGCGATGATCACGATTGACAATTAATGGTGTTGTATATATCAAATAACTCAAAATTTGAATCTACTTGAAAATGTTGACGTAATGTCCAAAGTCATGGAAAGCATGAATTGAAATTGACACTCCTGATAATAAGAATGGTGTTTTCTGGAGTAAGTTATGGGTCGCCTCAGTCAAATCGTGACGATCGTTTAAACCATTTTCAAAATGTGTTGTCAACACCCATCTTTTATATGGTTGACTTTAATCTAGATCTTCTCAAACGTAAAATTTGTCAGAATCCTTTCTTCCAAGAAATGATTGATGTTATGCTCTCGAACGCTTTTCTTCCCATGATAAAGAAACCCACTCGAATATATGTTACGTCCTCCTCCTCAATTGATAGTATTTTCAAAAAAGTATTTCCACCCGTCAGCTCTGGTTTCATCTTTTCTGACATTATAAATCATTTTCCTTATTGTGTATTTTTTTATTATTTTTTTTTAACATCACTTTATTGTTCAAACTTGCACAACAAAGGAGAAGATACAATATTACCACCCTAAATGCTGGTAATTTAAAAGGTAAGTTTAAAACTGGCTGTCGTAAACGATCCCAAGAAAACGTGAATAGACTTAAGTATTCCCTAAGTACGACCGATCGGTGTATAATATTCAAATCAGAAGATGTAAATGAGGCTTTTGATAGGTTTATCGCCATATTTACATTTCGGTATGAAACTGTTAAACCAATACACAAACAAGCACTAATAATTATAAAAAAATCTCCATGGCTCACAAAAACTTTACTGCGCTCAATTAATCGCAAAATCAATTTGTTTTATAAATATAACAAAGCCCACGGAAAATCCCACGGAATATCAATAGTAGACAAAAAAATAGAACCTATCGAAATTTATTTACCCCTTTTATACGGATTGCCAACAAATATTATTTTTCAGATCAAATTAAAGTATGTAAAATGATACAAAAAGGAAAAGGGAAGGTTCTGAGTAGCGTCTTAAATATTTTTAAAAAATGACTGAAATTTTTACAATAAATATAAATTGGAACCTCATTCAAAATCCTAATGTCATTTCGGAAACCAGAGCAATATAACACTGAGTTCCTATATGAAATATATCTATTTAAATGGCCATATCTCAGCCAATACTTAACTTATTCAATTGGTTTTCGACATTTGGACATTATTTTTGATGCTCTTTCAGAAAATGAAGTTAAAATTGAGAAATTCTAAAAATAGATTTTGATGACGTCACAATTTACCACTCTATACAGCCATCGAATGGACGTATAGTTGTATCCAATCAGAACTCAGGAATCTAAACAACCGTACATCCGCACATCAATCGAATGGATGTGTGATTTTAATCAAAATTAATGAAGAATTATATCTGCGAGATTTGCGCCGGTGGGGGCTGTATGGATAAGCACATGTTTGCACGCACACGTTTCTTCCTTTGTGTAGTAGTAAAGGTCATTCGGGGCAAAATTCCATACAAAGCCGCCCGCCGGCGCCGCTTATCTCGCTGCGGTAATCCCTCATGTGGTAAGCATCATTCATCCCTTCGATGGATGTATAGTTGTATAGTTGCATAGTTGTATGGATGTACAGGCTCCTGCGTTCTGATTGGTTGAAACTATACGTCCATTCGATGGCTGTATAGTTGTAACGGTTGTACGAATATTGGTTTGTACAGCCCGTCATGCGCCGGGAGCGGGCATGCGTAGGTTCAGGTAGGTTTAATAATGTATTGAGACGATATTAGACCATGGGCCAAGCCTCAAAATTCTTCAGTTCCGTGGTCCCCCTCTGGGAAGTACTTTATTTTGTCCTAAATGATCAATGGACATATATCTAAGAACAATGGTCAAATGTTCCCATCTCCAAATTTGTACATTTTTTCACAATTTTTGATATAAAGTTGCAAAATGTAGCAGACAGCCATTCTGCAATGATGATGTCATAGCTGTTCCTTAATTGACCAATCACAGCTGGGGTCTTAGAGCCCAGAGTGCAATGGACCAATCAAACTCCCTGTACACTGAGTCTTTGTATGCATGCAGTGTCTGCTGCCATGGAGTGAGTGCAGTGCTTGCTACTGCAGCTATATAATCGTGCATGTTTACATGCGATTCACCGACAAAACTAAGATTGAGAGGGCCAGGAAGAAGTAAGAAAGATCAGGACATGAAGGTAATTTATTCCTGTCATTTTAAAACTATTTCAAAAGTATTGTTATGATTAAACAGTGAAGTTTTCATCAGGTTTTAATCACATGACTGTTGGCCCAGTTTTTTACATTACAGTCCCATGCATCGGTATTTGTGTTACTGTTAAGGTATCGGTTCTCTTGAGTGGGCTTATCTCTAAAAATCACTTGATTTCACCCACATACTAATTATTCCCTTCATAAGATATAGAGGCACTATACATGTAGGTAGGCTATCTTCATGAAAATCATAAGAATATAAAAATAACTTTGTACGGTCTATCTAGAGTCTAGATCTCTAATCTATATTTTGAAATAAGCAGACAGTGAGACACTTTCGCACGCATGCAAAAGCAAAGTTAGGCTTGCGCTTGGGCCTTTGGGGTCTTATAAATAATAATTAATACTAGAAGTGGAAACATGACCATCTCTATTAATTCTAAAATTTTCTAACATCATTGTAAAATACTTGAATTTACTCAAAGGCTCCACTTTAGTTACAATTGGTGACATCTGAATGGCAGTAAAGTACAACGTATCGTAAAATAAATTTCACTCCGGGCCTTGTTGGAAAAAATACTTTAAAAGAAAATTAAATCTTGACATTTGTCTCTCCTTGCAACTGTCCCAGTTTTATTAATTGCATGCACTTCTGTGTTACTGCGAGTGTTGAATCTCCATGCTCATACATGTAACATAAGGTGATAAACTGTTTACGATTGACCTTGTATGGTACATGAGTAATATGATGTCTAATGACATATTAAAGTTCGAACAAACATTATTGGGTGGACATTATAAATAATGACACTTTGATTCAGCTAATAGTAATGCCACTCAGAAAATAGCTTGGGTAGTCATTGACCACATTAACAAGTCAGCATTTTAAAACAGTTATTCAGCTTTCAATCTTTTAACTATGAAAACAATGACAATTTGTGTACCGGTATTCCTTTTTTTTGGAAGGGGACTGAACACGTGTTCGAATTGTATATGGGGTATTTCCTTTATTACATATAAAGCTTGGACCAATAATAATTTGTTTTCCTGTTTCTCTTTTTGTCTTTAAAAACTTGCTTCAGCCACAAAAACCAACGATGTTCCACATGAGGCAGAGGAATCAATGTAGAGGCCACCTTTGAAAATATCCGATAACCTTGACCAAGGCAATCAGATGAGCAATTGTGTTCAACCAAGGGTTCGGCATATTCTTCCACTACAGTGTATCATATGTAGAAGAGACAAAACAGCTTATGACCATTTTATAAGGAAAAGAAAGAAGGAGAAATTAACTCGGTGTGAAACAATATATGCAGGTAAGCTAGTACTTGCTGCAGAAATGCGCAAAGATGAGAAGATTCTGATAGAGATTCATAGGAAGGACCCTTTTTCGCCTTGGAAGTGAGATATCACTTGAGCTGCTACCGGAATTATACAAGGTTTCTCACACAAAAGGACAGAGAAGAAAGTCTCGAGAAGCAATTGTATGAAAAGTCATATGATCATTTCTATAAATCAATTGTAGATGTAAGAGTAGTGAAGGGTCGGGAGGTGTTAAGATTACAGAAATTGCTTGCATTGTTCATGAAGTGTGTTAAGGAGGTAGAGGGAAAGAAATCCCGGGTTATAAGTCATACATGTATACTTTAAAGCGAAGGCTTCAGAAGACCTTACCTTTTCTGAAACTTCTTGGTCTTCATAGCAATTCTAGTGATTTAGTTTTCGGACAAGATTTGTCAATGGATGAGGTTGCAGACGTGGTTCGTCCATTTTCATCAGACATGAGTACAGATGAAACTACAAATTAATATTATTACCCATAGCTTACTTACAGATCTTAGGATCACTCATTGCTTTTTAATGTGTTTGAATTTGAAATTTCTTGCCTAACGTATATATTTTATTGAGAAAAAAAAATGATTGCATACATGTCATCTCAATCAGTATAGACAATTCTATTTTGTACCTCTACTATTTGAAGTGGAAGCATTAAAGTGCTATATGATGATTATGCAATATATTTTCTCTAAGGATGTATTACAACAAAGGTAAGCCTATTTCAAGTAGAAATAAAAGGATTAGGTACAGATATTGTTATACTATCAATAATAATTAATATCCCTAATCATGGGTCCGGTTTTTCAAAATTTCCACGATTTTCGGGTGTTTGAATTGCAAACACCTAAAAAAATTGTGAAAAATGGGCTTTACTTGAGAAATATCCCCCAAAATGAACCTTAGCAATGGGTAGGGATTTCGAGGCTTTAGAGGCACATCCCCTCTCCAAACCAAATCTGAGTATCCCACCTGGGGTTTAAAAACTTGAATTTATTGGTGCTTTGAAGTAACCATAGCTGCCAATTAATGTGCCAAATCTCTGATCTAAATCGTTATGGACTGTTGCATATTTTATGATGTGCAACCTATGTCTATTAGAGTTGTACAGTTTGTTAGCCATTCAGTTTGAAAGTAAATTTCAGTGTAATTCTGAGTTTTACACTTTATAATTAAAGTGAGTATAGTACAGTATACTTTCTAAAAGCTTAGAATTTACAATACATGTACCTGCTTACTTTGGCTGAATTAATTGAATGTTAGTTTGAATAGATCCAGAGACGTACCGTTTTAATATGACAGAGCTTAATATTCTAGCAATGTGATTTCTAAACATTTTAAATTGAATCTGATGGTACATACATATACAGTGCGTCCCAGAAAAAACGAAACCGAAAAGTATCGATGTTTTATCATAACTTAGTCACAACTATAATTAATAAATGACACATATTTGTAAAGCTTAGAGTCTCCTCTTTCATTTGATGCTACTCAAGTGATGCATATTTCACGCATGAGAGATTAAAAACAATTTGAAGGAAGGAAACTAAAAAGTCATTTGGCGGGCGGTATCTGAATTTCGAAGAAAAAATTACATTTCTAGAAAGTTCATCTTTTGCCCTTTCATATGACACCTAAATCAGGAAAAATGAGCCAGGAATAACAAAGTTCTGTTTGTTTAAAGTAATGCTTGCATTCCCAAAATTTTATCAAACAAATACATTTTCACTGGCTGCCTGCTCTAACAACACAGAAAGAAGACGAAAGTCTTCATGCTGATCAGCCATGCATGAAAACTTTTGATACCTCTCTTTGTTGCTACGGTAGGCAGCCATTGAAAACGATTTCGTTTAATCAAATTATGGAAATGCAAGCAAATTTTCCGATTCATAAATGCACCGTGCATAATGTTGAATGATATATTTTTTTCATCGTTGCCGGGGGCAAAGTTTTAAATAACATATATTTCAGAATGGAAGACAAAAATAGTTTATTTCTATTCTCTTCGATTTAGATAATAATCATTACAGAATAAATGTTATAATTTGTATATGAGGAATGTAGGGTAAATCAGATATCATGATAGCTTTCCTGCGGAATCTAGATAACACTTAGCTTTCCTGCATCACTAAACATGCCTGTGTCACTAATGAAAAGAACAATTCTTACTATAGTTTCTATGACAACACATTTTACCACCACCCCCTCCCTCACCAAAAGCAGATTATTGTTCCTCTTGATGGCTCGCATGTGTCCCTTATCTAAAGGAAATGAGGGTAAGATTTCTAAAAATGTCCCGAGGGTTACTCCCTATGCTTGCTCGCGCTTAAAGTTGATAGATATGTTATTATGAAATAAAGCGGAATGCATCGAGGATGTTGACATTGCTGTAACATTGATGAGTTTGTGCTGAAAACCACATCGAGTTCGATGTAATACGAATTCACAAAATTCATGGGGAAATATTGCAGAGACAATGAGAAAAACGACGGGGTAAGTGCATAAAAAGAAAAATGTTAAAAAGGCACGTCAAGATCCTTTTGAAGGTAGAAACGGTTTCGAAGATGATCCTTGATAACGTATTCACTAAAATGTGGGGATTCCTTATATCAGAATATAATTTTTCCTGCCTGTATGTTTACACTTTGTCGTTTTTTTTTTGTTCTCGAAGTACCTTGGTACCATCCCTTCTAAAGATACATGTATTCCACAGTGTTTCCATATTATTTTACTGGTTATCTTTATAGTAAATGAAGAGACCTACAGACAGTGTTTTTGCTATGCCAAAAGATATGTTTAATGTATCACAACCTAGATAACTAGCAATACATGTACACAAGCAATCAAACTGAAATTTCAAATTAAATATACTTCGACTCATATATGTGTATACGTAATTCAAATACAAATATGTGGTATTCACACAATTCAAATTTGTAACGGCCATGACAGTCACATCCACAACCAACTTTATGGCAAAACCAGCAGATTATGATAAATGACGATACTAGATGACAGTATTAATCATTTGGCATTGTTTGTTATTCTACATAGTTTGTCTATTTTTGTAAAATCTCTGAAATATAGGTAGTGTTTATAACACCATATCCTGAGTAGATCTCACCTACATGTTTCTTTGCTTCATACATATGAATGTTTGCAATGTCCAACAATCAAACGTATATTACACAGGTTATTACTTCAAATTGAAAATAAACATTATATCAATTGAATGGTCTTTTTCAGATAATATATATACGATCAAAAAATAACAAATTCGAGATTGTTGACATTCTTTCCGAAAATGACATTTGTTGTAAAGAATGCACATGACAGGCACCCCAATCCTATTCCTTTATATTTTGCAAGAGTTTTTCTCATTGATGCCATGCATTACCCCCAAAATGCCGTTCAATATTTATTCAAATAGCATATCTATCTATTTATCACATATTCCCATGTTCAATAAATCACTTGTAGTCCCCTTTTTACTATTTTTGTCTTCACTACCAGGTAAAATAGTGATGACTCTGACATCTAAATGTCATGCTCTCAATACTTTTGTTGTGCTGCTGATTTTCCACGACATAATCTGTTTAAAAGCCCGATAAATATATTGCCCTCTTTCAACATTAGGTTATGTTTACATGCCTCTATGTGGCATACAAATATATTGAAATAATACGTAAAAGGGCATTTCCGATCGTTATATTAACAAACACAAACCCCAACGCATCACGGTGCGGGAATGGAACTAGTGGGCCTATGACAAACCTCCTGCTTGTGAACAATTTGGTATCTACCAGAAGACCATTAGGGAAATCGTTTGCCAAAACCGATACGTAGCGTCATGTATAACTAATAATATTGGCCACACAATGCCTTTTGAGTGATAATAAGTTCTTTCAATTCGTAACGATCATTGGTGATATTTCATTATTCTTACGTACGGTCATACTTCACACGATCCGTGTACAAAGCTAGTCTGGAGACTTTAAGCACAATGCTGCTTGCTACTTTTACTTTGACAAACATGCTGTATTTCTTTAATCTATTAGAACTATCTTGAGGATATTCTGGAATATTCATAAATTATCAAGACTGTTTCGGAAGGTACGTAACTTACACGAGTATTTTATCGTAGATATACAGATAGTCTCCGTATATATTGCTTCAATTCGGGGCTGTTGTGCGTGTAGCTCGCGCGCTTCACGTTCAGCGCGGATGTACCGTATATCACTACAAACTTTTCACGAAATTGAACGTAAAAGAGGCTCGGCCCACACCCATAATACATACACGGATAAAGGCCTACTGTTGCAGCGTTATATCTTGCACTTGGAGTTTTGCAAAGCAGGAAGCAATAAGACAAAATATAGTTGTGATGACACCAAATGTACGAAAAACAACAACAACAACAACAACGATATGTTCAAACATATCCACCTTACTTTGTCCTAAACGTTCATATAGCATATTGCCTACCTTAAATATGGAGCCCTCTCGAAGTGGCGCTTGTAGACCTACTGTGTTGTACTGTACAGATTATAATGATGGCATAGAGTTATTATGGGAAATGACGTCACAATTGTCATGATTATGCGCACACAGTCTGTAAGACCGCATTGTGGAAGTAAGGTTCAATTGCTATTCTGGAGCACACGAAATACATGTAAATTGAAACGGGCTTCAGTGAATTGAAACTCCGAGGATTATTTTGTGATTATGATTTGTTTATTTTGTTTACTATTTATACATGTTTTTTAATATATTATGTATACACGTATTTTGTTAAATTTACTATCTGGTATTTGGCCAAAAATATTACATAGACACCTGGTTTAAAAAAAAAAGTTGTCCACATATTTTCAAAACTCCAAATTCCGATCAACTTTTCTCCTCATGAGAACAGACAAGGCATCTCCTTAATATACTTAGTAAATACATAATATATATATTATCACTTTGAAACATATACACGGTTTGTAATTGTTATGTTTTCCCGAAAAATAGGAGGTTGGAAAGCTTTACATACATCCCCTTATTATGGCCAATAATGGTTTAAGTAATCTGTGTTCATAACATTATTGATTTTTACTTAAATGTCAATTGTGAGAACTACTAATGAATGTGATTTGACAACACGTCATGTCCATTTTCCACCCTCTCCAACACCATTACCACCATTGGGTATGCGGAATGGGCCCCGACGGGGGAGACCTTGGGATCTGGCGCGGGCTGGTGAATTCGCGCGTCTTGGGTCTCTCTGGGAGCAGGCATGTGCAGGATTTGATGCACGCTGACGATGGTCTAGTACTTAATTTATACTGGGAATCTCGCTCAACGAGCCTAGCTTTTATGAGATTCCCTTGTTTCCTCTCAGTTAAAGCACTTAGGTATGCTACGTTGTATCTAGTAGGGAGCTACAAGAAAATCTATCGTCATCCATACATTACTCTAGTATTTTTGGAGAGTGGCGAGGCTCAAATGGTATATATTGGTAAATGTACAAGGTATTACATCAATGTTTCAATAATGTAACATTTGTTTACACATTCGAATGAGTACAGAGCAAATGAGAGGACATCGAAAGTTACGTCGCAGATTTGCCAATTAGGGTTCGATCAACCCCACCTTAAAACAAAACATACATTTCTTATCAAGTGGGCTGTATATAATACAGACCACCTTATGTTTTCGTTAAAATTGCCTTTATTTATTTATTATTTATTTATTTATTTTTCTTATTTCCAATCACTTTTTTGTTAGCACGATAACTTGAAATTGGCTAAATCAAATGCCTTGAAATTTGGCACACATATATAGGCATATGGAAAAAATCAAAATAACGTTTTCAACCTTGACCTTGACTGATGACGTCATCTAGGCGCCATTTTGTAAAATTTTCTGAAAATCTACTCATGATCATATCTTCATAACGAAAAGTCGTTTCTCATTCATATTTATCATGATCAAGGTCAATATCCGTCCGGTCAATTTCAGGTCAAAAAACGCGCGCGCATGCGTAAAAATTCAAAATGCTCCAAATCGTCTCAAATTCATTTTGATACGTTTCAGGCCATTTTAAGCATTTCGCAAAAAACGCGCACACGCGCATGCGCGCGCGTTTTCGCGCGTACTGTCATTTTGCAACATAGAATCGCCAAATTTTTTCTGTCATCATATTTGACATTTTTTCCAAGTATTTTGATACCTTGTTCACCTTTTTCTGACCATTAATAACGCAATGAGCGTCCGTTCAAGAAACATGTCCGTGCGCGCGAGCTCTTGTAATACATAGCATATATGGGCAAAAACATGCCTACACAAAATTCATTGTAACTCTTCAAAATGGATGGAAACTCCCAAATTTTTTCATATTTGGATAGAATATCAGTCGGAGATATGATTTCATGTCTCATTTGACCATCAATTAATCATGACGTCATCATAATGGCCTCCGAACTCAAAATTTCAATTTGCATATTATGACGTCAGCATATTTTTGAAAAATTGATTGTATCTCTGTAAATATTGATCAATTTTCTTCCAAATTTTGATATGTTCTAGCTGAGACAATGTTCTACAAATGCAAACGCCACAAATTTTCATTTTGACAAAGGCATCATGGCGTATTTTTTCGATTAAAGGAGGCATGTCAATTTTTCACATTTTGCTGAGACAATAAGCTATCACAAATGTTTCCTTTATTTTTTGATCAGATGCCGGGATCATGCTTATATTTCACTTGCAAAGTGGGATTTGAGAATTCCATTTTCCGTTCACGTGTAATGTCTATGTGGATTATTTTGGTATAGTGGTCATAGCACTTGCCTCCCATTCCGGCGACCCACGTTCGATTCCTGGTGGGTCAATTTTTTTTTTTTTTTTGCCGTCGTTTTAAATTTGATTTTTGATCTTCTTCGACTATTATAACATATTATCATATACAATCACAAACAATGTAATAAAATTTTGCGTGTTATATCTATGGGAGAAGAATGTCAATCGTTTGAGTACAACCCTATGGGAAATCTGATTCCTTGCCGTGTATTAAACCAATAGGGTTAATCTCTAAGTCTGTTGGAATATATCAAATCATCCCATTTTTATGATGTTAGTCTCCTTCCCAGACGTTTATACTTTCCAGTTATTCAGCCCAGGTATATGCAATGTTTACTATGGGAAATCTGAGTCCTTGTCGTGTATTAAGTTTTTATTCATAGTTGGATAAAGTATGAGTCGGAGATATGATTTCTTATAAAAAATAAAAATCTAGAAAATGCATATTGACCTTGGAACTCAAATACGAATTTGCATATTATGACGTCAGCATGTTCATGGTAAATTGATTGTATCTCTGTAAATATTCATCGTTTTTCTTCTTAATGTTGATATGTTGTAGCCAAGACAATCTTCTCCAAGATCAGTACACATTATTTTTCATTTTGATGACGTCATCACAGTGAAAATCTTGATTAAAGGTAACATGACAGAATTTTCTTAATTTGCGTGTTATGCCTATGGGAGAGGTGAATTTCGTTCAAATGTTGAATCTACATGACATTAATTGAGCACTATCTAGCTTATTTGTGCTCTATGTTCTCCCAAATCTTGGTATATTATAGCTGAGACCATGGGCTATAGAAACTGTGCTTTTGGTTTTTGATCAGATGTCGAGATAATTTCGAATTTTTCAATTGAAAGTTGTAGTTGCGACCATGCCAAGGTCGTTTTTGCATGTAAAGTCTATGAGAAATATTTTTGTGTATTGGTTAAGGATACTATGTCCCTTTTGCAGCCAACATCAAATTCTGTAGAACTTTGCAGGAATTATGAATATGTCATGTATGTCCTATCTGTGAAATTTAAACGTTAGCAGTGTCCTAATATTCAAATTATGCAAGAAAACCCGTTTACTTGCTAGACTTCACTGTCAGACACTATTGAATGACTGACTGATTTTTTTCTTCTTTGGTAATAACATACATAAAATGAGCTGTAAAGGGTACATGAGCATTTGTCTACATCAACAACCCACTTTTTCTAATGGCCAAAATTAAACTGATTGAATCTTAGCGCAGTACAAAACATACGACCATTCGGTACAATGGTCTGAAAATCAGACTTTTTCTTATTGACTTGGTAGCACTTAAGTCGATTCGACAACTAATAGTTGTTATTCTCAAGAGAAAATAAGAAACATTAGAATACATATTTTAAATAAAGATAAAATATTAAGAAGAAATAAGTAGATACATGCAGTCATGACAATTATAGACAATATGTCATAAATTATTGTCTTTAAGCTTACCCTTATTTGCATCTGGCTCGAGTTTTACTTGGTTATTTGGAACTGGATGATTAACATGGATAAAATGAGATTGTTTACAATTTGATGAATTGAAAAAAAGTTGTATAATTTCAAATGACTACTTTCTGTTTTCTATGGCCCTCTGGTATAATAGTTTGTCTGGTTGCCATAAGTTGGGTGATGGACGTGAGCGCTGGGCTGTTGTAATGAATACGAATCAAGAAATATCAGACTTTTCTAGGGAATATTATGATTTTCAACAACATGAAGCAAATAGTAAGCATTCAAAAACTTCAGATGCCTGTTTGATTATGATTAAATTTTGAGTCATTTCAAGTAACAAATAAGACCGTTGTCATGAAAACGGAATGTCAAAGATGTTATTTTTTAACCACGTCCCTCCAAAAAAAATGAAAATAAATGAACCTAATCAATACAAGGAAACATTAGAATATATATTTTAAAAAAATAATAGGAAAAGAACTAGGTGGAGAATACAATCATGACAATAGACAGCGGTAATAAATTAATGTCATTAAGTTTACCCTTATTTGCATCTGGCTCGAGTTTTGCTTGGTTATTTGGTACTGGAGGATTAACATGGACAAAATGTTTACATGATCGCATTATCTCTTATTCATTCTAGTTCCAATGTTTCCTGACTGTTTTCAAGACAATATCATGTTTGTCGATCATAGTTCTATCAAAGTGATATCTCTTAGTTCTATGTAGCTTGATGTCTCATGCTATTTCTTAATAGGGAAAAGCAAACTAAGTAACTATTGTTGAATTTTAGCGACAGTCGTTCGCCATTGCTACTCTTTAATGCTGCTATGACGTGCAGTAACACATTGAAATGTCAGGACTCATGAACAATTCGTTGAACAGTTGATTGCGCTTGGTTGAGCCCACTGTTTGCAGGAATTAGCTGAGAGAGATAGACGTGAACATTCTCACCATTAACGGCGGAATATTTTTTTTTCATTTGAATGGGAAAAAATCTAATGTTAGGCTCCATTGGGGAAGTTGACATTGTTGTTAAGAAATGTAGGTTGATTCCTCTTGGTTCGTTCTATTGTTCGGACTATTAAGCTGAGAGAGATAGAAGTTGACATTCTCATGACTCATGACTAACGACCTTGCATTATTATTCTTATTTGTTCATCGTATCTACAATGCTATTTGAACAATATTTGAATATGAATGATCATGAGCACCGGGTTTAATAATTTAACGAAACATGAATTTGAACCCGGGCTATGCTCTCTCTATCTCTCTCTTATTTGTCATTGCCTTCCCTATCCCTCGTTTACTTCCTTCTTACCACGGAGTATGTAATGTGTATGTGTATGCCTCAATCATAGAGAATATAGTCACTAATATCGCTGAAATGATTATTCTTCTCCTTCCCCTTCTTCATCATCTCCCATTTCCTTGCAGTAGTAGTTGTAGTAGTAATATCAGCAGTATCATAATAATCATTATAATTATCATTATTATATTTATCAGGTGGGCTGTATATAATACAGACCACCTTATGTTTTCGTTAGAATATTTTTCTTATTTCCACCCACTTTTTGTTAGCACGATAACTTAAAAATGGCTCAATCATATGCCTTGAAATTTGGCACATATATGTATCGGCATGAGGACAAAGTAAAATAAGGTTTTCAACCTTGACCATGACTGATGACGTCATCTAGGCGCCATTTTGTGAAAATCAACTCACGATCATATCTTCATAACGGAAAGTCATTTCCCATTCATATTTATCATGATCAAGGTCAATATCCGTCCGGTCAATTCCAGGTCAAAAACGCGCGCGTACGCCATTATTAGCGTTAGCATTTCAAAAAAGTCGCGCACACGCGCATGCGCGCGCGTTTTCGTTCGTCACGGCCGAACGCAAAATAATTCATCCTAGATTTTTTTTGACACGATATTCCTCATTTTTTTTCGAACAATTTGATACGTAACCATGCTTATCTCTTTATGACCATTAATAAGGGAATGAGCGTCCATTCAAGTTAAATGTCCGTGCGCGCGAGCTCTTGTAATACATAGCATATAATTATGGGCAAAAACATGCCTATAAACAATCCATTATAGCTCTTTTGGATGCACCGGAACCCTCAAACTTTTTCCATATTTGGATAGAGTATGGGTCGGAGATATGATTTCATGTCTCATTTGGCCATCAAGTAGATCGGGACGTCATCATAATGGCCTTGAAACTCAAAATACGAATTTGCATATTATGACGTCAGCATATTTTTGGAAAATTGAGTGTATCTCTGTAAATATTGATCATTTTCTCCTAAATGTGGATATGTTGTAGTTGAGGTAATTGTCTACAAGATTGGTACACACTAATTTTCATTTTAATGACGTCATCATAGTCAAAAATTCAATCAAAGGCCACATGTCACAATTTCTTCATTTGCGCGTTATGTCTATGGAAGGTGAATTTCGTTCACATGATGTGTCTACATGACATTATCTTTTGAGCTCTATCTAGCTTATTTGTGCTCTATGTTCTCCCAAATTTTGGTATGTTATAGCTGAGACCATGGGCTATAGAAACTGTGCTTTTGGTTTTTGATCAGATGTCGAGATCATGTCGAAATTTTCAATTGAATGCTAAAATTGCGACCATGCCAAAACGAGTCATCAAAATTGAACCATATTTGAAACACTTGAATTTAAGGTCAAGGATCAGTATAACATGTCATCAAAATCCGAAGGCGCACCATGACGCTCACGTACGCGCTCGTCAAAATAAAAACCCTCAAAATCACTTTTTAATCAAATAAAAGTGAGTTTTAGGCCATTTTGAGCGCGCGGTTCGTGCGTAACGTACGCCATTACACAAGATATAATCGCCATTCTTTTTTCTTTCATGATATATTACCCATTTTTTCGAACAATTTGATACCATGGTAATATCTTTATGATTCTTAATAATGGAATGAACGTCCGTTCAAGATAAATGTCCGTGCGCGCGAGCTCTTGTAATACATAGCATATATGGGCAAAAACATGCCTATACAAAATCCATTATAGCTCTTTGGGATGCACCTGGGCCGGTATTCACTTAAATACTTAGAATAAGTAAGAAAATTACTAGGTAAATGGCTAAGCTAAAAGTTTACTTATCTCGTATTTAAATCGCATTTTAGACTATTACTTACCTGAGACAAAATCTAGGTAAAATAATTACTGATTAGCATTGTGACATCACACCGTCAATCAAAGTAATGCGCAATTATCGCGTCGCAATAAATGCGCGTTAAGATAATTGTGGGCAGGTAATGATACTGCGTAATAAAACCATATGCTTGACAAGCGCCAATCAAGGCCTCCAAATGATTGGCTAAAGTCTGGTAGGGAGCCGTCTAAAATTTAGGGTAAAATACTTAACCAAAAGTTTGAATTGAATACCAAAATTGGCTAAGTATTTTATCAACGACAAATACTAAGTAAACAGCTAAAATTTTGTAAGTATTGAATTGAATACGGGCCCTGGACTCCCAATTTTTTCATATTTTGATAGAGTATATGAGTCGGAGATATGATTTCATGTCTCATTTGGCCATTAAAAATATTCTGACGTCATCATAATTGCCTGGGAACTCAAAATACGAATTTGAATATTATGAAGTCAGCAAATTTATGGAAAATTGATTGTATCTCTGTAAATATTGATCGGTTTTCTTCCAAATTTCGATATGTTATAGCTAAGACAACTCTCTACAAGCTCGGTGGCCACCGTTTTTCATTTTGATGACGTCATCATAATAAAAATTTCGATTAAAGGCCACATGTCAAAAATTTCTTAAATTGCGTTTTATGCCTATGAAAGGTGAATTTCGTTCACATCATCCTGAATCTACATGCCATTGTTTTTATAGCAGTATCTCGCTTATTTTTGCTTTATTTTGTCTCAGATTTTAGTTGGAACAGCCCACCTATACTTGTTCCAAACAAGTATTACATGTCTAGTTTTTTAATTGGATTTGCTCAAACTTTCACAGACCAGCTTTTGTAAATGTTCTGCTTTTCTTAAAACTGACGTGATATCTGGGCGGACTTCTCCTTTAACCCTAAAAGTGCCGGGGAAGACCCCCCAGACGAGCGCCACGAAACGTTCAATGTTTTTTGTTTGCACCACAAGCTTTCATGACTTTATCGCCTAGAGTCTTGGACATCTTTTGGAAATCTATAAAAATCTAAGGCGATTACAATGACCTTTTGAAATGTGCGAACATTATTATGATACAGGGGCGGCGGAACGTCTTTTAAAGTGTGGGGGCATCAACAAAGGGGCACTTTCTGGAGACAAAAAGGGGACACCTACAAAAAGTAACGTAAGAATGTAGAATTACAATTTTTAGACTTTGTTAGAAAAAAAATTGAATAATACATAATCAGGGATGATCTTCTAATGTTCATTTTTTCGTGGTCTCAAATTGTGAATTTAGCACCATACTTTGCTGTTGGGTGTGGTGTTCTGAATGTTCATTTGCAAGCAAGCCAAACGAGCGAGGAATTGTTCCAAAAAAAAGTTGTGGCCAAATTATGACCGATTATAGCCTCATACCCCCCCCCTAACATGTGCTGCTAATTGTGCTGCTAATATGATGCTTATCCAAATATTGCTCACTACGCTCGCTAGCATTTAAAGTGTATCTCATTAAGAAGCCTATGGAGGGTCTTCTTGGCTTCATTATGAAATTTTGATACAAAAACCCATCAGGACCGGTTATTCCATCTAATATTGAGAACTAATCGGTCCTAATGTGACCACAATTTTATTTGGAACAATTCCTCGCTCGTTTAGCTCGCTTGCAAATGAACATTTAGAACACCACACACAACAGCAAAGCATCGTGCTAAACCACTATCTCGGACCACGAAAAGATGAATATTTGAAGATCATCCCTAATAATGTATTTCTTTTATGTTTACAGTGGCACTCATCAGAGAAGAAAAGGTGCACTTCCTATGAGGGAAACTTCACTTATTTCAAAGTAAAATGGATACTTGTCAAAGTAAAAAGGGGCACCTTTCAGATTTGGATAGGGCTCTCATTAGAGGTGGAAGGGGGCATTTATAGGACTGGGGAATGGTAGTTATTATACAAGAAAAAGGGGCAGTTATCAAAAGGGAAAGGCTCACGTATTAGAAAGGAAACGTGGCACGTGTCAAACTAAAGGAGGCACTTATCAGAAGGGAACATGACACTTATTAGAAAGGGAAATTGGTAATTGTCAAAGGAGCAGTATTTTTGTTTCCAATTCGTGACAAAATATTTAGCTGCGAATCAGCCAGCCGGTGAATAAGCGGGGGGGGGGGGTATAAATGAGCGCCATTTTGTTTTAGTTGTTCCTGGTGGTCCCCTTCTTTTCTGACAAAACATGGGGACATTTAATATGATGTCCCCCTTGGAAAAATCATGGGGACCTGTCCCACTGCCCCGGATTGACGCCCTTGCTACACTATCAAATTAATGGAACAATACAAAAACAAATCTATATTATTTTTCATACATTGCGTGCCTACACGGGAAAGAACAAAAGCACAACCCTGTTTTATCATTCTGTTTACTCTACATTCCCGTATATTCACATTCCACCCTCTTTATCTCGTTTTCACCATGGAAAATTATCAAGGTTTTGCAGGGGAGCAAGAATGGCGAGAAGGGGATGTACATTAATTTGTACATGATATTTATTGGAAACACACCGATCTCTCCCCCCTCCCAATGGCTTTCCTAAGTATTCTTCATTTCTCGGGAAAGTTACGGCTGATTGCCCTCACTTGTTAACACACTTAGAAAAAAGCAGAACTAAATATCACCAAATTGCTTGCATACAACATGTTGAAGTATAGCATAATGAAATGCGATATACCACTTCCTCTGACTGCAGTAAAAACGTCAAAGCGCAACATCAGGAACATCAATCATTCCTCCAGCCCCTCCCCTCTCTCTCTCACACACACACGGACACACACACACACACACCCACACAGACGTATTTACGATTCTAAAGGCTACAACTTTGGTAAGAGGAAACACAATTATAAATGCCTTTTGCGAAGCGCAATGACAAACCCAATAAACATAATTATCAAAATAAGTACTTTAGGCCCATGAGGCTTGCAATAACTTGTTTTGGTTTAGTTTATCCTTTAAGTCTCTATACGCCTACATCGAGCATGGATTGACTGAAAAAAATCTTATTTCAATACCAGGTATTCTTCAGAATGGAAGGAATTGTTAAAGCCCTTTGTATTTCTCTCCTTATTTTTGCTTTTTTATTGTTGAGTTTTATAACTGCGTGGGGATTCGAGTCTCAAATACATCGAGGACGCTCTTTCTAAAGGAACAATTCGCAATTAACAATTGCTTTGTGGCATGATTGTCGCTTAACGGCTTTTTTGTCATGGTGTCAGGAAAGAGGAACCATTTCTTTAAAATTCTGTTTCAAAGAGGAAAATTTATTTTTAGAAAGCAAGATGGATTCGGAACAACGTTTGATCATGCACATGTTTAGCTCAATCATCAAATGTAGTAGTAGTAGTAGTAGTAGTAGTAGTAGTAGTAGTAGTAGTAGTAGTAGTAGTAGTAGTAGTAGTAGTAGTAGTAGTAGTAGTAGTAGTAGTAGAAGAAGTAGTAGTAGTAGCATTAGTAGTAGTTGTTGAAGTAGTAGTAGGACTATAAGTTGTAGGACTAGTAGTAGTAGTTGTTGTTGTAATAGCAATGGAAGTAGTGAGCAAAGAAACATAGATATCGCGTCAAATCAGATGACATCATTGACTGATGTGTTGAATGACCCTTGTGATCTAATGATCATGACATTTAGTGAGTGCGAAAAAGTATGTCATTTATGTATAATTGAAGAAAATAATATGGATAACAATATTTGCAAGAAAACAAAACTCAATATTTTGTCCCTAAGTGCTTTACAGATATTACCCTTTTCATTTACATAAATAGAGGATGGCACTAGTAAGAATATACTAACTTAAATATAGAGAAAAATGCATCTTTTATTACGAGTTTGATATAGCTATTTAAATAATTTACTTCTGTGGCTATCTAACTCGGTTTTATAAGTGCTACCTGATGTACAAGAGACTTTTCATCTCTAAACCATACTGAAATCTTTGGAGATTCAATGATGCATATACTAATATATTATTACATGATGCAACAAGTATTAGAAATACAATTCAGAACAAAGACACACCAAAGAGAGACGAAACATAAAAATCATGTTTAGTCTTAAATCCAAATCCTCTTTGACAATTCAAGACAAATGGCATACGTATGCCATTGCTCCAACAACATACAACTAAAAAAAAATCGATATTAATTGCACAACTGATATGGCTTGCATTTTGTTCTGTTGTGGAGGTATGCGCCCTCCTGCCATCAAATGGCCAAAAATTATGATAATATAGAAATATAATCTAGAATAAAGATAGATAAAGAGATAATACACCACTGACGTCCAAATGATCTGACCAACTTAATCCCCCGGTTACTACTGATACATTTTAATTAAATTTAGATCATACTTTTGAAGTCTACTCCTTTTAAAAAGAAACATGCATGGAATTATACGATGGGATGTTTTAATTTTCACTATAATGCATTTTGTGCTTCATGAAGCTTTTCGTGTATGTGCAAATAAAGTACATGTAAACCAGATTATTTTAGAAATTAAAGGGACAATTGAGTTCTTGTTTAAGACCGCAAATGCCTTCAAAGTGCATGGTTATTGCTTTTATCTATTTTATGACATTTCTAGTGCCCTTTTAGGACCTACAATTGCTATGAAGGTAATTTTCGACCCCAAAATTTGGGAAATTTAGATTAAAACCGATCACACCAATTCAGCTTCACTTTCCAAAAAAATACGGTGACCGTTAATTTCGAATAATAACAACAATAATGATTATAACAAAACACGAGCCGACAGGTTGTGCGTATTATAACCAACACAAAAAAGTGAAGCCAACAAAAAGTCAACATTGGCATTGGCTGGAATCAAATGTATAAGGCGTTATCTATTTTTTGTTCAATGGCTTGTTCAAAATAATCGAATATCAGTGTCCCACCAAAAAGATTAGAAGTCGTTATATTTATGGATAATTCAGCCGTCTCTAAATCGATTTTGATCAGACAAAGATGAAATTGTCATTTAAATTGTATGTTCTTTCAAATTTGACACTTAGTTGCTCATTATCTCACCTACAAAAAATAAACTATGACCTATGAACTATGAACAGTAAGTTAAACACCTTCTATAAAAGACAGTGCAAATAATCAAACCTCGTGACTTGCACAATAAAGCTTGTGAAACTGGCAGACATACTTACAACTATCAATAACATAATTGCCTCGGATGTGCGTTCCGTAATCAAAGAATGTAAGGCCTTACAACTGATATTCTATTGAATTAAGTGAGGGAGATAGATAGGGATAGAAAAGTAAAAGGTCAAATGAGAGAAAGATGGAAAGAGAAGGAATAATTATACTCAATTTATTCAAATATAGCAGTTACATGCAAATTTGGCTCAATGTGTCTACAGATCATTAAGAAAGTTTAATTACAGGTATTCATGATAAAAAGGGTAAACATGGAAACAGAGATCTGAAGGATAGAGAGAGATATATCTAAAGATCGAGATGGAGTGTAAAGAGAAAATAGAGTTGAAATAACCTTATCTGAACAACTATGTCGGAAGTCTAAATAGAAGAACCATTTGAAATAGATTTAATGATGTGGTTATAAATTTTAACTAGATAGCACAAGTATCAGAAATGGAGAAAAGGACAAATAAAGTGGAGTGAGGAAATTAACTGCAGTCAGATAGATAGATACAGTAGTATGTCAGAGAGAGAGGGACGGGTTAGGAGTAACATGGCTCCATGATATACTATTTACATACATGAAGTACACGTACATGATATGACATAGTCTGACCAAGTTCACTGAGAGGTCTTTATCAAGATTTTGATAACACCGTGAGATAATAGGGACTTTTAGATTTGCACGACGAGAACGTGGACTGCTACGTGGACACCCTTTTAAGGCAATGTGACGTCCTTTTAAGGCACTGCCGGGCAATGCCAGTGCCTTAAAAGGACGTCACATTGCCTTAAAAGGATGTCACAGCTAGCAGTCCACGTACTCGTCCTGCAAATCTAAAAGTCCCTAATGTATACCAATGGCTTGCGTAGAAGCTTCCAATTGGGCAATGATTTTGCAAATAAGTAGCAATATTGTTGTAGCTGTCTTCAAGGGGTTCAACATGACATAACCTCATAGCTGGTGTAACCCAGGCTATAAAGAGTTTTGCATACATGTTCTTTTGTCTGAGCAAGTTTAATTTCTTTGTACTGTTTTGTCATTCTCGAGGATCATACATGTGCTGTTTGTCTGTGATCGATCGATGCACACAGGATACTTTTGTGTCAGCAACACAAAGGTAATGGAATGTCAGATTTCAAAGCAAGAATAAATTCTTTGTCACCCACTTCACGGTTGAACTCAAGTGAGCATCTCATTTGTCGTTCCTTTGAAGAAAAATTCCTTTGATGGTTTTGCCATGCATAAGTTTGATACGATAGGCTGGTAGTATAACGACAAAAAATTAATAACAACGAGTTAAAGCATACATGTTGATAGATCGAGCAGGTATTACAAAAACCAAGGCCATCTGAAATTCTAGACAATAGGTTTGCCAAGTTTAATATTGACATTATAGCGCTATTCACCACAGACGAGACGGCGAGACTTTGAATCCACCAGAACTTTGGTTGATGTATTTTACACAGTGTTGGAGGGTATACTATTGCAAGTAGTTTTTTCCAAATAAAAGAAATATTTAATTTGATTATGAATACAATTATAGAAATTACGAAAAATATCTGTGTAGAAGATGAATTAAGATTCAGAAGGTCACTTATCTGTTAAAGTTATTTTTTGTACATTTGTCATGGCAACACGTGGATATTTAAGCTATTTCCTTATGTGAATGAGGTAAAATCTTGTATTCTTGTATTCTCTAATTAAAACTCATAAGCTTTGCAAGATTAGATCCATATTTAAACCATCTCTATGAGTTCAAGAGATTGCAGTATAGCAGGAATCATCTTAAAAGTTATAATCTTAACAAACATCGCAAACTACTAAACGCTTATTTATATGCTCCTTATAAAAATGTAACATGTAATTACCATGGTTGTCAGTACCATGGTTACCATGATTCTTATGGTGGATGGTAATTTGGACAAAGAAACATGGTAACCATGGTTCTGAAAACCATGGTAACACCGAACTATGGTAACCATGATTTGGTGTAACATGGTTCTCAGTACCCTGGTTACCAAGGTTGTTTGTCCAAATTACCATCCACCCTAAGAACCATGGTCACCATGGTCCTCATATTGCTTGATTACCATGGTTCTCGGTACCCTGGTTCTCGGTACCCTGGTTTTCGGTACCGTGGTTACCATGGTTCTCCCGTACCTAGGTTACCATGGTACTTGTACTACAATGCTACTGCACGTACACATTCGCCTTTCCATTCTTCATGTAGCTAAATTTTAAAATCTACTACCTTAATGCACTTTCAACACAGTGTTCCTCACAAAATCTGCCAGCCGTTGTTTATTTAACTTTGCAAGTGAATGATGGTCTGCAAAGTCGACACAACTATGACAAGAGCTGGCATGAAGTTCACTTCCAACACTATTATTCATTTTCTCGAGGTTCAGCCACTTCTCTCGCAAGCATCTGTTAACAAAAGACATCACAATCATGTTGATTTATCTGTATCATATTTAACAGTGTTTGGCAAGATCTTAAACCGGGGGGTTGAAAGATTACAATTATTGTCGAATGATCATATGACGTATCGAACATCCCAAAGTCTAAGTCTTTACCTTGTTTATTACTGTGATTCACGAGAGATCTTCAAACAAAGAACAATGGAAACAATATGTTTACTTTTGCAGTCCAATGCTGAAGTCTTTTTCTATAGCGAGAGGCTCTCGCTTGTTACATCATAATACATGACACTAAACACTTTCAGCACACAACAATATTATAAGCAAAATTGGTTAGTATTTTTTCTATAGCGGAAGACTGCTGCTCATATTCAAATGACATAGTACATTATACAAACTTTCCTTCTAGCAAAGGTGCGAGATTCGTCGACGACGTCGGACTTGAATTTAGTCGAAAGACGAGAGTCGAAGAAACAATTGGTAGCTAGTTGGTAGATCATAGATGACGTCGGTGATCATAGTGCAGTTCAAAAGTGAATTATGAACGAAAGCCAAGGTTCGGTGATGTCGATCGGATGCGGAGTCCACGTTAGGCGATAGTGGAACTTGATATAGAGTTCGACGTCCACGTTGATCGAAGACGGAACGAAAGACGATAAAGTCATCATTAATCGGGGTCAGAATCAGACCTGCAAACGACGAAACGCAAATCGAAGATGAAGAAGGTAAACAGGAGGTTGTTACCTTCAATCAAAGTTCGACGTCGACGGTGCTCGAAGACGAAACGAAAGTCGATAATGTCAATAAACAATTCATTATTGGAGCTCGCAACAAACTTCAAAGTTCAAACGCCACAACGGAGGTCGACGACTACGTGGTGATGGTGGCGTTGATGTATTGTCGAAGGTGCTGATGAAGAACGAGGTTGATATGGAAACTACTCATATCATGTTGCGTATATATCTGTAATTTTAAAAAGAAAAATTACAAAAACAAATATGAATATCAACAACAGTCAATATAAAATAACACACTTCACTGGCACTGTACTTATTAGCGAGCTTTCGATTTAGGCACCCGACGTGGGCTACGACGCGTGACGTCACATTTATCCCCTGCGCATGCGCGAGCTTTTGGGCCCACGTTCCCTTCCAAATCACACGACGGGAGTCGGGGGTAATTTCCGTGAATCCCCGTCGTCGTGAAAACGTCAACGTGAGTGCAGTTTCATCGGTATCCCTGATCAAACTTCCAGACGAATCGGTACAATTAAACTAGTTATGTTCTTTATATTATTCTATTATTTCCTCTTGCTATCCTTTGTTTCTTTTTCTATCACCTTTTCTTATGTTATTCTTTGTTTTATCATTCTATCACTTTCTCTTTCTGTCTTTCCTTATGTTATTCTTTGTTTCTTCCTTCTATCACCTTCTCTTTCTTATGTTATTCTTTTTTTCTATCATTCTATCAATTCCTCTTTCTATCTTTCCTTAAGTTATTCTTTGTTTCTTCCTTCTATCACCTTCTCTTATGTTATTCTTTATTTTTTTATCATTCTATCACTTTCTCTTTCTTTCTTACCTTATGTTATACCTTCTTTCTTCTTTCTATCACCTTCTCTTATTATATTCTTTGTTTTTTATCATTCCTCACTTTCTCTTTCTGTCTTTCCTATGTTATTCTTTGTTTCTTCCTTCTATCACCTTTTCTTATGTTGTTCTTTGTTTTCATCATTCTATCAGTTCCTCTTTCTATTTTTCCCTATTTTATTCTTTGTTTCTTCCTTCTATCACCTTCTCTTATGTTATTCTTTATTTTTTATCATGCTATCAATTTCTCTTTCTTTCTTTTTTATATTATTTCTTTGTTTCTTTCCTTCTATCAC
>CP137670.1:1845531-1971525 GCA_037976565.1 Mesocentrotus franciscanus | reverse complement strand
TGATTTCACCCACATACTAATTATTCCCTTCATAAGATATAGAGGCACTATACATGTAGGTAGGCTATCTTCATGAAAATCATAAGAATATAAAAATAACTTTGTACGGTCTATCTAGAGTCTAGATCTCTAATCTATATTTTGAAATAAGCAGACAGTGAGACACTTTCGCACGCATGCAAAAAAGCAAAGTTAGGCTTGCGCTTGGGCCTTTGGGGTCTTATAAATAATAATTAATACTAGAAGTGGAAACATGACCATCTCTATTAATTCTAAAATTTTCTAACATCATTGTAAAATACTTGAATTTACTCAAAGGCTCCACTTTAGTTACAATTGGTGACATCTGAATGGCAGTAAGTACAACGTATCGTAAAATAAATTTCCTCCGGGCCTTGTTGGAAAAAATACTTTAAAGAAAATTAAATCTTGACATTTGTCTCTCCTTGCAACTGTCCCAGTTTTATTAATTGCATGCACTTCTGTGTTACTGCAGTGTTGAATCTCCATGCTCATACATGTAACATAAGGTGATAAACTGTTTACGATTGACCTTGTATGGTACATGAGTAATATGATGTCTAATGACATATTAAAGTTCGAACAAACATTATTGGGTGGACATTATAAATAATGACACTTTGATTCAGCTAATAGTAATGCCACTCAGAAAATAGCTTGGGTAGTCATTGACCACATTAACAAGTCAGCATTTTAAAACAGTTATTCAGCTTTCAATCTTTTTAACTATGAAAACAATGACAATTTGTGTACCGGTATTCCTTTTTTTTTGGAAGGGGACTGAACACGTGTTCGAATTGTATATGGGGTATTTCCTTTATTACATATAAAGCTTGGACCAATAATAATTTGTTTTCCTGTTTCTCTTTTTGTCTTTAAAAACTTGCTTCAGCCACAAAAACCAACGATGTTCCACATGAGGCAGAGGAATCAATGTAGAGGCCACCTTTGAAAATATCCGATAACCTTGACCAAGGCAATCAGATGAGCAATTGTGTTCAACCAAGGGTTCGGCATATTCTTCCACTACAGTGTATCATATGTAGAAGAGACAAAACAGCTTATGACCATTTTATAAGGAAAAGAAAGAAGGAGAAATTAACTCGGTGTGAAACAATATATGCAGGTAAGCTAGTACTTGCTGCAGAAATGCGCAAAGATGAGAAGATTCTGATAGAGATTCATAGGAAGGACCCTTTTTCGCCTTGGAAGTGAGATATCACTTGAGCTGCTACCGGAATTATACAAGGTTTCTCACACAAAAGGACAGAGAAGAAAGTCTCGAGAAGCAATTGTATGAAAAGTCATATGATCATTTCTATAAATCAATTGTAGATGTAAGAGTAGTGAAGGGTCGGGAGGTGTTAAGATTACAGAAATTGCTTGCATTGTTCATGAAGTGTGTTAAGGAGGTAGAGGGAAAGAAATCCCGGGTTATAAGTCATACATGTATACTTTAAAGCGAAGGCTTCAGAAGACCTTACCTTTTCTGAAACTTCTTGGTCTTCATAGCAATTCTAGTGATTTAGTTTTCGGACAAGATTTGTCAATGGATGAGGTTGCAGACGTGGTTCGTCCATTTTCATCAGACATGAGTACAGATGAAACTACAAATTAATATTATTACCCATAGCTTACTTACAGATCTTAGGATCACTCATTGCTTTTTAATGTGTTTGAATTTGAAATTTCTTGCCTAACGTATATATTTTATTGAGAAAAAAAAATGATTGCATACATGTCATCTCAATCAGTATAGACAATTCTATTTTGTACCTCTACTATTTGAAGTGGAAGCATTAAAGTGCTATATGATGATTATGCAATATATTTTCTCTAAGGATGTATTACAACAAAGGTAAGCCTATTTCAAGTAGAAATAAAAGGATTAGGTACAGATATTGTTATACTATCAATAATAATTAATATCCCTAATCATGGGTCCGGTTTTTCAAAATTTCCACGATTTTCGGGTGTTTGAATTGCAAACACCTAAAAAAATTGTGAAAAATGGGCTTTACTTGAGAAATATCCCCCAAAATGAACCTTAGCAATGGGTAGGGATTTCGAGGCTTTAGAGGCACATCCCTCTCCAAACCAAATCTGAGTATCCCACCTGGGGTTTAAAAACTTGAATTTATTGGTGCTTTGAAGTAACCATAGCTGCCAATTAATGTGCCAAATCTCTGATCTAAATCGTTATGGACTGTTGCATATTTTATGATGTGCAACCTATGTCTATTAGAGTTGTACAGTTTGTTAGCCATTCAGTTTGAAAGTAAATTTCAGTGTAATTCTGAGTTTTACACTTTATAATTAAAGTGAGTATAGTACAGTATACTTTCTAAAAGCTTAGAATTTACAATACATGTACCTGCTTACTTTGGCTGAATTAATTGAATGTTAGTTTGAATAGATCCAGAGACGTACCGTTTTAATATGACAGAGCTTAATATTCTAGCAATGTGATTTCTAAACATTTTAAATTGAATCTGATGGTACATACATATACAGTGCGTCCCAGAAAAACGAAACCGAAAAGTATCGATGTTTTATCATAACTTAGTCACAACTATAATTAATAAATGACACATATTTGTAAAGCTTAGAGTCTCCTCTTTCATTTGATGCTACTCAAGTGATGCATATTTCACGCATGAGAGATTAAAAACAATTTGAAGGAAGGAAACTAAAAGTCATTTGGCGGGCGGTATCTGAATTTCGAAGAAAAAATTACATTTCTAGAAAGTTCATCTTTTGCCCTTTCATATGACACCTAAATCAGGAAAAATGAGCCAGGAATAACAAAGTTCTGTTTGTTTAAAGTAATGCTTGCATTCCCAAAATTTTATCAAACAAATACATTTTCACTGGCTGCCTGCTCTAACAACACAGAAAGAAGACGAAAGTCTTCATGCTGATCAGCCATGCATGAAAACTTTTGATACCTCTCTTTGTTGCTACGGTAGGCAGCCATTGAAAACGATTTCGTTTAATCAAATTATGGAAATGCAAGCAAATTTTCCGATTCATAAATGCACCGTGCATAATGTTGAATGATATATTTTTTTCATCGTTGCCGGGGGCAAAGTTTTAAATAACATATATTTCAGAATGGAAGACAAAAATAGTTTATTTCTATTCTCTTCGATTTAGATAATAATCATTACAGAATAAATGTTATAATTTGTATATGAGGAATGTAGGGTAAATCAGATATCATGATAGCTTTCCTGCGGAATCTAGATAACACTTAGCTTTCCTGCATCACTAAACATGCCTGTGTCACTAATGAAAAGAACAATTCTTACTATAGTTTCTATGACAACACATTTTACCACCACCCCCCCCCCCTCCCCTCACCAAAAGCAGATTATTGTTCCTCTTGATGGCTCGCATGTGTCCCTTATCTAAAGGAAATGAGGGTAAGATTTCTAAAAATGTCCCGAGGGTTACTCCCTATGCTTGCTCGCGCTTAAAGTTGATAGATATGTTATTATGAAATAAAGCGGAATGCATCGAGGATGTTGACATTGCTGTAACATTGATGAGTTTGTGCTGAAAACCACATCGAGTTCGATGTAATACGAATTCACAAAATTCATGGGGAAATATTGCAGAGACAATGAGAAAACGACAGGGTAAGTGCATAAAAGAAAAATGTTAAAAAGGCACGTCAAGATCCTTTTGAAGGTAGAAACGGTTTCGAAGATGATCCTTGATAACGTATTCACTAAAATGTGGGGATTCCTTATATCAGAATATAATTTTTCCTGCCTGTATGTTTACACTTTGTCGTTTTTTTTTTGTTCTCGAAGTACCTTGGTACCATCCCTTCTAAAGATACATGTATTCCACAGTGTTTCCATATTATTTTACTGGTTATCTTTATAGTAAATGAAGAGACCTACAGACAGTGTTTTTCTATGCCAAAAGATATGTTTAATGTATCACAACCTAGATAACTAGCAATACATGTACACAAGCAATCAAACTGAAATTTCAAATTAAATATACTTCGACTCATATATGTGTATACGTAATTCAAATACAAATATGTGGTATTCACACAATTCAAATTTGTAACGGCCATGACAGTCACATCCACAACCAACTTTATGGCAAAACCAGCAGATTATGATAAATGACGATACTAGATGACAGTATTAATCATTTGGCATTGTTTGTTATTCTACATAGTTTGTCTATTTTTGTAAAATCTCTGAAATATAGGTAGTGTTTATAACACCATATCCTGAGTAGATCTCACCTACATGTTTCTTTGCTTCATACATATGAATGTTTGCAATGTCCAACAATCAAACGTATATTACACAGGTTATTACTTCAAATTGAAAATAAACATTATATCAATTGAATGGTCTTTTTCAGATAATATATATACGATCAAAAAATAACAAATTCGAGATTGTTGACATTCTTTCCGAAAATGACATTTGTTGTAAAGAATGCACATGACAGGCACCCCAATCCTATTCCTTTATATTTTGCAAGAGTTTTTTCTCATTGATGCCATGCATTACCCCCAAAATGCCGTTCAATATTTATTCAAATAGCATATCTATCTATTTATCACATATTCCCATGTTCAATAAATCACTTGTAGTCCCCTTTTTACTATTTTTGTCTTCACTACCAGGTAAAATAGTGATGACTCTGACATCTAAATGTCATGCTCTCAATACTTTTGTTGTGCTGCTGATTTTCCACGACATAATCTGTTTAAAAGCCCGATAAATATATTGCCCTCTTTCAACATTAGGTTATGTTTACATGCCTCTATGTGGCATACAAATATATTGAAATAATACGTAAAAGGGCATTTCCGATCGTTATATTAACAAACACAAACCCCAACGCATCACGGTGCGGGAATGGAACTAGTGGGCCTATGACAAACCTCCTGCTTGTGAACAATTTGGTATCTACCAGAAGACCATTAGGGAAATCGTTTGCCAAAACCGATACGTAGCGTCATGTATAACTAATAATATTGGCCACACAATGCCTTTTGAGTGATAATAAGTTCTTTCAATTCGTAACGATCATTGGTGATATTTCATTATTCTTACGTACGGTCATACTTCACACGATCCGTGTACAAAGCTAGTCTGGAGACTTTAAGCACAATGCTGCTTGCTACTTTTACTTTGACAAACATGCTGTATTTCTTTAATCTATTAGAACTATCTTGAGGATATTCTGGAATATTCATAAATTATCAAGACTGTTTCGGAAGGTACGTAACTTACACGAGTATTTTATCGTAGATATACAGATAGTCTCCGTATATATTGCTTCAATTCGGGGCTGTTGTGCGTGTAGCTCGCGCGCTTCACGTTCAGCGCGGATGTACCGTATATCACTACAAACTTTTCACGAAATTGAACGTAAAAGAGGCTCGGCCCACACCCATAATACATACACGGATAAAGGCCTACTGTTGCAGCGTTATATCTTGCACTTGGAGTTTTGCAAAGCAGGAAGCAATAAGACAAAATATAGTTGTGATGACACCAAATGTACGAAAAACAACAACAACAACAACAACAACGATATGTTCAAACATATCCACCTTACTTTGTCCTAAACGTTCATATAGCATATTGCCTACCTTAAATATGGAGCCCTCTCGAAGTGGCGCTTGTAGACCTACTGTGTTGTACTGTACAGATTATAATGATGGCATAGAGTTATTATGGGAAATGACGTCACAATTGTCATGATTATGCGCACACAGTCTGTAAGACCGCATTGTGGAAGTAAGGTTCAATTGCTATTCTGGAGCACACGAAATACATGTAAATTGAAACGGGCTTCAGTGAATTGAAACTCCCGAGGATTATTTTGTGATTATGATTTGTTTATTTTGTTTACTATTTATACATGTTTTTTTAATATATTATGTATACACGTATTTTGTTAAATTTACTATCTGGTATTTGGCCAAAAATATTACATAGACACCTGGTTTAAAAAAAAAAGTTGTCCACATATTTTCAAAACTCCAAATTCCGATCAACTTTTCTCCTCATGAGAACAGACAAGGCATCTCCTTAATATACTTAGTAAATACATAATATATATATTATCACTTTGAAACATATACACGGTTTGTAATTGTTATGTTTTCCCGAAAAATAGGAGGTTGGAAAGCTTTACATACATCCCCTTATTATGGCCAATAATGGTTTAAGTAATCTGTGTTCATAACATTATTGATTTTTACTTAAATGTCAATTGTGAGAACTACTAATGAATGTGATTTGACAACACGTCATGTCCATTTTCCACCCTCTCCAACACCATTACCACCATTGGGTATGCGGAATGGGCCCCGACGGGGGAGACCTTGGGATCTGGCGCGGGCTGGTGAATTCGCGCGTCTTGGGTCTCTCTGGGAGCAGGCATGTGCAGGATTTGATGCACGCTGACGATGGTCTAGTACTTAATTTATACTGGGAATCTCGCTCAACGAGCCTAGCTTTTATGAGATTCCCTTGTTTCCCTCTCAGTTAAAGCACTTAGGTATGCTACGTTGTATCTAGTAGGGAGCTACAAGAAAATCTATCGTCATCCATACATTACTCTAGTATTTTTGGAGAGTGGCGAGGCTCAAATGGTATATATTGGTAAATGTACAAGGTATTACATCAATGTTTCAATAATGTAACATTTGTTTACACATTCGAATGAGTACAGAGCAAATGAGAGGACATCGAAAGTTACGTCGCAGATTTGCCAATTAGGGTTCGATCAACCCCACCTTAAAACAAAACATACATTTCTTATCAAGTGGGCTGTATATAATACAGACCACCTTATGTTTTCGTTAAAATTGCCTTTATTTATTTATTATTTATTTATTTATTTTTCTTATTTCCAATCACTTTTTTGTTAGCACGATAACTTGAAATTGGCTAAATCAAATGCCTTGAAATTTGGCACACATATATATAGGCATATGGAAAAAAATCAAAATAACGTTTTCAACCTTGACCTTGACTGATGACGTCATCTAGGCGCCATTTTGTAAAATTTTCTGAAAATCTACTCATGATCATATCTTCATAACGAAAAGTCGTTTCTCATTCATATTTATCATGATCAAGGTCAATATCTGTCCGGTCAATTTCAGCTCAAAAAACGCGCGCACATGCGTATGTCCGCGCGTTAGCGCGCGCGCAAATTTCATAATGCTCCAAATCGTCTCAAATTCATTTAAGATACGTTTCAGGCCATTTTAAGCATTTCGCAAAAACGCACACGCGCAAGCGCGCGCGTTTTCGCGCGTACTGTCATTTTGCAACATAGAATCGCCAAATTTTTCTGTCATCATATTTGACACATTTTTCCAAGTATTTTGATACCTTGTTCACCTTTTTCTGACCATTAATAACGCAATGAGCGTCCGTTCAAGAAACATGTCCGTGCGCGCGAGCTCTTGTAATACATAGCATATATGGGCAAAAACATGCCTACACAAAATTCATTGTAACTCTTCAAAATGGATGGAAACTCCCAAATTTTTTCCATATTTGGATAGAATATCAGTCGGAGATATGATTTCATGTCTCATTTGACCATCAATTAATCATGACGTCATCATAATGGCCTTGGAACTCAAAATTTCAATTTGCATATTATGACGTCAGCATATTTTTGAAAAATTGATTGTATCTCTGTAAATATTGATCGATTTTCTTCCAAATTTTGATATGTTCTAGCTGAGACAATGTTCTACAAATGCAAACGCCACAAATTTTCATTTTGATAAAGGCATCATGGCGTATTTTTTCGATTAAAGGAGGCATGTCAATTTTTCACATTTTGCTGAGACAATAAGCTATCACAAATGTTTCCTTTATTTTTTGATCAGATGCCGGGATCATGCTTATATTTCACTTGCAAAGTGGGATTTGAGAATTCCATTTTCCGTTCACGTGTAATGTCTATGTGGATTATTTTGGTATAGTGGTCATAGCACTTGCCTCCCATTCCGGCGACCCAAGTTCGATTCCTGGTGGGTCAATTTTTATTTTTTTTTTTGCCGTCGTTTTAAATTTGATTTTATGATCTTCTTCGACTATTATAACATATTATCATATACAATCACAAACAATGTAATAAAATTTTGCGTGTTATATCTATGGGAGAAGAATGTCAATCGTTTGAGTACAACCCTATGGGAAATCTGATTCCTTGTCGTGTATTAAACCAATAGGGTTAATCTCTAAGTCTGTTGGAATATATCAAATCATCCCATTTTTATGATGTTAGTCTCCTTCCCAGACGTTTATACTTTCCAGTTATTCAGCCCAGGTATATGCAATGTTTACTATGGGAAATCTGAGTCCTTGTCGTGTATTAAGTTTTTATTCATAGTTGGATAAAGTATGAGTCGGAGATATGATTTCTTATAAAAAAAAAATCTAGAAAATGCATATTGACCTTGGAACTCAAATACGAATTTGCATATTATGACGTCAGCATGTTCATGGTAAATTGATTGTATCTCTGTAAATATTCATCGTTTTTCTTCTTAATGTTGATATGTTGTAGCCAAGACAATCTTCTCAAGATCAGTACACATTATTTTTCATTTTGATGACGTCATCACAGTGAAAATCTTGATTAAAGGTAACATGACAGAATTTTCTTAATTTGCGTGTTATGCCTATGGGAGAGGTGAATTTCGTTCAAATGTTGAATCTACATGACATTAATTGAGCACTATCTAGCTTATTTGTGCTCTATGTTCTCCCAAATCTTGGTATATTATAGCTGAGACCATGGGCTATAGAAACTGTGCTTTTGGTTTTTGATCAGATGTCGAGATAATTTCGAATTTTTCAATTGAAAGTTGTAGTTGCGACCATGCCAAGGTCGTTTTTGCATGTAAAGTCTATGAGAAATATTTTTGTGTATTGGTTAAGGATACTATGTCCCTTTTGCAGCCAACATCAAATTCTGTAGAACTTTGCAGGAATTATGAATATGTCATGTATGTCCTATCTGTGAAATTTAAACGTTAGCAGTGTCCTAATATTCAAATTATGCAAGAAAACCCGTTTACTTGCTAGACTTCACTGTCAGACACTATTGAATGACTGACTGATTTTTTCTTCTTTGGTAATAACATACATAAAATGAGCTGTAAAGGGTACATGAGCATTTGTCTACATCAACAACCCACTTTTTCTAATGGCCAAAATTAAACTGATTGAATCTTAGCGCAGTACAAAACATACGACCATTCGGTACAATGGTCTGAAAATCAGACTTTTTCTTATTGACTTGGTAGCACTTAAGTCGATTCGACAACTAATAGTTGTTATTCTCAAGAAAATAAGAAACATTAGAATACATATTTTAAATAAAGATAAAATATTAAGAAGAAATAAGTAGATACATGCAGTCATGACAATTATAGACAATATGTCATAAATTATTGTCTTTAAGCTTACCCTTATTTGCATCTGGCTCGAGTTTTACTTGGTTATTTGGAACTGGATGATTAACATGGATAAAATGAGATTGTTTACAATTTGATGAATTGAAAAAGTTGTATAATTTCAAATGACTACTTTCTGTTTTCTATGGCCCTCTGGTATAATAGTTTGTCTGGTTGCCATAAGTTGGGTGATGGACGTGAGCGCTGGGCTGTTGTAATGAATACGAATCAAGAAATATCAGACTTTTCTAGGGAATATTATGATTTTCAACAACATGAAGCAAATAGTAAGCATTCAAAAACTTCAGATGCCTGTTTGATTATGATTAAATTTTGAGTCATTTCAAGTAACAAATAAGACCGTTGTCATGAAAACGGAATGTCAAAGATGTTATTTTTTAACCACGTCCCTCCAAAAAAAATGAAAATAAATGAACCTAATCAATACAAGGAAACATTAGAATATATATTTTAAAAAATAATAGGAAAAGAACTAGGTGGAGAATACAATCATGACAATAGACAGCGGTAATAAATTAATGTCATTAAGTTTACCCTTATTTGCATCTGGCTCGAGTTTTGCTTGGTTATTTGGTACTGGAGGATTAACATGGACAAAATGTTTACATGATCGCATTATCTCTTATTCATTCTAGTTCCAATGTTTCCTGACTGTTTTCAAGACAATATCATGTTTGTCGTTCTATCATGATATCTCTTTGGTTCTATGTAGCTTGATGTCTCATGCTATTTCTTAATAGGGAAAAGCAAACTAAGTAACTATTGTTGAATTTTAGCGACAGTCGTTCGCCATTGCTACTCTTTAATGCTGCTATGACGTGCAGTAACACATTGAAATGTCAGGACTCATGAAAAATTCGTTGAACAGTTGATTGCGCTTGGTTGAGCCCACTGTTTGCAGGAATTAGCTGAGAGAGATAGACGTGAACATTCTCACCATTAACGGCGGAATATTTTTTTCATTTGAATGGGAAAAAATCTAATGTTAGGCTCCATTGGGGAAGTTGACATTGTTGTTAAGAAATGTAGGTTGATTCCTCTTGGTTCGTTCTATTGTTCGGACTATTAAGCTGAGAGAGATAGAAGTTGACATTCTCATGACTCATGACTAACGACCTTGCATTATTATTCTTATTTGTTCATCGTATCTACAATGCTATTTGAACAATATTTGAATATGAATGATCATGAGCACCGGGTTTAATAATTTAACGAAACATGAATTTGAACCCGGGCTATGCTCTCTCTATCTCTCTCTATTTGTCATTGCCTTCCCTATCCCTCGTTTACTTCCTTCTTACCACGGAGTATGTAATGTGTATGTGTATGCCTCAATCATAGAGAATATAGTCACTAATATCGCTGAAATGATTATTCTTCTCCTTCCCCTTCTTCATCATCTCCCATTTCCTTGCAGTAGTAGTTGTAGTAGTAATATCAGCAGTATCATAATAATCATTATAATTATCATTATTATATTTATCAGGTGGGCTGTATATAATACAGACCACCTTATGTTTTCGTTAGAATATTTTTCTTATTTCCACCCACTTTTTTGTTAGCACGATAACTTAAAAATGGCTCAATCATATGCCTTGAAATTTGGCACATATATGTATCGGCATGAGGACAAAGTAAAATAAGGTTTTCAACCTTGACCATGACTGATGACGTCATCTAGGCGCCATTATGTGAAAATCAACTCACGATCATATCTTCATAACGGAAAGTCATTTCCCATTCATATTTATCATGATCAAGGTCAATATCCGTCGGTCAATTCCAGGTCAAAAACGCGCGCGTACGCCATTATTAGCGTTAGCATTTCATAAAGTCGCGCACACGCGCATGCGCGCGCGTTTTCGTTCGTCACGGCCGAACGCAAAATAATTCATCCTAGATTTTTTTTGACACGATATTCCTCATTTTTTTTCGAACAATTTGATACGTAACCATGCTTATCTCTTTATGACCATTAATAAGGGAATGAGCGTCCATTCAAGTTAAATGTCCGTGCGCGCGAGCTCTTGTAATACATAGCATATAATTATGGGCAAAAACATGCCTATAAACAATCCATTATAGCTCTTTTGGATGCACCGGAACCCTCAAACTTTTTCCATATTTGGATAGAGTATGGGTCGGAGATATGATTTCATGTCTCATTTGGCCATCAAGTAGATCGGGACGTCATCATAATGGCCTTGAAACTCAAAATACGAATTTGCATATTATGACGTCAGCATATTTTTGGAAAATTGAGTGTATCTCTGTAAATATTGATCATTTTTCTCCTAAATGTGGATATGTTGTAGTTGAGGTAATTGTCTACAAGATTGGTACACACTAATTTTCATTTTAATGACGTCATCATAGTCAAAAATTCAATCAAAGGCCACATGTCACAATTTCTTCATTTGCGCGTTATGTCTATGGAAGGTGAATTTCGTTCACATGATGTGTCTACATGACATTATCTTTTGAGCTCTATCTAGCTTATTTGTGCTCTATGTTCTCCCAAATTTTGGTATGTTATAGCTGAGACCATGGGCTATAGAAACTGTGCTTTGGTTTTTGATCAGATGTCGAGATCATGTCGAAATTTTCAATTGAATGCTAAAATTGCGACCATGCCAAAACGAGTCATCAAAATTGAACCATATTTGAAACACTTGAATTTAAGGTCAAGGATCAGTATAACATGTCATCAAATCCGAAGGCGCACCATGACGCTCACGTACGCGCTCGTCAAAATAAAAAACCCTCAAAATCACTTTTTAATCAAATAAAAGTGAGTTTTAGGCCATTTTGAGCGCGCGGTTCGTGCGTAACGTACGCCATTACACAAGATATAATCGCCATTCTTTTTTCTTTCATGATATATTACCCATTTTTTCGAACAATTTGATACCATGGTAATATCTTTATGATTCTTAATAATGGAATGAACGTCCGTTCAAGATAAATGTCCGTGCGCGCGAGCTCTTGTAATACATAGCATATATGGGCAAAAACATGCCTATACAAAATCCATTATAGCTCTTTGGGATGCACCTGGGCCGGTATTCACTTAAATACTTAGAATAAGTAAGAAAATTACTAGGTAAATGGCTAAGCTAAAAAGTTTACTTATCTCGTATTTAAATCGCATTTTAGACTATTACTTACCTGAGACAAAATCTAGGTAAAATAATTACTGATTAGCATTGTGACATCACACCGTCAATCAAAAGTAATGCGCAATTATCGCGTCGCAATAAATGCGCGTTAAGATAATTGTGGGCAGGTAATGATACTGCGTAATAAAACCATATGCTTGACAAGCGCCAATCAAGGCCTCCAAATGATTGGCTAAAGTCTGGTAGGGAGCCGTCTAAAATTTAGGGTAAAATACTTAACCAAAAGTTTGAATTGAATACCAAAATTGGCTAAGTATTTTATCAACGACAAATACTAAGTAAACAGCTAAAATTTTGTAAGTATTGAATTGAATACGGGCCCTGGACTCCCAATTTTTTCATATTTTGATAGAGTATATGAGTCGGAGATATGATTTCATGTCTCATTTGGCCATTAAAAATATTCTGACGTCATCATAATTGCCTGGGAACTCAAAATACGAATTTGAATATTATGAAGTCAGCAAATTTATGGAAAATTGATTGTATCTCTGTAAATATTGATCGGTTTTCTTCCAAATTTCGATATGTTATAGCTAAGACAACTCTCTACAAGCTCGGTGGCCACCGTTTTTCATTTTGATGACGTCATCATAATAAAAATTTCGATTAAAGGCCACATGTCAAAAATTTCTTAAATTGCGTTTTATGCCTATGAAAGGTGAATTTCGTTCACATCATCCTGAATCTACATGCCATTGTTTTTATAGCAGTATCTCGCTTATTTTTGCTTTATTTTGTCTCAGATTTTAGTTGGAACAGCCCACCTATACTTGTTCCAAACAAGTATTACATGTCTAGTTTTTTAATTGGATTTGCTCAAACTTTCACAGACCAGCTTTTGTAAATGTTCTGCTTTTCTTAAAACTGACGTGATATCTGGGCGGACTTCTCCTTTAACCCTAAAAGTGCCGGGAAGACCCCCCAGACGAGCGCCACGAAACGTTCAATGTTTTTTGTTTGCACCACAAGCTTTCATGACTTTATCGCCTAGAGTCTTGGACATCTTTTGAAATCTATAAAAATCTAAGGCGATTACAATGACCTTTTGAAATGTGCGAACATTATTATGATACAGGGGCGGCGGAACGTCTTTTAAAGTGTGGGGCATCAACAAAGGGGCACTTTCTGGAGACAAAAGGGACACCTACAAAAGTAACGTAAGAATGTAGAATTACAATTTTTAGACTTTGTTAGAAAAAAAATTGAATAATACATAATCAGGGATGATCTTCTAATGTTCATTTTTTCGTGGTCTCAAATTGTGAATTTAGCACCATACTTTGCTGTTGGGTGTGGTGTTCTGAATGTTCATTTGCAAGCAAGCCAAACGAGCGAGGAATTGTTCCAAAAAAAAGTTGTGGCCAAATTATGACCGATTATAGCCTCATACCCCCCCCCTAACATGTGCTGCTAATTGTGCTGCTAATATGATGCTTATCCAAATATTGCTCACTACGCTCGCTAGCATTTAAAGTGTATCTCATTAAGAAGCCTATGGAGGGTCTTCTTGGCTTCATTATGAAATTTTGATACAAAAACCCATCAGGACCGGTTATTCCATCTAATATTGAGAACTAATCGGTCCTAATGTGACCACAATTTTATTTGGAACAATTCCTCGCTCGTTTGGCTCGCTTGCAAATGAACATTTAGAACACCACACACAACAGCAAAGCATCGTGCTAAACCACTATCTCGGACCACGAAAAGATGAATATTTGAAGATCATCCCTAATAATGTATTTCTTTTATGTTTACAGTGGCACTCATCAGAGAAGAAAAGGTGCACTTCCTATGAGGGAAACTTCACTTATTTCAAAGTAAAATGGATACTTGTCAAAGTAAAAGGGGCACCTTTCAGATTTGGATAGGGCTCTCATTAGAGGTGGAAGGGGGCATTTATAGGACTGGGGAATGGTAGTTATTATACAAGAAAAAGGGGCAGTTATCAAAGGGAAAGGCTCACGTATTAGAAAGGAAACGTGGCACGTGTCAAACTAAAGGAGGCACTTATCAGAAGGAACATGACACTTATTAGAAAGGGAAATTGGTAATTGTCAAAGGAGCAGTATTTTTGTTTCCAATTCGTGACAAAATATTTAGCTGCGAATCAGCCAGCCGGTGAATAAGCGGGGGGGGGGGGTATAAATGAGCGCCATTTTGTTTTAGTTGTTCCTGGTGGTCCCCTTCTTTTCTGACAAAACATGGGGACATTTAATATGATGTCCCCCTTGGAAAAATCATGGGGGACCTGTCCCACTGCCCCGGATTGACGCCCTTGCTACACTATCAAATTAATGGAACAATACAAAAACAAATCTATATTATTTTTCATACATTGCGTGCCTACACGGGAAAGAACAAAAGCACAACCCTGTTTTATCATTCTGTTTACTCTACATTCCCGTATATTCACATTCCACCCTCTTTATCTCGTTTTCACCATGGAAAATTATCAAGGTTTTGCAGGGGAGCAAGAATGGCGAGAAGGGGATGTACATTAATTTGTACATGATATTTATTGGAAACACCCCGATCTCTCCCCCCTCCCAATGGCTTTCCTAAGTATTCTTCATTTCTCGGGAAAGTTACGGCTGATTGCCCTCACTTGTTAACACACTTAGAAAAAAGCAGAACTAAATATCACCAAATTGCTTGCATACAACATGTTGAAGTATAGCATAATGAAATGCGATATACCACTTCCTCTGACTGCAGTAAAAACGTCAAAGCGCAACATCAGGAACATCAATCATTCCTCCAGCCCCTCCCCCTCTCTCTCTCACACACACACGGACACACACACACACACCACACAGACGTATTTACGATTCTAAAGGCTACAACTTTGGTAAGAGGAAACACAATTATAAATGCCTTTTGCGAAGCGCAATGACAAACCCAATAAACATAATTATCAAAATAAGTACTTTAGGCCCATGAGGCTTGCAATAACTTGTTTTGGTTTAGTTTATCCTTTAAGTCTCTATACGCCTACATCGAGCATGGATTGACTGAAAAAAATCTTATTTCAATACCAGGTATTCTTCAGAATGGAAGGAATTGTTAAAGCCCTTTGTATTTCTCTCCTTATTTTTGCTTTTTATTGTTGAGTTTTATAACTGCGTGGGGATTCGAGTCTCAAATACATCGAGGACGCTCTTTCTAAAGGAACAATTCGCAATTAACAATTGCTTTGTGGCATGATTGTCGCTTAACGGCTTTTTGTCATGGTGTCAGGAAAGAGGAACCATTTCTTTAAAATTCTGTTTCAAAGAGGAAAATTTATTTTTAGAAAGCAAGATGGATTCGGAACAACGTTTGATCATGCACATGTTTAGCTCAATCATCAAATGTAGTAGTAGTAGTAGTAGTAGTAGTAGTAGTAGTAGTAGTAGTAGTAGTAGTAGTAGTAGTAGTAGTAGTAGTAGTAGTAGTAGTAGTAGTAGTAGTAGAAGTAGTAGTAGTAGCATTAGTAGTAGTTGTTGAAGTAGTAGTAGGACTATAAGTTGTAGGACTAGTAGTAGTAGTTGTTGTTGTAATAGCAATGGAAGTAGTGAGCAAAGAAACATAGATATCGCGTCAAATCAGATGACATCATTGACTGATGTGTTGAATGACCCTTGTGATCTAATGATCATGACATTTAGTGAGTGCGAAAAAGTATGTCATTTATGTATAATTGAAGAAAATAATATGGATAACAATATTTGCAAGAAAACAAAACTCAATATTTTGTCCCTAAGTGCTTTACAGATATTACCCTTTTCATTTACATAAATAGAGGATGGCACTAGTAAGAATATACTAACTTAAATATAGAGAAAAATGCATCTTTTATTACGAGTTTGATATAGCTATTTAAATAATTTACTTCTGTGGCTATCTAACTCGGTTTTATAAGTGCTACCTGATGTACAAGAGACTTTTCATCTCTAAACCATACTGAAATCTTTGGAGATTCAATGATGCATATACTAATATATTATTACATGATGCAACAAGTATTAGAAATACAATTCAGAACAAAGACACACCAAAGAGAGACGAAACATAAAAATCATGTTTAGTCTTAAATCCAAATCCTCTTTGACAATTCAAGACAAATGGCATACGTATGCCATTGCTCCAACAACATACAACTAAAAAAAAATCGATATTAATTGCACAACTGATATGGCTTGCATTTTGTTCTGTTGTGGAGGTATGCGCCCTCCTGCCATCAAATGGCCAAAAATTATGATAATATAGAAATATAATCTAGAATAAAGATAGATAAAGAGATAATACACCACTGACGTCCAAATGATCTGACCAACTTAATCCCCCGGTTACTACTGATACATTTTAATTAAATTTAGATCATACTTTTGAAGTCTACTCCTTTTAAAAAGAAACATGCATGGAATTATACGATGGGATGTTTTAATTTTCACTATAATGCATTTTGTGCTTCATGAAGCTTTTCGTGTATGTGCAAATAAAGTACATGTAAACCAGATTATTTTAGAAATTAAAGGGACAATTGAGTTCTTGTTTAAGACCGCAAATGCCTTCAAAGTGCATGGTTATTGCTTTTATCTATTTTATGACATTTCTAGTGCCCTTTTAGGACCTACAATTGCTATGAAGGTAATTTTCGACCCCAAAATTTGGGAAATTTAGATTAAAACCGATCACACCAATTCAGCTTCACTTTCCAAAAAATACGGTGACCGTTAATTTCGAATAATAACAACAATAATGATTATAACAAAACACGAGCCGACAGGTTGTGCGTATTATAACCAACACAAAAAAGTGAAGCCAACAAAAAGTCAACATTGGCATTGGCTGGAATCAAATGTATAAGGCGTTATCTATTTTTTGTTCAATGGCTTGTTCAAAATAATCGAATATCAGTGTCCCACCAAAAAGATTAGAAGTCGTTATATTTATGGATAATTCAGCCGTCTCTAAATCGATTTTGATCAGACAAAGATGAAATTGTCATTTAAATTGTATGTTCTTTCAAATTTGACACTTAGTTGCTCATTATCTCACCTACAAAAAATAAACTATGACCTATGAACTATGAACAGTAAGTTAAACACCTTCTATAAAAGACAGTGCAAATAACCAAACCTCGTGACTTGCACAATAAAGCTTGTGAAACTGGCAGACATACTTACAACTATCAATAACATAATTGCCTCGGATGTGCGTTCCGTAATCAAAGAATGTAAGGCCTTACAACTGATATTCTATTGAATTAAGTGAGGGAGATAGATAGGGATAGAAAAGTAAAAGGTCAAATGAGAGAAAGATGGAAAGAGAAGGAATAATTATACTCAATTTATTCAAATATAGCAGTTACATGCAAATTTGGCTCAATGTGTCTACAGATCATTAAGAAAGTTTAATTACAGGTATTCATGATAAAAAGGGTAAACATGGAAACAGAGATCTGAAGGATAGAGAGAGATATATCTAAAGATCGAGATGGAGTGTAAAGAGAAAATAGAGTTGAAATAACCTTATCTGAACAACTATGTCGGAAGTCTAAATAGAAGAACCATTTGAAATAGATTTAATGATGTGGTTATAAATTTTAACTAGATAGCACAAGTATCAGAAATGGAGAAAAGGACAAATAAAGTGGAGTGAGGAAATTAACTGCAGTCAGATAGATAGATACAGTAGTATGTCAGAGAGAGAGGACGGGTTAGGAGTAACATGGCTCCATGATATACTATTTACATACATGAAGTACACGTACATGATATGACATAGTCTGACCAAGTTCACTGAGAGGTCTTTATCAAGATTTTGATAACACCGTGAGATAATAGGGACTTTTAGATTTGCACGACGAGAACGTGGACTGCTACGTGGACACCCTTTTAAGGCAATGTGACGTCCTTTTAAGGCACTGCCGGGCAATGCCAGTGCCTTAAAAGGACGTCACATTGCCTTAAAAGGATGTCACAGCTAGCAGTCCACGTACTCGTCCTGCAAATCTAAAAGTCCCTAATATACCAATGGCTTGCGTAGAAGCTTCCAATTGGGCAATGATTTTGCAAATAAGTAGCAATATTGTTGTAGCTGTCTTCAAGGGGTTCAACATGACATAACCTCATAGCTGGTGTAACCCAGGCTATAAAGAGTTTTGCATACATGTTCTTTTGTCTGAGCAAGTTTAATTTCTTTGTACTGTTTTGTCATTCTCGAGGATCATACATGTGCTGTTTGTCTGTGATCGATCGATGCACACAGGATACTTTTGTGTCAGCAACACAAAGGTAATGGAATGTCAGATTTCAAAGCAAGAATAAATTCTTTGTCACCCACTTCACGGTTGAACTCAAGTGAGCATCTCATTTGTCGTTCCTTTGAAGAAAAATTCCTTTGATGGTTTTGCCATGCATAAGTTTGATACGATAGGCTGGTAGTATAACGACAAAAAATTAATAACAACGAGTTAAAGCATACATGTTGATAGATCGAGCAGGTATTACAAAAACCAAGGCCATCTGAAATTCTAGACAATAGGTTTGCCAAGTTTAATATTGACATTATAGCGCTATTCACCACAGACGAGACGGCGAGACTTTGAATCCACCAGAACTTTGGTTGATGTATTTTACACAGTGTTGGAGGGTATACTATTGCAAGTAGTTTTTTCCAAATAAAAGAAATATTTAATTTGATTATGAATACAATTATAGAAATTACGAAAAAATATCTGTGTAGAAGATGAATTAAGATTCAGAAGGTCACTTATCTGTTAAAGTTATTTTTTGTACATTTGTCATGGCAACACGTGGATATTTAAGCTATTTCCTTATGTGAATGAGGTAAAATCTTGTATTCTTGTATTCTCTAATTAAAACTCATAAGCTTTGCAAGATTAGATCCATATTTAAACCATCTCTATGAGTTCAAGAGATTGCAGTATAGCAGGAATCATCTTAAAAGTTATAATCTTAACAAACATCGCAAACTACTAAACGCTTATTTATATGCTCCCTTATAAAAATGTAACATGTAATTACCATGGTTGTCAGTACCATGGTTACCATGATTCTTATGGTGGATGGTAATTTGGACAAAGAAACATGGTAACCATGGTTCTGAAAACATGGTAACACCGAACTATGGTAACCATGATTTGGTGTAACATGGTTCTCAGTACCCTGGTTACCAAGGTTGTTTGTCCAAATTACCATCCACCCTAAGAACCATGGTCACCATGGTCCTCATATTGCTTGATTACCATGGTTCTCGGTACCCTGGTTCTCGGTACCCTGGTTTTCGGTACCGTGGTTACCATGGTTCTCCCGTACCTAGGTTACCATGGTACTTGTACTACAATGCTACTGCACGTACACATTCGCCTTTCCATTCTTCATGTAGCTAAATTTTAAAATCTACTACCTTAATGCACTTTCAACACAGTGTTCCTCACAAAATCTGCCAGCCGTTGTTTATTTAACTTTGCAAGTGAATGATGGTCTGCAAAGTCGACACAACTATGACAAGAGCTGGCATGAAGTTCACTTCCAACACTATTATTCATTTTCTCGAGGTTCAGCCACTTCTCTCGCAAGCATCTGTTAACAAAAGACATCACAATCATGTTGATTTATCTGTATCATATTTAACAGTGTTTGGCAAGATCTTAAACCGGGGGGTTGAAAGATTACAATTATTGTCGAATGATCATATGACGTATCGAACATCCCAAAGTCTAAGTCTTTACCTTGTTTATTACTGTGATTCACGAGAGCTTCAAACAAAGAACAATGGAAACAATATGTTTACTTTTGCAGTCAATGCTGAAGTCTTTTTCTAGCGAGAGGCTCTCGCTTGTTACATCATAATACATGACACTAAACACTTTCAGCACACAACAATATTATAAGCAAAATTGGTTAGTATTTTTTCTATAGCGGAAGACTGCTGCTCATATTCAAATGACATAGTACATTATACAAACTTTCCTTCTAGCAAAGGTGCGAGATTCGTCGACGACGTCGGACTTGAATTTAGTCGAAAGACGAGAGTCGAAGAAACAATTGGTAGCTAGTTGGTAGATCATAGATGACGTCGGTGATCATAGTGCAGTTCAAAAGTGAATTATGAACGAAAGCCAAGGTTCGGTGATGTCGATCGGATGCGGAGTCCACGTTAGGCGATAGTGGAACTTGATATAGAGTTCGACGTCCACGTTGATCGAAGACGGAACGAAAGACGATAAAGTCATCATTAATCGGGGTCAGAATCAGACCTGCAAACGACGAAACGCAAATCGAAGATGAAGAAGGTAAACAGGAGGTTGTTACCTTCAATCAAAGTTCGACGTCGACGGTGCTCGAAGACGAAACGAAAGTCGATAATGTCAATAAACAATTCATTATTGGAGCTCGCAACAAACTTCAAAGTTCAAACGCCACAACGGAGGTCGACGACTACGTGGTGATGGTGGCGTTGATGTATTGTCGAAGGTGCTGATGAAGAACGAGGTTGATATGGAAACTACTCATATCATGTTGCGTATATATCTGTAATTTTAAAAGAAAAATTACAAAAACAAATATGAATATCAACAACAGTCAATATAAAATAACACACTTCACTGGCACTGTACTTATTAGCGAGCTTTCGATTTAGGCACCCGACGTGGGCTACGACGCGTGACGTCATATTTATCCCCTGCGCATGCGCGAGCTTTTGGGCCCACGTTCCCTTCCAAATCACACGACGGGAGTCGGGGGTAATTTCCGTGAATCCCCGTCGTCGTGAAAACGTCAACGTGAGTGCAGTTTCATCGGTATCCCTGATCAAACTTCCAGACGAATCGGTACAATTAAACTAGTTATGTTCTTTATATTATTCTATTATTTCCTCTTGCTATCCTTTGTTTCTTTTTCTATCACCTTTTCTTATGTTATTCTTTGTTTTATCATTCTATCACTTTCTCTTTCTGTCTTTCCTTATGTTATTCTTTGTTTCTTCCTTCTATCACCTTCTCTTTCTTATGTTATTCTTTTTTTCTATCATTCTATCAATTCCTCTTTCTATCTTTCCTTAAGTTATTCTTTGTTTCTTCCTTCTATCACCTTCTCTTATGTTATTCTTTATTTTTTTATCATTCTATCACTTTCTCTTTCTTTCTTACCTTATGTTATACCTTGTTTCTTCTTTCTATCACCTTCTCTTATTATATTCTTTGTTTTTTATCATTCCTCACTTTCTCTTTCTGTCTTTCCTATGTTATTCTTTGTTTCTTCCTTCTATCACCTTTTCTTATGTTGTTCTTTGTTTTCATCATTCTATCAGTTCCTCTTTCTATTTTTCCCTATTTTATTCTTTGTTTCTTCCTTCTATCACCTTCTCTTATGTTATTCTTTATTTTTTATCATGCTATCAATTTCTCTTTCTTTCTTTTTTATGTTATTCTTTGTTTCTTCCTTCTATCACCTTCTGTTATGTCATTCTTTCCTATGTTATTCTTTGTTTCTTCCTTCAATCACATTTTCTTATGTATTTTTTTGTTTTATCATTCTAACTTACTATTTCTGTCATCCTAATGTTATTCTGCATTTCAGATTTTCGCGCACTGTGAATTTAGTATCTGATTTAATCACCTGATCTAAAAAATTGGTCACGTGACCGACGAAAGCACCTCTCTCTCTCTCTCTCTCTCTTGCCAAAAAAGGGCAAACTGTTGGATGATTTAGTAGACGAAAGAAACAGTGGTGATAAGGAGGGATAAATGTGAACCTACAAGTCATTCTTGCATACCGACATTAGAACGTGTCTATTAAGTACACACCTAGTTTGTTGGGAATACATGTCTTCCTTATATGCATCGGAATGCTTTTTTTAGTTTGATGCAAGCAAAAAGATATCAATGAGCGAAGAGATCTAATATACATCACATAAATCTTCACATTAGAAAATCGCCTACAATTGATTTCACGTTCATTAATACTCGATAACAGTTTCAGACCCACAGAAAAAGGTGTTCTCATGTAGTAGTAATGATAACATATTTTATTTGTATTTGTCTTCCTTTCAATTTGTGCACTCATATTGTATAACGTGTAGGCCTGAGTACATCCCTTTAATGTGAAGGAAGGAACCAGTTAATATGACATTCCATTGCGTGCCTACCTGAAAGCGAACAATGAGACATTCTGGTCTGAATATATTATCAGATTGAGTAGATGAAAAGAATATCATCACCTTTGACCTCCGTATCATAAAGCGTGACATGATTTCACACTCTGTCAGTATGTTGCAATACTCAGGTAAGTTATGAAGGTATGGCGTAGTATAATGCTTTGATTACAAGTAAAATAATTTAAACATGTCGTACAACACATGGACTGAAATTATTGACTCTTGTTAATTACAAACTCCTGATTAGTGCATTACGTGGTGCTATTGTTTGAAAGTCGTTTGTAATCGGTTTCGCCATTTCTGTATAACACACTCGTCACTATGAAGTTGAGAGTGGTGATACGATTTGAACTGGTCTAATCTAATTGTTTTCCTCCTCCCTTTTTGTTTTGCTTTAAAAAATGCGGATTTTTCGTCCAATTATGCAGACTTTTACATTAGGAAACACTACTCGTCATCTCATATTTTGTTTATTCCCTATGGAATTTGAGAGATTTATCATGAGAGTCGTACGGTTTACATTATAAACATCACGCCAAGTCCTATTGTGGGCTTGAAGCTAGGTTTTACACAATAACCGCCGTACTATTGAACACTTTAACACAACGCGTTGACCTTTAAACCAGTGACGTGATCATTCATTGAATTTCTTCTCTTTTGAAACCTTGTTTAATTTGTGCACCGATCTGTGGTATTACGAAGCTGGAAAATACCCGATATTTCACAATACGCACTGCATCTCTCTTGTCAGTTGCATACAATCAGAGTGTCGTATAATGCACTGTCTATTATCATCTAGTCAATAAAATTCGGTGTTGCACCATTTGCTCCATTGCATGTCAAGTTCCCAATAGTGTCTCCTAATTTACGAACATTTCTAATTCGAAGATCGCATATTTTCTATAATTCTAAAATATCATTCCATCTGTTATTTGTTGTTTGTTACCACCATACCCGGGATAAAATCGTTGTTCACCTTTCAATAATTACATAATATTTCATTTCTTAATATAATGAAGGAAATTACAGTCACGGTAATTTATAGATTTTTGTAAAATTTGAACAACGCGTTTTGGAAAGTATTTCTGGGGTACAGAATGTTTGAAAGAAACCGGATGAACCTGAATATCTTATGTATGCTGGTAATTCCTAGTTTCGATTGATTTAGAGTTAAATAAAGTTGTTTTTTGAAACTTTCACATGGACTAATATTCAAATGGATTCGGTCATATTTAAGATGGATTCGGAAATGACTACTCGTTCTAAAAGATACAAAAAAACAATACAGTTATTCCTTTTCGGGGGTATACAATATTGTCAGATCGATACGAAGTCTAATAGGCTTTGCCAATTTGAAATAGTGTGTCAAATGTATGTCTTACAAAATAAAAAAGCTTGACATCAATAACAAATGGGTCACTTTACGATTCGGCGAATATTACTTCATTTCCAGAATTATCGTGAGTTTGTAAAAGGGGCTTTGGAGGGAATATTTTGTCCCAAATTGTTTCAGGTTCAAAGCAGGTTTTATTAATATAATATTGGTTACTATTAAAGGTAGCTAGAATATAAGGGTTATGACCCTATCTTTTGAAATTATGTGGACACTTTCATGCACCGAGACATTGGATTTAACGTATTTCTAATTTTGGGTTATATTATTGATTTACACTTTTATTGCAATGTTCAATCTGAGATGCAATGCCCTAAGTGTTATCAGTGTCTGTGATTTGGTGTAATATTCAAGCCCTAAAAAAGTGCGCTTGAAAATGACCATGAAGTGCCTCAAAAGTGAGTGACCGGTTTTACCATACTCAGTTCCCCCAATAGACTGTTGTGTTATAAAACCGTTAGGAAAACGAATTTTTTTAATTTCGATTTCCAATCATAAATATCTAGATAATCAGACAGGCGATCGGCTTGTAAAAGTCATGGGGTTCCTGACTGACCTAAAAGCTTATAATTATCATTGCAGCATAAGCAAAATCCAGGATTTTTGTTCAGAATCTGAGACAAAGTTACCGGATCCCTTCAACGCGTATGTACTGAAACAGATAAGTCTACAGGCGATTCATTACACCTTATAATCTCTTGCATTTATATCAAATCACACCTTACTTATAATTTTTGTTATGTTATTTGTTTTCATACTGCTGTCAAACATCTTTCTAAACTGCTATACATCTATCTCAAACTGAGAACATCACATGCCCTTCATGAATGTCATCAGTTTGTAGACTTGTTATTCTTTATATCTTTCTTCGGTGTGTACTTTTGAATTATCCATTCTACTTATACATTAATCCCTCAATAAGTTGTTCAAACCAGTACACTTTTCTTATTTTATTATATCATTAACCACAATATTGACACTGCCCCCTCTTAAAGTATATTTCAACCTATCATAGTATCATTCATGTGAGGACTATTTGTTCGAAATACTGAATGTTCCCTCCTTTATTTCTACGTATGGTTTGCCATTTCACGTTTTAGTCAATTATCATTTATGTAAATAATTCTTGTTAATGTATTACTTTAATATGTTTTTTTTCTTCTTATGATTGTGAATTATGTATAATCGAACATTACTTGTATGCTAAAACTAATGACTTCGTTTAAATAAATACAATTTTAAGATCAAATGAATTAGATTTCAAGGGATATAAATCTATTATATTCTTTGCAATAAGCCTATATTCATGTATTTTCACTTTGTTTTAGCTTTCATTCCTAGTCATATAGGAAGTGTAACATATGAGGTTAGACGGGCTTTAGAATGTTATTAAAAAAACATCGGGCTTTAAAATTCAGTTTGCAAACATTTGCTAAACTTTCTAGATGGCAAAGAGGAAACTAGTAATGAAAATACGCTTTTACGAATATTTCAATAGTAATGCAATGTCACTTAAAGGAATTGTTTCATATTATCCAAATATATATGTATTTAGTAAAAGATATCACTTGACAAAACTGTAAGGAGTAGTTCATAAGCGTTGATGAATCACTCCTTACTACGAAGAGTTATTTAGTTCATTTTGATTTTGGTATCTAAAGAGTAGATTTTAATTTTGTTTATTTTGTTCATTTTCATTCTGGTATCTATCATTATTTTATTACCTGTGACCTTTGTAGAGAAAACCATGTCAACCTGGCTTTTCATTTGATCAGCCTATTCCATTAAATTAGAGACGTAATTAAAAATACTTAATCAGTATGTGTCATTCTTTCAGTGTGACCTTTAACATACATTAAAAAAAAGGTGTTTTGTTACAAATAATAGGTTAAGTGATAAGCGACAGAAATGGGATAATGTAGATAGAGAATAAGAGAGAGAGAGAGAGAGAGAGAGGGGGGAGAAAGAGAGAAGAAGAAGGCGGTGGAATTGGGAGACACCAGTAAGAAACAAAAAGAACTAGACCTGTGATCGTGCTAGCTATGATACATGAACGTTAGGTCAAAAATATTGTGTATAAGACCATGCATCAATAAGACATCGAAGACTATCACGATTATTCAGCATAACCCTGTTGACTGTTTTGATAATGATGATGATGACATGGATGATGTGGATGACGAAGATGTTGGTGTATAATCACCATGGTTATATTATATTCCATGGCGATGATACATCATCAACTATGGCGTCATCATCTATGGCATCACCTCTATGGCATCATCATCACTTCGATCGTCATAATATCACTATTTCATTTTCAGGAATCAGAATAATCACCATGCTTTGTCCGAATCGGTTGGAAGTTTCTATTGTGCTCTCTAAGTACAAGTTAACTGCTACTAGTAGCTCTGGGATTGCTCAAAACACCAGTTCTTTTCGTTAACAAGTTAACAAAATTGTAGTCAATCTTTAAGCGAAACTGACAAATCAAAAGCTTTTCAAGAGGCATAGGAGGCTAGTAATAATAAGTATATTCATTCATTATCCATGTATCAAATTTATTAAGGACATAGGCAATGATAATCTTGATTACGATGCATCAAAATGTCATATCAATGCAGGTCGTAATGCAACAGTTGTATGTCAAAGGAGTAAATAAGAAACAGAACGATATCCATGATATGAAAATTAGAATTAAAAGTAAAATAATTTGTTGATTGTCTACTTGGATATTCGATTTTGTAATCCTAACAGAACATTTTTCTAGCTTCTTGCAAAATCAATTTTTCAAAAAAGTTTAATTGCTTCACAATGACGCCGATTTAGTGATGATAATTTGGATGGTAATAATGTAATGATTTTCATTTCTGATACTGTAAATCATCTTTTAACCACCCTTTTCCTTCTGTAATGCCTATGTCATGTTAGCGAGCTCCTCATATCGTAACACCACATCTTTTCCACATGCTGAAGACGAAATGGTCATTATTGCAGTCGATTTAAACAGGAAAGACAGCATAAAAGGGCCGAACTGAGGTAAATACACAGTGCATAGGAATAGGTCCCGAAAATGTGGATTCCCCTCGACCCTTACCAACCATGATATAATGGTTAAAAATAATCTCGCCAAGAGATGACGCTCTGCTATGTTGTCGAATAGATAGGTTGACTAACGTAGTAGTTGTTGTTGTAGTAGTAGTAGACTTTATCGGATAACTTGTTTAGCACAGGGTTAATTTTCCACAAGGTCAATCTGGGTATACTGGTTTGGGGTGTGCAGGTGGACCACTACACCGGGGTTTCTCCATACTCTTATACGAAGAGTGCAGTGGGTTCTTAACATGGAAAGGTGGTGACTCTCCTCTACACGGGGCCTCCATTTAACGTCCTATCCGAGGGGCGGAATGTTTTCCATATAAAATAGCCTTCGTCTGTGAAACAAGGGGAGGGGCACGTTAACACACAATGCAGGCTTCAGTCATCCGCCTGGGTGGGATTCAAACCCGTGATCTTTGGTTCGACATGCAGACGTTTTACCGAATGAGCCAAATCGCCTCCTGTATGCATAGTAACAGTGAGTTGGAGATGGCGCGCTTCACTCTCGAACACTCGGGAAAAGTAACTCGATAGCAGAAGACATCATGTTGATTGTAACGTTATTGCAGACCTACTTGTTGGTTTAATATGAAATTGATAACCACTTCATCTGCCCTTTAAAAAAAGCCATATATGGATTCTGATATAAGCGCCTTTACCACACAACAGTTGTTATACCTGACTACTCGTAGACACCTCTACTCGTACTCATACCCTCTGCAAAGTGAATGGTTAACCTGAAGTAACGGCATTTACCCGACATTGCCGGGGGATGGGAGGTCAGAAGGTACGTACCAGGGGCGGCGATCCCGGGGGACGGGGACAGGTCCCCCTCGATTTATTTAAGGGGGGATCGTCCCCCCGGAAAATTTGAAAAAGTGCAAAAAAAAATGTATAGCAAATACTGACTGAAGACTGCAACACACTTTTAGGCTTTGGAAGGCCCAAGAGTGCAGTGTTTAGACAAATAAAATGCAAAAATCTTCACTCGGAGCTACGCTCCCTCGCATAATATCCTTCAAAACGTACAAATAGATATTGTAGATATTGCGGCCCCTGGATGCTCATCTGACCGTTATTAAATGCCTAAAACCCCTGAGCTTCCGGGGGCTCTGCCCCCTGGACCCCACCAAGGGCCATAAAGCGTGCCCCTGGTTGCTCATCTGACCGTAATTAAATGCCGGTGGGTTTTACAATTGTTGGTACAATTACGGTTATCTGCTCATGCGCAGTTGTATCTACGAGCTGGTACATAGTTACAGGGCAGGTTTAACCGCTTTTCGTGCCCCATTTCATTTTCGAAAAAGAGAAGGTTGAGTTCTGGGAAAGGAGATTAATAACTTGTGAGCTTTTTCATTCTTGTTTATTTCAGTTTAGAAAATTATAATTTTAAAGGTGTCTCCTGAAAAGGATGGCTCTTCCAATGCCCTCATATTCAAAACATGGCAGGTAACAGCTACATGCTGTTAACACCATTACCATGCCATATGTTTGTGTAGTCCCATGTACACATTTTTCGTGTACAGTGCATTTGAATTTGAGCAAGACTTATCATTTTGATCATTCTGAAACCTCACATTATACACCAATACTTATCTGCGACATGATCAACCTCTACCAATTACTTCCAAATAGATTATTTTACAATGCCATCGCGCATGATCAGATATCATATTTATCTTTCAAAGCAACCGTCACCTTAAGTTCGGGAAGCGAGATCGCCTTTTTCTACATTTTGTTTGCTCTCTACACACAAAGAAAATCTTTAAAAGTCCATACAATAGATATAAAGCAATACTGATCTGATGAACTTTCTGCATACTGTTTATCGCACAGCGCCATCTAATGGTCAACTTTATAACAGAGCATAACCCAATACCTAATTGCCGCTTTTTGAGACACAGGACTTGATGCGAGAACCAACAGCGCAGCGAGGTACGGCTACAGATGACCTGTGATGGTGCTATAGAGGGGGTTTTTGCGGTTGTGCTTCTAGTACAGAAAAGCTTTAAAGACAACCGTCACCTTAAGTTTGGGCAGTACCGTCTTCTTCTAATTCTAGCTAATGTATGCTATCAAAAAAATATTTGAAAATTCATAGAGCAGATTTAAATAAGAGTCGAAATTCTGTCATCCACACACATACACACCCAAACACAACGCGCATGAACTCCTGTCTATCCTCCCTTTACTCTCTCTCTCCTCTTTTACACCTGCACACATGCACACTCTCCCACACACTCACACACACACACACACTCTTCCACGCCCATACACTCAACAATATCACTCACACACACACACACACACTATCTTCCACAAACTCGTACACTCTCCCACGTCCACACAGATAAACTCTCCCACGTACCCACACATACACTACCCCCACACACACACACACACATATGCACACGCCCAGAGTGATTATGAATCAAGTTTATGATGAGGAAATTTAACTTCGATTGGCCTTGTATGCAAAGCAAAATTTAATTATAGTGATTTCTGAGAGCAAGACAAGTGTTTTCTCTCTCATTTCCATTACAGTCATTTTTTTCTTTTTGGGGGCTCATATTATTATTTCGTTCTAATTTCACTCATTTAGTTATATATTCATTCATACACTCATTTATTTATTTGTTTATATATTTGTTTCTTGAAATTGTTATATGTCCATATTATTTCTGTTCAACTTATTTTTCCCTTTTCGTATATTGCACGATCTTATATGCTGATTATTTTTTTGCTCTCTCTCAGGGAAAATGATATGTGCACTAATTGTTTTATTTCACAAAAGGCTAATCTTATTAAAAGCACACAAATAACAGTAATAATTTAGATTGTTTGTACAATTTAATAAATTCAATTTAATAAATTTTCTTAGATCAATACATTTTATTTACAAAAATTAGTTATTACCGAAATAATGTTCACGTGCTAAAATACTACAGAATTTTTTTTATAAACGCTTTATATAATGTGCACATTAAACAATGAAAGCGATCTTGTATGCTTATTTATATTGGAATTTCTTGTTTCTAAGAATAATCAAAGAACAACTATTAAACTGGGATTGTAACCTCTCCGTTTTTGCTGTTTTCGAGTAACTTATGCGCCATGTAATTAAAAAAATAATAACATTCATATTAATACCAAAAATATACTGGTTTGGGTGGAATTACCGCTTGCTATGTTTTTATCCTAAGCAGCGAAACTCGATGGCTCAGCGGGAATTTACACGAGCTTGCATTTACGTCTCCATACTGCGTTCGATTGTTGAATATGTATTACCTGTTTTGTCCTCTTTAGCCCTCCGTACACTAAACGACCTTCCTGCGATCCGAAATGTCAATTATATTAGATATAGAAATATAAACAAACATCATCTTCTTGATGTATGTTCTAAAAAATAATAAAAATTCTAACAATCGGAACTTCAGTTCTATTAAGCCTTCTAGTAAAGATAAAAGCAGAATTGGCTTCAAATCGTAGACAAATGCACTGCTGGTCTGACGTCGCTGCAATTCTGAGCCGATTTAGCTTTTCCTCCTCCAAAGAAGCTTAATATCCCTTGAAATTTAGGTTTTCACATTGGGCTCATATTCCCATAGAAAGCCTTGATTGTGTACCAAAGTGTGACGTCATACTGGCCAAATTTTCAAAGTTGCTGGTTCCAAGTAAGTATTTATTAATAAATTATATGACGAGCGAATATTATGACGTTAGCTCCAGTACTCTATTGCCAAATGGAACCCTGTGGTTCTTGTAAATATGAGAATTCAGTAAACAACGGAATAAACTAAATCCATCAAAAAAAGTTTGGAAACTCAAGTTTGATTGATTATATCTCTCTTGTTATTGCATAACAATCGTTATGCTTAGTATCATTTAAAAGTGTCTTTATTCTTATTCAAAATGCTACCACATTTGTTATGATTTGTCAGTTATGCAATGTGCATTACATCAAAATAAGGGGCAAGGTCAAAAATGAAAAGTTGCAAAATGCACTGCTCTCGATCGGCTGTGTACTGTTCCTTCTTTGAAGAGTGTAGGGCTGCTATGCAATGATTGCATAACAATACCAATGCCTACCAACGCATTTTGCAACTTATATTTGAAAGTAATAAGCATACTTTTTAATGTTACTTAACAAAGCGATAATTATCTCATGACCAGAGAGATATAATCGATCAAACAAGAGTTTCCAAAAAGTTTTAGAGGGGGTAATATCTACATTTTAAATAAAGATGCATCAACTCTTACATGATTATGGTCATATCATGATTACTATAAGTACACTACTATATGTACAACATATATATTTAATTTTACATGCAATAATATTCAACGAAATGTTGCAATGTTAACGTGTATATTTCATGCTCTCTGTACATTATGTTGAAATATCTGAGCGGAATCATATTCATATGATTTTAAGTAATATATTGCACAACACTTTTTTAGAATTATTTTGTTCTTACTTTTTAATCAAAATCTAACGTTTTCTCATGAATTTGGCCCCGAGAAAGTCTTTACCATTTTCGCTCATGCTTTGCCTCTACTCTTCGTGACGTCATTATGACGAATGTGAGGTCTGAACTTTAACATCAAGATGATAAACCAATCTTTTGATTTGAGATCGCGTAGGATAGGCCTACACGATTCTAGGTATGTGTAATATCACAGTCGTGTCTGTCCAATATAGCCTTTAGAATTTGGTAAACAGAAAATTCAAGTTGACTTTTATTTATTGGAATAATCTACATGGGATCATCATTTTAAGTAGTTCTTTAACCTCGTTACGATTGGATTAACATCTTCATACCTACAACTAATTTCCAGTTTATCGGCATACATACAATAGCCTTATCTACAAAGGAGTTTTTAATCTGTAATCTGTAATGAAATCTGTAATATACAACAAATTTACAAGGCACTTTTTAGTGATTAAAATGTGATGTCAGTGCGCCCATTTCTGGCCGTTGAGGTCGCTCTATAATATCTGTTATCAGAGCCGTTCACTAGGATAGCTTGGCCAACCCGTTATGAATTGTGCACAATAAGGCGTATACTGTTTTGTGGGACAATCACAAAACAAAAGAATAGACGCCATGTTGTATCCAACTTAAACTAATTTGGCCAAACCCTATGTATAGATCGCCATACTGTGGTGTAGTGGTGAAGTGACGTCACTAGCAGTCTTAAATTCTTGTCTATGACCGCAAGAAAGAAAAAAACGAAGAGCGCCCTCCACGTTTAGAAAGCTGACAATCTTCAAGATCTAAGCTGCATTATAAAACAGATGGGGAAATAAAAAGATAAAGCAGAAGAAGAAGAAGGAGAAGAAGAAGAAGAAGAAGAAGAAGACGAATAAAAAGAAGAAGGAGAAAAAGAAGTTAGAGGAGGATGGTTGAAGTATAGGCCTTCACATTTGAAATAGAAGCTCAGTTTATTGGAAGACTTGCATCAGACTTTCGTTTGAGTTACATTTCGTATATATTATTTATAAAACCTGAGCTTCAAATATTCCTTTCGAGAAAAGATTTTACAAGTTATAATGCACTCTCAATTATCATACACGTACAAGCGTCTTGTGACTTGTAGACTATTCAACGCTCCTGTGCGCGCTCGCTTAAAGGGATTGGGTAACTTTGTCTTAGATTCTGAAACAAAATTCTGGATTTAGCTCATGCTGCAATGATAATTAAAACCTTTTAGGTCAGTAAAGAACCCCTTGACTTTTACAAGCCGATCGCCTGTCTGATTATCAAGATATTTATGATTGGAAATCGAAATCAAATTTTGCGTTTTCCTAACGGTTTTCATAACACCACAGTCTATTTGAAATGAGTATGGTAAAACCGGTCACTCAAAGATTTTTAATTTTTGAGGCACTTCATGATCATTTTGAAGCCCAAATTTTTGAGGGCTTCATTATTACACCATATCACAGACACTGAGAACACGTAGGGCCATGCATCTCAGATTTAACATTTTTAAACAATGCCTTTAAACTTAGAGCTCACACGGAATATAAGTACTTGTGTTCGTTGTGCGTGGTTTTATGTTTTTCTTTCTTTTCGTCATACTCCTTATCCTTAGCCCATGTAAAGCAGCGGGTAAAGATGATGGTTTTATACATTATAGCTGTACACATGATATGTTTTAAAGGTGATTGGTCCACTTTAAAATCTATGTAATCACCAGGTACACCAAGGGGCACCATGGGAATACGAATAGAACTGGAGGCACCTGCTACTCAAAATGAGAACTTAATTATCTCAAACCTACTACAATCAACACGAAAAGGCTACCAAAAATCTATTGGTAACATAGGTGACAAACCCCATGGACTTGTTAATTATTAATTATTCGTTACAGAATCAGTTATTAAGGATATATATGGATGTACTGCACATTTATTTAAACTCTGCTAATCTGCCTATTTAACTGTATAACAATATTACCAACAGTGATCCCAAGTATGTCTATGGTTGCAATTTGTGTGTAAGTATGTTTCTATACCAAAGCCTATACCAGTCTGTACTCATATTTTATTGTGTGTTGTATTTATTCCATGATTTTGTATTTTGTATAAATTGATAGTACATGTATGTTAATTGATGTTATATAAATTGAGAAACAGCCGGAAAATGAGTTTTATGCCATGTAATTGTGTATGATCAATAAAATTGAACTTGAACTTGAACTTGAACTTGAACTTGAACTTGACTTGGTCAGTTATTATGGTGTTTCTTCCAAATTAAGATGTCATGTCATCGTTTATATCCTTTTTTACATTTGGTAAATAAAATCAGTTAATGAATCAATCACCCTATTTAAGTTCTTACGATGTGTCGATTATGGTAGGTTGTTATGGTAGTAAGCTCTGTTCACTTTCCCTCTGCGTCTCGCGTGCTCGTGCTCTACCGGCCCGCCGTGGTGTAGGTCGTACCCAGGACCGAGCCTACGGGAACCTTCTGATCCTGGCCGCCTGCCGTGTGGGGACCACCAGGAAGAGGTCCTGGTGGAGCAAGAGGTCTCTCGTGTAAGCGAGTCCGGGGACCGTCAGGGGCAGGAGGTTCCATGGCGTCATGTCCGAAGGGAGGTTCTAAACCGTCATTACCAAAGGGGCGTTCCATGATGGGAGGGTGACCATGAGGAAGTGTGGCGGTGGTGGTGGTGGTCGCATCGGCTCGAAGCCATGATCAGGTGACCCATGATGAAACTCAGGCATGTGACGATCCATGTGACCACCGAAACGAGATGGCCTGTAGAAGTCTGGCGGATAGAGGGCGTCATTCCCATACTAAAAGAAAATGGTGATTCAGGAAAATAATAAGCGTTACTCTATGCTATGAATATCGGTTCAAACTAAACAATGCACATGAATATCACATCTAAGAGCTGCTTGTTAGGGGCAATTGTTTGCTATCATTTACCAGTAGCAGTTCTAGAGGGGGCCAGGGAGGCTCAAATCCACCCCCAACAAACAAACAAAAAAATTAATTTAAGAGCGGCACATATAGAAAACAAATTCAAGAACCCCAACCCCAAGACTCCCTAAGACCCCCGACACCTCTGTCTATTTATACAAAGAAAATGAATTTTTAAAAAATGAATAAATAAATGTCGTTTAAATCGTGAAATTGATAACGGTCTTTTTCTTACATGTTGCTTATCTTGTAGTTTTCTGCTTTCATATAGAACAAATATATAGGCTTTATATAAGCGACTTGTTATCAGTATATGCTTGTCTTTATATAATCACCATATTATTAAATATGTACTGGAAAGCAAACAAATTGCCCATCGACCGAGAAAACAGCCAAGTACGACTTCTTCTTCTTTTAATTTATAACGATAATCATGATAAAAAGGGTATTGACTTACAGGGTGGCCTGCTGCTGTAATGATCAAAGTAGGTTCAGTCTGATTATTGATATGAATGTAGAGACCGATACCAGCACCGATTAGGCAGCCTAGACCAATCAGAAGTAATAACAGTGCGCATGCGCATCTCTGTAATGTGCAGACTTCGGTACTTGCCGTTCCGAGTGGTTGGTCATCATCGAAACTCGATTTATACGCCACCTATTGATGAGAAAATAAAAGCACAGTGCATTCGATAAGCTCGCATTCATATTTGTTTTCTAACAGTGAAAGATATTGACTATTTGTCAAAGCATTTTGGACATATTAAACGATTGAAAATTTGAAAATCAAAGTGCACAATTGATCATCAACAGAGCCATTGATTAGGAGAGTTTGGCCAACCCGGTTCGAGTTCAGCACAATAATAATGACGAAATTGGTCCGGTGGGCAAGCACAAACAAAATAATATACGCCATGATGAAACCAACTGAAACCAAGTTTGCCAAAGATTGTGTATTGATGACTCTGATCTTAATTGCAAATACCGCCATCTTCGTTGGCAAACTATACATTGCAATGAAATGAAGGCCGATATTGATCCAAATGCAACATCTTATTCAGGACTTTTGTTGGTCAAAGAAAAGTGAGCGTTGTTATGATTTTAATTGATAGAGGTTTAACCTAAAGGTTAGTGTATACTGAGGGTTCATGGGGTGAAGCAATTTGATCATTGCAAATCAAACAGCAACAACATACACACAAACAAGCAAACAAATTAATTGAAACGAAATGACCAGGAAGCGATTGTCACCGTAGTATGCCTCGCACAACCTTATCTTTATTTATTGTGCAGTCTAACGTTTGTAAAGAGTATATTGTATGGAAGCAGAACAAAATTCTAAACGTTTGAAATAAATCGGAGCAATAATAATTGACTTAAAGGGATAGTTGAGTTTTGTTGCAGAGGGCGCTACACAAAATAATTTTGTTGTGAGATAATGAAAAACTGAGTGTCAAGTTTGATAGAATATACAATTTAAATGCGAAATCAGCTTTCTTTGATCAAAATCAGTTCAGAGACGGCTGAAATATCCATAACTTTAACCATTTTTGATGTTTGTGGTGCCCCACAAATATTTGGTAATTTTGAACCAGCCTTTGAAAATCAAGAAAGCGCCTTGAGATCCCTTCTGCTTGCTCTTTCAGCTTCTTGCATTCTTCTACAAGCTGTTAAAGATAAATCAATAAACACATTCTATAGTCGTGCTTGGTGACCTGCGGGTCACGACCCCTGTGTTGGTGGGTAGGTGTTTGAAGGGGGTAAGGAGCAGGAAGTGTGGTAAAGTGATTCATTTTTGTTTGCTTGTTCGTGTTGGTTATAATGCATACACCCAGCCGGCCCGTGTATTGTTATAATTAATTAATTAATCAATTAACGATCAACGTTTTTTTTTTTTAATTCTGAATTGGTATGATCGTATTCAATCTAAATTCACACATTTTGGGGTCAAAAATTACATTTAATTCAATTAAATTCAAACATGTGTGTTTGTATGAAATTATTTACATTGATTTTGATGTAATGATTTATTTTGAATGAAATCTCTAATAATACAAAAATATGGAAAAAATTCAATTCAATTCATAGCAAATTTAGGATCTAAAAGGGCACTAGAAATGTCATAAATATATGAATAAGAGCATTAACCATGCACTTTGAAGGCATTTGCGGTCTTAAACAAGAACTCAACTATCCCTTTAAGAATGAACTTTTTATATTGAACATGAGTAACTGGTGAATCGAGGGCTCAAAACAAATCACATTGTAAAGTCTAAGTCTATGCGATATTTATCTGGCAAGAAACGAGACATATACTTTTCTTTTGGCAACCTTTGTAAAGAAAACTAATTGAAGACGTCAGTAGAGATAATCCTAAACGGAAAAACAAAGGACAAACTTGGTTTCCTGTTAATCGTCTCTTTTCCTGTATACATCAACACCCTTCCCCTTTCTCCTGCGCAAATCCATCAGCCCAAAAGAGTAAAGGGTTCCATGCTGCGAGAGGGCGGGCGACAGACTGGCAAGGCAGAGCCATAATATACATAGAGTTCGACCAACTTTCGTTCACGTGGTCACAACACGGCGTATATTCTTTTCTCTTGTGCTTGCCTTAAAATCAGTATTCGCCATATTGTGCCAAACCCGAACCCCGGTTGGCCAAACTCTCGAAACCAATTATTCTGAGACAAAGGAAATTGGTTCATAATAGCAGGAAGGTAGGACGAAAGTAACGTCTCATCCGTAAGGAATCTTTCATAACAAGAGGATGCCTGGCCAAGTAAATTTCCATTTCTTTAAGCCAAACATCAAGAGTTTTATCCATCTAAAAATCCGTAACCCGAGCCAAACACATACTCTAAGTAATTGCGTTTTATGTTTGGAAAACCAACCTAAGGCAATTTAAATGACCTCATGCGTCACCTATTGAAATGTGCGAACATGACAATGACAAACGAGAGGGCATTGAAGTTGCTCTTGAGTTGATCTTTCGAAAATAGTTGTGATCATGTTTTACACATGTATATCAACATTCGCTATCAAGAAAAAGGAGAAGCAGTTATAAACAAGGAAGCGGTGGAGGTGAGGGAAACCCTTATTTTTGTTACAAAGGTTTCGTAGCTCAGTAAACTCTTACTTAAAAATGAACAATTTTCCAGATTTCAAAATCGTGTTATTGTAGATTCGCTTTTTACTTCGCTGATAAATAATTTCAGATGATCAGCTTTTACAATCGATGATTTGCCTTTAGTCTTTTCGAACTTCTTTCTGAGTTCATTCAATTTAATTATTTTCAGGTTCTGTATGCATAAACTTGTTTTGCGTCATTTAAGCTAATATGATCAAATCACTTTATGGAGTTACTTGGGAATGTGAGCGATAGGATAAAAGTTTCAGTATGTTTCTAATGGTTGCCCTTCAATGTCGTATAAGGATTTTTTTTTGCATGTGGATCCCCCTTTTCAACTATGGCAGGCCGTTCATGCCACGAGTTCCATTCCTGGCATTGGTTTCTCATTGGACGTACAAATCGTGGTCGCAAATCTACAGAATTTACCTTTCTTGATAGTACATTATTGAAGGAAAAAATGTTATCTAAAGATCATAATTGAGAGACCAATGGTGAAAGCAACCAGTGGCATGAACGGCCTGCCATATTTAAGTCCAACCTAAAGTCGATCTAATGCCTGAGTCACACCTTTGCGTATTTGGCTTGCGTATTGCTGCGTATTTATGGCGAGCCGTTTTAACATTTATTCCTATATCTTGATATCAAAAACTGATTTCTTGATATCAAGAAATGAGTTCTTGATATCAAGAAATCGAACTCTTGATATCAAGAATTACCATTGCTTTACAACAGGAAATAATTTCTTGATATCAAGAACTAATTTCTTGATATCAAGAAATAGGAATAAATTTTTAAACGGCTCGCCATAAATACGCAGCAATACGCAATCCTAATACGCAAAGGTGACTCAGGCATTAGTCTTTGTGAAACACTCCCATGATTATACAAGGTATACATATCACCGCTGAGTCACGCTAGTTGTATTGGAGCCAACAAACAATGAAATGAGCTGTCGACTCTAAACATCTTGACCTGCTTGAAATCTTGAGAAGATTATTCTAGAAATTTGGCAGACAATGGGGGTCGATAGAATGTTTATGATTCAAGGCTGATCGGGAATGAGTAATATGCATAGAGTGTGGAACACAATGGGAACACCTCTAGAAAACAATCATTGAACAAGCAGAGGGGACCAGGATTTGTAACAGGTTGGATCGTTTCAAAATCAGAAATGTCCTTAGAAAAACAGGGCCTGTTTCATAAAACTTGTTATCAATAATAAGTTACGATAACCGTTATAAGCTACTAAAAACGTGGCATTTGATTGGCTGTGAGCACATTTGATATGGAATCTTGAGATTTGTTATTGATAACATTTTTTATGAAACAGGGCCCAGGTTGGTGAAAGTTTGAAAGAACTGAAAGAGTATTCAAAGACCAACTGTATGTTTAGGTGTATTTACGTATGTATGTTTTTGTTTTATTTTCTCTTTCTTTCTCATGACTAAAAAACATGTTTGATGTTTACAGATTGCAAATGCAGGAATAGGGGCAAGACAAATATCAAGAGCGTGGCAGAGAATGAAGGAGGGACAGACAAATTTACATGAGTACAAGACTACCATCTACTTGATGTCTCAATTTCTGATAAGTGTATAGACTATTAGGGAAGGTAGATTTAGGGGTAAAGAAGGCTTATACCAGAAAGGAATCATGAAAGAGAGAGAGAGAGAGAGATAAAAATAGAGAGATAGAGAGAGAGATAGAGAGATAAATGGAGAGAGAGATAGAGAGAGAGAGAGAGAAAGATAGAGAGAGAGAGATAGATAGGTAAAGAGAGACAGAGAGATAGAGAGAGAGAAAGAGATAGATAGAGAGAGAGAGAGAGAGAGAGAGGGATAGATTCATATATACATATATATATATATATATATATATATATATAAATAGAGAGAGATAGATAGAGATAGATAGATAGAGAGAGATAGAGAGAGATAGAGAGAGATTGATAGAGACAGAGAGATTGATAGAGATAGAGAGAGAGATATAGATAGAGAACAAGATATAGAGATAGAGATAGATAGGTAAAGACAGACAACGAGATAGAGAGATATATAGACACAGAGAGAGAGAGAGAGATAGAGGGAAAGAGAGAGATAGAGAGAGAGAGATGGACAGGGAAAGAGAGAGGGAGAGAGAGAGAGAGAAAGAGAGGTGGTGGGGAGGCGGTGGCGATTGAGTGAAATGAAATGATTACTGTGATGTACCGGCAAAGGTGGAACCGGTGCTCATCCTCCAACCCCACCCTACTGTGGAGACCAAACGACACACGGGTGCATGTATAGAATATAACCCCACCCTGTCGCCAGCCCCATCCTCATACACGAACGTGCGCACCCCCACACACGCACGCTTACACACACTCACTCCTCCCCTTTCTATTACCAATGCCATCTCGCCCTTTCTTTAAAAGGGCTATATATTCCACGAATTTTACCCTTACGGTGATATGATATATTCATAATAGTCCTTATTATAAAAGAAATATAAAATATGTTTTTCGAAACCTTAAATAATTAAATGACCGCTAGCCTCTAATTTTGGCAATACACCTCGTTCGGTTTTGTTTGGTCACTTCTGACCCGTCGGCTACTGCAATAGATTTTGATCAATGTTTTATGTAGACGAGTCGATACGTAGATGCCATCAACGTAAGGGACTTGTAATGTATTAGTAATCCTTTTGAAATTATCCAACCTATTTCCGGAGGCCCAGAATAATCATGAGACGTGTATCAATCTGCAGATCAAGCTTTGTATGCAGGTACAGGGCCCTGTTTCATCAAACTTGGTATCAATAACAAGTTACAATAGCTGTTATAAGCTACTAAATCGTGGCATTTCATTGGCTAATACAAATTAGGCATTGTTATTGATAACAAGTTTTATGAAACAGGACCCAGACTCTAATTTGACACTTAACCACAATTCTTGAAAGCCTTTAGCCGAGCCTAGCTCTGCCAATCTCTGACCCTAAAGCATTTCTATACGGATAATGCGGAGACAAAGCTTTTTTAATCTCTCCAGGTACTTTCTATCGACTTTTGTGATCCTGTCGTCACACATAATTTGTCATTGTTTCTAGCCTTTCGATCCTCTCCCACAAGCATAAAAGAAATTGCATGTATTTTATACAATCTGCAGCTATAAACACATACAAACACACGCACACACCTAATAGCCTTTTTGTGTATACAATGAGATGTATTCCTGCCCTTTTTATGTATAATATACCTTACGAAAGTGTACAAGAGATATATAAATAGACATATTCTTGGCGCAGCCATTTTCCTGATATTGTGACGTACCATGTACCATTTTCAATGAGGAAATCATATCTGAGAAGGTAAAAAATGTATTTGTAGAAAAACATATTACAAGGAAACGATTGTAATTTTTTTTATTTAAAAATACTAAAATATAACAGTTAACAAATCTATTTCATTAATGCGAAACCTCCACCCGAGAAGAGCAACAACTTATTTATGCAAATTGTGTTTGTAGTACAAAGGATGATAGCAGGTGAATGAAATGCTTCATCACCACACACACAACCCAGCAGGAAGCATCCATGAATTTGAATACATAGTTGATGGATAGTTGAGTTTTGTTGCAGAGGGCGCTACACAAAATATTTTTTTGTCAGATAATGAAAAACTGAGAGTCAAATTTGAAAGGATTATACAATTTAAATGACAAAATCATCTTTGTTTGATCAACACCGGTTCAGAGACGGCTCAAATATCCATAAATATAACTATTTCTAATATTTGTGGTGCCCCACAAATATGCGGTAATTTTGAACCAGCCGTTGAAAAACGAGAAAGCGCCGTATACGTTTTATTCCGGCCAATGCCGATATTGGCTTTCTGTTGGCTTTTACGTGTTGGCTATAATACGCACAACCAGCTGGCCCGTGTATTGGTAAATTAATTAATTAACGGTCACCGTATTTTTTTTAAGTGGAGCTGAATTGGTATGATTGTATTCAATCTAAATTCACACATTTTGGGGTCTAAAATTACCTTCATATCAATTTTAGATTCTAAAAGGGCACTGGAAATGTCATAAATAAGAGTAAGAGCAATAACCATGCACTTTGAAGGCATTTGCGGTCTTAAACAAGAACTCAACTATCCCTTTAATAACCGCCTAATGGCGATGCCAATGCCGTGCTGAGAAACTGTACGTTATTCTTGATATATACATCTCTCAAACACTTTGGTGGGGGATCTTGTAGATTAATGGGCAAGAAAACAATAAACCTCTCACAATAAATAACATCATTTCTTAGGATGAGGTTTCCTTTAAGTAAAATTCGAGTGAGAAATGAAAGTTTGAGCTAGAAATCGATACGAGACTAGAAAGAAACAAAGTAGAAGGACAAGAAGGGATGCATTCTTCATGTTCTTGTGGTGAAAAGGAGAGAGAGAGAGAGAAAGAGAGAGAGAGAGAGAGAGGGGGGAGGGAGAGACGGAGAGGAAGAAAGAGATAGAGAGAGAGAGAGAGGGTGGAGAGGGAGAAAGATCGGGAGAGAGAGGAAAAAGAGGGAGAGATAGATATTTAAAAAAAGGAGAGGGGAGGAGGGAGAAAGATCGAGAAAACTGGGAAGGGAGAGAGAGGGGAAAAACAAGAGAGAATAGGAGACAAAGGGGGGGGGGGCGTCCGAAGTACGGGATGGGTGAAGGCATGAGGAGAAAGCAACCTAACACATTGATCTCCTAATAGAACATATATTTATGCAGGAGAAGTTTCAAGGAATGGATAGCGTTGCATTATAATAAGCCTCGAGTAAGAAGAGAAGCACTTGTAGCTGATTGTTTGGCCGGATCCTCTTCAAAAGCTCCTTATAACATTTGAAAGTGTTTCTCCTAAGCCCTCTAAATATACATCAAGCTGATGGTAATGGGATATAGTCTTTGCAGAATTCTTAAGCTGTGTTCATTCCCCACATACGGTCGTACTCCTAGCACCCTTCATAAAAACCGTGTATTCTTTCACAGAAAATCCTAAAGTACTCGTACAGCAAACTGTGTTGCGCACAGCTGTTATATTTTGTATTCATAATTTTTCTGTGCTATAACCTCCACCTGCCAATCACGTTAATGTAATTTTTATAGGAGTATGGAGGGGCGCTGAAGGGACTAGTTATAGAGGCGACTAGGGGCCCTTTCTGACAAGCAAAAGCAAAGGGCAAGCAAAACGTTTGTGTCATTCACTTTTTCCCATGTTTTTTTTTGTTTTCGGTTTAAGGCAACAGTGTGTGTACGAGCTTTACATGTAAGTAATAATCGATCCAAGCTTTCCATTTTTTTCTTTCTTTTTGTGAGCAATTAAAAAAAGCCTCCTCGGGAGATCTTTATAGCCAGTTTCCGACGGATGATTAGTGTTCATGGCCATTCCATGACAGGAAAAGCTATTTTGATCTTCGGGGAAATAAATAGTGGCGTAGCCCCGATGCCACATGGGCACCCCAAAAGGATTGATAACATAAATGGAATGGAAGACCGGATGAAGAGAAAGTAATGTGAAACGGAAGATAATACGACCTAGATTCATGATAGTTCGGATTCCTTATTAAAACCAGTTCAACTATGCTATTGGTTGCACGTTTATTCTCAGCATTTAAGGCATCTATTTTACACCAAGACATGTTTGAGAAGCCTATAATTTACCGTAACAGCATTATTGACTTGATGTATACAAGTCATGATGAATTCGAAATATCATATATGAGACTTGTTTCGCTCATTCCATTAAAGTTCATCATTTTACCTCGCCATAGCTGACCGAGCCTAAAGAGAAAATAGCCATGTGTGAGGCTCTTTGTGTGATTGAGACTTTCATTACTTTAGAGAACTCTGTGTCCGATTAATGAGGTTACTGGTTGGAGGATTCACCATACCAACGCCATCAACAATGTATCAAGGACTTAATGATTGGGTGCAAATCACTGTAAGTGAAGCATGTGGAGATTTAGCGCTAAACCCACCTATGATATTACATCCCTGTTTCATCTACCATAATTGTCGAAACACCGCCATCCCTTCCCCCTCTCTCTCTCTCTCTCTCTCCCTGTCTCTCTCTCTGTCTCTCCATTTCTCTCTCCCTCTCTCTCTCTCTCTTACTCTCTCCTTCACTTTCCTAGTTCTATTTACGGAGGCGTGATGGCTCAGTGGTATAGAGCAGTGGTCTCATAGCCGGGAGGTCCTGGGTTCGAAACCAAGTCGATATGCCAGTGCCCTTTGGTAAGGCTTAATCCGCATTACCAAGTCCCTCGGAAAGGACGTAAATCCGTCGGTCCCACGGTTGCTTACCAACAAACATACACATGCTTTCTTAGCAGTCAGGTAAAACAAGCTAACCAACCAACCGTTTTTATTTCTATCTTTCGTTCTCTTTCTCTCTCTCTGAAACTGACTATTATCACAGGTAAAAATGCTTTTAACGGCGAGGAAAAAGTGATATGTTGCGATAAACTCACATGAAAACATTCAAGAGATGAATACTTTTGATGATACATAAATATTTAAGGTTGATTATTTAGGGTAATTAAAAATAAATCATGAGATAAACTCATACCTAAATATTTAAGAGGCGTCTTTAAGGGTAGAACATTAAAAAAAAAACCTTGGTTACATTTTGAAGACCCAGATTATTGGGCTCTGAGGAGGAGCCTACGGAAATGGGACTATTTCCTCTTGGCTGCAAAGCTCTCATGAGCCATATCCCGTACCACGCTGAGGGGTGTTTCCTGCCCCGGTCGGTCTAGGGCTCTGAGCAAGGGTCCTCCCCACACACCCAAACACGCACACAGACACATACCCACACATGCATCAAGGTTTGACGTTAAGCGTCCATGCCACTAAATTCGACAAGAGACACCCATAGGTTTTAGAGAAAGAAAAGCATACGCATTTCTGAATATTATGATCATACTTAGTAACCAGATAATGGAATAAACATGTTTACTAACTTTATCCATACTTTTTTAAACAAACGTTTCTCTTGAGGACTAAAAAGCTTACCAGAGGCTTGCCCGACTTAACAACTAGTGACTTTGTATGCAAATTAAATTACATCCATAGAGATATCTGGTTGGTAACCAAGGGTTCCAGGGATAATCATGCAACAATTGAAAGACATCAGTATTTAAAACAGGGCTCATATATTCATAGAACCTGAGTACTATACATATGTAGTTGGTTAACAACTAGCTGAGTAACGTTTTATGAATCTGAGATTTGGTCTATTACGATCTCACGAAAAAGATGGGTACTTCGTAATTTGAATTTCTTGATCACATGGGTAGACATGCGAAACAGTAACCGAGCCAACGGGTCTTGGCTTGAAGGTCTGTTTCGAGATGAAATCCTTGAATGATATTCCATTAATGACAAGTAAGCTTATGAAAATGACTTTGTAGGTCGAGACATACAATCAAAGATTCACCTGTATTGTAGAGATCAACCAAAAAAGAAGTGATGTGGAGGCATTTTAGGGCAAGTTGCACAAGTTACAATATTAATGATGATAATAATAATAATAATGATAATGATAATAATAATAATAATAATAATAATGATAATAATGATAATAATTGTTATAATAATAGTAATAATAATAATAGTAATAATAATAATAATAATAATAATGATAATAATTGTTATAATAATAATAGTAATAATAATAATAATAATAATGATAATAGTAATAATACTACTTCTAATACTAATAGTTTACGTCTCATGTCCCTCACCCTAGAGGACAGTGGCAAATGAAGATTAATGTCTCGCCAAAGAAAATTAGTGCCACGGGACTCGAACCGCGAACCATATTTCTATTGGAGGTCATGATGATTAAGGTGACCATTATTGACAGGTGACCGTTCTACACAGGTTCTACAACACACTGTCTCTAACTACTATAGACATATAACCTCTCTTGTAGAGAAGTATCACAGTAAAGGTTGCAACATGTTTCCAGATGTATGTGGCAAAGACCACTATACACAGATGAACGCATAGTCAGGGGTCTTTCTGGACAGGTCACACGACACATATTTCTTTACTAGTTGAAATAATATACGTGATCGTTATAGACAGGTGGCCTTTCTCACAAGTTCTACAATACCCTATTTCATTCTGTATGGGAAAAGAACATGCGTGACCATTATAGAGAGGTAGCCTTTGGAGAGAGGTAGTTACCATGATTGTTTGACTGCGTGTAGTAAGGAGGGGAATTAAAGGTATAGACCAGTTCTGGTCATGCGATTGCGTTGTGAAAGAAACGGTGTGGAATCAATCAGAAAAGGTTGATCATCTAGCATTAAAGTAAGTGTGTGTACTACAAGGTTCTGGAATCATCAAAATGTTAGAAATTTGGCCCAGTCTTGGTAAAGTTACAAGCACTGTACACAGAAAGATGTATATGGGACTACACAAACATGTGGCATAAAAATCGGTCCCGATTTTTATGCTGTTGCATGCCATATTTATAATATTAAGGCATTTTGAAGAGCCGTGCTTTTCAGGGAACACTTTTTATCTGATTTTCGTCCACACTTGCATAATAACAATGATGACGCTCACTAATTATTTTTCGCCTCTTCCCAGAACTCAACCTTCTCTTTAAGAAGCATCAAGATGGTCGGATATGATCGAGCTGATCGCGGAGGAATAGAGCAATCTTCTCAAGGATGAGGTTACAAAGAATATTCTGCTATTTATATACACGAACCTAATTAAGAAAGAAACACAAGTCATAAGGAGATGAAAGTTCGATGCAGTTGATTGTTCACAGTATTTAAATGCTGTTCATTATCGTTATTTCTTTTTTTCCTTCGTGTGTATTTCTTTTTTGTGTTACTCCCTGGTATTTATGAGTAGTGCTAAAGTAGGGCCTAAGGAACCTCCAACACTCTCATAACTATTGTCATTGTTAATAAAGATGTCTAATCATTGTACTGCAATATGATACGTAATTTTAAGATGAAATCGCTTGCATTTCAGTCAATTTCTGAGAAAATTTCTTCTCAATCATGTTTAAATTTAATAAAATCATGCTTATGACTGTAATGGGCACGCTAAACTACGAGATTGAGATGAGATGAAAGATAGAAACTGAGATAAAAAGTGGTCTCAGAATACCAGCTCAGATCTTTTAAACATACATCTTCTGATTGTTGGCAGTACTTTAGCCGTGTTGCGCCTGGGCAATCTGTCTAGCAGTACACGGCCTCAAGCATTATACTACTTAAAAGGCATTTAAGGATCATAAATCAAAATTGCCTGGGGCCGTGTATACGTTAGGTGTAAATCAAACTTACATTAAGTAGCTAATCGCCATTTTCTCGCAGATGTTCCTCTCGCGTTTTTTTCTTCTCACTTCCAAGTCATATTTCACTCGGACATTGGTGTTTATAGGGTGTACTGAGGCAGTTGCCAGCCCCCCCTCTCTCTCTCTCTCTCTATCTATTTCTCTGCCCTCCGCCCATGCAGCTTATCGTAAAGCATGACCCTCACTTCAGTTCAGTTAAATTTATTCAAAACTTTAATTTTAAAATAAATGTACAAAAGTAAACAACATTTAAAAGTTACAAAATGATATCAATATAATACATGGAAATAACATTAACGAAGAAGACAAGAAGAAGAAGAAGAAGAAGAAGAAGAAGAAGAAGAAGAAGAAGAAGAAGAAGAAGAAGAGGAAGAAGAAGGAAAGAAGAAGAGGAAGAAGAAGAAGAAGAAGAAGAAGAAGAAGAAGTAGAAGTAGAAGAAGAAGAAGAAAAAGAAGAAGAAGAAGAAGAAGAAGAAGAAGAAGAAGAAGAAGAAGAAGAAGAAGAAGAAGAAGAAGAAGAAGAAGAAGAAGAAAAAAAAGAAGAAGAAATCCACATGTACATTAATGAAAGTATTTGGAGACAAGACAGGAAGGCCGGGCCGGGCCATTTAAAAGTCTGTCTCCAGTGATCATATCAAACTGACTATGTAGATTATTTAATTCTTTACTTATTATTTAGAAAGAGAAAGAAAAAAAATACTTACACACATACACTCTTTCCCATAGACAAAGGTGTTTATTGTCATTCGAGCAACCATATTCATAAGATTGATGCAAGTTATATATATTCCGTTTCTTACGTGTTTTGGGAGGATCTAACCGGTAATCCGGGATCGGTTCCCAAATCAGTAATTTTAATGGAAAATAACTGTTCCTTGTCCATCTACACTAATCATTGTATTAGAAGCAGCTTTCGTATAAATATTCATGCTATTTCAAAATATTATTTCTAGATTAAGAAGGAAAGATCTCTCTCGGAGATGCAATTATGAAGGTTTTAAGAAATTAAATCCGGGACGTGTAGTAACTCCGGGTTACATTGCCTTGAAGAGAGGCTAATGTTTGAGTCATGGATGTTTTACCTTTTTCTCGCCCCCCTCTCTCTCTCTCTCTCTCTGACTTTCCTTCCCCAACCCTTTCTCTCTGTCTCTCTCTCTCTCTCTCTCTCTCTCTCTCTCTTTATCCCTCCCTCTTTCACTGTTTCTCTCTTTATTTACCTGTCTATCTCTCCATCCTTCCTCCCCTCGTATCTCTATCTATTCTATGTCCTTCTCTCTCTCTCTCTCTCTCTCTCTCCCCACCTCCCTCTCTCAACTATTTGTTGTTGTTGAAAATACAATATGAAATCTAAACAGGATGACTGATCAGAGGGCCTAGGAGAGATGATTCACATGTTACACCCTGGCGCACCAACGAGACTGACAATGCATTGCCCCCCCTCCCCCTCCCCCAAAAAAATATGTGTTATAATAATCATAATAATAATAATAATAATAATATTTTTTTAATGAAATAATGAAAAATAGAAGGGAAAAAATACCGATCCCTTAAAATAGAAGAATCGATCAATTTGGAGTCGGTTTGCGGTTCCTTTGGAGTAGGGTTTTGGTAGTTTAGAGTTGGTTTTAATTCAGTGGTTAACTGAGTTATAATATTTACTTCAAATGTCTAAGAAAAGGTCCGTTTTCAGTCATTTTGGAGTCAGTTTAGCAGTTATATTGATGTTAGTGTCGTTGCTGTTGTTGTTTTGTTGTTTTTTTGAAAGAGGAAACGTGATTAGATTATAGCTTTCTTTTGTCATAAGATAAAAACTGGGAACATCTGCCGGCAAGTAAGATAATGGATTTTGTTTTTTATTTATTTGTTTCCTTTTTTTTCGTTGTTGTATTTTTTTTTCTTTTCTTCGGGGGCAAACACACCGTCTTATAATATTGTCATGGGAAATCGTGATTGCCTTACACATTGTGTGAACGTTTAATAATACAACTTTCAAATATGTGTACACCCCCTCCCCTCCCTCTCTCTCTCTCTCTCCACTAATCATAACAAAGAGAAGAATATAACAGCAGCGCAAAGTTTTGGCTCTCTTATAAAGTTCATAAAGAATACTTTCGTTTGTACTTTATACATGTTACTAATGCTTTAATTCCGAAGAGGGTATTTGTGTGTGCGTGTGTGCGCGCGTGCGTGTGTGTGTGTTTATGGGAGGGGGTAATCGCAATCAGGCGCCGAGGATTCTAGCAAAAACACACACACGACTTCAAAGGAGATGAATTTGAGATGTGGGGTTGGGGGTTCATTTTAGGACGTTCGAAAGCTACCTTTATATAATACAAATAGCATTTTAAAGGGCAATTTTTTACAACTATAAGATAATAAAAGTATCAATAATAGTGGTTTCATTCAAATAGTTTGATACTAATGTTTCTAAGCGGGGTACTAACAGTATAGCCAAGCTTCCGTGATAAGGCAAACCATATGATACACAGTCCGGTGACGTATCAACTGGAGCACGACACATTTGCGATAAGAATCACTGTTATTCATTTTCTCAAAATCCCCAAAGCTGATTTCTATGAAAATTACATTTTCCTCGCTTAATCTACGTAGCAAGGTTGGCCGGGACGATACATCCCCAGCAGTAGACCAACGAAGCACAGGCGCATAGAGTTACGAAGCTAGGAACCAGTAAGACTCGACTAACTCGACTGAATAAACTAAAATGCCAGACTCGGCTCAGAAAAATTAACCAACAACAACAATTACTACATTTCCCTTTAAGAAAGTATGGAGGTGATGTGTACGGACCACTCCCCCACTCCGTCGAAGTTAAAGGGGGATGTGTACCCTGTTCACCTCTCCCAAGTGTAGTACAATTACTCTTGGAACGGAAGACCTTAATAACTACACCATAAAGGCCCCTGTCACTGTGTTTATCGGAAGATCTTTAGAGAGTGAGGGGTACCGATGATTTCCCCTGTGGTCCCCCTGGCCAACAGCAGTAAGAGTAGATTCATCGTCATGGTTATAGTGTTACCATGGTAACCTCTTCCCAGGTACCTCTAGGGGGTTGTCAACAGGGACAAGTCATAGACAATCAGTAGTCTTATTTCAAGACGCCGCCGGTTTGTGGATGAAACTCATCAAATCATAACAAGCTTATCTTCCTCTATTGTTTAATCCGTTCTTCTCTTATTTTCTTTTGATCCATTCTAAATTAATGAGGGGGAGGGGGGATGAACCGTAATAGTGAATTACTCTTAGAGAAAGCAGACAAAGCTTAGAAGCAGACTGGTGAAAGTTTGAACGAAATCAAACAAAAAACAGAAAGTTATGAATTTTCGAAAGTTGTAAAAAAAAAGAAGGTATCCCTGCTGATGTGCACTTCAATTTGGCGGAATCTAAATGTCACTTCGATGTAGTACCTGACAACTTTTCCTTTTGTTTCAACACACACAATGCCTCAAATGGCACTTTATTCCAAATGTATGACTCGGGGAGGGGGGACTTTTTTTTTGGGGGGGGGAGGGTACAAGACAAACGGGAGAGTTGTCTAAGAATACTTTTCAATCCACTTACACAATTGCCAATTTGAGATTCGCTTGAATGTAGTGATCTCATGCTTTTAACAATCATATTTATTGTATTATTGGTCCGATTTATTTCAAACTTTCGCCGTTCTGTTTCTCTTATTTCTTTGCTGTCATACAAAGGAACTTTTTCCAAAGGTTGGAATGCCCTTTAAACCATGGTATGACCGCAACCCAATCGGAAGTTTCATAGTTAATTATTCAAAATCTATACCGCCTTGTCAAAGAGTGACAAATTTAATCCATTTCGATCCGTCCTGTATTTTTTTTACAAATTAGATATTCATCCAATCGCGCCTGCATTGGGCGATAAAGACAGACAAAGATAGACAAAGACCGATTCTTAATTAGAGATTTATGAGTACAGGGGTGCTCGTTTGTGAGGTAGGATTATGTTGAAATGTCGCGGATTTTAATAATGAATTGTCACTAATTTAGAAAATGAAATCTATCTGAATGAGGCAACGATGACTTTCAATTGTGTTTTAATTCTAGCGAATGAATACTATGCAGCTTACAAACAGGAATTAGAAATAGAATGTCATAATACACACGATTTAAATCATACAGTCTCTCTTCTCTCGTCATAATCTTGTTATTTAAGTTTTATTTTTTACATACATATATTTTTTAAGAGATATTATAAACTTAAATCATTTTTAAAAAATTGAATGAACGTGTAAAGAAATATTCATACCCTATGTAAATTTGATGTTTTTGTGTTTGTTCGTAATTCAGGAATGAGAGGTAGACAGGTTGAATTAGGGTCTCTGTTGAATACTTTCTGATGTAAGCTTTAATATGACACTTTTTTAAAGATAGTTACGTATACCATCAATGCCATCAAATATCAATTTTCACATATTTGAAAAATAACAAAACTTGGTAATGGTATAAATAATTTAGTTGTTCACTGTAGATTAACTTTACTTAGGAATCTGTGTAATAGCTTCTCCCGGTCTAACAATCCCAATGTACATAATCCTACAATGAGTAGTCATAGATAGTCATAAATGAAAAGTGATTACATGGTTTTGTTCAAAATTAATATACGTACAATATTATCATGGGAGCAATTAACATGATTAGAGCATTATTATCGCATCTAATTTTTTAACATTTTGTATGGAAAACGTAACCATGCATGCATAGAAGGAAAACAATTCATGACATGTCAATATTACGTTTGATCACAAAATGAATTGCCCCTAGCTCCCCTATCCATCTGTATAACTATTGATAAATCATGAAAATGCCACATTGAGTATCGTGAAGAATATTGAGGAATGCAGTAACACGTACAGAGCATTGGTAGGCCTACTGCTATATTCAACACAATTATCATAAGCGTTCATTCACCGTCAAATTATCTGGCGACATCGTAATCGTTATAGCATGTAACTAATCCTGCCTTGATCCACATTCCATCGTTATAGCGTGTAACTAGTCCCGTCTTAATCCCCATTCCGTGTATTCTCTGGAAAGTAGAGCCGCGTTACCATGGCAACGGATCGAATCGATTCCGTTCCCTGCTTGAGAGGAAAATTAAAACTTTTGATATATAACGAGCTCGACATTACACCCCATTAGACCCTACCTCTATTTACAGAAGGCTTCGTATAGTTTGGTTTGTGTTTGTCCGGACACTTCTTTTAGCTGTCCATTTTTTTGCTAAATATCGCGAAAAATATGCGTCAAGTGTGTCACATGATACAAAATAAATGCACTATTTTTCCAAGCCGTAAATAGTACCTCAACTAAAAAGACTATTTACGGCTGGGCAATGTCAGCCGCGTTTTGACCCTACGCGCAGACATGTTATACGCAAGTAGTATGCTCGCGCGCATGTATGTGTGATCTTGTGAAGGAGTAGGGGTGGTATGTATGTTGGAGTTATGAAACTGTTTGTTGAAACTTGAATCCAACTCGGAATTTTGATTTTTACAGCAAAATCTTTTAACTAATCAATGAACAATGAATATATAAAATAGTATATAAAACAAATATATACTGTCTTTATTCGAGTCTCTGGATTTAATTAAAACTATATGGTCCCTCGGTGACTGCAATCGCGCTATTTTGCTTCGGTGCTGCGCGCCTCAGCAAAATAGCACTATTGCAGTCGCCTTGGGCCCATATAGTTTTAACCAGAGCCTCTCATGGCAGTATATATTCGTCTAATGGAGATGGTGAAGCGCGTATACTCTGATGGAGATGGTGAAGCCCGTATACACTATTATTATTATTATTATTATTTATTTGACCAATCAGAAAACATACAGTGAGTATAACAATCAGATAATACATAGAGATTTCATAATGCATGCAAACAACAGTTTTAGGAAAGTGAAGAGGAGAGATAGAAGGATACAATCTGCTGGTCAGGGGTGACAAAAGCCATTGAAATTGCTATTAATCGAAAGCATGTCACCCCCACTGATGGAGATCTTTCTATAAGGCTTAGCGTGGTGCCGCGGAGGGCGGATAGATGATACCAAATACAATCAATTCATGTATTTGAAGTGTATATGATATTGTCAATATGACGTGTATGATATTGTTAACATACATCTTGAAAGGTTCATGGCATAGTGTATTCAATCTTGTTAGATTTACTATTTGAGATCGATCTGTCTGGCTAGCCAACCTTTCAGGACGCACAATCGTGACGTATAATCAAATCTTCTTAAGCGACCACCTATCCTATCCAGCTGGAGAAATCTTTTTATTCACCGCCATTCCAAATGTAATTACATACCTAAATCTTGTTTCAATCGTTATTATGTTTGTGTTTTGTTTTCCGCTATCTTCTTTTCTTTTCCTCTTCTGGACTTCATACGCTGATACAGACACACACAAAACAGACGGCGAGACACTAACTTAAACAGCAGCGATTATGGGTTTGAGGGTGCTTGGGGCTCAAGACACCCCTCACACACAAACAAAATCTAGATTGTAGACTAATCAATTAAGGCGAGGTGCGTGTAGACAATCAATGCCGAAATCCCCCCCCCACCCCCAAACCCCCATCGCCTCAAATATCAAAAAATTAATTACACAAACCACAACCAAGGGATCATCACATGAGCTTTGTTTGCTTCACATTTCTCTTAACCATACTTGAGTCAGGTGAAAAGGTCACATATTTTGGATGTCTGATTATTGATATACTGTATGTTTTATGCATGTTGTTTGAAACTCAATTTAGTCCCGGAGTGCTTTCTACCGCATCGATCTGTCGGCTTTCAAAGAAAATTAAAAACAGAAAGGTCACTAAAATCTCGACTGTTCAAATATAGCTACACAGACATTGGGACATTGCCTCATCTCGTTGGAGAAGGGATTGGTTATATTATTAGTTCGGGAGGGGGGGGGGTTCTCGGTTGTAGAATAGACTCCCATAATCAGTGAAAGAATGTCAAACTATAAATCACTTTAATTAAAAAACTAGAACACAACTAATTACAAGTGTTTTCTCCTAAATATCTTTTGTGTTTTTTTATTGTAAGCATTTTCAGATTTTTTTTTTTTTAATCTGTATATTATATGCGCCTTCAACACGACCTGGGTTGATGTGTTTCTCATAATAAAAGTTTGCATCATTATTATTATTACCCTGAAAATTTTGTTTTATTTCATGGCTGGAAAAGAACGCTAAGTGTCAAAATAACTTGAAATTACACATAAAAAACCATAGGTGGAGAGTGGCGAATGTGGGTTAATGGCTTTATACCAAAGGACGACATTTTCAGGCTAGGATTCGAACCATAAACCCTTGGATTGAGAGTCAAGTGAATGAATTACTGTACCATGACATCTCGACACCGCTCCATCGTCGTGATGATTTCCTTTGTCATTTTTCGGAGGAAGAATATTTATCCTACATTTTGATTTGATTTGATTTGATTCATTTTTCCACTCAAATATCCCAAATTAAATGACATATATAAATCATACAGCAATACACTATACAATCGAACAAATGAATAATACAAGTATCGAATACACGCAACTGTCTCGCAGACTAAATACCCATGTTGGGACAAGGTGTACGTGCATTGCCTTCCATATTTTTTACAAATTTTATTTCTGCCCAACGAATACAAGGGAGATTCCGTTAGATAGCCAGCAGAACGTGCGGTTTATTTTGCTTATAATGACTAGTTCGCTTGTTATCATATGTTTAAATCCATTTGTTTAGATATATAAATGACGAAATCTTTAAATAGGCATCTAAGTGCATTATTCTTGTTGATCTTGTCTCTATTCCCAGCCCCCTCCCCTTTCTACCCCTCTCCCTAACAATGCCTCCGTCTCTCTATGTCTGTCTGTCTGTCTCTCTCTCTGTTTCTCTCTGTCTCTCTATATGTATACATCTCTCTTCCATTATCGTCCATTATCGGTGTATCTCTCTCTTCCTCTCTCAATTTCTCCCTCCCTTTCCCTTCTCGTTCTCGCTTATGAGACCGATACATTTAAATTGAGTGCATTTAATGATTGATTTTCTTAAAAGCATGGCCCCTTCGGCTGCCTCGTTAAAAGGTGCCTTGTATAATATATATAGACTAAAACAGACCTGATATATGGCGCTTCAGAGGAAAGTGGAGAGGTTGAACCATGCATGGAGTATATTGACGCTTGTTACTTTCTAGTGTGCACGAGGCGTTATGCAGTGATGTAGTACTGCGTGAGAGCCTGGTACGCTCTTTGTCGCGTCATGTGAGATTGACATGCCATCGATACAATGTGAATGTAAAATGAGAAGTATAAGTATTGCTTTGATTTGTGTTTATGGCTTGGTTGCCTCTACATAGCTCAGTTGGTAGAGCAGTGGTCTCATAATCCGGTGACCCGGGTTCGAAACCAAGTCAATGCGCTAGTGCCCTTTGGTAAGCCATTAATCCTCATTAACATGTCCCTCGGAGAGGACATAAAGCCGTCGGTCCTCTGGTTTCTTACTAACAAGCATTTATACTTTCTTAGCAGTCGGGTAAAATAACCACTACTACTACGACTACTACTACTACTACTACTACTACTACTACTACTACTACTACTACTACTTCTACATTTAGGGGAGGCGAGTTGCCTCGTTCAGTAAAGCATCTGCCTATCGGGTAAAATAACTACTACTACTACTACTCCTACTCCTACTCCTACTCCTACTCCTACTCCTACTACATTTAGGGAGGCGAGTTGGCACTGTCAGTAAAGCATCTGCCTATCGGGTAAAATAACTACTACTACTACTACTACTACTACTACTACTACTACTCCTACTCCTACTCCTTCCACTACCACTACTACTACTACTACTACTACTACTACTACTACTACTACATTTAGGGGAGGCGAGTTGGCTCTGTCAGTAAAGCATCTGCCTATCGGGTAAAATAACTACTACTACTACTACTACTACTACTACTACTACTACTACTCCTACTACTACTACTACTACTACTACTACTACTACTACTACTACATTTAGGGGAGGCGAGTTGGCTCTGTCAGTAAAGCATCTGCCTATCGGGTAAAATAACTACTATTACTACTACTACTACTACTACTACTACTACTACTACTACTACTACCTACTACTACTACTACTACTACTACAACAACTACTACTACTACATTTAGGGTAGGCGAGTTGGCTCTGTCAGTAAAGCATCTGCCTGTCCAACAAGAGGTCGTGGGTTCGGAGCCAACCCGGGAGGGTGACTGGTGCCTCAAACATGCGTTGTGTGTTAGCACACTCTTTCCATTTTTCATAGACGCAGGCTATGTTACAGTTCTTCGAATAGGATGTTAATTGGAGGCCCCGTGTAGAGGAAATTCACCACTTGTGCACGTTAAGAAAATTCTGCATTATTCGTATAAGAGTAGGAGGAAACCCCGTTGTAGTGGCCCACCATCTCAATCATTCATACCGGGAGGAGAGACTCGAGGGTTACAGTGATTTAATTCGTTTTTCGACTCCAAAGCACAGGTGATGCCGAATACTTCTCACTTAAACTTGCTTGATTTGCATATATCTATCCAAATAAAATAGAAAAAGAGAAAAAGATGCATGTGAAAATAGTGAAGCAGGAAACAAGTAATTGATTCCATTCCAATTCACCGTTGATGTAATGATCTGACGTTTTTCGAACCTCAATTAAAGCGAAACAGAAGTCGGAAACGAAACTTATCATTTCCGTCAAGGCGATCTTTAGACGTCACCGCATGGCGTTAAAAACAGCATACGTGAGCTTCTTCAATCGTGTATTAATTGCTTGATTCAAGAATATCAAAATAGCAATCAGACGTCAAAAGCAATGCTCTTGAAATGTCTTCGTGTTTCATGCATGATTAAACTTTAGACGAGTGCCATGTCTGTTTGTTTTTTCCTCCTTATTTTTGTTTGTATTTATTTTGTTTTTCTTTTATTATTTCTCGGAGTAGCAGTAGCACATGTCATACTAATGTTTGACAAGCTTATGAAAGATGTATTGATTCAACGTGATCATAGTGTTTCCTATAGGCATGATAAGATAATTTCCTTGTGTAAATGCAAATAGGTCAGACGTAAATACCAGGAATTCATATCACTCGCCTCTGTCCCTTGTGAAAAAACCATACTTAAAGAAGGTCATCCCGCGGCAAAACACCTGTATTCACGCGTCTCTCAGACCAATCACCATTTTGTATCAATCGTTATGCATACAAATTAGCCGAGATTCACGTGAAGCGAGTTCTTTCCCCCAAATTCTCCCCCATTCCTCTTCCTATGCTCCTTCTTCTGGGGTTTCTTTCTTTTTCTTCCCTCTATTTTTATTTTCAGTTGCCTTTTATGGAAAAATTTGTCATTATCGCACTCAAGAGGAGAATCCCTTTATTCTTATCTTAAAATGTTCTTGATTAAATATCACGATGGAAGTGATTGGACATGCTGTAATCAAATTTATGGTTGCAATAAATTATTGCATGAATGAATGAATAAATGAATAAATGAATACATGAATAAATGAATGAATGATGAATGGGTAATAAATAGTATTATACATGGATAACACTGGAGTAGAAGAGTACGGGAAGCAGGAACAACAATAATAACAACAGTAATATTAAGAAGACGATTCGAATATCAAACGAGATGGAAAATTAAGAGAAAGGTATTAAATTGGTTTGACAATGAAGTCGGTCAAGAGAAATCAAATATATCTTGAATTAAATTATATTTCTCTCAGCATGATATATACACCTGGAGAAGGAAGATGAAGAAGAAGGAAAGAGGGTGGAATAAGATATGGTGATAACTTCTCTCCACGGTGAGGAATCAAGGAGGAGACAAACACCTCACTCTCTCTCACTCTCTCTCTCTCTCTGTCTCTCTGTCTGCACTTCAAACCGAGTAAGATCCTCTAGCAATGAGCATCATTACAATAATCTGAAGGGCAACGGTTTGAGGGGACAGGAGGGCGTTAAAGAGAAAGTTGAGAAAGAGGTGACAAATAATTTGTGAGCGTTATCATTGCTGCAAGTGTGGATGAACATCAGATTAAAACAAATGTTCCCTCAAGAATGGCTGTTGTATGTTACAGCTTAAACATGAGGACCTCATTTTTATGCCACATGTTTGTGTAGTCCCATATACATCTTTCTGTGTACAGTGCTTGTAACTTTACCAAGACTGGGCAAAATTTCTTATCATGTTGATGATTCCAGATCCTTGCAGTACACACCAATACTTATATGCTAGATGATCAACCTTTTCTGATCGATTCCACACCATTTCTTTCACAATGCAATTGCTCGACCAGGGGGGTGTTTCACAAAGACTAAGATCGACTTTAAGTTGGATTTGAGTATAACAGGCCGTTCGTGCCATTGTTTGCTCTCACCATTATGATCTTTAGATAATATGTTTTCCTTCAATAATGAATTATCAAAAAATGTAAGTTTTGTAGATTTGTTACCATGATTTGTACGTCCCTTGAGAGACCAATGCCAGTAAATGATGAGAGCAAACAATGGCATGAACGGCCTGCTATACTTAAGTCCAACTTAAAGTCGATCTTAGTCTTTGTGAAACACCCCCCAGAACTCAACTTTATCTATAAAAAGGGAGGTGGTTGTCGGGAAATTATTTGCCGAGTATTGCCAACCAGCAATACAAATCAAAACCGCATTGGTCGTCTGACTTCCCACTTTGCCGACAGAGATATCGAATTTTCAAATTTGCATGAAAAATGAAGTCGGGAACCTAAGACATTTAAAGGAGATGCTCTCACCCCCATTTTCCTTCCGATTTCCCGTTTCAAAGGATGGTCATCAAAACAGTGTGAATTGTTAAAGGTCATGGATGTTCTATTGATTAGAAGACCTGTGATCAACCTTGGAGTTTGATGAAGATCATTCGACATCAACGCCATTTGCATGTTAGATAGCAGGGGCATTGCTAAACCATTTCAATTAGGGAGGTAGGAGGGGAAGGAGGAGGGGGTGGGAGGAGGGAATGTTGGACCAGATTGCCGACAAGATCAATCAGCTTTTCAGATTGCCTTCTTCAATTATTGTTCGTGTACCTATGTGTTGTGATGCCTTGTCATGGTTGTAAATATATATTATATTTTGAATCTGTAATAAAGTTTTTGGCCGGGGTGAACTTTTATTCATAAAACCATTTCAATTCCTGCATTTATAAGCAATGAGTAAGTCGCTGGGGTGGTCTTACAACAAAAAAGAGCGCAAACTAGGAGAAAAGTCGACAGCAGACGAAGTAAGTAGATGTATTATAAAAAGAGTCACTGTCATTTAATTTTTAATGCATGTGTTGTCCTCTGGTTAACTGGGGAACAATATCACGTTTCTTTTCTCGAATTATCAGAAGGCGTAAAGTCCCACAATGCAGCAGGATAACTTGAATAGTCGTTAAAAAGCAAGGTCGTCTGCGGAACCTGAGTAAAAGATATGCAGCATTGGAGCTGTAACTATACAGTTACCATGGTAACGTGAATGTAAGAGGGAAAGAAAGATGCCATCCTCTCTCTCTCTCTCTCTTCCTTTTATCGTCTGCTAAGTAACGATTTATAAAGTATCAGGAAATGGATATCATGTCGGACTATAAGCCGCTCGGGATCACTTATTTAGGTCTCCGGTAAGCGGTGCCCTCATTCTACCACGTCATCCAAGGTGATAGAGAAAGAGGCAAAATAAAACAAAAAATTGGGAGAGAGGGGGAGGGGGAAGAGTCTGGAAAGAGAAGAAAGGAGAAGAAGGGAAAGTGAATGAGAATAAAAGAAATATTGACAAACAGATAGATAGGGAAATGCAGAGATAAAGATAAACTGAGAGCGAGAAGAGAAGAGGAGAGTGAGAGATATAACAAGATGGAGGTCAGAGGGAGAATAAGAGTGAAAAGGAGATGGGGATATATATATATATAAACATATATAAATATATATATAGAGAGAGAGAGAGAAAGAGATAGTCAGGGGAGAGACGGAAAAGGTGGCATATATCATGAATATAGCTCGAATAACAGAATCAACGAGTAGAGAATCAACAGATGTGAATAAAAATAACGGACAAGCTAGGACTAATCAATACTCCATTCGATCCTTGCTTATCATCCCATCTGAGAAATAAATTCTTCATCTTCTACATATTCGGTTCCCATTTCAAAGGGCATCCCGAGGCCACTGTCGAGATATTTTCTTCCGAGGACGATTGTCTATTACCTATCCTTGCATATAAAGTGGAAAGCATGTATGTTGGTGCACTAGGCGTTGCTGTAGATCTCACTTAGATATATTATTGTAAACCAGCCTGAAGAAGTAAGGGGTGGAGGGGGGATATGAGGGAGGGTGGAAAGGAGGGGGATAAGAAGACGTGAGGGAGGGAGGGGGTAGGGTAGCGTGAGGGTGGGAGGGAGATAGGGAGGCGTGAGGTAGGGAGAGGGAGATAGGGAAGCGTGAGGTAGGGAGGGAGATAGGGAGACGGGAGGGAGATCTAGAGGCGTGAGGAAGAAAGAGAGGGAAATAGGGAGGCATGATGGGGAGAGGGTTAATTGGAGAGAGAGAGAGAGAGAGGATGTTTGAAGGAACAAGCGAGGGAGGGAGAGAAGGATGAAGGGAGAGGGGAGGGAGGGAAGGAGTGAGTGGGGAACAGAGAGAGAGAGGGAGAGAGAGGTGGGGTGGAGGATGGGAGGGAGAGAGGAAGGGTTGATTGAATGAGGGAGGGATGGAGAGTTAAAGTGGGAAGAAATATTAGCACGGGGGTAGCACAGAGGACATCGATTCTAATAGATCAATATTTTATTTTTGTTTCGTGTTTGTTCTGTTTATTTGTTTGTTTGTTGTTGTTGTTGTGCGTTTGTTGATGAGATGAAGATGAGACGTTTGGCGCGGTTAGCATCGTTATTTCTTTCTTGCGAAGGAGGAAATAATAGGTTAGAGAAACATTCAAAAGACCCAATCGTGGCAGGGAGTGTAAAATATTATATGTATTTAACAATTCAATTATACATACCCTTGTAAAATTGATATTTTTGTGTTTTTCATAACTCAAGAATGCAAGGTGGACTGGTTGAATTAGGACCTTTGTTAAATTCTTTGATATGTAAGCTTAGAGAAGAAGCTTTAATGTGCCACATTCTAACGAAACATTTATCGGGACAAATCAATGTTGTACATACTTTAAAAAGTACAAACCTGGGAAAGGGTATGAACAATTGAGTTGTTTACTTTATATTGCATCAATAAATATATTCAACTTATTAATTCAAAAACTTTGTCATCAACGGAGGAAGAATGCCCTATTTTTTTAATTTGTGAAATGTGTTATAGTTTACTCAGCCAATTTTACTTACTTTCCTCCCACACACACACACACACACACACATACACACAAGTCTGTCGTTCTCTCTACCCCTTGCACTGCCCCTATAGCTTACAAGGCGGGAACATACTGAAAAGAGGAAGGAATGATTAAGGCCTCAATATAAAAATATAAGTAAGACAAGATATGAACAGCATGCATAACTGATATAAATTGATGGCATTACCCCCTCTCATATAGGCAATATGAAAAAGAAACATCCTCGGATAAATTGCATTTCCAATTTTAGAACTCCAACTCGGGATATCTTACCAGGATTTCAGACAACTCTAAAGCAGTAAAAAAAAAATGAAATACTTGATCACAGTTCGGAAAGGTCGAAGAGTGAATATACGTCATTCTATTTTCTATTTTCGATACCCATACATAAGGAGCTGAATGTAATTTATTGCCTAGTTGCTTATTTGTTCCTATTTCTTTGTGTTTCTTAATATGTTTGTTTGTTTATTCCGCTGGGTTTTTATTTTGTTTTTCAATAAAAATTCAAATTCAAATTCAAATTTATTGTAATAGAATCCACAACTTTGTATTATATTAACATACAAAAAGAAGCGTTGAAAATTCAATATGAAAAGACAAATACGAATGAATTATGGAAATTACATTACGTTATAAATAATCAATGTTCGTTTACAAATCCTCAAAATGCATTCTGAAATGTCTTGTGTTTAGACGCTTGTTGTGATAAAGGATTGAACTTTTACTTTTTTGAGACTTCAATACATTCGTATTGTATTATTTCTTTGTCTCTTTTGTTCGTTAGTTTTTTTTGTGTATGATCATCTACCAATAAGTTCCTGTAACTTTTCGATAATTTCGTAATTTTCCTTAGTGTATTTTCCATTTTATTGTCTTATCCATATTTGTAAGAAATATCTTATGGTATTCTTTGCATGTTTTGTATGAAAGTCGGGAATAAATATAATTCGATTAAATTCAATTTTACTTTTATTTAAGAACAAGTTATCATTGGTTTTGTCGAGGTTTTCTTTATATCGTTAATGCTTCTATATAGTTTTGTTTGTAATGTTAACGATATGACTATTTTGTTAATGTAATGTCACCACAATCATGTGCAGAATTATATTTCATTATTTTTCTCTTGCTTCGTTGAGGATTTTGTTCCTATTCAGCTTGTCAAAATTATGTTTTACTTTGTTTCATTTGCATTGGTTGTTTATTTGATGATAATCCTTCTATTTCAGGATTCGGATTTTAATAACTTCATTAAAAATATTTGAAATCTGTATCGAATATTTCTATACATTTGAATGGAGGGATGCCAAGCCACCCATGCTGGGGGTACGCCTCAGCCCAATCCATATTTAAAGAATTTTCACACAGTGTCCTGCAGTTATTAACAGCTCTCCTTAAAGCCCCTCTAAATTGTTGGGAGCCCCCAAAATTTGATGGCAATAGTTCACTAAAATTGTATCATAATGTCAAAGAGGATGTCATTTAAAGTACATTTCTGCAATGATTTTCAAAGCAAATGTGTTTGGAGTCGAATATTGATGAAAGAATACATAATTTAGGTTTCCTGCGTACAACACAAACCCCAAATTATGTATTCTTTTATCAATATTTGTCTTCAAACACATTTTTGGGGGGAAATCTTTGCAGAAGTGAGTCTTTAATGACATCCTCTTTCACATTATGATAGAATTTAAGTGAAATTTTGACCATCAAATTGAGCTTTCTTCCTTATCCTCGTTGTTAGTGCAAATCTTAAGTGGATAAAACAAGCTTTTCTGCGTGGAGCAGTCTTCATGCCTGTCCTAAAAAGAAACATGACATCTCCTCTAAAGATCACTCCTGATTAGCTACTTCCTCTCATGACCCCTTAGCTCACGAGGAAAGACGTATTAACACACCATATAACGTTATAATTACTCATACCCGCTACACGCATGCACACATGTGACGTTAGTTCGAGTGCGTTTATTATACATTATGTACCAGCACTGATCGAGCCTGAGATGTGAGGGCAATTGCCCGCTTTCGTATTAATGTTATCAAATGTAATGCACTTAGCTTTGTTAGGTGCCTCGGTACAAATTATGTTATTATCCTGTAACGATTTAATTGCATTTCAAAAGTCAGAATGCGAATTGCATACATTCCGTGTTGTTAGAATGGGACAAGCCATAATTATAACCAAACGTCCGGGAAAAAAATAACTTTGAACTTTTTGAGTGAAAGTCTACTGGATCTTTATAAGAAATAATAGCTTAATTAACATGTTTCCGAGAATTATTTATGAGTTTTGACAATCTTTTCGGTAATGCCTTGATGACGTATATATACTGACTTTGCTAATTAGCGGTTATAACCGCAGTCTCAAGACTAAACCGACTACACGCGAACTCCAATTAAACCGACCTATTATGGGCCAATCTGAGAAATGTAATAGTCTGTTCAGTCTGATGTCGGGCTGGACATCGTTTTGTGAAACCGTCAAAAATAGATGTTCAGCGCCATCCCATTGAAAGAAAACTTTATCATGATAATACACAAAAGCCCTCATTCAACCAGTCCACCTGTCATTCTTGAATAACGAAAAAATATGACGGTCTCGTGAAACGCGTCCCTGATGTCGGTCTGATTGGTGTGACCGGGGTATTGGTGACTAATGCGGAAACACTGATAATCATGGTAATACCTCAGTCACACCGCCAAACCGACTCTGACTCGATACCGGCTGACATTTGACTAATTTGGGTTTGATCGAAATAACTTCGACACAAAACCGACTGACTTTGGATCAATATAGATTTGATCGATCGAACCAACTTCGAGACAATGCCGACTGACTTTGGACCATTATAGGTTTTATTGAACCGACTCCGACTCGAAACCGACTGACTTTTTGATATTGTGGGTTTGATCGAACCGACTCTGCACAAAACCGATTGAGTATTGGCCATTGTGGGTTTGATCGAACCGACTCTGCACAAAACCGACTGACTTTGGACCATTATAGGTTTGATCGAACCGAGTCGGACTCAAAACCGACTGACTTTTGGCTATTGTGGGTTTGATCGAACCGACTCTGACTCAAAACCGATTGACTTTTGGCTATTGTGGGTTTGATCGAACCGACTCTGATTCAAAACCGACTGACTTTTAGCTATTGTGGGTTTTATCGAACCGACTCTGCACAAAACCGATTGAGTTTTGGCCATTGTGTGTTTGATTGGTGCGTTGTCTGTCTGGTGTCGGGCTCTTTGGTGTGACTCGGGTAAACAGAAAGAAGGTAGACCGACAATTCTACCAGACCGCGCTTTCGTATTTTGAATTACGTACACAAAATAATTCCGTCTGTATCATGTAACATTAAGGCAATAATTCCGTAAGTTTGATTTAAAAGAAAGAAAATGATAGAAATCAGAAAATTCTTGACTAAATGAAACAAAGAAAGAAAAATAAGAAAATTATTCTCTCGAGGCCCGGCAATTACAAATAATCCCTATCCGGTTTGGGATAATATTTTCCTCTCATCACATTCGCATCATATATCGTCTGTTTGGAGCCAGAAGGGCATTAAGTCATATAATTTAAAACAGAGTTAACACCCTTGTTGCTCTCACCTGACGATATCATCTACAAGTTTGATTTCTATTTTTTGTCGAGTTTAATTCTTCGATGTTAGTCATCTCAAAGTTCATATGCAAGATTTGAAAAGCAGCTTAAGATTAATATACGTAAGTGCCTTTTGTTAATCTGTTGGTCTAATATAATCTTATGAATCATAAGCAGGGTTAGTAGGGAGTTAGTAGTGAGATCCCCCGGATGAGTAATTGACCAATGTCATCGTCTGCGAGACGGGACAGTGCAAAAGGTTTTAAGTCCAGTAAAAAAAGAGTATGTCAAGGACATTCCATGGTTCTTCTCCTGTTTCTCTTCTTCTTTTTATTTCTTCCTTTTCTCGTTCTTGTTCTTCTTCTTAAAAATGAATACTTCTACCTATCATCATCATCATCATCATCAGTTTGATTGTAATAATTTGTATCGTCATTTTTTTCATAATCATCGATTATTGTTTAATTGTTATTTTTTACAATTAATTAAATTTAGTTCAGTAAATCAAGTACATCCTCCTTTTCAAATTTCCTCTGTATCTCTGACTACTGAAAATGCTGATTTTTTTTTGTTTGTTATTGTTTAAAATGTTGTTTATTCATTTATGTATTGACTTATTTATTGATTTACTTAGTTATTTTGTCATTTACTTATTTGTTTATTAATTTATGTATATATTTCTTGCTTCCTTCCTTTATTCATTAATTTAATTATCTATTCGTTTGTTGTTGATGTTTATGTTGTTGTTATTGCTATTGATGCTGCTTTCATTGTTGTTATTTTAGTTCGGTTTCCCTTAATTGGCTTCTTGTTAAACTCTACCTCATTAACGATCGTGCTGTGGTCTGACTGACTATCTACCTCGTGTTCCTTCATAGACTCTGTACAACAGCAGCAAGCCGTAGTGAGTCATTCCATGTATGGAGGTGAATTGCATAAAGACAAGGACGTACCCGATATAAACCACGGTACGAAGGGGACAACGGGGGCGGGGAGGGGGTCGGGAGGGGTGAGAGATGAGAGGGAGGGGTAGGAGATGAGGGGAAAGGAGGTAGGAAGATGGGTAGGGAGAGATAGGGAGGTGAGGAGAGAGGGGGTGATAGAGGAGAGGGGTAGGGGTGAGGGGAGAGGGGTAGGGAGGGGAGGGGGTGTCAGGTATGATAAAGAGGTATCTTGGATGAAATAGAAGTTGAAGTTTTTGGGAAAGGTACATGTACATAATAATTCGTATGTGGAAAAAGTATCATAGACAAAGTGTCCCCTGAAAAGAATGGCTCTTTCTATGCCTTCATATTGGAAATTTGATTAATAACAGCGGTTGGTTGGTTGCACCAAACTATCATGCCATAAATTATGTCTGTGTAGTCCCATTAACATTTCTGTGTATATGCACAGTGCATGTGATATTTAGCAAGACTAGGCCAACTTCTTATCAGTATCATGATTCAAAAACATCACAGTATGCACCGATACCTATCTGCTAGATGATCAACCTTTCCTAATTACTTAAAGACCTTCACTTTCACAATGCAATCACATGACAAGAACTCAACTTAATTTTTTTTTTTTTACAGTTTGAGCTCTGAAGTTAAAGGGGAAGCAAAATTTGACCGTTGTCATACTTTCTCAGCCAAATGAATACGTTAGCGCATAGGTTCCATTGCCCTAAATTTGCCATACATTTACTCGTAAAATGGTTGGAGTTAATTACATCGTCTCATAATGGTGAGTGCTTCATAAATATTACGTTACAAAATTTCTTCAAGCAAAGTGTTTCATAAGAAGGTAAATTCAATTAAATTCAACCTATGTATTGCCCAAATCAACATATTTAACAACAAAAAAGGCGTATATACATACCGAAGATGAGAACCATGATAAGGAATTCAAGATAATTCGAAAGCGTAAAAAATATTTGTTGAACAAAACTGCCCTACAAATCGTCATTAATCTGAAACTTGATGTTGATTGCCTTTAAATGAAGAAGGTCATCAATTATGTTTGTTTATTTCAGTATCGCTTTTGCTGTGGATGTTATATGTGAGCTAAGGAGGGTGTTTTTCAATGCTTAGGCGGAAATATTTCTAACTTTAGATTGCATTGAAGTATCAAAGATGCCATCTGTGATAATATTACAACAACCAACACACAAAAAAACATGTTTACTATTTCTTCCCCTGGATTAAATCAAAATTATTATGGGACATTTCCCGGATACGTGAGTGATAATGCTCTAAGATATTTGAGAGTGTGATAGGAATGTGGTCATTTTCTTTCGTCTTTTCATGATGCCTTCCACTGTCTTCCTTTCTTTCTTTCTTTCTTTCTCACTTCCCCCTATCTCTCTCCGTTTTCCACCGCCATTTTATTGTAGGTGAGTGCCCCCGTGCCCCCACCCCGACCTCACCTTTTTCAGTATTATGCATGATACACTTAATTCAAATAGGTAAGTATCGTACTATCTTGGCTATACCCAACGAAGTTTCTTTAAGTCACGTAAGAAAGAAAAGCAAAACCGACCTCTGTCTAATGTTCAGCTTAAACTTGAGGTGAAGCTTATCTGCTGAATATCCAAGCAAGCATTATCAAAACTCATTTAATTGATTATTGAGTAACAGCATATGAGTCAACGACATAGCTGATTACATTAATTGTTTGGGATATAACCAATCGTATTCATTAAGTAATTTTAATTAAAAACTTTTTGTATAACTTTTACGTAAGACTTTTATGTCGACTCTATACGAAACAGTTATCACTGTATGAAATCTGTTATGTATTAAACATTATAAGTTTGCCTAATCACTGTTTCTTAGATCAATCGTTGTTTTGAATTAGATATGGTGTTCAGAAAGCGGTCTAACTGACGTCATCGATATAAAAGATCATGAACATCATCATAGTAGGAGATAAAATACTCACCGTCTTTCATCAGGATAGCTATAATTCAATCATTTATTGCATATAATAATATGTGTGTCTATTATAGGTGTGTGTATTTGTTTGCATATCCGTGTTGATGTAATCATGCCTACTAGATAATCAATTAACAATAGCACTCATAATCATAACTTGGCAGAAGTAATTTTCTACTCATTAATTTTTGTCGTTGTATAGACTTAAAACTATAATGCAAAATATGTATCAAATTCACCAATCGACAAAGCAAAGAAAAGATTATCATGCCATTTTTACCGCTATTGTTCGAATTCGGAGTTTTCTAGTGAAAGAAGGGAAGAGGGAACTGATAAACTTCGGCGAAATCTTAAAACTCATCTGCACGAACCGACAGACAGCAAAGCAGGAAGTAAAAAGAGGCGAACTGAAAACGTAACGGTTATTATGAGAAAGACTTACCTCCTTGACGGGTATAAGGCAAACGTCTGAAGATTTATCCTTTTTGGGATCCTGCTCTACGGAAAATACCGTCGGCTTTACCATGGTGGAAAACTTACTATTGCCCCGACTGGTTCGAATAGTCTCACGATCGATATATTCCACACACAATATAATAGTTTTACTATCAAACTCTCCGATGATCTGTGCTACGTATAATGCTTTGCCGTGCGTGCGTCGCAGGGGGGTAGAGATGTGAACTATATGATAGGCGCATAGTTCGTTCTGCGCAAACTGTATTTTCAATGAGTAACATCAAACCCTTGCCGCTGATCAGCGCGAACGTATTGGAGTCCCCTCTTAACATCGATTGCTAGTCTTGTATCAACTCGTATTGGAATATAGCCGGGCTCATTTTCTTCTACAAAATCTCGTTATTATATATAGTCGAACATTTGAACACAGTAAAACATGTATTTGGAATATCCCTTTTTGCCTCTGCGGCTTTGATGAAACATAATAACGGAACATCACTCGGGTAGTTCTGCATTTGTCGGTTCATATATATTATTGAGGTATGGAGTAGAATATATAGGACATGCATTATCCGCTTCGTGTTGACCTGTCTTATAAAATCACCATTCTTGTTAACTTACCGTACCGGGCATAATTTCTCTGGGAGGAGAAGAGGAAGGTGGGTTTTTTCCATACTAACATGCACAAAATCCTGAAAAATTCTAAAATCTCAAAGATATTTAAGGTTTTCTTTGAAGGCGTCATTGGTCAACACCTTCTAACAGTAAATTCTCCCAACCATTTTTGAATTTTTCCAACCGTTTTTTCATGAAAATAAGACATAAGACAGGATTTGTTTTAATCTGTCAGCACTTAAATGTCTAGAATGATATATAGAGCCAATTCATATCTTTATTACGATTTACATTCACCTACAATGTAATTAAATTGTAATAATATAGTTGGGAGAATCAGTTTTTCCCAATTTTTATCGTTAATAATGGTCTGTTTTTACTCAAACTTTCAGATTATCTTTAATTTTACATCTAGCATTGAAGTCACTATCTTAGCACCATTTTCTCTCATCCGAACAATGTTATCAAGTCCCTTTAAGAATAATAATCAGCAAAAACTTACAATGAATATGTAAAACGCGAAAGTCTGAATTCGAACCGTGCTATACATCGGTTAGAAGGTGAATAACGTTCACTTTAAAACGAACGAGTCACTAGCCAAACGGATGGATGAGTAATAGAGGCTCAATGATTTACCTCGGGATCGGGAAGGGGACAGAGAGAGAGGTAAAAGACAAAACATCCGGAGGGGTAAGGCAAGGGCATAGACAGAGGGAGAGGGCAAGAGAGGAGTGGTGGGGGTTAGTAAAGAGAGAGAGAGAGGGGGGAGGGGAAGGGGACAGAGAGGGGGTAAATTACAAGATATCCGGAGGGGTATGGTAAGGGCATAGACTGAGGGAGAGGGCAAGAGAGGGGTGGTAGAAGAGAGAAAGGAGAGAGAGAAAGAGAGGGGGAAGGGGACAGAGAGGGGTAAAATACAAAATATCCGGAGGGGTAGGGTAAGGGCGGAGACTGAGGGAGAGGGCAAGAGACAGGTGCTATGGTGGGAGAGATAGAGAGTGGGGAGGGGAAGAGGGTACAGAAAGGGGGTAAAAACAGAGGCTCAATGTGTGACATAAACAGGCAGAGGGTGACAAATGAGAGAGAAAAGGAAAAGGGAGAGAATGGGGAGCTGACAGAGGTAAAAGTTAAACAATTTAGAGGGTGAGTGAGACTGATATATTATATATACACACAAAGAGAAAGGGGGATGATAAGAGGAAGGGAGAAAAAGAGTGAGGGAGAGGAGGCCGTGGAATAAAGAAGGATAAGAGGGACAGAGGGAGAGAGAGAGAGGGAGGGAGAGCGAGCGTGGGGAAGAACAAAGAAAGGTGGGCCGAGGCATTTTTTCTTGTTCTTGTTCTTGTTCTTCTCATTTTCCTCTTTTTTCTCCTCCTTCTCCTCCTCTTCCCTTTCTTTTTCTTCTTCTTTTTCTTCTTCTTCTTCTTCTTCTTCTTCTTCTTCTTCTTCTTCTTCTTCTTCTTCTTCCTTTTTGTCCTTCTTCTTTTCCACGCTGTCAAATTACCCTTCATGATGAACTCAGGGGGACAACGTAAATGGATGTTTTCTCAACGGCTGTGTAACAAAAACGCCCTCATTTGACAGCGTTACCTCTTAAATTCAATTCAGACGCACTGTATTATGACGAGGAAAAAATAGTAGTCATATCTTTACCATCTTTATGAGATGCAAGGTGATGTCATGACGACTCAGAATTCCTGTAGAGCAGTATAGTTAATGTTAAAGTACTGCACCGTCTTGCCCCCCTGCCCCCGGCTTGATTCCCTCTTTGTCATTGGCGTTGCCTCAACCTATGGTGCTAGGTTAATTCGTATAAAAGCAGAAAAATAAGAAAGACGGTTTGGTGAAAGTTTGAAATAAATCTGACCAGTAATAAAAGAGTCATGAATGTTTGAAATGTGACATAACTAAATCTATGCAAATCTCAAATTTCGTCGGTTGATTTTAACGTAGTCACGGACACCTCTCCCGTTTTTCTTTTACAAAATAATCATTAAGTTCGGTTTTCTCCTATGTCTCTTCTCCCTTGGGGTTACTACTAAAGATATATGATGAATACCATTATTCTATGTCTTCTAAAAAGAAAAGACCCTCGTGATTCATATATATTGAAGACAAAATACATTTGAGTAATTCTGTGTGTTAAAACAGAAGGGAAAAGTTGTCCGGCACCGCGTCATAGTAGCATGATAGAATCAACCAATTTGAAGTGCCCATACGTATAATAATGACTGTTCTCAAAAAAATCATTCATTCTTATTGTTTTTTCCGATTTTTATCAAACTTTAACTAATCTGCTTTTCTTATTTTCCTGCCTTCTTTTAGAATAGTTCTCTATTAAGTTTGGATTTTTATTTTATTTTTTTTTTAAGGGCCGTTCACAGGTACGAAACTTTCTCCCATGACAATCACTCCGAGGTAATATCCTACACCAACTTCAACTCTGGACCTAATACTATTATGACTATACGAAACCTAAGCCCAACCCTAAACCTAACCAAAAGCCCAATTGTCACCCTTACCCTAACCCTATTGCTTCGACGAAACATATTCCGGAGCAATTGTCCCCGGATCAAAATGTCCGATCAACCCGTTTACATATTACCTATTACGATAAAGCCTCCTTCAAATATGACACGGTAAACTGCGGCTATATATGCGTATACGCTTTATATTTACATTGTACACAGTTGCCTTTCGCTTACAAGCTTTATCGTTATAACTCGTTCAGGCATGACGCGGTAAACCGCCGGAAAAAAGCGCCGCGGTTTTTCCTAAATGTGTAAATGAATAGCAACTCCAGACATCAAAGGTTCTGCTCGTATTCACTGAGCTCTCTCTTATAATTAACATACATGATTATATGTGAAGCGCATTACGCTTTGAGTCACCATCAAATCAAAACGACCGCCACGGTTTTGCCGCGTCGTGATCTGATGTTGAAAAAGTTATCGGATCAGGGAGAATCGGTGGTGGAGATTCTCAGGTATAAATCCATAAACAACAGCGATACTCCATACCTGTTCTACCTAAAATAAATGTTGTGGACAAGGTTTATTTCTCTTTATCGTTGCCATTGTCGGTTATATACAAACGGCCTTTTCCTGAACGACGCTCGTATTCAAACAGACTTCACAAAGTAAATAGCCGCTAGAACACGGGATCCTCGCGAGACACATTGCGCGCGCACACGCACACACACATAAAATAGAACGCACTATTCCATCGTCACAGCTTGACATAAATTGATGACACACATTCAGTCGAGGAATTCAAATTGGTGAGCTTGAACTAGCTCCGGATACCAAGCAGTCAATGTTAAAGTGTGCATGATTGTGTACCGTCGGCTGATGACTGACGTTGAGCTTTACTGTAACTATGACAATGGAAGATGTGGATGTTAATAGAATATTTCAGAGTTATTCCATCAAGGGTCAACGGTAAGTACTCTTGACACTGATCTATTTTCTTCTTGCATTTCCATATAGTTTGTAAGAAATCAATCCAACATAAGTAACGAGCTGATTTAAAGGGTAAGTTGAGTTTTGTTGCAGAGGGCGCTAGACAAAATAATTTGTATGTGAGATAATGAAAAACTGAGTGTCAAATTTGAAAGAATATACAATTTAAATGACAAAATCATCTTTGTTTGATTAAAATCGGTTCAGAGACGGCTGAAATACCCATAAATAAAACCATTTCTAATATTTGTGGTGCCCCACAAATATTCGGTCATTTTGAACCAGTCGTTGAAAAACGAGATAGCGCCTTATACGTTTTATTCCAGCAATGCCAATATTGTTTTTTTGTTGGCTTTTTCGTGTTGGTTATAATACGCGCAACCAGCCGGCCCGTGTATTGTTATTATTAATTAATTAATGAATTGACGGTCACCGTATTTTGTTGAAAGTGGAGCTGAATTGGTATAAACGTATTCAATCTAAATTCACATATTTTGGGGTCTAAAATTACCTGCATAGCAATTCTAGGTTGTAAAAGGGCACTACAAATGTCATATTAAGAATAAGAGCAATAATCATGCTCTTTGAAGGCATTTGCGGTCTTAAACAAAAACTCAACCGTCCCTTTAATATTGATATCAATGTTGGAAGCCTGCAAGAATCTTGTCATGACGTTCATGTGTATTTTCCACAATCTACTTTACAAAAGCGAAATTTTCGCTGGCCAAAGCATGAAATCTCCACTGTTAGAATAAATGGTATTCTCTCATCCGGGGGCGTTTGACACTAGGGGCTTTGGGTTACCCTCCCTCCTCCCCTTCCCGAATATCAAGACTATCAATATTTCAGACAACCGTCACAAGCATGTCATATTTAGGCAATGGCGCTGTCTCTTTGTAAATGTTGAGAGCCTACATTTCCAATGCATAAAGAGAAGGTTCATTGATTTAAAAAACTAACTTTATTGTCATTATTGCAAAGGTGAAACTTTGATTGGACAAGGTTATCAAAATTCAATGCTTGGAAACATTCGAAGTAATGATTATTATCCATTACAAAACGCTTAAATACAGCCCCAGCATAGCAACTGAAAAGCTCTCCGATCGCTGCTGGGATGTGTGACGTCACATGTTGAACATCATTTGCACAAGCAGACGATGTCCCATGATATCTTACACATTTTCAGTGCCTGTTTTATGATCTTCTCTTCAGTTATTTCTCTTACTTCAATACCCTCAGGCTAAATGTTTAATATATTGCCTCACTGTAAAGCCCGCGCATGGTATCATTTTGATGAAAAATGCAAGGATAAAAAATAAAGGAATCCGTCGCTTGTAAACAAAATAAGACGCTATTGTATTTTCAGCGTTGTGTTCAGCGTTTTTTTTTTTTTTTTAATTTGAAAGTGTGGTTGCTTTGAATATTCATTAACCCCTATCCTGTGTATTTACAAACAAAAGAATTTAGTTATCAGAATCGGTTTCCTATCCCTTTTTGAATGGTGTAAAATTCCATCACATTAATATACACTAAGCTCATTATAATTTGAGAAATAATAGCATTGCAATTATGTTTATTCTTCATGGGATGTCGTCTGCTTGGGCAGGACTGGTTCATATTGTGACGGCATTAAAACATCGTTATTTTCTGGCGAATCTCTCGCAGATCCCAGATGCTATGGTGGTGGTTTTATTTGTAATTTTATAAATCCCCCGATATGTAGTTGACCTAAAACTTGTACGAAGGCCATCTGTTAGCTTACCAGTTTCTAGTGATACGTTATTCGCCATATTTGTGATTTTCTGTAAACAGGCACTTTAAAGCCCCACTGTACTACTTGTAGCTATTTGCTCCCTCTATATAGAAAACAATGCCTAAGCGGTGCCTGTGGGTCCCCCATGACCCTCTTTTTCTTATGATAATTGAGAGCTCAGTTGATGAGAATCGTGAGATAACCACCTGTCAGTGACCACGCTAATCCCTCTAATCCCTCCTGGCTAAACTTGTGCAGATCGGCTTTAAAGTCAGATGTCAAAATGAAGCCCCTTTTTTATTGTTTTTATTTATAAATTAAAATGCTACAGTACTACTTGTAGCTACTTGGTCCCTCTATATAGAAAACAATGCCTAAGCGGTGCCTGTTGGTCCCCCATGATCCTCTTTTTTTAATTGAGAGCTCAGTTGATGAGAATCGTGAGATAACCACCTGTCAGTGACCACGCTAATCCCTCTTATCCCTCCTGGCTAAACTAGTGCAGATCGACTTTAAAGTCAGATGTCAATTCTTATCGTTGTTATTTATAAATTAAAATGCTACTAATCGGGCGGAGACGTTACCCCCCAAGGCGAAATGTTGTGCTTCGGGCTTCGATAGGAGTACACCACGTCCTTCTGAAAATAGATTTTTAAAATATTTTACTCGGATGTAGTTAAGCTAACCATGTATCTCATATCACTATAATTATGCCTTTATTAATGAACTCAGTGTATGTTATAATTGAACTTTGTACAGCGAGTATGATAAATACACCTGGTAGATGCTCACAAAAATATGAGATGGACGTGGATAATTAATGACGGTTCGATGTGCTTTTTGGGGAAATTATTTACAAAAATGCCTCTGTCGTACACTTTTTTGGAGGAAATAATGATGGATTTAGATTGTACAATGACGTATAACATAATCCGAAGATTAATTAGGATTAATGGTAATAAACTGTATCTCCCGAACAATCAAATTCATTTAATTAATTACGATCATATTTGTCTAGGTAACTGGTTCAATACTGACGCTCGTTGTTAATAGGTATAAAACAGCAAAAAGAAAAGACAAATAACGATAAGATTATTTAGAAAATGTCTGGAGTACAACAATTTGTCTCGCTCCAAGTTTTAAGAGCGATTTCCGCATGATCGTATCAATAAACAATCGGAATAAAAGAAACTAGAAAAATTTATTTTTCACCTGCAACAAGAAATTATTTTCTCTATATTGAACAATCTCGTTGTTAATAAGTGCGTGGACTTATATTTCTGATTTCACAAATTGATTTTGTGTTGGCACTGAGTCGAAAACAGGTTAAAAGTGCATTTTCTACAAAAACACGATAGTTCTACTTTGAAAAAATCAACCTCGTGCATCACCTACTGACATGGTAAATATGACAATAACGTGTCAAGTAATCCGAACATGATTTCTATTGCTCGTGAAATGCACAAAGGTTGAGTTTTCGAAAAAAGATAGAGAAATGGATCTATTAGTCGAAATAGTTCCCCATGGTTCCCATTGGGAGCAAGTAATAGTATTTTAAGAGGTTAACTCCCCCACACACACACACCATCGGAGTCTTTTGGGGTCTGATAGAATTTCCGCAGGAAAATAATTCCCTTAAAACACACGTATTTTGCAGTTGTTTTCAATTTCTTTGTTTGTTATTGTTATTTGGGGAGGGGGAGTTTGGCGGGTTTCTTGCTTTTCTTTCTCCTCCAAGAAACTGGATTCAACCAAAATTATGTTAATGAGGAAAATCATTTTCAGGCTTTTAAAACATACCCCCTCCCCCTTCAAAAAGATCATTAAAAATCAATTGGTCAGAGTTGGTCATCCCGCACCGCTGGACATTCAGACCCGGAGGTCCGCTTATTCAAGTGCATTAGACCCATTAAAACACTCATAGGTCCTGCAAATTTAAGGTCAATTACATTTTGACATTAAGGTTACAAGGGTTTCAAGGACAGTAGGTTTCTTGGAAATCCGAGCGTGGACATGCAAGAAATCGGAATAAGCTCCAATTATTTGCTGTTATCTTCGAAATCCTCTCGTTTGAAGACCAAAAAAGGAAACAGCTTTTTATGAATTGAGGACATACATTAAGGTCGTTTACATTTTGACATTGAAGTAACGAGTTATTGAAGTAAAGACCTTTTGTTAAAAATGGTAATATGCTTCAGTTTTTTGGTTTTATAAGTTAAAAATCGTCTGATGTAAAAAATAAACAAACTAGGAAAGACCTTCCAATATCCATTATGAATTAAAGATGATATTAAAATCACAAATCGTTATTAATTATGATTATGCCGACCTTGAATAGTCTGCCATTATGTATTAGCCATGAAATCATTACTGTTTACTCAAATGTTTCAAGGGTAATTATCTAACAAATCCTGAAAGATAAAGTTGAGTTCTGGTCATGCGATTGCATTGTGAAAGAAACGGTGTGGAATCGATCAGAAAGGGTTGATCATCTAGCATATAAGTATTAGTGTATACTGCAAGGTTCTGGAGTCATCAAAATGATAAGAAATTTGGCCCACTGTACACAGAAAGATGTATATGGGACTACACAAACTACACAAAAATCCATCCCGATTTGTATGCTGTTACATGCCATATTTAGAATATTAAGGCAATTGAAGAGCCATGCTTTTCAGGGAACATTTTCAATCTGATGTTCGTCCACATTAGCGTAATAACAACGATAACGCTCACAAATTATTTTTCACCTCTTCCCAGATCTCAACCTTCTCTTTAAGGTAGCCCAACATTCAATTTTCATAATTTATCTCAGTGTGAGATTTTCTTTTTAAACTGATGTTTCTGCATTTATTGAAAAATGAAATACAAAATATTGAAATAGCAATAAAAGTATATAATATAATTGATTTACATAAAATATGACAACTGAAATACACCAAAAATGCATATATATAATTGAGAACTTGAAATTATGGAGGTAAATCAAAGAATCAGGATGAAAGGCCAACTATCATAAGCATGAATGCTTGAGTCGATTGGAGCCGGTAAGGGGGTACATGACGCTGTTAAAGGAGTATGTAGGAGAATGGAGAGTCAGGTATAAAGATTTCTTTCTCTTTTTCAGAAAGTATCTAAATAAAACGTGGGAAGAGAGAATGTTTAATGAACATGTCTTCATCAATTTGTCCCTGCATCTCTTCACCTCATGATGTGTGTGCATTAAAAAATAACAGACCAATCACAAAAATACGAGGAAGGCATGCAGTCCATCCCTGCAGATTTTTAAGTTCAATTAGTCTTTATAGCTTGAGTACCACATAAATAATTTTCAATAGCGGAAAATGATAATTGAAACACTAAATGAAATCTCCTCATTCATGCTGTTTGTCGATCGTGATGCGAGGGACACGAAGGTACATTTTCTGACCTCATCATAGCCTTCATATACCATTAAAAGGGCAATTTACTTATTGCAAACACTATCCTCCAGTGCTATTTCTGTGTATAGTGATCAATGATGAAGGGCGGATCCCGAGATTGAGGGAGTACTCCGATCATTGGAATGGGGAGGGGAAGAGGACTTACTTGATGAAAGAAGTACGATATTACAAGGTAATTTTCACCATTTACACTGATGGGTAGCGACGGTGGAATTGCATATTTATTTAGATAATGATACACGATCAAAGCGTGTTGTCATTAGCATATTATGCCTGCAACATCCTCTTGGTAGAGGTGTCGTAGTCTAGTTGTTTAAGCACTTGACTTGAGGTGTGAAGGTGGTGGATCCGTTCCTCGACACCGCACTAATGTCCTGTGGCAAGGCATTCATTTGCCACTCCATACCCATGAGATAAATGGGGACCTAGTAGGATGACGGAAGCTTTTGTGTTGATGATTTCCCTATGTCCTCACGGTGACTATACGGTAGGAATACTCCCCAGCGAGTGGAGATTTTGCACCAGGGTAATAATTGATTTTAACCAGCGCAGAGGAGTTAAAATAGTTTATTGACAGCTACCAGGGACAAAGTTTTATTTTTGGGTGGGAGCCAGGGAGGAGGGTATTAAGGTAATTTGATGATGCAATAAACCTTGGACAGGGAAAGAAACCAGTCGCCGTAATGTAAACATGCGGTCAGCCCTCAACTTTCCTCCCTTTCCTCTCCCCAAAGTGGAATTATCTTGGACAATAATACCTCATTCAGTCCATGGTATTTCGAAGTCGTCACACTCAACAAATTTTCGCTCTTCTTTCGTGGCTGTTTTATCCTTAATATTCGCCCGCTTTAGCGGTCAGTGGCGTCAAGCTAATGTTTTAACGTGACTCAGTAACTTTGTTGAAGGTTGGTGAAAAAACTACGTAAATTTTGTAAGAAATGTTACATATTATATTCATTCTACCGAATTAACCCTCTCGCATGCAAAACATTTTGAAAAAAAAAAAAAAAATGTCAGCCAAGTTATGTTCAGATCTGTACTGATCTAAATGATTATAAGAATTGTTGTCTGTTGCGATTCATAATACTTTCGCAAATATGAAAGGATGAGCATTTTCATACCATCTGACAGCGGTGTGGCGGCGATCCATGTCTGAGCAGCCACGTCTCGTGTGGCAGAAAATTATTAAAATTTTGACCGCCAAACCGCGGAATTATCTTTTATTTGCACATGTCGAATATTCCAGTTTGCAAGAGAACAGTCTTCGAGCCAATGATGGGAAATGCTAATGCAATTATTATTGTTGACACCCCGATAACACTTTGTTTGTAGGCTGAGGATGACCAATAAGGCCTTTAGTTAGCCTCAGTTTTAGGCAAGAAAGTGTTTATTTAAACGCTACGTGTCTCAGGCCAGAGAACTGCGTTGATTAGTTTTTATTTAAATACGCTACGTGTCTCAGGCCAGAGAACTGCGTTGAACGCTATGTGTCTCAGGCCAGAGAACTGCGTTGATTGGTTTCCATGACGTTATCATGATGAATTGCAAATCCCGGACCGTAGATTAGTTTTTATTTAAATACGCTACGTGTCTCAGGCCAGAGAACTGCGTTGAACGCTATGTGTCTCAGGCCAGAGAACTGCGTTGATTGGTTTCCATGACGTTATCATGATGAATTCGAAATCCCGGCCGGGTCCCTAGGCTAATTTAGACTGTTTACTCTCTGTTGTTACCGTTTGTATTTTTTCTGATAATGTTGTTCATTGTGAAGTTAACAGACTATTTTCATTCGAATTATTGGTTATACCACAGGTCTAATGACGATTGGAAGTTTCTATATTACAAGTAATAAATACCATGGCCAATTGCAAAACAAGTTGTCAATGTCCTTATTCTTTGTCCCAGTAGATAGAGCAATAATTGATTTTAACCAGCGCAGAGGAGTTAAAATAGTTTATTGACAGCTACCAGGGACAAAGTTTTATTTTTGGGTGGGAGCCAGGGAGGAGGGTATTAAGGTAATTTGATGATGCAATAAACCTTGGACAGGGAAAGAAACCAGTCGCCGTAATGTAAACATGCGGTCAGCCCTCAACTTTCCTCCCTTTCCTCTCCCCAAAGTGGAATTATCTTGGACAATAATACCTCATTCAGTCCATGGTATTTCGAAGTCGTCACATTCAACAAATTTTCCCCACCATCCATCCCCGTACTCCGCCAAGGGGGTCAGTGACTTTTCATGTTTATAATTATAATTGCAGAGTAATAGCGAGAATTTGATGACAATCCACTCTCTCAAGGGCTACGCCTGGTCGCGTTCATAACACGGGCCTTGCGGGGCTTTTCCCAATCTTATTTTCCAGGACTCGAACTTTTCATTCGGTCAGATAATACTTTTGGTTATATTTATCGATTGGCCTTTTGGCCCAAAGAGTCTGGTTTTCGAGAGGTTGGTTTTCACCCGCATTTGAGTGTAGTGGCAGAAAATTATTAAAATTTTGACCGCCAAACCGCGGAATTATCTTTTATTTGCACATGTCGAATATTCCAGTTTGCAAGAGAACAGTCTTCGAGCCAATGATGGGAAATGCTAATGCAATTATTATTGTTGACACCCCGATAACACTTTGTTTGTAGGCTGAGGATGACCAATAAGGCCTTTAGTTAGCCTCAGTTTTAGGCAAGAAAGTGTTTATTTAAACGCTACGTGTCTCAGGCCAGAGAACTGCGTTGATTAGTTTTTATTTAAATACGCTACGTGTCTCAGGCCAGAGAACTGCGTTGAACGCTATGTGTCTCAGGCCAGAGAACTGCGTTGATTGGTTTCCATGACGTTATCATGATGAATTGCAAATCCCGGACCGTAGATTAGTTTTTATTTAAATACGCTACGTGTCTCAGGCCAGAGAACTGCGTTGAACGCTATGTGTCTCAGGCCAGAGAACTGCGTTGATTGGTTTCCATGACGTTATCATGATGAATTCGAAATCCCGGCCGGGTCCCTAGGCTAATTTAGACTGTTTACTCTCTGTTGTTACCGTTTGTATTTTTTCTGATAATGTTGTTCATTGTGAAGTTAACAGACTATTTTCATTCGAATTATTGGTTATACCACAGGTCTAATGACGATTGGAAGTTTCTATATTACAAGTAATAAATACCATGGCCAATTGCAAAACAAGTTGTCAATGTCCTTATTCTTTGTCCCAGTAGATAGAGCAATAATATATGTAAAGCGCTAAGAGACTGTATTTCGTATTAAGCGTGTAATAAAAACCATATTATTATTTGATAAGCATTGCTTAGTTTTATCATATGTATATAAATTCCACTTGGCTGGTAACTTGGATATGGGATTGTATAGTGGTTTGTTCACTTTCAACCCGAGGGTTGAGGGTTCGAATCCCAGCCCGGCACTAACTGACTTTGGCAGCACATTGCCCAACATTTGCCACTCATCGCCCAGGTGTAAATGGGTATTTAGCAATCACACGGGTTGTAATAATTGCAATGCCCTAAGGAAAAACAGTATTGAAACTGACGATGTCTATATGGGTAAACAAAATCATTTTAAAACTTGTTATTATTAGTAATATTGTAATTAGTAGTAGTAGTAGTAGTAGTAGTAGTAGTAGTAGTAGTACAAGTAGTAGTGGTAGAATTTGTACTTTGGGGAGATTTTGGCAGAGCCTGGCTGGTATTAGATTCCTTTTAATTAGTGAAAATACACTAGAGTGGTGGGCGATAAAACTACTATTACGTAGCAACTTAAGAGGGAAATAGTATTTCGTGCTTGAGCAGGTTAGGTAGGATTGTCAGTAACCGAATTACTAAATGAATTGGTAAATGTTATCATCTAGCTTGCACTACATTATGTATATTATTTTGTTACTTTCTAATGTCTTTCGGAAATGCATTGCGAGTCATTAGTGTAACTTTATGTTTAGATGCACTCATACAGGCCCGAAACCTTACACATAAATGACATTCGCCACTCGTTACATTTTATATACCTCTCTTTAGAAATCTAGCCATCTGATTGGTCGAAATTGGAGTCGTGATTTTAGCCATGCCTGTAAGGTAACGAACAATGCCAGTAACGGTCAATAGTTCATGAGAAATATGCCCGTTTGCTGAGATCCCCATTGGTTTACGTGTAAAAAGTTTCTTTGCGCGAGCGCGGATACCATACAGTGTGTATGTGATGTATTCGCTTGAGCGTGTGCGATTCCCGAATGATCGTAACATTCAGGAAAATTTCCAGCAAATATTAACAGACAGTGTCTCAGACTTTCTGTGATCCTTTAACCAATCTTTACTGAAGAAAAGGATAAGGCAAGAATTCTTTGTAGATTTCTGTGTGAATTTGGTATATAAAAGATATATGGACTGCTTTAATAATCGAGGCATAGCAATCAATATATCTATACTATGACATTGCAATGAACGTCCATAGATCAATGTAGGATATATGAATTATGCAGATTGAATCGACTAATTACAAATCTTCATAAATATAACGAAGCAACTTTTACTTTTCTTGAATTAAAATTTGTTCGTGTTATCTCTCATTTAACATACAGATTGAACCTCATTTAGTTCTGGATGAGCTCAAGTTGACACGTCACTCTGATAACCCAGAAACTCGACTGCAAGGCTCGGATGAACAGCTGGGATAGGTCATCTTCTAAACGATATAGCAGCTCTATCGCGCAAGATTCAGAGAGTTAAGTCTCCGTTTATATTTACCAACGCAACAGCACTATGAACTCAGCTACGGCAGAAACGGAAAATGCCTTTTGAGAAGGAATTCACTTCATACTATCGTTAAGATTCATATGTTGAGGAAAGGGTCAAGTGTAGTTGCTGATCTGGAATGGTTTGACACAGTTGAACCATGGAAGCTCATAACATTGCTCTTGCTACTATCTTCTCTATCTTGGCGGCCTTGGGAATATCTGGGAACGCTTTTCTAATCACCGCCGTGTTCTTTTCGACGAAGCTTCGCAACGTCACCAACGCGTTCGTTGTCATCCTTGGTATCTCCGATATCATCAACTCTTCGACACTCATCGTACAGGTCATCGCTCTAGCTGGTGTTCGAACCGAGGCGTTTATGGTGATGTGCACGATCGTCGGGCCCGTTGCGGTTACCGTTCTCGGAGCAAGCTCGATTATCATGACCCTCATTGCGTTGTGTCGCTTTGTTCTCATCACCAAACAACCACACACCTTCCGACGCGTATTCTCGAGGCGAAACATGGCTGCTATGATCAGCGTCAGCTTTCTATTGCCTCTGCTTTTAGTCCTTTTGTTTTTGTTTCTCGATCTCGCTACTGCAGGGCTAAATGCAGATACGATATGCTTATTCTACGATAGTCCTGCTTATAACACGACGTGTGGATGTTTACTGTTGGTGCTACTAATCACTGTTTGTGTTATATACGCGAAGATATTTCTGTTCCTTCGACACCATTTTAGACAGTTGCGCGGCCTCAGCATGCGCAGTCAGAGTTCTGGGCAGCTACGCGAGAGGAGCGTGCGCGTCATCTCACAAACCAGCGAATCGCCGCGTGTCACAGCACCCGTACCCGCGCAAGATCGTAATTTAGAGCTGGAGTCGAAAATCACTAAGAACATGGTACATGTACTGTGTGTCTTTGCACTGTGTTTTATTCCGTTTTCACTGACTATTATTGTGAGTGACAGCGCCCTCCTCGGTACTTACTGCTTTGCCATCTTCAATTTATCTAGCTGTTTAAATCCGCTTCTTTTTGGGTGGAAGCATCCAGTTTTTCGACAGGTTTTCCGCTGCATGTTCCGAAGAAAACTGGAAGATATAGAAGAACCGGCCACGTGGCTGAGAAAGATCACACAGAAGACCTGAAAACATGGAAGTAATGCGTAGAGAATAGTCTAATCTTCAGACCCTTGTACCGTATGGTCGTACGTGTTATGCTGTGCAAAGATTCAATCGGCTTAATTGTGGCCTTACAAGAAGTGGGTTATGGATGTGTACAAATGCTCATGTACCCTTTACAGCTCATGTAATGTATGTTATAACCAAAGAAAAAAAGGAAGTCAGTCACTCAGTCACTCAAAAGTGACTGGCTGTGAAGTCTAAAAACTAAACGGGATTCCTTGCATTATTTGAATACTAGGACACTGCTAGCGTTTAAATTTCACGGTAAGGACATACGTGACATATTCATAATTCCTGCAAAATTTTACAGAACTTGATGTTGGCTGCACAAGGGACACACTACCTTTAATTAAACCAGTCCCTCTTTCATTCTTGACTTGCGAAAAACATAAAGAAACATCAAATTTACGAGATGTTTAAATAATTTAGTAGCTAACTGTACATTCTAAACCTTGTATTGGGAAATGAATCAACATCATGAATGGAATAACGAGATTACGAGAAGGAAAAGATGTAGATAGGTGGAAAGTTATAAAATGTGCCCCCCCTCTCTCTCTCTCTTTCTCTCATGAGAGACACGGAAGTTATTTATTCATTGTGACAATGGTATACCTCTCCGGGGACACGTTTATAGCAGTATATATTCTAAATTTCGTCAGGGGAAGATTATCAATCAACAGCTTGAATTGAGAAAGGAGACGTGTTTATGTAGATGAGTGGAAAGTTGTCAGATCCCTCCCCCCTAGAAAAAATTGGATCAACTGGTGCTACATCTAAATGATATTCTTCAAATATTCTAGAAATGTATTATGGCTACAAAGGTTGCTTTATATCTAAAATATATTTGGCGAACATGAAATCTATGTTTATTTTCGATCAGATATTTTATTTCATGAGACAGTAAAGATAAAGAAAACAAGAAAGTGATGTATTAAGAATTCGACGACTCTATGTTTACACATACTGTGTATAAACACATTGAGCAAAGCATACAGACATTGGATTACTGTTGTTTTTTGTTTGTTTTTTAGTTTGTTTGTTTTGTTTGTTGTCTTTGTCTTTGTTCATGTTTGTTTGTTAATCTTTTGAGTATCTATGCTTATACTTATTCTGTAAATCCTTAATCTGGTCTTGTTATACTCTCATCTTATCCTAATTTCAAATTTTCAGTTTTGTGTAGGTGGCAGCACTAATAAGGTATTTCCTTTCTAGCTGTCTCCTAATTCTCATAAATACTCACTTGTCCCTATATGTTGTCCAGATTACCTTTATGATGTATATTATAGTGTATGATCATCTTTGTAATGTATGTTATTTTGACTTCATATCTATGCGATATTGTATGTTATTTTATGTTAATGTGTTTTTTTTATGAAGAATGAAATATATTTGACTATCTATCTATATATGACTATTCATGAAACTCACTCCCAGATCCTAATCAAATGATTGGTCATGCGCGGTCACGTGTGATTCATTTACTGAGCCTATTGCACGCTTTTTCATGAAAAAGCGTGCAATATTTTCCAGTACTATCCAACGATTTTTCAGTGCCGCGCAGTAGTGCGCATAGAGGTTAGAGCGCTTAATACTGCGTGTACACATGGGCCTATTCTTGCGCAGCACAATGGGTTTAGATAGAGGTGCGCTTGCTATATATCTATACTTATGTGTGCGCACTAAATTGAGACTTATTAAAACTTGAGATTTATTTGTCAGCCATAAACTGTCACGAAACAATCTTGAATTAATTATTTTTACATCAAATAACAAGGATCTAGGAGTTTCGTTGTAAAACAAATGATGCATGTTTTCATTCGTTCATTATACGATCTATCCGCCCTCGAGTTGAGGCTGTATGTATCTGTGTGTATCTATCGCACTCAGCCTAACGGCTTCGTGCAATAGATACACACAGCCTCAACTCGAGTGCGGATAAATCGTATAATGAACTCATGCGCATGCATCATTTGTATACTATTACATTGTAAATATCAAGTCATAAATTGAAGAGTTTGATTTTGAAATTCAATCTGACTTTCCGCGACTATTACTGACGTTAGTATTTCTCATTTCTATAATCAAATCCGTATTTGAGATCGGTCATCATCGGACATGATTGAAGTCGAGAATTTGATGTTAGATAACGAGTTCGTTTTAAGTGCCCTAGTTCTCCTTATAGTAAGTCAATGGAGGCTTACTATGGCAGGGCTGCATGACATAAGAGTACATTTTTGTTTGTTTGTTTCGTAAGGAGTATTATAATGATTACAAAAAAGGATAATGATGATGATGGTGATGAGGATGTTTATGATACTACTAGGCTACTACTACTACTACTACTACTACTACAAATACTACTACTACTACTACTACTACTACTATTATTATTATTACTACTACTACTACTACTACTACTATTATTACTACTACTTCTACTACTACTACTACTACTATTATTACTATTTTTACTTCTAATATTACTGTTAATAATCATATATAATCATCATCATCATCATCATCATAACTATAATCGTAATAATAATGACTATTATAATGCAATTATTTATAATACATTATTTTTTTTATAATTAGTTATTTATAAACATGGTTAACAGTATATTTGCTATACTGATGATATTCAGTTGTATACTTCCCTTGATCCACGCTCTCAGGAAAATATTAACGAAACACTTGACCAAATCTCAATATGTATTTCAGAGATAATTAAAGAGTTGTTTTAGATACGCTGGTGGTAAAATCTGGAATGGTTTACCTTCTGCTCTTCAAAATGCTAAATCTATCGATGTATTTACACGTATGGACAAGGACAAATATTTTAAAACCTGTATGATACAATGCCTATTCATATAGTGCTCTTGACATGGCCTTATTTTCTCTCTCTCTCTCTCTCACTCTTCCTCTTCCTCTCTTTCTTTTTTTCTGTCTTTCCTTCTCTATTTTCTATCAATTTCCTTATTTTTTTATCTCTTTTCTCCTCTGCTAATTTGTTGGATGATATTTTAATGCCTTTTAAGTGATTTGATGTTTTTCCGCTGTTATTTCAAATTATTAAATTGTCTTTCTTTTCTGCTTTTTACCTCTTGGAATGCGTATTATTGGTATATATTAGTAGTATACTGTTTTTACCTTTGCTTGTGAACTTTGGTGATTTTCATTATTTTTATTTTCGTGTACCTATTCCATTTTATTTTATTTTATTTTATTCTGTTCAGGACTAGAATGCCAAAGAGATACAATGTGTATCTGGTTCTTCGTATCCTGATTAAATATATTTCAATAAAACAGTAAAATAAACAATAAAATAAGCACTTGGATGTGGTCTATCTCCAATTGAATAATACCCAAACTGAATCCATGGCCTTTTGTTTTTCTGCTTGCCATCTGCAATACATATCAGATGTACGACTTCATGTGAATAGTCAATTTATTCCTCTCTCCCCTAAAATCACAGATCTTGGTGTATGTGTTGATGCTATGTTCACATTGTCCTCTCATGTAAACCACGTAGTACGTAATTGTAATTATTATCTCCGCAATTTATGGACGATTCGTAGCTTCATTAATTTTAAGACATGTCAGTATGTCTCCATGCTGTCCGAGCTGTAATTCTTTCTAGGTTGGATTACTGCAATAGTCTTTATACTGTTTTGTGTGCTAGAGATAGAAGGAAACTTGAAACTGTCCAGAATCGTGCCGCTAGATAAATTTTTGGCCTTGGGTCTAGAACTCATACTTCACCCTCACTTAAGAAACTCCATTGGTTACCTCTACACCAACGTGATCAGTTTTTGAGTCTGTTTGTATGCTTTCAAGATAATAAATCATATGGCACCTGAATATCTTAATGACACCCTTCAAATATATACACAATCTCGTAATCTTCGCCCAACAACCGACACATGTAAACTATAATTTCAAAATCTAAATCAGCAGCTGAAAAAATATTTTACAGTAGTTGCATCAAAGACTTGGAACAACACCCCCTTTCCATAAGGGAAATTACCTGTCTTGCCACCTTCAAATGAAGAGTTTAATTCCAAAAGGAGCTAAATCCACTTTTGTAACTTCGGAGAAAAAAGGATTTGTTTACCAGATTTTGTACATGCGTCTATGGAAAAGTGATATTAGAAGGTGAATTTTTTCATAATTGCTCCCAAAATTTAGGTAAATACTTTTGTAGAAAGACAGGTACTTAAGTGAACAATGTTCTGATATCAATAACTCAATTTTCATCAAAAGTGGATTTAGCTCCTTTTGGAATTAAACTCTTCAAATAATGATAATAATAAACCATTCTTATATAGCTCTCAAAAGATCCCTCAAAACTTACCTTTTCCCCAGTGATCTACTTCCTGTGCAGGCGCAGCGGAGCACCCCAATTACCGAGCGATCGACTCTCGTCCAGTAAACATCATTTGCATAAAATAAACAATTGTGTACCGATTGATGCGAAAAAAAAGTAAACAAATTAAGAAGGCAAATTCTTCATTAATTTGATGAATATCAGCAATCAAAGCTACTAAATCGATTATTTAAAAAATGTGCAAGACACTCATGTGTATAACAAAAGTTATTGATGCACCGAAAATGTGAAATTTAAGGGATAATTTTGACGAAAAAACGAAAAAATGAGATACGAAATCACCGTAAAATTCACCATTTTTTCGAGACCGGCCAAGAATTGCCTCATATGAACAGAAAAGAAATTTAATAATCTCAATCCTTCTGAAATATCTCTGTTTATAGTTGCTGGATAGGGTAGAGTCAGAGAAAAACATACCCCAACGTCCGAATCTCATCGAACAAAAACAAGCCTTCGTGTGCGCAATATGTTATGACCAGTCCTATTCATTCAAATGTATGTTATGTCAGGGAAACCTCGCGTGTGCCGGGGTTATACATGTGTTGCCGGCCGAATGCACTGAGCCCGAAGACGCATGCGCAGAGAATAGGGACTTTTAGATTTGCACGACGAGAACGTGCACCTGCTGCGTGGACATCCTTTTAAGGCAATGTTACGTCCTTTTAAGGCACTGCCGGGCAGACTGCCAGTGTTCGACAGTGCCTTAAAAGGACGTCACATTACCTTAAAAGGATGTCCACGCAGCAGTCCACGTTCTCGTCGTGCAAATCTAAAAGTCCCTGAAGCCCCATGAAACAGAACTTATAACTATAAAAATACTCCATCGGCCAAGCGAAAATTTCGCCCATATATGGATTCAACCCTCATGAACATTCATACTAAGTCTCTACTTCCTGCATTGCTGGATAGGGGAGAGTCAGAAAAAAATAGACGGCGTGTTTATCGAGGGGTGAAGCTCATATCTCGAGTTTTATTCCATGGAATTTCATATTTATTTCACTGATATCAAGTTCATAATAACTGTAGTTAGTATGGAAAGTTTCATAGCGATATCGGCAGTAATAAGGCGCAACGCGAATTTTAAGATTTTACATTCTAGCAAACACATGTTCGGATTCACGTAGATGTCCGTTGGTTATTCAAATAGAACGGGCCGTTAATGATATGCTAATTGGGGTGCTCCGCTAGGCCTGTGTGAGACTGTAAATTATTGTTGTCCTCTTTTCATATATTTGTATTTGAAAGCGCTATGGTACTTGTTTTTAGCGATCCTAAATATTTTATATTATTATTAATGTGTGTTCAGTTTGCCAAATCACTTGAGAAAAACTGTCCCCAATGGTTGCCCCGTAAGCAGTCTGAACTCCGTGCACTACGTTTCAGTGACCAGCACAGGCCAGTGAAATGTGGAACAGAGCGCTATCAGACAAGTGCTCTCCCATTTTTTGTGAGACTCTTAAACCAGAAATTATCCTTGACTATCACAAACTACCCTATTTATGAATCTCATTCTGTGCAATATTTTTAGATGGAATTGCTAGCTAATGCTTAGATTAGATTAATAGCATAATTTACATTTGTATAAGTCAATCTCTGATTGTATATAATATATTCATTGTATTTTCGATATAACCGTATGTTCTTTTACACCGTTTAATGTACGTTTCAAGTCTTTCTTAAGTTTAAGAATACCTAATTATCTAATACAACCCAAGTATGTATACTTTATTTATCACTTGCCAGTTTATTTCTTATGATTGAGAACCTATAGCTTTATACTCACTTGTGTATTTTTATTGATTTATTCGTAAATTTTACTAATTTATAATTCATGTTTGTTCCTTTTGATTATACCTTTATTTGTATTTTTAATAAAAAGCCTCATACTTCTAGACTTCATTAATTAAGCTTAATGAAATATAACCATCTATTATTTATTGTTACCATCAGATACAACTTAAGTTGCTTGATATAAGATATTTATATTTAGATGTTATTATTTTACATGTATAGTTTCCTTTCATTTGTATTATATGTATTTCTATAATATTGTGTATGATTCTTCTTAGTTTGTATGATATTTTTAATGTTTTAAGTTGTGTAAATTCATTTGTAATTTAGCCTTTGGTAAAATGAGTGCATTAAATACCTTGAATTGAATTTTTATTTTATTGTAAAAATAATCTTAAAGCGTGGTATAATGCATTAAAAAAAAAGAACATTACAATGATTATTACTCTTCTTATGATAAGGAAAGTGATGAAGATTGAATGGTAATGATCGACTGATATGGTGCAAATAATACGTTCCGTTACGAAACATAGTCCGGAGCAATTGTCCCCGGATCAAAATGTCCGATCAACCCGTTTACATATTACCGATTACGATAAAGCCTCCTTCAAATATGACGCGGTAAACTGCGGCTATATATGCGTATACGCTTCACACTTACATTGTACACAGTTGCCTTTCGCTTACAAGCTTTATCGTTATAACTCGTTCAGACATGACGCGGTAAACGGCTGAAAAAAAAAGCGACGCGTTTTTTTTTAATGTTTAAATGAATGGCAACTCCACACAACAAAGGTTCTGCTCGTATTCACTGAGCTCTCTCTTATAAATAACATGCATATATGTGAAGCGCATTATGCTTTACGTCATCATAAAATAAAACGTCCGCCACGGTTTTGTTGCGTCATATCTGAACGAGGCTTTTTCTGTTACCATTTAATTGATCTATGTTGAAAAGGGGGTATTGGTTCAGAGGGAATAGGTGGTGGAGGTTCTTAGGCATCAATCGATAAGCGACAGCAATACTCAATACCTGTCCTACTTAAAACAATCGTTGTAGAAGGATACATACATGTAGATGTACTGCACATTTATACTTTGCTAAAATGCCTTACTTAACCGTATAGTGATAACATCAGTAGTGATTTCTGATATATGTCTACGGTAGTAATTTTCGTTATTATGTTTCTATACCAAAGCTGAACACTCTCTTAATTTATACTCAGTTTAAGTCTATTATTTTCTGCATGTAGCATGTAGAAATTGGGTGATGTGACCAACTAACACATGCCTATGACACATATCTATTTCTCATTTATTTTTAACTTCGGACAGTGTTAATCTGAAACAAATTTACTCACAAATTTACAGGTGTTGGGTTTCATTTCATTTCATTTCATTTCATTTTTTATTAGCAAAGTATAAATGGCATAATCAGAAGTACAAATTATAATTGATAATATATTTTTATATCTTGTCCGTTTGATAATAATTTGGGGTCTGTGCAGACTCCGGTACTACTGTTGTAAGTTTTTCTTTTCTGAGTCATGCACATGTATGTTTATGTTAGGCCTTTACCATTTTGTACTCATGTTCAGTTGTGTGTTGCATTTATTCCTGATTTTGTATAAATTGATAGTATATTAATTGATGTTATATATATTTGCAGAAACATTTTTATTTTGTGCATGATTAATAAATTTGAATTGAATTGAATTGAATAGATCAGACGAGGTTTATTTAACGTTATCATTGTCATTATCGCTGATATATAAACGGCCTTTTACTTAGTCTAGTTTCTGGCCTATCTAAGTTGATCTCCACCACACCAAAGCACTACGACCTCCCCCTACTTGCTGCCAGCCGAAGATGATATGATCTTTAAATTAGGACGCCCGACGAAAAGGGCTGGTGAGCATAATTATTCGTTGATAACGCCATCTTCGGCAGCTTGAATCAAGTTTAGGGAATGTAAAGAACCGGCCAGATTCTGGACTACCTATTACTGAACGACGCTCGTATCCAAACAGACTTCACAAGGTAAATGGCCGCTAGAGCACCGAGACTCCAAATGTAATACACACAAGACCATCATACAATTGATCTGCGTAAACCTAAACATAATCAAACCAAAACTCATTTGCAGTATATATATTCAATTTAAAAAAATAAGTATTGTCGTATTATCTGCATATAACACTTGCCTAATCTCAAATTTTCCAAATGTAATCCCTTTAATACCGTTGTCCCTCTTTTTTATGTGCCAAAACTTCGATGGCAACCAAAAACAAATAAGGCGACAATGGATCTCCTTGCCTTACTCCCCTTTCTATTTCAAAGTGACCATCGTTCATAATAAAACTACTTATCCCTTTATAAAGATTATGTTACCCAAGAGCAAAATGAATGCCTAAAACCGAACAATTTCAATATTTAAAATAAATATCTATGAAAAAACAGAGTCGATAGCTTTCTCTAAATTAACTGCACACAAACACCCTTTCCCTTGTTTCCCATAATGCATAGAACAAAATAACATATCATCTATCAATCGTACAGCTTCCCCAATATATTTCTATCTTTTATATATCCAACTTAATCATGATGAATTATTTAATTTAAAACCTCTTTCATTCTCTTTGCTAGAACCTTAGATACAATTTTATAATCTAAATTATAAAAAGCGGGATGGGTCGATAAATTTGTATATGGAAAGTATATTTCGCTTCTTTCTCAAATAAGGTAACAACCTCTTGTTTCTTAGATGCTGTTAATTCCACACCCCCTCCTTTTATATGTTTCATTCAATACTTCTACTAAAAAATCACCCTAAGCTGGCCAAAAAGTACAATAAAACTCAACTGTAAATCCATCATTTCCCGGGGTTTTATTCAATTTCATTTCTTTTAAGGCCTTCAAACATTCATCTTTAGTTAATTTACCTTCACAGATTTCCCTATTGTGTTCATTTAACTATAAAATATCATCAAAAAGAAAGTATCGTTTTGATTTATATCAGCCCTTGATGAATATAATTTTTTATAAAATTGTTTAATTTCCTTTAAAATTTCCTCCTTATCACTAGTAGTTTCCCCCATTTTCTCTATACATCTCTTATTACGCTTTTCCTTTTATTCGATTTTAACAACTGTTCAAAATATTGCGTATTATTTTCTCCATTTTGAAACCAAGCTGCTCTGGATTTCATGTTAATGCCCTGTTGAGAAAAATCATACAATTCAATTTATCCCTTTTATCTCTTTTTTACTATCAACAATAATTTAGTGGGTCCCAATACCAGTTGGCTTTTTAAATCCTTAATTTGTTTTTTTAACTGTTCAACCCTCCTTACTTTTGCCTTTTCCCGCCAGTACATTATAACGAATTCTCTCATTTTCATCTTTAAAAAATCCCAAAATACTAATTTATTCGAAATCTGTAATGACCATTCATTTTTTAATTCCTGTATTTCGTTATTCATCCCTTTAACAAAATCTTAATCCATACATAAACTACTATTAATTTCCAATATGATTTCCCCAAAACAAACTTATCAACCAAATAATTTAATTCTAGCCTAACGCCAGAATGATCTCGCGTAATTGATGTCCAAATCTCACACGTACCCACTAATTTGTCAACACTAAATTGTACAAACCAATAATCTAATCGACTTTGCACAACCGGCCACTTTTGTCGAGATCCTTGCGAGACACATTGCGCGCACACACGCACACACACATAAAATAGAACGCACCATTCCGTCGTCACAGCTTGACATAAATTGATGACACACACTCAGTCGAGGAATTCAAATTGGTGAGCTTGAACTAGCTCCGGATACCAAGCAGTCAATGTTAAAGTGTGCTTGATTGTATACCGTCGGCTGATGACTGACGTTGAGCTTCACTGTAATTATGACAATGGAAGATACGGATGTTAATAGAATATTTCAGAGTTATTCCATCAAGGTTCAACGGTAAGTACTATTGACACTCATCTATTTTCTTCTTGCATTTCCTTATAGTTGTAAGAAATCTATCCAAAATAAGTAAACGAACTGATTTAATGTTGGAAGCCTGCAAGAATCTTGACATGACGTTCTGGTTTATTTTGCACAATCTACTGTACAAGTAGCGAAATTTTCGCTGGCCAGAGCATGACTTGTCCACTGTTAGAATAAATAGTATTCTCTCATCCGGGGGCGTTTGAGACCAAGGCACGGGTAGCCCCCCAGTAATTTCAAGACTATCAATATTTCAGACAAGCGTCACGCGCATGTCATATTTATGGCAATGGCGTTGTCTCTTTGTAAATGTTTAGAGCTTACATTTGTCCATGCTAAAAGTCAGATTACGGGACTAGAAATAGGAAAACAAGGCACCAATAACGGATATAGTAACGAAACGTATTTCATTCATAAATTAAAATGCTACTACTCAAGCACTCCCCCTTGCGGGCTGCGGGCTTCGATAGGAATACACCACGTCGTTCTTAAGGTAGATTTAACAAATATTTTACTCGGATGTAGTCAAGCTAACCATGTGTCACATATCACTATAATTATACCATTATTAATGAACTCAGTGTACGTTATAATTTAACTTTGTACAGCTTGTATGATAACAATACACCTGGTAGATGCTCGCAAAAATATAAGATTGTTAGGGATGAACGTGGATAATTAATGATGGTTCGATGAGCTTCTTGGGGAAATTAATTACAAAAATGCCTCTGTCTTACACTTGTAGGGGAATAATGATGGATTTAAATGGTACAATGACGTATTACGTATTCCGAAGATTAATGAGATCAATGGGATATACAAAAGTACAATAAGATTGCCCTTGAGATAGGATTTCGAAAGTGTTTTTCTTCTTCTTCATTATCTTATTAGTATTATTAATATCATTATTATTATTATTGTACTTATTATTATTATCATTATCACCATTGTTTTTATTAGGCCTTCTAATATTATTACTATCATCGTTATCCTTTTTTTTGGGGGGGGGTTGTTGTTGTGAGTCATCGGTGCCCGAATAAAGAAGTGCAAGTAGAAGGAAAAGTCAATTGAGAGCAAATTTACTTATTCAATTATGATTATTCATATTGGGACAAATTAGGAATACGCCATGAACATTTCATGGCTATGGCACGATTCAATTTGGAAAGAGGAGAACAATAAGCAAAAATAGTGAATAAACTATATCTCCTGAACAATCAAAATCATAACAGATAGATTAAGATCATTTTTGTTTCGGTAACTTTTGCCTATTATTAATTAGTATAAAACAGCAAAAAGGATTGACAAATAACGATAAGATTATTAAGACAATTTCTTAAGTACAATCATTTGTCTCTCTTCTAGTTTTAAGGGCGGTTTCCGCATGATCATATGAATAGACAATCGGAATAAAAGAAACTAGAAAAATATATAATTTTATTTTTGACCTGCAACAAAAAAACAACCTTTTCTATGGTGAATAATAAGTGCGCGGACTTATATTCTGATTTCACAAATTGATTTTTTTGGTTTGGCACTGAGTCGACAAAAAAGGTTGAATATGCAAAAACACGATAGAGCTATTATTAAAACATATTTGTGGCTTACACCCAGTAAATAAGATCGATTGATCGATCTGTATTGAAAAAGAAATCAGAAAAAAATTTGGAACCAGCGGGACTTGAGCCACAAATACGTTTAAATAATTGAAATTTCTCCCAGGAAGCATTTCATTTATAAAAAATTAAAAAAAACGATAGAGCTACTTTCTAAAAATCAATTTAAGGCAATTTCCGTAGCCTTGTGCATCACCAATTGAAATGTGCCACCTTGACAATGACGTATTATAATCCGAACATGATTTGTATGGCACTTACAATACGGTATTGAAATCGCACCTAGGTAAATATTTCACAAAATAGATGTGATCGTGTTCAAACGAGTTTCGCAAATGCTTTTAACCAATTTGTTGTAAAACAGTCTTTATGCACACAATGTAGAGCTGGATTTAGATTCGAAATAGTCACCCATTATTGTGAACAATTGTGTTATACCATTTTCTGGGGTTAATTATTAGCTTTTATCTTCGAAATCCTCTCGTTTGAAGAAATAAAAAAAAGGAAACAGTTTCCAATGTCTATCATGACTAAAAGTCAATTCCATTTTGACAGTGCGATATTTAGTTATTCCAGTAAAGACGGCTCCAGTTATTTGGTTTTGTAAGCTTGAAATCGTCTGATGTTTAAAAATAACCAGAAAACACCTTCAATTCAATATCAACTCAATTTCAATGTATTCAACCATAAAAATACATATATAATAATTCAGGGAAATATAAAAACACGGGGTTAGGAGGCCCTGAAGAAGTTTGAATACAAACTTATGGTTTGGGCACCAACCATGACATATTATATCGAGAAATTAGAAAAATCAACAAAAACAACATTAAAGGGAGAACAAATATATACAAGAAAAGATTATAAAGACCTAAATTATGAGCATAACACATTTACAGCAAAGCATCAGCCATGAGCGCACATGGACACGGCGACAAGCGACACTGCGTCGCTATTCCCCCAAGCCGGTGCTTTACAGTATTAAAAAACAAGTGGAGCAAATTATTCATTATTTAATTGGGCGTGTTTATTATACTGCATGAACATTTCATTCTTCAAAAGTTTTTTTTTTATTTATCAACATTTTTACCTAGTTTAATATCATTGTATAAGTCGTTCCATAACTTAATTTCATTACAACGTAAGGAATTTTGACTGATTGTAGTTTTGCGAAGAAATTGATAAAAATCTGCGTATTGACGAGTGAAATATGAATGATATGAGGCATTTGTGCTAGAAAGGTCATTAAAGATATCTGGCAAGGCATTCATATGATAATGATACATAAAGATATAAGTATACATAAGTACAAGATCAGAGATTTTCAATGCTTTACATTCAAGGAATGCATTGCTTGTGTGACTATTAAATGGTGCATTATAAATAGTTCTTATTGCTTTTTTTCTGAGTAACAAAAAGTCTATTCAAGTGTGTTTTAAATGTATTCCCCCAAATCATACAACAGTAAGTGAGATGAGGCAAGATCAATGTGCTATATAATGAAATCATAACATGTCTAGGTAAAGTAAGTTTAAGTCTGCGGAGGACTCCAGTGGTTCTGCATAAATGAGTGCATAAATCATCAATATGTGGTTTCCAAGATAAGAATTCATTTATTTTGATACCTAAGAAGTTAATATTTGATACTTGAGTAATAATTTTGCCATCCATGATGACTTGTGGAATATCGTTACCAGCCTTTTTATTCTTTGTTTTAAAAAGAACTTATTTTGTTTTTTTCAAAATTTAAAGACAAGTTTATTGCATTGCAACCAAATAAGAACATTATGGAGTTCCTTATTTAACAGGTGAATGAGTGTACTGATTTTTTTTTTTGTTAGAAAGAGTTATACTGGTGTCATCCGCAAAAAGTATAACATTAAGAATTGAAGAACAATTTATAAAATCATTAATATATAACAAAAATAATAACGGGCCGAGAACAGACCATTGCGGAACTCCGTATAATACATGACTCAAATCTGATTTGACACCGTTGACCACAACGTACTGCATACGATTTGATAAATAATCATGAAACCAAGCAAGAGCATGACCTCTGATTCCATAATGTTCCATTTTTTTAAAGAATTATGTCATGGTCAACGGTGTCAAAAGCCAAATGACAACAGTAAAATTACCCTTATCTATTTCTTGCATTATGCGATCATACATATGAAATATTGGCATGTATGTAGAATATTTTTTTCGAAAACCAAATTCTTGCAAAATTAATATATTATTATAATTCAGAAAATCATTTAAACGTTCAAAGACAATTTTTTCTAATATTTAAAAAAAAAAGAAGGGTAAAACAGAAATTGGTCTATAATTCACAACATCCCTACGGTCACCCGTTTAAAAAATGGGAATTTTTAATTCGCATAATGAATTAAAGATAATATTAAAATCATAAATCGTTATCATTTTTTTGGTTGGGCAAAGCTTGAATAGTATGCCATTTGTATTAGCCATTAAATCATTACTGTTCACTCAAATATTTCAAGGATGATAATTATCTACCGCATCCTTAGGGTAGCCGAACATTTAATTGTCATAAATTATCTCGGTGTGATGTTTCTGCATTTATTGAAGATCAAATACAAAATATCCAAATAACAATAATAGTATAAAACATAATTGATTTACATAAAATGTGACAACTGAAATACCAAAAAACAATCCATATATATATATATATATATATAACTGAAAACTTGAAAGTATGGCAGTAAATCAAAGAATCAAGATAAATGCAGAGGCCAACATTAATAAGCATAAATGCTTAAGTCGATAGCAACCGAGAAAGGGGGGGGGGGTGACATCACGCTGTTAAAGGAGTATGTAGGAGAATAGAGAGTCACGTATGAAGTTGTTTTTTTTCTTCAGAAAGTATCTAAATAAATCTAAATAAATAAAGGAAGAATGTTTAAAGAGGAGGTTGAATTCTGGATTGGATTGGATTGGATAGGATTGGATTCTGGGGAGAGGTGAAAATAATTTGTGAGCGTTTTCATTGTTATTATGCAAGTGGGGAAGAACATCAGATAAAAAATATTCCCTGTAAAGCATGACTCTTCAAATGCCTTTATTATAAATATATTATTCTAAATATGACAAATAACAGCTTATAAATGTGGGCCTCTTTTTTATGCCACATTTTTGTATAGTCCTATATACATCTTTATGTGAACAGTGCGTGTTACTTTTACCAAGACTGGGTCAAATTTCTTATCATTTTGATGATTCCAGAACCTTGCAGTACACACCAATACTTATAAGCTACATGTTCAACTGTTATACCGTTTTGTTTCACAATGCAATCGCATGACCATAACTCAACGTTATCTTTAAAGATCATGTCTTCATCAATGTGTCCCTGCATCTCATCATGTCATGCTTTGTGTGCATTAAAGGAAATCACAGACCAATGACAAAGAACACAAGGAAGGAATGCAGTCCAGCCGAGTACATATTTAAGTTCAATTAGTCTATATAGCTTGAGTACCACATAAATCATTTTCAATAGCGAAAAATGATCATTGAAACACTAAATGCCATCTCCTCGTTCATGCTGTTTGTCGATCGTGATGTGCGGGACACGAAGGTACATTTTCCGATCTCAGCGTAGCCTTCATATACCATTAAAAGGGAATTTACTTTTTTTCAACAGTATCCTCGAGTGCTATTTCTGTGTATAGTGATTAATGATGTAAGGCGGATCCCGAGATTGAGGGAGTACTCCGATCGTTGGATTGGGGAGGGGAAGCGGACTTACTTGATGAAAGAAATGCGATATTACAAGGCCACTAATTTCAAGAAGAGTTCAGGAAGGGGTAATACCATCCTTTTCACGTTCCCTTCTTACCGCAATTTTTTTATCTCGATCTCTCTCTATCCCCCTCTCCACCCCCAACCTCTCCTCTCGCTCTCTCTCTCTCTCTCTCTTTCTCTCTCATCCTTTTTCTAATCCCTTTCATCATCATCAGCAGCAGCAGCATCAATAGGCCAATTCCGTAATTCTGTAATTTCAATAGTCAGAATGCAAACTGCATATATCATATGTAGGTCGGGCAAGTCATTATGCTCGTCCTAAATACTGTATGCAATTCAAACTCTGACTATTGAAATACAATTTTTTCCGACATGTGAATGAAATAATTTGTATAGAGGCACTCACAAAGACGTATGCCTTAAAGTTGGTTACATTATGAAAAAAGCCTATTGTCTCTCTTTTCACTATTTAAAAAGAAAGAGCGCGTAATTGAACACGGTGTGTATGAAGTATCGAGGGGTTCCTAACCACTCATTGTAAGATATCTCATTTATCTCACCTACATACGTTACAGTTCAAATGCATTGACATTAGCAGGTTCCAACCTTGTATTTAAAGTGTTTGGAATCACCATGTTAATTGATCATTCAATTAGCGGTAGAACGCTATTGTAACCATCCATGAATTATGGCTGGGGTCAGCGTTTGCTTGTCACATTATACATTAACTTGATTGCATTCACCATTTTCACTGATGGTAAACTACGCTGGAATTTCATATTAGATAATGATACACGATCAAGGCGTGATGTCATTAGCATATTGAGCCTGCCATATTCCATTGGCAGAGGTTTCGTAGTCTAGTGGTTTAAACACCTCACCTGAAATGCAAAGGTCGTGGGTTCGTTCCCCGACACCGCACTAATATCCTTTAGCAAGGCATTCATCTACATTTGCCACTCCTTAACCCATGAGAGAAACGGGGGCCTGGTAGGATGACGAAAGCCTTTGTGTCAATAATTTTCATATGTCATCACGGTGACCATATGGTAGGAATAGTCCCAAGTGAGTGGAGATGGTGCACATTGTGAATTAATCGGATGACCGAGGTAATAATATATGTAAAGCGCTTAGAGACGGTATTTAGTATGAAGCGCTTAATTAAATATCCAGATTATTATTTGGTAAGCATTGCCTAGTTTTATCCTATGTGAGATTCCACTTGGCTGGTAACTTGGAAATGGCTTTGTATAGTGATTTGTTCACTTGACTTTTAATCCAAGAATTGAGGGTTCAAATCCTAGCCCGGCACTAACTTCCTTTTGGCAGCACATTAATCCACATTTGCCACTCTTCATCCAGGTGTAAATGGGTATTTGGCAATCACTGAGGTAGTTAAATTTGCGGGGCCCTAAGGAAGAACAGTATTGAAACTGATGAAGTCTATATGGGTTAACAAAATTATTTAACAAATTAGTATCATTAATAGTTATTATTATTATTAGTAGTAGTAGTAATAGTAGTAGTAGTAGTAGTAGTAGTAGAAGTAGTAGTAGTAGCAGTAGTATTATTATTATTAGTAGTAGTTGTAGTAGTAGTAGTAGTAGTAGTAGTAGTAATAGTAGTAGTAGTAGAGGTTGTACTGTGGGGAGATTTTGGCAGAGCCTGGCTAGTGTTGGATTCCTTTTAATTAGTTATAATACCCTAGATTGGTAGGCCTACCTTGATAAGGCGATAAAATTACTTTCACGTAGCAACTTAAGAGGAAATAGATTTTCGGGCTTGAGCATGGTGGCTAGGATTGTCAGTAACCGAATTACTGAAATGAATTGGTAAATGTTATCATGTAGCTTGCAAAACATTATGTATATTATTTTGTTACTTTCTAATGTCTTTCGCAAATGTATTGCGAGTCATTAGTGTAACGTTATGTTTAGATGCACTCATACAGGCCCGAAGCCCTATACCTAAATGACATTCTCCACTTGTTACATTTTACATACCTCTCTTTAGAAATCTAGCCATCTGATTGGTCGAAATTGGAGTCGTGATTTTAGCCATGCCCGTAAGGAAACGAACAAGGCCAGTAACAGTCAATAGTTTATGAGAAAGATGCCCGTTTGCTGAGATCCCCATTGGTTTACGTGTAAAAAGTTTCTTTGTGCGAGAGCGGATACCACACAGTGTGTATGCGATTTATTCGCTTGAGTGTGTGCGATTCGCGAATGATCATAACATTCAGGAAACTTTCCAGCAAAGATTAACAGACAGTGTCTCAGATTTTATGTGATTTTAACCAATCTTTACTCAAGAAAAGGATAAAGCAAGAATTCTCTGTAGATTTTTGTGTGAATTCGGTATATAAAAGATATATGGACTGCTTTAATAATCGAGGCAAAGCAGTCAATATATCTATACTATCACATTGTAATGAACGTCCGTATATCAATGTACAATATATGAATTATACATTGAATCTACTAATTACAAACCTTCTTAGAAATAACGAAGCGATATTTACTTTTCTTGAATTAAAATTTGTTCGTGTTATCTCTCATTTAACATACAGAGGTGACACGTCACTCTGATAACCCGGAAACTCGACTGCAAGGCTAGGATTGATATCTACACGTTGAGCATGATGAACAGCTGGGAAGGGTCATCTTCTAAACGTAGACATATAGCAGCTCAATCGCGCAACATTCAGAGAGTTAGTTTTACAAGATTTCCATGACCGTCTTATTCAAGTCTCCGTTTATATTTACCAACGCAACAGCACTATGAACTCAGTTTCAGCAGCAACGGAAAATGCCTTTTGAGAAGGAATTCACTTCATACTATCGTTAAGATTCATAATTTATGTTGAGGAAAGGGTCAGGAACCTTGCTACTTCTTTGTTATCTTCGTCGGATCTACAGTGTCTCTCGTACAAGATGATGGAACGTCTTGATGGGTGATTAGCAACATTCTGCATAAACTAGTGATTGAATAGACAAAGCGAATCTACCACTGCGCGATTAATGGGTCATAACACATCAAATGTTCACATTGTATACACGGATGACATTGCATACCCTTTTTGCTAAACTAGGCGATTGCTTACTCTAGATTTATTGATGATTCAAAAGATGTCATATATCATCATTTCAACAGTTCCCGTAATAAGTTTGATGGATAACTGTTTCAGTTATTTCTTTGGAACAATACATGGTTTCTCTACGTCATTGATGTCAAGCATTGTGTATACGCCATTGTGACGATCTCTTGAATTGGTGAAGTGTAGTTCCTGATCTGTAATGGTTTGACACAGTTGAAACATGGAAGCTCATAACATTGCTCTTGCTACTATCTTCTCCATCTTGGCGGCCTTGGGAATCTCTGGGAACACTTTTCTAATCGCTGCCGTGTTCTTTTCCACGAAGCTTCGCAACGTCACCAACGCGTTCGTTGTCATCCTTGGTATCTCCGATATCATTAACTCTTCGACACTCATCGTACAGGTCATCGCTCTAGCTGGTGTTCGAACCGAGGCGTTCATGGTGATGTGCACGATCGTCGGGCCCGTTGCAATTACCGTTCTCGGAGCAAGCTCGATTATCATGACCCTCATCGCGTTGTGTCGCTTTGTTCTCATCACCAAACAACCACACACCTTTAGACGCGTATTCTCCAAGCGAAACATGGCTGCCATGATCAGCGTCAGCTATCTATTGCCGCTAATTTTAGTCCTTCTGTTTGTGTTTCTCGATCTCGCTACTGCAGGACTAAATGAAGATACGATATGCTTATTCTACGATAGTTATGCTTTTAACATAATGTGTGGATGTTTCCTGCTAGTGCTACTAATCACTGTTTGTGTTACATACGCGAAGTTATTTCTGTTCCTTCGACGCCATTTTAGACAGCTGCGCAGCCTTAGCACGCGCAGTCAGAGTTCCGGGCAGCTACGCGAGAGGGGCGTGCGTGTCATCTCACAAACCAGCGAATCGCCGCGTGTCGCAGCACCCGTACCCGCGCAAGATCGTAATTTAGAGCTGGAGTCGAAAATCACTAAGAACATGGTACTTATTCTGTGTGTCTTTGCACTGTGTTTTATTCCTATGTCACTGACTTTGTTTGTGAGTGACAGCGCCCTCCTCGGTGCTTACTGCTTCGCCATCTTTAATTTATCTAGCTGTTTAAATCCGCTTCTTTTTGGGTGGAAGCATCCAGTTTTTCGACAGGTTTTCCGCTGCATGTTCCGAAGAAAACTGGAAGATATAGAAGAACCTGCCACGTGGCTGAGAAAGATCACGCAGAAGACCTGAAAATATGGAAGTAATTTATTCATTCTGATAATGCGTTCACCTTCTTGGGGATGCCTTAGCAGTATACAGATGACAACTAAACCACTCATACCCTTACCAGGTTTTGTAATTTTGTAAGTATGTGAAAAAATGATTTGTCCCGATTCATGTTTTTGTGAATGGTGAATGTGACATATTAAAGCTTACATCTAAAAGTATTCAACAAAGGCCTATATTCAACCAGTCCACCTTTCATGCTCGAGTTGCGAAAAACATAAAGAAACATCAAATTTACGATTGGTATGAATAATTTAGTTGTTAACCTTATATTCTAAATATTGTCTAGGGAAATATTATTAACTAAGAGCTTAAATGGAGAAACGAAACGTTTATATGTAGATGAGCGGAAAGTTTTCAAATAATTAAGTTGCGAACTGGATATTTTAAAACTTTTCTAGAGAAATATTATTAACTAACAGACTGAATGGAGAAACGAAATGTTTTTTTTTAATGTAGATTAGAGGAAAGTTTTCAGATTTTTGCCCCCCTGTTACACCCACAAATGTAATAACGCCCACAAATGTAACAACGCCCACAAATGTAATAACACTTTACCCACAAATGTAATAACACCCACAAATGTAATAACACTTTACCCACAAATGTAATAATTTCACCCACAAATGTAATAACCACTTTACCCACAAATGTAATAATTTTGGTAAGTGGTTGTTACACCCACAAATGTAATAACGCCCACAAATGTAACAACGCCCACAAATGTAATAACACTTTACCCACAAATGTAATAACACCCACAAATGTAATAACACTTTACCCACAAATGTAATAATTTCACCCACAAATGTAATAACCACTTTACCCACAAATGTAATAATTTTGAATCACCCACAAATGTAATAATGACTTTACCCACAAATGTAATAAATTTGAAGGGATATTTTGTCGAATTTGTTCAAAACTAAATCCCTGTAATAAAGCATGGGTATAGCGCGCAGTCTTTACTCCAGACCCGGTTATTTCAAAAATTTAAAAACAGACCCCATAATCATTTTCCTGTGGAATAACATAACAATCGAGCGTAGTCTTTCCTCCAGACCCGGACATTTCAAAAATAAAAACAATAAAAAACAAAACAAAAATTCAAATCTAAGACCCAACAATCCTCCAAATTAAGACCCGGTAATAAAGTATGGGATTAGAGCGTAGTCTTTACTTCAGACTCGGTTATTTAAAAAAATAAAATCTTCAAACTAAGACTTCCCCATCCTTTTCCTGTGGAATAACATGGGTATAGAGCGTAGTCTTTCCTCCAGACCCGGTTATTTCAAAAGAAAAGAAATTTAAACAAATCTTCGAAACTAAGTCCCACCATTTTATTCCTCTTTTTTTTCATTTAAAAATAAATTACATTATAACATATGTGGATACAACACGTCACAAATAAATGATTGGTCGGCGGTCACACGAACTGACAAATCAGTCAAAATGGTCCATATATATAACACACAGAGGAGGGACCGATTCGATGGTTCGTTGACCGTCGACGATTTGTTAATATGTAAAAATTCTAACGCCCACAAATATCCTGGAATTCAATGTTCGTAGAAAAAAAGTAATCGAATAAGTGACCTTAAATGTATTTAAATATTGTATATATTATATCATTTTTTTAAATGACCGGGTCTGGAAGAACAACTATGCTCTAAACCCATGCTTTATTACAGGATCTTAGTTTGGAAGATGGTGGGTCTTAATTTTAAAGTTTTTGTTTTTGTTTTGTTTTGTTTTTGAAATAACCGAGTCTAGAGGAAAGACTACGTTCAATACTCATGTTATTCCACATGAATAAGATGATGGGGTCTTAGTTTTGAAGATTAAAAAAATTAAACGGGTCTGGAGTAAAGACTACGCTCTAAACCCATGCTTTATTACTGGGTCTTAATTTGGAAGATGGAGGGGTCTTAGTTTAAAAGGTTTTTGTTTTGTTTTGTTTTATTTTTGAAATAACCGGGTGATGAGTAAAGACAACGCTCTAAACCCATGCTTTATTACCGGGTCTTAATTTGGAAGATGGAGGGGTCTTAGTTTAAAAGGTTTTGTTTTGTTTTGTTTTATTTTTGAAATAACCGGGTGTGGAGTAAAGACAACGCTCTAAACCCATGCTTTATTACAGGGTCTTAGTTTGGAGGATTGTTGGGTCTTAGATTTGATTTTTTTGGTTTTGTTTTTTATTGTTTTTATTTTTGAAATGACCGGGTCTGGAGGAAAGACTACGCTCGATTGTCATGTTATTCCACAGGAAAAGGATTATGGGGTCTTAGTTTTGAAGATTTTTAAATTTTTGAAATAACCGGGTCTGGAGTAAAGACTGCGCGCTATACCCATGCTTTATTACAGGGTTTTAGTTTTGAACAAATTCGACAAAATATCCCTTCAAATTTATTACATTTTGTGGGTAAAGTCATTATTACATTTGTGGGTGATTCAAAATTATTACATTTGTGGGTGTTATTACATTTGTGGGTAAAGTGTTATTACATTTGTGGGCGTTGTTACATTTGTGGGCGTTATTACATTTGTGGGTGTAACACCCCCACTCCAAGAGAATTTTGGATCCACCGGTGCTACATCAAATTATCTTCATCAAATATTGTAGAGATGTATTGCGGCTGCAAAGGTTGCTTTATTTCTAAACATAAAATATATTTGGCGCCAATGAAATCTATGATAATTCTCAATCAGATATTCTTTTTGCATTAAGACAGCAAATATAAAGACAACAAAAAAGTGCATATTGTGTTAACAATCGAAGACTCTTTGTCTAAACATGCACTGTATAAACACATTAAGCAATGGATAAAGACAGTTGATTACATTGTAAATATCAAGTCATAAATTGCAGAGTTTGATTTTGACATTCAATCTCACTTTCCGCGACTATTACTGACGTCATTCTCGTGTAATCAAATCGGTATTTGAGATCGGTCATCATTGGGTCTGATTGAAGTCGAGAATTTCATGTTAGATAATGAGTTCGTTTTAAGCGCCCTTGCTAAATATGGTATGGCTGCATTAAATAAGGGTACTTTTTCGTTTGTTTGTTTTATGATAATAACAATAATGATGATGATAATGATATTGATAATGATGATGATAATGATAATATTAATGATAATGATAATAACAATGATACTTATAATGATAATATTAATGATAATATTAATGATAATGACAACGATAATGATAATGATAATGATTATAATAATGATAATTATAATGATAATGATAATATTAATGATAATGATAATAACAATGATACTTATAATGATAATATTAATGATAATATTAATGATAATGACAACGATAATGATAATGATAATGATTATAATAATGATAATTATAATGATAATGATAATATTAATGATAATGATAATAACTATGATACTAATAATGATATTATTAGTGATACTGATAATAATAATGGTGAGGATTTCATGCGGATGATATAATGATACTACTACTTATACTACTACATGTACTACTACTACTTCAACTACTAATATAACTTATAATAATCATAATCATCATCATAATCGTTATGGTAGTAATAATGACAATTAGGATGCAATTATTCATGATATATATATTTTTTTATACATACTTCATTTTGTTTAAAAATCATTTATTTTATTGTAAAAATAATCTTAAAGCGTGGTATATTGCATTAAAAAAAGAACATTAAAATGATTATTACTGTTATTATGATAAGGAAAGTAAATAAAGATTGAATGGTAATGATCGACTGATATGGTGCAAATAATACGTTCCGTTTGATGAATTGCTTCCACAGTATTATGATCAACAACATAATTGGGATAGTATTCAACCCGGGGAGGGGGCTTGGAGGGGGGGGGGGCTTTTATCGCCTTTCTTGCAAAATATTTGTCACTTCTTGCAGTAGAGACACCTTTTGATAGAGGCACCATTTGAGGCATATTAGAATCGCAGACTTTTAGGTGAAACAAAGTTTAATTTGATTTATTTTTAAAAAATATTTACAAAATCGTTTAACGTGTTTACAGGAGAGAGAGAGAGAGAGAGCGTTTTGTTTACGCGCTCGAAGAGATACTGATATATATATATATATATACATATATTTAATTCCTTTCAATTTCATTCTTTATCATAATGTATCAAATTCCTGTGATTTATATTTTGTCTTTGCCCCAACTCCCCCTCCTCATTTTCACAAGATCCTGGCTCTGACCCCGTGACCAGCAACAATTTTCGAAGATATCAATATTTTAAGGGAAAGAGCATACGACTACAGGGTAATTTTTTTAAAATGAACTTCATACAATAGTGTCAATTTTCAAAAGAAAGCTTAAGAAATATCTTGTAAATGAATATGTATAACTAGGATTATTTTTACACAAATGCCTTTTTTGTTTTCGTTTTTTTTTGTAATGGATTTGTCTGGTTTAATTCTATTTATTGATGTTTTGTGTTATTTTAATTTCTTTTTTTTATCTCGTTTTTAGTATATTTGAGAAACTTTTTATGTAAATGTTATTATCTTTGGGAATAACCTCGATAGGCCATTGGCAACTGATTTTTTTCCCACCACATTATGATTTAAATTGAAGATGTTTCATTTTAACAATTGTTGTTGTATATATGCATATAAATTGTACTTGTGTTTTTTAAAAATCAGATGTGGAAATAAAACTTGAACTTGAACTTAAACTTGAATATATACCCCCCCCCCTCTATCCCCCATCAGCTACCAGGAGCTTTGATGATGGCATCTGCCCATCACTGTTGAATCTTTTCCCATAACGCTCTCCCCAGGCTCTGTTCAATTGTAAACTTTATAAGAAAGAGCTAGGTAAATATTAAACATACAATCAGTTATGACCGATGCGTGACAGCAAGACTTCCTACTTCGTATACTGAAGTCAATTAGCATGTTTAATAAGTTCACTCACGATAAAAGTCCGCTTACTCAAACAAACACAGTATGCACAGTCGCATACAATCAGTCGCATACTGTATATATCTATCTCTCTTTCTCTCTTTCTCATTCTCACACACACAAACACACATACACACACACAGTGTCTCTCACTCGCTTCCACTATCTTTCTTTCTCTCTCTCTCTCTCTCTCCTTCTATGTCTCCCTTATTCACACACACATATTCACAAACTATCTCGCGCCTTCTCTCTCTCTCTTTCTCTCTCTCTTCCCTCCTCTCTTAACCCACGACACTATCTCCACCCCGCTCTCCCTCTTTCTCTCTCTCCCTCTCTCCCTGTCTCTTAATTTATCTTTATCTCATCTAATTTTGCTTTTATCTGAGGCATGTTAATACAAAGCATTTCTATCATTATTTTGTTATTCAATTCTCAACAAAGAGAGAATTTCCTCAGTTTATGCCAAGGCTAATCGCCCATTACCCCTTTCAAAATGTAATCACCCCACCCCCTCCCCACCCTATCAACCTCAACAACAAAGTGGCGCCATTGCAACAAAAAAACTATTTAGTCTATTGCAAGTGGACATGGTAAAAGGTCCTACTCTCTGATGAGTAAGTGGCCTTCACCTTTACAAAATCTAACAACGCTAGCTATTACAGCTCAAGGTCTCTGCTACAAAAAATACATCAATTTTAAAACACATTAACATTTGGAGCCTTGATAAGTTCTAGATTGTTTTCCTTGCTAGACTTATGATAAGAAAATACAGTGCGAGCAATGAAATCCTATTTCGTAAGCGGGATATTAATTAAATTTCACAGAAGATGGTAGTAATTTAATTTATATTTAATGTATCTTTAACGTTACCCCAAACAAAGGAGAAAAAAGAAACATTCAAATATTAAAGGTGATGTGATTGGATTCTATTCCACAAAAACATTTAGTTTCGTAATCACGTTTTGGACAATCATGATCATAAAAGTGGCCAAGTTTACAGCAGCTAGCAGCAATATTATTTGCCACTCTAAAGATTGAATTAAAAATCCCGTGCCTGAAGTTACTTTTGGATTATTATTCGTTAAACCACCCCAAAAAAGGAGTCACAATACCTTTTATCCCTTAAAACGTACTCCTTCCCTCAGTGATAGAATATAGTTTAACAATGATATGAGTTTTATGTTTCTCTTTACATTCTGTAATTTTGTCAGCGCTATGGTACTTTTTGTTTCTATCGCTCCTAAATAATCGATATCATAATTGCTATTTCTCGTGATTAATTTAACTCGTCTTCACTCAGCTCAACGTATCAGGGCCCTGTTTCATAAAACTTGTTATCAATAACAAGTTACAAGCTACTGAAATCATGGCATCTGATTGGCTGAGAGCAAATTTGTCATAGAAATTTAGCAGTTGTTATAGATAACAAGTTTTATGAAACGGGTCCCTGGTTTCCGTTCAACTGCTGATTGACAGACGGAAATTGGTCCGCAAGGAAATGGGTAGTAGGATTGTTCTGTATGCCTTTCTCTTTTTATCTCATTGATTATTACGTTCTCATTAAAAATACAATAAATCACCACGTCATACTAAAACACGAAGCTAGGGCAATTATTCATCATACTCTCATATTGTGGTAGCCACAACCTGGTAAAGAGTTGATACACAAGTGAAAAAACGTTACGAGAACTAATAACAATTGTGTCCAATTTCTTTTTACAACGACTGCTAACAAACACACAATTTATTTGACTCTGGTACACACAAGGGTTGACAAGTAACCTTGGGCTGCTGGGTGATTTCAAAGTAGGATTTATAATTCAGTTATTCGTCTTTTTTTAGTATGACAGACTGAATGAATATGTCATTAGTGATAAGGGGAACAATCTATTCTTTCTGAATGTTAGATGTATCACATTAAGTCTGTTTGTTAAGGAGCATTATCCATTGACCCGCTTTCTTTCACTCCTTTTACAATTCTCTTCTATTTCACTTTATTTACATCCTTTAATAAATCTTTTTTCTTCTCTCGTTAATTCTATTTTTGTTGTACCCCCTCTCTTCCCCGTTTCTGCATCACTCTCCCACCCTACCCTATCTCTTTCTCTCTCTCTCTATCTCTATCTCTCTCTATCTCTCTCTCTCTCTCTCTCTCTCTCTCTCTATCTCTCTCTCTCTCTCTATCTCTCTCTCTCTCTCACTCATTCTCTCTCTCTCTCTCTCTCTTCTCTCTCTCTCTCTCTCTCTCTCTCTCTCTCTATCTCTCTCTCTATCTCTATCTCTCTCTATCTCTCTCTCTCTCTCTCTCTCTCTATCTCTCTCTCTCTCTCTCTCTCTCTCTCTCTCTCCTTCTTTTCATCAATCTACATCAAAAACATTTCTTTCATCAACATTCGACTATTAACAAACCAGGGGGTGTTTCACAAAGACTAAGATCGACTTTAAGTTGGACTTAAGTATAACAGGCCGTTCGTGCCATTGATTGCTCTCACCATTATGATCTTTAGATAATATTTTTTCCTTCAATAATGAATTATCCAAAATGTAAGTTTTGTAGATTTTTACCATGATTTGTACGTCCCGTGAGAGACCAATGCCAGTAAATGATGAGAGAAAACAATGGCACGAACGGCCTGTTATACTTAAGTCCAACTTAAAGTCGATCTTAGTCTTTGTGAAACACCCCCCTGGTATATTGATTTTTACTTTGTCGTTCTTATTCTGATAAGCCAAAGACTACGTCTCCTTTTCCACAGTAAAATAATGAAACCACTACATAGATCCTTTGTAAACGCCAATACGGTTTTCTATCCCCCAGAAGTTCATGTCTTGGTTATTAGTCATTGTTTGCGTGATGGTATTAATATAACAGCTGTGTGAGATAAGAATTGGAAAAGAGATATCCACCATTTGTTTATCAATATTTCTTTGTTTACACTGATGTATATCAGGGCTTTGAAATGATAGCGTCACCTTCACACTTTGACTCCATGCTGAAGGGCGGTTTTTCTGTTTACAAATTTGCGATAGAGATTTTCCAGTAAGGTTTTTAAGGAAAATTCACTCTCCTTCAAAACCTTTGTTGAAAATCTCCATCGCAAATTTGTTTTAAGATAGGAAACGAAAGAAGATGCACAATAAACATTAGAACGACGAGACGGTGAAAGTTTTATTTCATATTGACAACATCCCACAGAACATTAGTCACAATGTGACACAGGCGTATCAACTCTCTATCATAACCTAAATTAACCGTTCTATTTGAAGAGAATGTTGAGTTCTGGGGAGAGGTGAAAAATAATTTGTGAGTTTTATCATTGTTATTATGCAAGTGTGGAAGAACATCAGATAAAAAATGTTCCGTGAAAAGCATGGCTCTTCAATTCCCTTCATATTCTGAATATGTCAAGTAACAGTTTAAAAATGAGGCCCGATTTTTATGCCACATGTTTGTGTAGTCGCATATACATCTTTCTGTGTACAGTGCTTGTTACTTTACCAAGACTGAGCCTAACTTTTGTTTTTCTTCATTTTGATGACTCGGAACCTTGCAGTACACACCAATACTTATATGCTACATGATCAACTTTTTTTCTGATCGATTCCACACCGTTTCTTTCACAATGAAATCGCATTGACGAGAACTCAAATTTATCTTTAAGAGAACTTATATAATGTCAAAAGCAAAAAATATGCACATAATTCCACATCATCCGTCGAAGTTTTGTTGGGCAATCAACAATTAACTCTCAACCAAAACTAAATAAACAAAAACAAAAACAAAAAATATTTCTATTTCCATATTTCTGAGAACAATGAAAAGAAAAATATCTTGTAGTAAATTATTGGCACAGATAAATACATAGCACAACCACGGTTGTAAAGCAAATTCTAATTCTGATGATATTACCATACAATTGAGGTGAATTAACAGTTTGCAATATTCCATTCTAAAATAGAATTCTCGGTTAAATACATATTGAAGTGATTTATTTACACGTATTTCTAGACATGTAAGCAACTTCACAGACTAGCAGTGCGTGTAAATAGAATGTAATGTATGTATACTTGAACCCCAATTGATCTAATCCGTCTTTAATACATACTTTGTATCAATTAATATTATCTAATCAAAATCATATCATATTTACAAAGTAGATTTCTAACGGTCTCATGTTTTATTAAACACATTTACTCTTCTGAAAAGAATCAACCGAATCAAATGTGACATCAGAACAGAACAGAACAAAACAATAATTTTTTGCAGAAAAATGTTTGCTCATTTACAATACTTTGCACGTGGTACATTGTGTAGAACACTCAACTACAGTTATTGAGCGAAACTTCAACATGTGGGCAATTATTGGTCATTATCTAAATGTTTAAGAAATCGGTTTAATCTTCATCTCACTGAATCTCAGGGAGTAGTTCCCGCTAGAAGGAGCCTCCCAAAACATCTCATAGTGAGCATCACCAGTAGTACCCGGATACACGCCGTTCAGATTCACATGTTCGTCGCATTCTCCCAGATACCACCATCCTCCAGCTGGGCGTGGTCCGTCACAGGAAGGCATCCCGTTGCTAGGCAACTGCTCAGCAGTCATGAATGATGTCCCGTTGTGGTAGGCCAGTGGATCATCTGTTCGATGGAAAGATTTGGAGATTGATGACAGAAGGGTTGGTGTAAGGAATAGTAAACGGAAGGCCATTAATCAACAACGCCCGCTGCACACGAGGCGTTAGAACGCGAATCAGTCTTGTGAAAACAGTAAGCGCATGATATTTGCACTTTTATTGCGGTATCGTGGTCTAGTGGATACGTCAACGGACTGTGGACTGTGGAATGTGTATCACGTGGTTCGCGGTTCGAGTTCCGCCCCTGTATTAATTTCCTAATAGCAAGACATAAATCTACACTCGCCACTCTCCAACCTGTTGAAGTTAATGGGTACCCGGTGGGAAGAAATCCTTGAATGCTTTAGCGCCTTATGATAGCGGCTCACCTATAGCCGGGATATTAATAATATAACACTTTGTATAAAGCGCAGTAGAGTTTATATAATAGCCGTGGTATATAAATGGATCTATTATTATTATCATTATCATTAATTGTGTATGCACTTAATGCAAAACCACATTCTCCCATGGCGCCTCGTGTTCAACGAGCTTAGGGAATTAAAGAAATAATTAATGACTGGCATTTGATATTCAGAATTGCGTCTACTCGCAAATTTGTATGCACGGGATAGGAGAAACGTGATCATATGGCATGTTTCTATTCGGTGTCCCCTTATTCTCATTGAAGCTCGTCTGTTCAAATATAGTTTGTGTATCAGGGAATTGATAACAGACTTTGCCGTCGGTGTATCCTCAGCTGTTGAGAGTCAACTTTAGTATGTACACAGCAACGCAAACGAATTATTTAGATTCATTTCAAAGCACTGTCCGTTCCGAATTCTCAGTCATCTCAATCGATATTCAATGGTAATATTGCTATAAGCAATGAATAATAGATTGTTATATTGATATGAGCAATGTATAATAGATTGTAGGAAAGATGGAGATCCATTGTTTGCTTTGGTTGGTTGGTTCGGTTGGCTCGAGAAAAAACGCCAACCTACTGATAATGGGTATTTTGTTATAATATGTACTGTATTATACGGTATATTAGATTAAAAAGTAAGAATTCGTAGTATATGTACATGAAATACATATGTATATACCTATGATTTGTTTAATGTGTAATTGAATTGAATTGATTTGCCGAGGACAATAAATAACCATCGCTGAAAACAGCGCCCTCGTACGTTGTCAGAATGTCATGTAAATTGGTTAATGAACATTGCCAAACAAACAGACGGATTGATTGTAAGTACAAGGCGACTAAATAATTCATGTGTTGATGAGTACTGACCAAGAACGTTGAATTAGTTATATATGTTAAAGCAAGGACCTGAGCACCCATCAGAGGAGGACCATGACCGCCAATCGGAGGCGGACCATCAGCACCCATCAGAGGCGGACCATGACCGCCAATCGGAGGCGGACCATCAGCACCCATCAGAGGCGGACCATGACCGCCAATCGGAGGCGGACCATCAGCACCCATCAGAGGCGGACAACGGCTCTGTACCAGAAGCCATCATCATCATCAAATATTTTGAGACGATATATTCGTCTGTTAAGGCTTACAATGGGTAACTGTCCAGGGGGGTGTTTCACAAAGACTAAGATCGACTTTAAGTTGGACTTAAGTATAACAGGCCGTTCATGCCATTATTTGCTCTCACCATTTACTGGCATTTGTCTTTCAAGGGACGTACAAATCGTGGTCTCAAATCTACAGAGTTTACATTTTTTGATAGTTCATTATTGAAGGAAAAAATATTATCTAAAGATTATAATTTAGAGACCAATGGGGATAGCAACCAATGGCATGAATGGCCCGCCATACTTAAGTCCAACTTAAAGTCGATCTTAGTCTTTGTGAAACACCCCCAAATCCAGTAAGAAAGAATGCCGTTCTTGCCCTCAGCATATTTTGAAAGACTGTTTTATAAATCACATTGAACATATTGCTACGCCCCGTTCCAAAAACCTGTCAGTGAAATTAAATATGCGTTAAGAATAAATATGATCATGTGTCTCATTTGTTTAAACAACTACACTGGTTACCTGTTCCCAAGAGAACAATGTAAAAAGTTGCACTATTTGTTTAAAAATCCATGTATAACCTTATCCCACACTATATTTCTATTCTGTTTTGTCCCATCCAGCGATCAAGTTATTCATTATGCTCAAGGTGAGATCCTTTTCTTCTGCAAAACCCCCGCATCAATTCGAAGAAGGGTCAACAAAATACAACTTTTTCAGGGCCCACTATTTGGAATAGTCTTCCATTAAACATTCGTTTTTGCTCTTTAGTCGAATCATTCAAGAGAAATCTCAAGATTTATTTGTTTTCTTTGTGATTGTTTTTTGACAAGGCGTTGTGTAGAGTTGTGTGGGATCTGAACGAGGCTTGGTTCAACTTTTGAATAACTTTACACAGCTTTACACAACAAATGTACAGTGTATGCGCTTGGAGAGAAAAATATTTATTCTGTTTTATTTACTAATGTAAAACGCTTTGAGCATGTTTATGTAAAGGCGCTATATAAATATCAATATGTATGTGTGTATGTATGTATTAATACTCAATAGCCAGCTATTTGCCCACTGTGATATTTATACAGCACGAAGACAGGAAATAAAGTGTGCCATACCTATAAAAATCTACGGGACGATTCCTCCATTAACAGAAGGCAAACCCTTATCATTTTACATACACTTCCTATCTTTCATAGATCTTCATGAATTTATAGGTTTGGTGTCATGGTGGTAACTGTCCGAGAGAGATAACTAGTCTGGGCAACTATTAATAGGAGATAGTTGTTCTATATTCCCACCTGCATATCCGTCAAGCACGTTGATATGAAGCCGGTAACCGGTCGATTGGTCACCAAGCGAGAAACCCGTGTAGTTGGCAACAAGTCTGGTCCCATTAGAGTACTCCAAGTCAATGCGCAGTTTGTATGACCTTTGACCTACGATTCTGTACAGATTCCGGAGGCCTAGCCAGTGTTCACCGCTGACGTCGCCGAATCCATTCTCGTAGTCGGCCCAGGTCTTGGAGAAGCGTGTTGTACCATCAAGTCGACGCTGAAACACCTGGTATTTATGACAAACAGGAAAATTATAACAAGAACAACCACAACGATAATACAACTACTACTTGTACTACAATTACTATTACTACTACTATTAGAGGCATTGTTTAACAATGTTTCCAGTTTTACAAATCTGAGATGCATGGCCGTATGCGTCAGTGTCTGTGATATGGTGAAATATTGAAGTCCTAAAAGAATTTCGTTTCAAAATGATCATGAAGTGCTTCAAAAAAGTAAAAATCTTTGAGTGACCGGTTTTACCATACTCATTTACCCCAATAGACTGTAGTGTTATAAAAAAACTGTTCAGAACCTGTGGGGCAAACAATTTTTGACATTTCTAAATCCAATCATAAATATGTTGATAATCAGACAAGCGATCGGTTTGTAAAAGTCATGGGATTCCTGACTGACCTAAAGGTTTATAATTATGATTGCTGCATGAGTTAAATCCCGGATTTTGTTTAAAATCTGAGGCAAAGATACCCTATCCCTTTAATAACAATAATAATAGACAAAATGTAAATTTGTTCTTTGATTTACGAGAGATGTTTGAAAATGACGTCATCACCACGCAACGCTAAGACAACACGAAGTTAACAACTATTATCAATGACGGATCACGTTTCATTTTAAGGGTTTGCATCGTTACTTCTCTAGTCTTTATTTTTACCCAGTTCATCTTTCTTTAGAAAACGTTATAAGAATGGTTCAGTGTAATCAATAAAGTACTCAGGCAGAACAGCCCATTAATTAGCCCTCTTTGATTTCCCCTTTTAAAAAGTGTCAGAGTTTCCAGGCAGAGTTTGAATGGATTCACATTACAACAAAGATGTTTAAACTCTTTTTGTCAACAAAAAGAATCAAACTTACAGTCCAACCTCCTTCCTCCAGGTCCATATCGCAGTACGCCACCAACGACTGATTATCGTCAGCTGGTCTGAGAGTGTATACTCCACTCTCTCGGTAACCACTGACGTAAAGATCATCACAATCAATATCCAGCATACCTTCAACATGTAATATAAAGATTCAGCAAGATCATTAAACTTTAGAGTGCACATGATAGTATTCGACCAAATATAGGGCCGTAATAAATCACAATCTGGTTGAAGTTTGTTATAGAGATGGTTAAGTTCTGGGAAGAGGTGAAACATAATTTGTAAGCGTTATCATTGTTATTATGCAAGTGTGGAAGAACATCAGATAAAAAAACATTCCTCTAAATATGGGATAAAACAGCATCAACATCGGGACGGATTTTTATGCCACATGTTCGTGTAGTCCCATATACATATTTCTGTGTACAGTGCTTGTAACTTTACCAAGACTGGGCCAAATTTCTTATGATTTCGATGATTCCAGAACCTTGCAGTAGGCTTACACACCAATACTTGTATGCTAGATGATCAACCTTTTCTGATCGATTCCACATCGTTTCTTTCACAATGCAATCGCATTGACCAGAACTCAACTTTATCTTTAAACTCATATATTCAATCGCAAATTAAACTGATTTAATTTTTGCGACATAATTTACGTTCTTTAATAAACTGACAGTGTGTCGAGAAATATTATCAAAGTATCCATGGAAAGAGAATTTTCCCATTTTTTCTAAAATATTATTAATATAATTAATACGCAAATGCTATTTCGCTAACTCATTGTTTGTTTGATCATGGGTTAGTTGTTTTTATAATTTTATTTCACAAGGTAAAATGAGACAATTTTTTGGTTTACTTTTTATGAGGCCTACCCCACCCCCTTATATTGTGAAAATGCCCCACAAAGACGTTTTTTCTGGATCAAAAGTTAAGTTGACGATGCCAGGAAAGCCTTATTTATACTAACACGAACAAACATGCATTGTTTACAGCCCCTACATTCGTGTGTTGTACAAATTGTAAGATAATTTCCTTTAGATGAACCTGGCCCATTTAATCTAGGTAGCCTCTAATTGGGCACATCTACAAGGAGGTCATGAATATGCTTGTTAATGACGTTGCTGTTTGGAGTACAAGCGCGGTCAAGAACATAAATATTCATGAAACTAACACGACGTCATTCACATGCATATTCATGACCTCCTTGTAGATGTGCCCAATTAGAGGCTTCCTTAAATGTAACTACCAAACTGCCAATATTTCAAACAAACCTCACCTAGAACTTCACATCTGAGGGCGGTCTTGATATGGCTGTCATCGACATGGATTCGAAGATGCGTAGAGATGACTGGTTGAGGAAAGAGAGAAGTTACTATTGAATCGCTATCGAAGCTTGCTCGATATACCTGGTTAAAAAGGGAGATGTATTTTACAGAAATATTTCATAGATTTTGTAACGTAAGGTAGATAATAGAAAGTCAAAAGGTGATAGCTTTCCTTTTTGTATTATCATCATCTAGGACCCGTTTCACAAAGCCTTTTTTTCAATGACAAATGACAAAAATCAGTGACAAATCTGCTGATAACCGATCAGAAGCAAGGATTTCACTAGCTCATAAGAAAAACTGTCATTTGTCGCTGATGGCAAGTTTTGTGAAATGGAGCCCTGGTTGTGACGTCATGTTCAATACTATATCAATTCAATTCAAATTTGAATAATGAGAGGGAGTTGATAGGCGCATGAAAGATGTCAAAGCAACGGGTTCGAACGAAGCGTTAATTATTATTCAGTTGTAGGAATAGGCTGACATAGGAGCTATTATGTTTGAAACAACAAAAAAGACAAGAAAAAGTTGTATTAGTCATTTTATATATACCACTAATAATACTGATCTTCCTATTACTAGGCCACTATTTTCCTCTTTCGTTTTCTTTCTCTCGCTCTCTCTTTCTCCTTCTCTCTCTCTCTCTCTCTCACACACACACACACACACACACGAGAATAGCAAAATGTTATCACCTACCAAAGCCAAGAACGGTATTTTCTAGCAGGATTTTCACTTTCACTGGCCCAAAATATTGGAATGCCCTTCCAGGCACATTAAAAGAAAAACCCTCATTAAGTGGTTTCAAAATGCCCTCAAGCACTTTTTGTTGCAAACTAATCAGAATAAGTAGTTCCCCTCTCCTCTCTGTCTCTTTTTCTGTCTCTCTCTACCCCTTCTCTCTCTGACGGTCTTCTTTTTCTCTTTCTGCATGTTTCCCCCGTTTTCTGTTTTTACTCTCTCATTCTTATTTTCTTCATTTATCATCATCATCTTGTCATTCTTCTAATGTTTCTGATTTGTTTTGTTCTGTTTAATTGTGTGTTTTTATTGTCTGTCATGTTTTTCTTTTCTTTCCCGTAATTTTTTCATAATTAAGTTATAAATGTATAAAGTATAATTATTATTGTGCGAACCTACATCTAACAAGCTTTGCTTTCAAGTAGGTTCGTTTTTCATTTCCTGTAATTAAATCATTTTGCATTACAATGACTAAAAAAACAATGTCAAAGATATTTCAATGCTCATTTCTGTTATATCATTACGTTTGTTATTGTCTGTTATTGTTTATATTATGTGAAAAGGAATGACAAAATAAATTCGCTCTGTATAGAGCTACTACTACTACTACTACTACTACACTCTCTCTTTCTCTCTATGTTGATCCTAGCTTTATACCTTGCCTCTTTGGATATCGCATTCATTTTGAGAGGTAAAGGATCTTCCATTGTTTTCCTCGAGATACGAGCATCTTATCAGGATACTCCATTCTGAAGATTGTTCTTGTAATCTATCTCTCTCTCTCTCTTTCTCCCTCTTTCTCTCTACGACCCCTTTCATTTATTTTGGGGTCTTGTTTTTTACCTTGCCTACGGAGATACCACATTCATTTTGAGAGATATAGGATCTTTCGTTGTTATCCTCAAGATACGAGAATTTTAACATGGTACTCCATTCTGAAGATTGTTGTAAACCCTGGATGAGGGCGCCTGTTACCAAACGTCGCAGACCAAAATCAACCTGAAAACAAAAATAGAAATGCCACTGAATCTCAAATACGTTGAGACAAACAGAAAGTTGCTACTTGAATTGGCAAAAATGACATTTTCTCGTTTTGCTATATTGTTTAAAAAAAAACAATTGAAAACAATATATATTGGTGAGAAAGTTGTCGAAAAGTCAAAAACAAAGGCCGATTTTTACCAAAAAAAAAACAATGGTTTTGAATCTCTCAACGTATTGCAAATCTAAGGATTTTAAAGCTTCTTTTTCTTTCAAAATTCCTGGCATCACTTGCAATATAGTCATGAAAAAATGGATGTTGTGTGTGCAGAACTCTTTTAATTTTCTACACATGTATCTGGCATATTTTTTAATAATAATAATATAATATTCCGCTTTTATATAGCGCCCAATACATCGATCCAACGATGTGCCTAAGCGCTTTACAGATATATTATAACCCCAGTCATCGGATTCAGGCTTACCCGCACACAATGTATGCACATTTTCCACTCCCTGGGAGCATTCCAGCCAGTCGCCATTTTACAAGCGCACACTTGCTTATCCAACCACATGAACTTTCGCATCCTACCGGGTACCCATTTAACACCTGGGTGGAGAGTAGCAAGTGCAGGTAAATATCTTGCCAAAGGATATTAGTGCCGTGTCGGGATTCGAACCCTCGACCTTCGCCTCTCCAGTCAAGCGCCTTAAACCACTCGACCACGACACTCCTACCTACCTCCTTTAGGGCTCTGAATCAAAATTGATTGAGCCAAACCCCAAAAATTGGAATGATTGTAGTGGAAGCGTTAAATTAGTAATAGACTAATCAGAATTAGCAAAACTACTATAACTTGGTTTTTCTCCATCTCTTTATATTGAGGTGTAAAATGTACCCCAACAACACAAAAAAGATCAAAAGAAGGATTTGGGGGGGGGGAAATCTGGAAGATAAATTTTTGATGAAGGCATTACAAATTAACTAAATGATCTGTGATTGTTGGACATATAACCTGTTCTAGATTACACCTAACACTTTTTTCCATCCATTTCTTCTATTCATTCATCCTTTCATTCGTCATTTCAGGACCGGAGAGTCTTCCTCTCCATAACCCCAAATTTGCAATGATCCTGGGACAACCTTATTTTTAGGCATATACCTGTAACCAGTTACTTGCTTCACCGTCAGTTGGCATCCAACCAGTGTAGGGGGCGTAGCTGTTAAGCCGAGCCCGATGGGGTTCGTATGCCATGCCATTGAACGATGATGCGGTGACAGCTGAATCAGGTATCGAACCATCTTCTACTCCGAGCCGAGAACCAAGCACCTTCCTACATCCTACGTTATCAGTGATTACGTTATCTGGATGAGAGAGAGCAAAAGAGAGAGAGAGAATGGGATAGAAGGAGAGAGGGTGAAGTGGGAGAGAGGGAGAGAAGGGGAGAGAGGGAGATAGCGAGGGGGAGTGGCAGAGAGGGAGCAAAATATGAACTGGGTAAAATCTACGAATCTTTTATCGGTACAACCAAGATGTGAAAGTTTTCATCGTTTCTATGGATTTCTTTCATTTTTTTTTTTTTTTGGGGGAGGGTGAAGGGGTTACACATAATTTATGCCTACCTTGTCTTGAGACTTCACAAGGTCCTTCGGAAACGGCGACGTCATCAATAGCGATGTTAGAGTAATCATTTCCTCCACTGATGGCTTCAAAGACAATCTAAAATATATAATAACAAGTCAAAAACACCAATGGCTTTTTCCTCTCTCTTCGTTGATACCCAAACGAAAAGGAGTTGATTTTAAGCCTTTATTTTCTTTTTACTTCAATTAGAAAATATATTTTACTAAACTGCCCTAATGTCTAGTTAAAGACATATTATTTGATTATTATGTACCTCTATTATTATTTGAGTACCTTTATTTTATGATTGTTCAGATTGTATACTTTGTATTTTTAATCTGTAAAGAGATTTCGCAATTCGGCATTTGACCGCGTTGAATAAACCATTTCATTTTCAATTCAAGTATTGTTGAACCGTTACCTTCTTTGGCTGGTCATATAGAAAAAATGGCATTGCATAATGCATTCATTCGTCAACTAATATATTGATGGCACGTATCTCCCGTCCTTTTCATGAGAACTAGACGAGTTGGCCCGTAATCGATAACGACAATATCGACCCTGTCCTCCATCTCAACGTAGATGGCGTTCATCTCAATCAGAAGGGGACTATCACTTTCGCGGAAAACATCATACGATTTTTGCGGCACACATCTAAACGAGCACCGACAGCTTCACTGTATGATCCTCCACAATCCTATGATGCTGCTTTTCCACCACTGAATCCTAACGGATACCCACAGCGTATGGAAGATGAACCGACATCATATCCTAGAAGCTACTCTTCGTTGGCGGCCCAGGAAGACAACCAGGCGAATCAGTCGACATCTTTTCCGTGGCACCGTTACTCGAGGTCTCGCCGGAAAGCAGTGGACAGAGTGTTCCCAAGAGATTGGATAGATTGTCTCTCCACAGCGAGGAAGCTCTTGAACACTCGACATCAATAAATGCAGCATCACCCGCAGTTTGTACACTACAATTTATAACCAAGTCTACACAACCAGGCACTGGTGGGTGTTGTGAGAAACCACCATATTTGGACTCCCAGTCAGAGGGCGAAACCGAGCCGACATATCTCACTTCGAGCTTAGATCGACAGCCTGTTGACCGGATGAATACCGTTGAACATCCGACAGTATATACTCAAAATAATTCTGAACAAGAACTGATTGATGGAACATATTCAAATCAATACTATGAACTTGTCGATGGAGTCATTCCTAAAATATGTTCGACTGGAATAGGATTATGTCATATAAACATCAATTCTCTTCCAAATAAAATTGACGAATTGAGATACTTAATGAGCAACGACTCATTTGATATTATAGCAGTCGGGGAGACCCATTGTGATTCATCCATAACTGACTCTGAACTTGTTATTGACAATTTTAGTTTTATCCGTAGAGATCGATCAAGACATGGAGGAGGCGTGGCATTGTATGTGAGAAATTCTATAACATTTACTCACATAGACAATATGAACAATGAATTAGAAACAATCTGGATAAAAATCAAACCCCCAAAAGCCAACTTAATGTTGCTGGGAGTAATTTATAGAGCTCCAAATTCGACTGCTGATTTTTTCGACAAGCTCACTGGCATGCTCAACACCTTAAGTGAAAATGGTGAAGACATTATAATTATCGGAGATTTCAATTGTGATTTATTACCTGAAAATTACAGTTCACTCTCTCGAAATTTACAGCATATTATGGATAGTTGTTTATTGCATCAACTTATTTGTGTCCCAACTCGCGTCACGCCCCATTCCAGTACACTGATCGATCATCTTTACTCATCGATACCTGATGAGCATTCACTGTCAGGAGTTGTTAAAACACACATTAGTGACCATTATTTAATCTTCACTGTTCTATATCAAGTTCATGTACAAGCAAGATGCTATAACAATACCATTGAATATCGAAGTTACAGGCATTTTTCTTATGAAAACTTTATTTCCACACTGCAAAAATTACCTTTCGAACTGATATTCAACGAATTTGATGTAGAGAAAGCTTGGCAAATATGGTACGACTTATACATGTTAGCAGTAAATGAACATACTCCAGTGAGGACAAAGCGAATAAGATCAAAAGTCTGTCCTTGGGTTAATGGGGAGCTAATTAAGGAAATGAATAGACGTAATTGGTACCACAAAATGGCAACAAAATACGATAGCATAGAATACTGGTCTAAATATAAAACGTTAAAAAACGAAATAACTCACCTTATCAGAAAGGCAAAGAATGATTACATAAAAAGGGTACTAGACGAGTATGGTGGAACCCCCGATGCTATGTGGAAAACATTAAAACTAATAACATCAGCAAATCATAACGATCGTATAACACTAGAAGTAGACGACGAGGAAATCACAGACCCTGAAGATATTGCCCAGCATCTAAACGACTATTTTGTAAATTCTGTTTCTGCCCTATTAAATCCTTTGAACTCTGGTGAAAGTTTGAGGGATAGCGGTGAAGTATTTGACGATCGTGTTAGTCATACTTCTGAAGATGATGGTATAAATAGTTCAAAACCTGTCTCATATGGACTATTTAGTCTTCCAATAATTACAAGAGAGTTTGTCTTAAAAGAAATCGATGCACTGCCCTTGAAAAAGGCTACTGGGCCTGATGATATTTCAATTAGACTCTTTAAGAGTGCATCTAGTGCTCCTAGACCACTTGAAAGTCTGGTTTATATTTTCAATTTGTCTCTGTTGAAGGGTGTTTTTCCTAATGAATGGAAGACCGCACGAGTAAAGCCTATTTTTAAATCTGGAAATAAACAAAATGCCGAAAATTATAGACCTATTTCCTTACTGTCAATTATATCTAAGTTATTAGAGAGAGCTGTACATACTGCACTCCAAGAATATTTATTAAAGCATAATATTCTCACTGATCGACAATTTGGGTTCCGCCCCAATCACTCATGTGAAACTGCACTACTCTGTATGACAGATAATTGGGCTAAACACGTTGATCTAGGGAATATAAATGGTGTTGCATTTGTTGACATGAGAAAGGCGTTCGATACGGTCAATCATAATATTTTGCTACAGAAACTTAAAAGCAGTGGTTGTTCAGACGATAGCCTAAACTGGTTTTCATCATACTTGAGAGGCCGAAGGCAATATGTAACTATCAATGGAAAAAATTCTTCCGTCAAAAGAATTCACACAGGTGTACCCCAAGGATCAGTCCTTGGGCCGCTGCTATTTACAATTTTCATAAACGATTTATCAACCAGTGTTACTAGTGGAGAAGTTTTTCTTTTCGCCGACGATGCAACCCTATCGGTACATGGTTCCACAGTTCCCGAAATTGAATCAAAGTTGAATCAAGCATTACATGAAGTTTATTCTTGGACTCAGAAGAATAATTTCGTACTAAATACAAACAAAACTAAGGTGATGATCATAGGATCAAGGCAGAAAATTCAAACTCTTAATGAGAATAAACTTCATGCTCATATTAGAACCTCACCGATTGAATCTGTATCAGAATATAAATGCCTCGGTGTAGTTTTGGACAATTACTTGTCGTTTACTAATCATGTTGACAGAGTAGCGCTAAAGATGAAACAGAAATTAGGTGTTATCAGAAAACTTAAAAATACATTCAATAGGCGTTACTTAAGTATGCTGTACTGGGGCTATGTTTTTCCGCATGCAATGTACTGTTGCAATGTTTGGTCAAATAGATCACAAAATAATTATGAGATACTGAATAAACTGCACAAGCGTGCAGCTTATATCATATCTGGTTGCTCCTGGATGACCCCATCGGAACATGTGTTTTCGCAACTAAATTGGCCATCTCTCCAGGAAATGCATACAAAATCGTTACTTTGCATGATCTTTAAATGTGTTCACCATCTAACTCCCTCTATTCTGGCAGACAAATTTATTCTCCATGATGATGTGGCAGTGCGGACTACACGCAATCTAAATCAACAAAAACTCAGATCAAATAAATGCA